>JAQFVV010006231.1:5182035-5837725 GCA_028023455.1 Epiperipatus broadwayi
TTACTTTTATACACTTAAATTAATGATATCAATAAGGATTTGTGTGTTATTTTAATAAAAGGGATATTCTAGTATTAAAATATTATTTTGAATGTATGAAAAGCATGTATGTTATTTTATTTTATGCAATATAGTTAATAAACACACTTTTTTTTATTTGTGACCTGCTGATATCCATATTTATGTAATTCGATTTCCCCTCTGTCTCTCTCTCCCTCCTTCCCTCCCTCTCTTTCTTTTGCCCTCCCTCCCTCTCTCTCTCTCTCTTTCTAGTAATGATTTAAAAACAATTGTCCTAATGTTCACAATATAAAAGACCTCTACCATAAAACTTCTGCATGATGATAAAAAGCAATCCTTTCTTAATTATTCAACCAAAAAACAATTTTTTTAATAAAATAATTTATCACTCTACTAATAATCATAATAATAACTTTAATTAATTTTTCAGTATACTACATTAAAAAAAACAACAACATTAATTTTATTAAAACTGATTTTGTTTTCAAATAAAATTACAAAATAAGGTTTTTAAACAGACCCCCCATCCCCATCCTTAACATTACAAGAGAAAATTTTGTCTTGCGATTTATAAATTGTTAAATTTTCATGCTTATTTTCTTTAATAAAGTTATCTTATCCTTTCCCCTGGTTTTACAAACATTTTTTTTAAAAATGGAAGCTTAAATGAATGCTTTATTAAAAGCTAATAGTAACTCTTCATACAAGCATAAACATAAATACAACAACTTTATAAACTTTTATAAATACACTTTTTTATGTAATATTGATTTTTTCCTTTCATTTGTATTTGTAATTCAAATTTGAATGTATTTGTTTGTCTGTATAATGAAAGGATTTTTTTCCTTTTTATAAGTCAACGCTGAGTGCATTTTCAATAAAGTTCTCCATAATCATAGGGTGAACTTCACCAAAAGTGTGCTCAGCTTTAGGTTATAAAGAAGAAATAACTACTTTGTTATGCCGACAAACAAATGTATGTAAATTTGAAGGACTTTGCTTATTTATATGTCTGTTTTTAATAAAAGAGTATTAGTGTTATTATAATGTATGAACTACTCTCCAGGTGACACCACATAAGAGAAAGACACAAAAAACTATTCCATAAGAAACAAACAAACAAAAATGAAATAATAAATAAAATATGCACATGTTTTTGCTTAAAGGGAAAGGGGTAATAAAGCAGTAATCTCTAACAATTTTAATGATAACAATAAATCTGGTATATGTAATTTATCATAATATAATGCTAAGATTGGCTGCAGAAAGGAGTTTGCTATTAACTGAAAGGAGACCCTTTGATTCCTCTTAGAGGCCTTAAAGGAACCGAGCAGGGCAAATTCCTAATGTCCACTCCATATGTTCTTGTCGTTGCAGCTGTTATTACTATGTGATTATTCATATAGTATATGAACATGGATGGACTGCTCACCAACACGCATTAGCCAGCATGGTGAGTTTATTGGCCTTTTACTTCTGAGTTTAAGATCAAGAAACACTATGGTCTTTCTTCTCAGTGTCTGATAAGGCAGAATGAATGTTTGTGTAAATGATAAATATTTTTCCAATACATGTATACAATTATGACAGACAAAAATAAAGCATGGCCCTTATTCCCAGGAGGCTGTAAAGTCACCAACCAAGGCAGCGGTTGGTGGCCGAAGGCGGAGGGTGCTAAGAATCCCCTGATTGTGGACCCAGGCTGCCATTTGATGACGACTTTTTATTTAGGTACTTACAACTGCAGATCACTTTCAAGTGAAGGATGATTGCAAAAATTAGAAGAAGAACTGTCTTATATTAAATGGGACATTGTTGGACTTTGTGAAGTTAGAAGAAAAGGTGAAGAGACAATTGATTTAAAAAGTGGACATATACTCTATTATAAAGGCACAAATATTGGAAATACAAGTGGAGTAGGATTCATCGTAAATAAAAAGTGGAAGAACAATATTGTGGAGATTGATGGTGTATCAGACAGAGTGGCAAGATTAGTTATACAACTTAATAGCATTATACAACTTAATAGCAGATATCAAATGCAGATAATTCAGGTTTATGCCCCAACAAGTTCTCATAGTGATGAAGTAGTAGAAGATTTTTATATGGATGTACAAAAGGCTTTTGATCAGAGTAAACAACATTTTAAAATCGTTATCGGAGACTTTAATGCTAGAATTGGTAAACAAATGAAAGATGAAAGCGCTGTAGGTAATTTTGGTTATGGCAATAGAAATGAGAGAGGACATAGACTTGTGGAGTTTGCAGAAAAAGAAAAACTTTATATTATGAATTCTTTTTTTGAGAAAAATGTTAAAAGGAAATGGACATGGAAGCATCCAAATGAAGGTACAGCAGAATTGGATTATATTTTGACTAATAGGAAATACATATTTCAAGATTGTAATGTTCTTAATAAATTTAACACAGGAAGTGATCATCGATTAGTAAGGTGTAAGATACGTGTTAATGTGAAACTAGAGAGACAAAAATTATTAAGAAAGACAATATTTACAGTTGATATTCCTAATCTTCAGAAACATTCTAATGAATTTAAATTAGAACTTACAAATCAGTTTCAAGTATTAGTAGATTTTGAGCATGATTCAGATTTGAATGAAATTAATATAAAAATAACTGATACACTTTTAAAAACTGCAACAAAAATAGCTGGTAGAAAAAAGCAGCAATTGACCAATAAAATTTCTACTGAGACTAGAGAATTTATGAAGAAAAGAAGGAATATGAAGATATACAAAAATGATGCATTAAAAAGAAATGAATATCTCGAATTTTGTAAAATGGTGCGGAAAAGAGTTGAAAATGATATAAGAAAGTATAATTGTGAACTAGCAAGTAAATCTGTAGAAGAAAATAAAAGTCTTAAGAATGTAAAACAACATTTTGGTATTGGTAGGAAATTTATATCTGCAATAAGAAAAAAAGATTTAATTGTTACTAAAAAGAGAGATGACATCATGAAATTGGTAGAAGATTTTTATCAAGAATTATATAGTAATAAAGAACAAGTACCTCCTATATCTATTACATCTTCCGAATTGCCCAGAATTTTAAATGAAGAAGTGAGACATGTAATTAAATGTATGAAGAAGGGAAGGCTCCAGGTAATGATGGAATTATAATTGATATATTAAAAGAAGCAGGTGAAGAAATAGAATTTTTTTTAGCAAAGTTATATACCAAATGTCTAAATGATAAAGATGTACTGTGATTGGAAGAATGCAGTAATAATATTAATATTTAAAAAAGGTGATAAAGACGATATTAGAAATTACAGACCTATCAGCCTTTTATCAGTTTTATATAAAAATTTTACCAAGATAATTACAACTCGTCTACAGAGAACATTGGATTTCCACCAACCAAGAGAACAAGCTGGATTTAAAACTGGTTTTAGTACAGTAGATCATATCCAGGTGTTGAGAGAAGTTATAGAAAGGACAAATGAATATGAGTTGTCATTATGTTTTGGATTTGTAGATTATAAAAAGGCATTTGATTCTATAAACATTTCTTCAGTGATTAAAGCATTGGATCATCAAGGTATAGATCCAGGATATTGTCATATTTTGAAGAATATTTATAAAAATGCAACAGCAACAATTAGATTACATAATGATACTGGGAAAGTCAACATTGAGAAAGGTGTAAGACAAGGTGACTCCATATCTCCAAAACTTTTTACAGCAGTGCTGCAAGAAGTATTTTGTGGATTAAAATGGGAAACTAAAGGAGTGAAAGTAAATGGAGATTATTTAAGTCATTTAGATTTCGCAGATGATGTAGTTGTTTTTGCAAATAATGCTTTAGAGCTGCAGGATATGTTGCAGGAATTATCAGATGAAAAAGTAGGAAAGTAGGACTAAAGATAAATGTTCAAAAGACTAAAGTAATGTTTAATCGATTTGTTCAAAATATGAAAATAAAGATTGATTATGATGAATTAGAAGAAGTTAACAGTTACAAATACCTTGGTCAGATTATTAATACAGATGGAAACATAATGGAAGAAATTAATCATAGAATTAAACTTGGTTGGAATGCTTTTGGTAGAAATAACTTGATACTAAAAGGAAATATGCCTATGTGTTTGAAAAGGAAGGTTTTTAACAAATGTGTTTTACCAGTTCTTACTTATGGATCTGAGACTTGGACACTTAATAGAAGAGCAATATAGAGACTTCAGACCACTCAAAGAAGTATGGAGAGATGTATGTTGGGAGTAACATGAAGAGATCGAAAATGCAATGCATGGGTAAGAGAACAAACAGGTGTTACTGACCTCATTGAAAAAATTAAAAGATTGAAGTGGAGTTGGGCTGGTCATATTGCTAGAAGAGATGATACTAGATGGACAATTGAAATTTTAAACTAGATTCCAAGAGATTGTAAAAGACCCAGAAAGAGACCACATGTGAGATGGATGGGTGAAATAAGAAAGTGTGCAGGGGTGATGTGGAGAAGAGAAGCTGAAGATCGGAGAAGATGGATTAAACTTGGAGAGACCTTCATCCTGCAGTGGATTGATAATGGTTGATAATGATGATGATGATGAATGCTAAGATTGTCAATACTTTATTATTAATAATTTCCAAATGAAGAACTGGTGCTTTAAATTTTTTTAGAGCAGCAATAATTTTTTTCTTTAATAATAATTTAATTTCAGAAGTTGCCATTGCTCGATTATGTTCATTTTCTCAGTCGACAAAACTTTACCATGATTCTTTCAACAATTACTAGTTGCCACCACTAATGAAAGTTGTATTGAAATGTGAATAAAGGATTTTATTGTGAGGTAATATGTCATAAAGAAAAGGTCAAATTAAAAAATTTAAAGAAATGAAAAGTAATTATTAAGAACTTTTCCAGTCAAACATGAGCCATGAGCCAAGACTTATTTTTCGCATTCTTGAATGATATTAAATCATTTTTTATACATGAAGTTATTAATAATTTTTAATTCCATTTACTATTTTGATATTTTTTGAAGGGGAAGGGTAATTATGGATTTAATTGCTTTCATATGAATTAATTTTTATATCATTTTGTTTTCTAAAATATTGCACTTAATACACTTCTTGCCATAAATGGATTAATTTTTTGAAATACTGTACATTTCTTGCTAAAATACTTTGAATTTAATACATTTTTTACTATAAATTATTTTCAGCACAAAATATGAAAGAATATATATTCATTTTGCATTTGACTTCAGATCTGATTTCATTTTTTAAGGATTGCATTTTTTAGTGCTTTCATTTAACGTACTTTTTATCACATTTTTTTTTGTGTGTGTATGGATTACTTTTTGTATTGCGCTGCTTAGTAAAATTTAAATTATTTTTCAAAACACAAAAATAAATATGTACATTTATTTTTATGAAATATATTGTTTTTATTTATCATTCTTACTATCAATTAATTTCTATGGAATGTTTTTTGCATTGCTTTACTTACTAAAACTCTCTTTAGTAAATTCACTAATAAATATGGACATTTTATTTCTAATAGATGCTTTCTTTTGTATGGCACCATATTGTGGATAGATTACTGGCTATAATAGCATCATAATGATATAAGAATGCTAATTCAATAATTTAATTATAAAATGTTTTTTGATTAATTTAAAATATAAAAAGATTATAATAAACGATTAAAACAATTAATTTTCAAAATTTAAATTGCTTATGTAAATAATATTTTAAAGTCATGTCTTATGATTAATGTTAAAATTATCATCTAATAAATTTACTATTGATATGCAGTGTTATATGTTATGAACAACATCTATATAACTTAACATCACATGACCACCTCTTATGCTTTAACATCTGCACAACTTTTTAAGCACATCACTATTATTATTTTTTACCAATTATTATGCTTAATACTACAATTCTGACTCCCTCTATAAACACATACACCACCTTCTTGGAAACTAAATGTTTCAATATATATACTTCCATCTATCTATTATAATTTTAATAAATTGAGTTATATTGTGTATACTTATTTTCTTTTTCTTTTCTTTTTTAGATTCGTTATTATGATCACCAACGTTCTCTCATTGTCACCAAAACTTTTTGCTTTTCCTCATTTGTATTCAAACTGATTTAAAATGCTGTGCCTCTACCTGACAATATTTTTACTACTAATGCATATTCCAATATCTTATATGTTTTGAACAATATCACTTTCTAAGTAAATGTTTATATTCTTGGCCATATTCTTATTACTATTCTCTCAAGTAATTTAACAACTTTTGTCTAATTTAATTTTTCTGATGCTGATTTATATTCGTGACAACTATTTGTTTACTTACCACATCCTTTTAATTGTCAAAAAAAATCTTTTAATAATATTTAAAATAAGAAAGAAACATGTTAATAATTTTTAATTATTTCTTTAATCATTATTATTAGCGTAACGCACTTAGGTATTTTATAATTTTTTCAAACTAAATTTTTAATTCTTTTAAGTTTACTTGTATCAATCTTCTCTATTTAGAATAGAAAGAAGAAGAAAAACGTGTTTGAAGTTTAGTAAAAACGTTCTTGTGCATGTTTTTTTGAATGTATAGTAGCGGTCCTCCTGTATTTGTGACGTTTGATTGAGTCATTTTGTGGATACCAAAATTTGAGGACAATCAGAAGCTATATTACGTGTCTTTAACACACGCACATATATACATGTATTTACTTATAGAAATCACTTTTTTTGCCTGTATGCTGACAACTTTGACAGAATATAGTACTGAAATACATATGTTAAAGTCATTCTTTCAGAAAGATGATGACCGATACTTTTTAAGATAAAGAAAGACAACCTCTCTTCATATTTAGCCATATAAAATAATTAAAACTGAAGATCAATTAAACAAATTTTAAAGAAGAAACTGATGTGATGTGATGCACTGTGACTTCTCCTTAAACGGAGTCGGGAATCTCTCAGCAACTATGCCCAGAGAAACCTGTTAGTCACTTTACCTTCCATTCCCCTACTCTAAGTTTTCCCATATTCTATCTTTTCAATCAATACAGCTCCATCTGACAATAGAATCAAAAAAGATTTCAATTGACATTCTTTTCCTAGAATATATTCATCATCATTTTTAACTATTATCGATCAACTGCAGGATGAAGGACTCTCAAAGTTCAATCTAGTTTTTCCAAATTTTATCCATTCATCTCAAAGGTGGTCTGTATTTAGGTCTTTTACAATCTCTTGGAATCCAATTTAAAATTTCAACTGTCCATCTATTATCATCTTTTCTAGCAATATATCCAGTTCAACTCCTCTTTAATTTTCTTAATTCTTTTAATAATATCAGTAACATCTATTTGTTCTCTCACCTGTATATTTTGTTTCTGATCTCTCATCTTGTTATTGCATCTCTCCATACTTGGTTGAGTATTCAGAAGTCTATATATTGCTCTTCTGTTAAGTGTTTAAATCTCAGAACCATAATTATGTTATTTATACCAAAAGCACTCAAACTAAATTTAATTCTATGATTAATTCCATCCATTAGGTTCCCTCTGTAATAATAATGTAACAAAAGTATTTGTTAGTTGTTAACTTCTAACTTATCATTATCAATCTTTATTTTCTTCTTTTGAGAAGATAAATTGAACAGTATCAGTTCTACTTTTTTATTTTCATCTGATAACTTTGCAACACTTCCTGAAACTTTGAAGCATTATTTACAAAAACAATTACATCTTCTGCAAAAGTGAGATGACTTAAATAATGTCCATTCACTTTTACTTCCTTAGCTTCCTATTTTAATCAACAAAATATTTATTGCAAAACTAAAAAGTTTCGGAGATATGGAGTCTCCCTGTCATACACCCTTTTCAATGCTACTTTTCCTAGTATTATGATGTAATCTAATCATTGTTGTTGAATTTTGATAAATATTTTTCAGAATTACATATTTTCAAAATAAAATAAAATTTACACCTTCCCTCTTTTCTTTTAATTTTAAATATAGGATTAAATTCCTTTTTTTTTTTTATACCCACTTCCCCCCCCCCCCTCTTTTTTTTTCCTGAGGGAGGGGGGGGGGGGGGGGGTGGGGGTATGACATTATTATGTTTCTATATCTTGATCTAATGCTTTAAAGAATTAAAAAATGCTTATAAAATCAAGTGTCTTTTCATAATTTATAAATCCAAAGCATATTGGTAACTCATATTCATTGACCCTTTTCATAATTTCTCTCAATATTTGGATATGATTCACTATACTAAAACCTCTTTTAAATCCAGCTTGTTCTTTTGGCTGATTAAAACCCAAAGTTATCTATTATCTTCATAAAAAAAATTATATAGAACTGATAAAAGATTGTTAGAACTGTAATTTATAATATCTTCTTTATCACTTTTTTTAAATATTAATATTAATACTGCATTCTTGCAATCATCTGGTACATCTTTATAATTTAGGCATTTGATATTGTAACGAGCACAGACGTTCGTTACATTGTTGTTTTTTTTTTATTAAACATGAAAGTAAATTAAAAAGTTCGCATTTAAAAATTGTCTTTAAGAATTAAAAATTGAAATTAAATATCATCTTAAACTCTTATATATTAAATCGCACAGATAATGAAAAATTATTAAAATAAAACTTTATTAAAGAAAAAGTATTTTAAAACTAAATTTTAAAAAGATTTGGAAATAAAATTATATCTTTAAATTTATCTTTAAATATATCTTTGATTTGGAAAACAGGTTAATTAATCAGAAATGGAAATGATAAATTTAATTAGTCAAATGTAAACCAGCCTTGGGCATTTAAATGTAAAAACATAGGTCAGATAGGAAAACAATAGAAACTTTTAGCAAATGAAATAAATCCATTGGGAAATCGGACCTCAACGAAAAGGATCATCACATCGATGACGTAATGTTAAGTCAATCCTTCGAATACGTATAAAAGGAAAATTTGGAAATTATTAATTAGTGACTAGTGAATGATTATTACGATGTGAGAGAGATGTGTTAGTGCGGAAGTGAAGGAGAAGGGATTGAAAAAAGACGCACGATTCAATCCCTTCAGCTTTGCTAAGAAAGAAAAAGGAATGAACTATCGTTTTTCTACATTGAGGACCAGTTAAAGCAAAAAACCTCCGGATGGATAAATAAATCAGCCAACAGAATACCAATTTTAGGACGGCGTGGGAATTCACATTCAGGGCAAGCAACGAATAAAGATGAACTGTTTTAAACTGTAAGAACTTTATAATTAAGGAACATTAAATTAAAAACTTTTCTTATTTAAAATAATTGCATTAGTTTCCTATCTGACTAAAGTAGTTAAAATGTTATTTGATGTATTTTTTATTTATTTGTGTAAAATCATTTCCATTTATTTAACTTTGTTCTTTAAGTTTAGTTATGATTTCTGTTTTCCGATGAATTAAAATATATCAATGTTAAACTTAAGTCGGGCGTGAAGGGCTGTATAGATTTGTAAAGTTATATTAGGGGAGGGTAATCTTGGGCTATTTGTTTCGTGGTTAAATTGGGTCAATGGATTGGATATATTGATGTGATTAGTAGATGTAATATTGATTCGCTACGGGCAGAATCGCTTCATACGCCGCACACTTCCGTTTGCCTATGGAAGGAATTATAAGTCGGATACCGCAGTTCCTTTCTATGGAGTTTTTTGTTTTATTGCTCTTCTTTGCAGATAGATGTAATATTCCTATCTCATAAGAGGCAATTTCTTCTCTTAACCTTTTGTGCTGCCGTATTTTATTACATTGAATACATCGATATATCAGATGAATTGATGCCAGTTTGACTACGAATTTTAGCCTAAGGTTAAATAGGGATAGAATGTTTATTTTCAAAAGCAAATTTATGTGGTCTATTCATACTCGACCCTAAAGAAAAATGCAGTAAATTTAAGTTGTTTATAGATGCTTGCATGGATTGTTTATTGGTTAACTATGTTTTGTGTTTCCATATTTGATCAAAATATATAGACATTCGATAAATAATGATACCTTACGGTGAGTATCTAAAATGTATTTATTCGGATGTCTTTTAAGTTATTGGTGACAATGCAAGTATCTTATGGTGAATACTATTGGGTTACATATAAATTTCCCTCCGCAATTGTCAGTAATCAATAATTTTGTATTTTGATCGTTTATGTTTACTTTGAAATGTTTTTGACCGTGAAATCTATGTAACCGGTCTATATTCAACATGATAAACAAGCTTTCATAAATTTATCTGTGCGAACTTAATTAAAATGTAAAATTAGAATATAATAGTAATTAAATGTAAATTAAAGTCAAAAATCAAAGTTAAAAATAATGTTAAATGTTAAAATGTAAAACTAATACTAAAATAATTTTAAATCTTATATATATGTGCATAAATAAATGTTTGTATGCTAATTACTGGCAGTGGCTTATTTTATTTATTTTTTAATGTTGAAATCTAATTAGATAAGAGATGATATTATTATTTATTTTTTAATGTTGAAATCTAATTAGATAAGAGATGATATTATTAAGTCTCTGCTACTCCCTGAGCTAGTGACATGGGCTAACGACCGGAATCAAAATTAAAAAAAAAAAAAAATTTTTTTTTTTACTTACGTATCTGCCTACTTTATAAATTTTCTAGGTTCAAAGTAGCCTAGTGGCGCTCTGTCGGCAGATGCGGTAAGACTGGAAACGTCATCATCATCTCCGGATCGTTACAATATATAACCTCACCAACAATTTTTTTTTTCTTTACCCACTTCTTTTAAGATATCAATTATAATTTCATCATTACCTGGAGCTTTTCCCCTTTTCATAAATTTAATTGCATTTCTCATTTCTTCATTTAATATCCTGGGCAATTCAGAAGATATAGTAGTTGAAGAGCATATGTTTTCTTGTTCTATATTGCTATATAAGTCTTGATACAACTCTTCTACACATTTCATGATGTCACCTCTCTTTTTAGTAATAGTTCCATAATTGATTTCTTATTGCAGAAATAAGTTTTCTATCAATACCAAGATATTATTTTACACTTTTGAAACTTTTATTTTCTTCTATAGCTTTCCTTGATTATTTATAATTATGTTTTCTTACATCATTATTAATTCTTTTTTCTACCATTTTACAAAATTCAATCCTTCAGAATGTATCATTTTTATATATTCTCATATTTGAATTGTCTTGTCTCAGTGGAAATTTTATTGGTCAACAGCTGCTTTTTTGTACTAGCTGTCTTAGTTCAATTTCAAAAAGTGCATCCATTATCTTTTATTGATTTCATTTAAATCTATGTTCAAAATCTGTTAATATTTGAAAATGATTTGCAATTTTTAATTTAAATTCATTGGAATTTTTTTGTAAGATTAGAAATATGAACTGTGAATGCAATGTTTCTTAATAATTTTGTATCTCTAGTTTTGCATTAACATATATTTTTACATATCACTAATCAATAATCACTTCCTGTATTGGATTTATTAAGAACATTACAATCTTGAAATACATATTTTCTGTTAGTCAAAATATAATCCAATTCTGCTATATTTTCATTTGAAAGTTTCTATATTCATTTCTGCTTAGCATTTTTCTTAAAGAAAAAATTCATAATATAGTTTTTCTTCTTCTGAAAATTCCATAAGTTTATCTTCTATCATTTCTATCACCATAAGCAAATTTACCTGTAGCATTTTCATTTTTCAATTGTTTACCAATTCTAGCATTAAAATCTCCCATGTCACCTTTAAAATGCTGTTTAGTCTGATAAAAAGCTTTTTATATATCCATATATAAAATCCTCTACTTCTTCATCACAGTGAGAACTTTTTGGGGCATAAACCTGAATTATCTGTATTTAGAATCTACTATTAAGTTGAATAACTAATCTTGCCACTCTGTTTGATGTATTTTCAATCTCCACAATATCTTTGTATCATTTTAAAATCAATTGTCTTTTCATTTTTCCTTATAACTTCAGAAAGTCCAATAATGTGCCATTCAGTATTAGACAATTCTTTTCCAATTTTTGCAATATTCCTTTACTTGAAAAGGAATCTGAAATTTCAAGTATTTTAAATAAAAGGTCTTCATCAAATGGCAGCTGTGAAATCTGCAATCAGGAATTCTTAGTACCTCCATCTATCAGGAATTCTTAGTACCTCCATCTTTGGCCATCATCTGCCATTTTTCTGGTGACTTTACAGTCTCTTGGAAATAAAAACCATGATTTAGTTTTGTCTGTCATGATTGTGAATATTTATTAAAAACAATTAATTCATACACCCATTCTGCTTTCAAGAAAACTTAACTAATATTTAAATTAATAGCTATCAGACAACTAAGAAAACAGACCATGATGTTTCTTCATCTTAAAATCAGAGGTAAAAGTTCAATAAATCCATCACAAAGGCTGATGCATTTTGGTTAGCAGACCTTATGTGTTCGATACTATATGAAAGATCATATAACAACAATAGCTGCAAGGACAAGCTGTATTAAGTAGACATTAGTCTAATTTATCCTGTTCATTTCCTTTAAAATCTCAAAGAGAAATCAAAGGATTTCCTTTTAGTTAACAGTAGGCTCCTTTCTGCTGCCTAGAATAAATTAACATCAAGTTTATCATTTCCAAAGATATTTAGCTCATTTTGTAATTCTTTTCAGAGAGAAAATCAAGCAAACATGATATTACTATTATCACCAGAACACTAATGATTTTTAAATGTTTACAGAGACAAGATAAATTGTGAAAAATATTCAGATATTATCCACTAGAGATAAAAGCAAACTATTTAGCTTAGAAAATAATCTTGTTTTCTTCAGAAACCTTCTTTAATTTAAATCATAAAAAAACGTTAAATAATACAAAAATTTTCAAATTCAAATATAAATAACAATAATATTTAATACTTCTTTATGTATTCAATGCAATGCAATATCTCAATTATATTTTAGAAATTAGCTGACAGTTTCTATTGTATAGCAGTGCCGATGTTATTATAATATTACTATATATTTACAATATGTTGTATTGAGAGTATTATATTCTATGTGTGAAGAAGCAATAAATAATATTATTATTTAGATTTAAATTAATATAATTAATGTAGATAAAATAATAGAAGAAAAATAGAGAATACTGTATAAATTTTAGATATTAAGGTGTAGCTATTTCAGTCTACCTAAAATTTTTTAATCTTGTTATTTAGAATTGAGGCTCTTAAAATTATGCAAACTGCAAATAAAAGTATTTTTTTAAAAAATTATTTCTAATAATTTTATAGTTTCATTTTTTGATGCTACCACAAAGTAAATAAATAAAAAGAGATTTAAAATAATAAGTAGGATGTACACTGCAGTAACACATAAAGACAAAATTGTCTTAGTGTAGTTAATAATGAGATAGATAAAGTAAGCAAAGTATTTGTTTTAAAAAATGGAAAACGTACAAATGATATGTTGAAAAAGTTAAGGTAGCATATGATTAAGTTTGATGAACTCTCAAAATTTGATAAGTTCTAAATCAATAATTATAATGGACATTTTGAAAAGAATAGTCAAATTGAAAGATATCGTGAGAAAGATGAGAACTGTGTGATTCAAAGTGAGTTATTTGAAATAAAAATCTTATTTACATTGTCATATGCAATAAATGAATTAAAAAATACAGTGAATTTTAAAATGTTTCATTTTTCAAGAAACAAATAATAGCAGTATAAATAAAATTTAAAAAAACCCAAATTTTAATTAGGTCTATTCTTTCTGTATCAGTGATATTTTATCTTTAATATATCTTAAAAATTCTGCCCATTATTACAGTTGTGAATCTAGAATATCAACTCTTATTCATATTTAATATTATATGAATAAAAAAATGGAGTTGTTTAATTTCTGTGCAAAATCAGTTCTGTAAATTCATTTGGATTTATGAATTCCACTAGCAGTGATTTATTATTTTATTTTTATTTTATAGTTATATATATTGAGCAATGGCATAGCTATTGTAAAGCAAACCAATCCAATGCTTATTGGCTTCTGAATCTTGAAGGCGTTTTGATTGTTAATAATTAAATTAAAGGTTAGAAATAAAAGTATTAAGAAATTTATGTCATAAATATTTTTAAAAAAACCTTTTTAAACATTTTTGCATAGGAGTTCAAAAATTCTTTTGATTTAAAGATCTATCAAATTAAAAATAAATAAAATCAATAATTGTTTTTAATTATGCATTTTGAAAATTTTATTTAGCCGGAAATTATCTATTGGATATGAGATGGATTGAAGAATTTTATGTTTCAGAAACAATTCAAAATTAGAATTCTGAAAAAAAAAGAAGAAAGAAATGATTTTAAACAAAAGAAAGTTTCAAGAAATATATTAAAAATTTGAAATCGCTTTAATAGTAAATATATAATAAAAGATAGGATCCGTTTTAATGTGGTTAGCCGAGAGGTCATCGCAGCCGCTTTGCAAGCAATTAGTTGGTTGCAGACAGTTGTGGGTTCGCCTCCCGGCCGATTCTATGACATATGGAAAAAAAAAGATAGGATATTTAATGTTTTTATCAGAGAAAAATAATTTAGAAAAAATAATATATTTACTAATAAATTACTATAAGGGACTTGAACACAGACTCCTTCAACCATCTGCTCTAACCGATACACAAGATCAACCCACATGTGAAAAAGATAAATGATCTCCAATATAAGTATTTCATGATGAACCAGCACTCATCAGTTGGCCCAGGTCATTATTTCCCACACACATATATAATCAGTGCTCAGTTTATATTAAAACAGCAAATCTTCAAACTTTAATGGATAGGCTTCAATCCACTACACCTTCAACTGTTCAGCCTCCCATACCATTGAAACTCCAACTATTGAATGCCCAAACCACATACATGTATCAGTTATATGGATAGAGTGGATAGTTTAAGGGAGTTTGTAAGTTTGTGTTCAAATCCCTTATGGTTACATCTAAACTCCATGTATATAAATTATACATGAATTCAATCAAATATTATTAAGAAAATGTAAAAAAGATTGAAAAAATATGGTAATGAGACTGTTTTGTATTTTAAAAAAATTAAATACTATGTATACTGGTTACATTTTGGAAGTCAGAATATTTATATTTAAGGTAATCAATAAAATAATAATTAACTTTTATAAAACTGCATCTTTAAACAAATATTGTTAGAACATATATGATTCTAAAAGGGATTTGAAAAAAGTAAAAGAGAACTGAATTGTGAGCATTTACTAGGTGTTGAATATTAATCCTTAATTAGAATTCTTTCAGAGAATTTATATAAAGAGAGGAAATAACTAATATGATTATTCCATAAAAGAAAAATATAAAATGGTGCACATAAATGTTATTGAAATCATACATGTTGAACTGAATAGGAAACTGAAATTTTGACAGATCCTAAATAATGATGAGTTAATGAATGCTAATTATAAAAAGTTATATGGGTTGTGAAAAAAATTTAAAAGACAAGAAATATGTTGTTGTGGTTGAATATTATCAGGAATTGGATGTACTAGAGTGGGATATTAATACAAATATATTAAACATATGCAAAAAGATATATTAGAAGTCAATGCAACATTCAAACAAATATGGAAAGTGAAAAATGGAAAATGTTCTTATTAATGAAATCTAAATCTTAAAATAAAAATAATAAAATAAAAATAATATACAAACAATATCAGTATAATCTTTTATGCATTTAACACAAGACAAATACATTATTTTATTATACTCAAACTTGCAAAATTAGCTGACAATTTTTGTTATATGGCAGCCTTTTTCAAAGCTGTAAAATGCATAATACATACAAGTACAATTATCATAAAATTATATATACAAATTCTTTATACAGATTACGGAATTTTAAAAAAAGGAATAAGAAAAATGGAAAAATTAAGTTTTGAAAAAAAAAAAAAAAAAGAACAACAGCAATGTTAAAAATAAAAGAATATATGAAATTATTAAGAACTGCAATTAAAAGATATGATAAATAAATAGTTCATTAATAAAAATAAAAAAATTACAGAAGTACTCAAATATACAGAAGTCACAAAATGCATAAAAAATGTATATTATACTGATAATAAATGTAATTAATTTGGACTATAATATTTATAAAATACATAAGTGGAAATAACATCATTCATATCAAACAACAGAATTTGTAAAAACCATAATAAAGTAAAATGAATAAAGATTAAAATGTATATTATATTTATGTATGTAAATATCAATATAAATAATATCACAAGTCAAAGCTTAAATAAACCAATAGAATATCAAAAATCTATTGACAAGCCAACACTGATGTAATAACTTTCATCATCATAGTCTAAGATCTTATGGTTTTATTAGTAATATTCTTGTTAATAACTGTCTATTGCTTTGTCCAAATTGATATTTTAAATCATAACCATGAATTGGTTATATATAAATGATACTGAGAAAATATAAGATATTCAAAAATACATGCCAAAATTATTTTATTAATTGATAAATGCAAGTCTAAACTATTAAATATCAACCAATATTTTAATATAGACCCAAGTAAGTAATTAAAATGCAAACAACATATAGAGCTGTAAAGTATGTTTAAACATTAATATAAATAAATAATGAAAAAAAGAAGTACAAAATAAATATCTAAAAAGTAACACAAAAAAATATTAATTAAAAATACAATCAACAATAGCAATAACAAAACAAAAAATAAAAATACAAAATATATTGAAATAAAAACAATAATATTTAACAAACTAAATATTATTAATAAAAAACAATTATAATATATATATATTAAAATTATAAAATTTTTTAATATTCAATAGATATAATGACTAATAAATATTTAACTAAAAACAAATAAGATAACATGCATGACCCAAATAAATTTTTTTATAGGTTAATATATTTATTTGTCTGAAAATTTGTGATATTGATATTTTAATAGTAATTATATGTTATTTCCATATCTAATATTAATTGTTAAATGCTTTTATAAAAATTATAGCTTTCAAATACATCCAATTGTTAATAATATCACACACATTAGTATATAATACAATGTTTTGAATGTTGCTGTTCTCATCTCTTCTTCAGATGATTTGGCTTGACAAGTAGCAGCAATAGCATGGAAATTGAACCTGGACCTTTAGATGCATGAATATTGAATTAAAGTGACATTTTAGCAATAAGACTATTCATAATGTTTG
This sequence comes from Epiperipatus broadwayi, assembly GCA_028023455.1. Lineage (NCBI taxonomy): Eukaryota > Metazoa > Onychophora > Udeonychophora > Euonychophora > Peripatidae > Epiperipatus > Epiperipatus broadwayi. The sequence continues at coordinate 5,199,337 of JAQFVV010006231.1, forward strand.
GATGCTGATCATTAACCTTGCTCATAGAAAAGAGTGAAGAAATAAGAACTCTCATATATAGGTATATAAAATTTTTACTATTACCTTAGCAAAATTGCCTAGTTATCTTAAATTCATTATTCACAAATCTAAAGGTCCAGGTTAGATTCCCATGATCAGAAACATTTAAAGAAAATAAAAATAATATCATTTGAAATGTTATTTAAACAGGCAAAATTCTCTATATGTATTGCCATTCAGTGCAAGCCAGAGTAATCAATGGATGCCAGAAGGTGATCATGTGATGTTCATTTGAAATGTTGTGTTATGTACTAATGTATGTGTTGTTAATAACAGTTAAATGTGTTTGAAATGTTCATAATTTTTATGAAGATATTTAACAATTAATATTTGATGATGGAAATAGTCTGACATAGGATTACTAATATATAGATTTATAAAATGAAAAACCTTGTTACAGGATGTTAAACATTAATAAAACATATTAAAAATCTTTTTTTTTTAATTTTAAATAAATACATAATTTATTAGGATTCTTGTCAGTTTAGCATAAAATTTGAAAATTGAAGTTTCCTGAAATGAAGCTCAATATGTTTAAACTCACTTTAGATTTTTTTATTTATTATGTTACTTAAAAAATAACAAAATAAATTAATGCAAAGGAAATCAGCATAAGAAAGTCAGATAAGGACATTTAAATGATCACCAGGGATATATTCACTAAATTGGCTGATTAGAAAGTGATCAATTAAATTACAACGAAGGGCTTAGATATACGGAATTAAAATCAAAAAAAATTTGGATTCAATGATTAGAAGTCATGAAAATCTAATAATATTGTTAGAGTAATAAATAAAAGTAGAAAAATTATAGTATTACTACAGATAAATAGTGTTATATAAAAGTACTGAAGAGATTATTAAGTGGTTATAAGAATTGATCATATGATTAATTAAAATGAATGATCAAGTACCATGATGATGTTATTGCTGAAGTTTGATGGTTGAGTAAATTTAAACAAGATTTATAGATTTTGAGATTAAAATATCAGTGAGAGAGTACAAGTATGAATATTTAATTCTGCAAAGTGCTTTTCAGAAAGTTGTTTGGGTTATACTCATTAGGAAACAATATAAAATAATAAATAAAATAATTTATAATAAATTTTATTAATCTTTAACTAAAGGCAATAGTAACATATTCATACATGTAAATAAATAAATAATTTTATGGATTATATTTATTTCAATTTTATAATAGCATAAGTATAAACAAGGATACAATTTTGGAGATAGAAATAGGTATATATATGATCAATTATGATTCCACCTTTATTGTTAAAAGATTGCCTTGCCTAAGTGTTGACTGGTTTTTAATGACACACACAGACACACACACACATATATATATATATTGTGCCATTACAATTTAGTCACTAGCTAAATTTATAGTAATGTGCATGTAGGAAAATGTAAAACAAAATCATCATCACATTTTTATATAAAAGAAAGTTGTAGGGCATCCAAGTTTAAACCCTACAAGATCCAGTTCTAAAAGCTTTAGAGAGAAAGAGAGTGGGTCAACAATTATATTCTTTATTTATTTGTGTGTTGATAGAAAGGTAATACACACAGTTAAACTATTCAATATTAAATTTTTCTGTTAAAAAGCAGAGTTACACATATATAGGCAAAGCTATTTAATTGTTTTAAATTTCAAATATTAAACCTTTTAACTTTCTTTAAAACTAACCTATGCTTGATCAATTCTAATGTCTTATTCTATACCTCTATTTTGCTTTTCTATAATTGTAATTGGGATTTAAAAGCTAAGGATTTAATTTTAAATATTAGGGTTATAATTACTAAGCTAGCAATTATATTATTTAATGTCAGTTTATGAATGATTTGAAATGATAAAGTATGTGTGTACATTACATACAGAAATTTACATTTATTAAATATTGAAAGAAAAAGAAGGGTTAAATCTGTCAAATTATTTTTTTTTTACAATTTTATGTTAAGGGAGAAAATCTGTTGAATCAGATATCTATTTTTGTAGCAATTTTGTTTTTGTAAATGATTGTTTGTCATTTTGGAGCTTAAGCTTGGTGGGAACTCTAATTTTGAAATTGTCTCATCTTAAGATTAAAGGAAAGAAACTCCAATTTTAGATATTACAGATATACGTGAAAAAGGAAAAAGGATTAAGTCTTTTTTTTTAAGACAAAAGTGTCTGAAAACCAGGTGTGTGATTTTTTTGAGTTGGTCAAAAATAGCAATTCACACTATCACTCTAATTGGGTGAATTGACTCAAAAATTGGATATAAAAGCAGTCTGGAAAATCGATTGAGCTATTAGATTATTGTTATTATAATATTTGTGATAGAGACTTTTTAAAAAATTATTGAAACTAAAGCAGACAAACATTTTTAATTCTGCTAGATAATCTTTTTCTTTTAAAAATCATTTTTTTATATCAAGTTTTGAATGTTGAAAATATAAGAATGGCAGGGTAGAAAAATTATATATATGTCTCATCTTTTACCTGACCGTTGCAGAGCCGCAGATCATATAGGAAAGAAAGGAATCTTGTCTGAAAATAATACTCTACACCTTTCAACTGACTGAGAGAGATAAAATGTTTTAAATAGAAGGAAGAAAACATTCACCTGCATTCGAAGGAGATCAGAAAGATGAATTAATCTACTGATAAATATTAATCATCGAATCCAATTAATTGTTCCAGTAACTGAGTTTGAACCCCAGAAAAATTACAATGTGAAACAACTGCGGTATTTCATCCACGACGAGAATCATGCTGAACGGAAAAATTTAGAGTCAGTATAAGAATTTCTAAATTGTCCACTAAAGCAAATAACCGTATTTGAATCATCATCATCAAATAGTTATACACCTCAAGAAAGAGATTGTTCCAAAGTAATATGGAAATGGTAGCTGCAGAAATATAGACAGTATAGAAGATAAGTTGGACTCATGGGAAGTTCGCCATAAAACAACGGATCGGTATTATGACTTTTTATATCTATTTTCTTTATGAAATCAGAGTCTTAATAAAAAATTTAGTAATAAAGTGGTATATTTTATTTAAAGAACTTTTAAAGACAATTCAGATCGATTAAAATCAAGAATTTCTTACTAATAATAACTTTAAGCTTCATAAATGATTCTGAATGTATCAAGATTATTTGTTTATTAATTTACAGTTATGAAATATTAATGTGTAAAATAATTTTTGTATTATTATTATTTTGATCTTAAATAATATTTTTGTTATTATGGGGATAAAACATGCATATACATAGTAATATTTTTACATGTGTATAATTGCGAGTGAATGTGAATAAGCAGTATTAAAATATTAAATTATTTTGTCTTAAGAAAGCATTTCAGTGCTTGGAAGAGAGGGGGAGAAAGTGATTTAAAACTTGTTTCTAAAACTTGCTCTTTCCAATTTTACTAACATTTATTTTTGTCATTCTACTTACATGTTAGATTTATAAAGTATGTGTGCCAATGAGTGAATATTTTTTTTTTATGAAATACCTTTCTTGTGGATGGAACATTTTAACAAATCGGTTACCCAATTTAATACAATATACTTTTGAAATACATTTACGGAAAAGGGGGAAGAATTTAAAATTTAATGTTATGATTTTAAAACAGTCGATTATGATTATTGTTGTTATTGTTAATATAAATTTTCATGTAAATATAGAAATTTTTATGTATATGTTAGAAATGCAGTAATAAATATTAGTTTATGTTATTAAACGAGGCATATATATTTCATTAAGAGTAGTCTTTATCAAGTGTGATCATTCATCATCAATGGTTGAATATTAGTTGTTTAAGATATGATTAAATATGCTAAGATTAACAATAATTATGAATTTCTTTATAAAAATTAGGTTTTATGTTTAGGCTTAGTCCTAAAGCTGTGGTTGAAACCATTGTCATTATCGTTATCATTATCATCATCATCATCATCAACGTTTTAATTAATGAGCTGTTTAAATGTTTAAAGGCCATAAATAAATATTGATTTCATAGTATTTAGTGATTTCTTAGTATTATTATAACCACCATCCCCTCATCTATTTCATGCAAGGATGAGTGAATTGCCATCCTAAATCAATAGTAATCTGAGCTAGTAAAACTTATAAAAAATATTGAAACACATTTGTTATGCTAAGATCTAAGAAATGATTTATGTCTAATGAATTCCACTTCAGTTTAAAGATGTTTTATGTTACCTAGGTGTTTACTTAAATATTAGTGCATACAGTGTTATGGGTCTAAAATCAAAATCATACATTTTGTAAGAAATAAAGTACCAAAAGGGATTCAAACCCGGTACATGTGAAAAGGTTATTAGATATAACTGTGTCTAGATTCAGATAATCTAGTGGCGCCCTGATAGACCCTATTCACTTGTTGTTCACTTAGACATGCACTTAACATCAAACCAAGAAATGAAAGTGAGTAAAATCTACAGTTGGATATACCTGAGAAGATATTTTATTGAGTTACTAGTGTACTCACTCACTTGATTTCCATATACCTGAGTTATAGTAGTCGTTCTTAATAATTTGTTTATAATTATTGATATTGTGATATCTTGAGAAATCTAATTATAGAAATATGTTTAATTTATTCCTACTCATCATTTTAATATTTTTGACCTTATGGCTATATAGCTACTAGTCAGGAGTATGTTTCATTTAATCCAATGACCCTTAATATGATTGATAACTCAGTCTGATCTTTTTGGTTAATAGCCACTACTCAGGTTAAATAGCTTATGTTTATGCTAATATAGGTTTAAATAAATTCTGATCAGTTTCATTAAGTTTATTTACAACTTGTTTGAATTAATATTTTTAAAGACTACCCATTGAACACATTTATTTGTTTAATAGCTTATGCTCAGCAAGTTGCATACATAATCCTTTGCTCTTTGATATAAAATAAAAGCTACAACTCTCTCAATTTCTTTTCGTTTATTAAGCCAAATATTCATATTTGAATCATTTCTTAATTATTTAATACATTTGGATCGTTTGATCATCTTTATTAAGTTACAATGAATATTTGAGACTTTAATAATATTTGGATTTTTGACAAATCCAATGATATTTTAATATACAATTGAATTTCTCTTTAATATATATATATATATTAATTCAAGAAAATATATTTAACACAGTATTCAAAATTAAATAATATATTCTTTACCAGAAGTACTTTCAATTGTTTCACTGACAATCTTTATCAACTGTTAATACAAACGTACAAAAAATAAAAACTTGCATTACCCATCATTCAATCTATTCAAATTTCCCACAATTCTGTTGTCTTTATATTAGCCGATTGTTTATTCATTAAACCACCTCTATTCCTAGATATCATCATTGCCTCTTTAATTTTACATTTTTCACTACACCTTTCAATTTGAATAATTTTATATGTCTATTATTAAATTTAAAACCATAATTACATGTTTTATTATGATCAAATATAATTGATGGAGTATTCATATTTACTGAAGATATATTTTCTTTCTGTACATGTTTATATAATGTCTTATGATCATTATATCATTTTTGTAATGTACATTTGGATTCCCCTATATATTTTATTCCACAACCACATTCCAACATATATATAACAGAACTTAATTCAAACTTAGAAATCTTGGCTTTGGAGTTATTTATCATATCATTTATATTCATAAAGATTGTCAGTGAAACAATTGAAAGTACTTCTGGTAAAGAATATATTATTTAATTTTGAATACTGTGTTAAATATATTTGTTTGAATTATTATTATATGATTTAAAAATACAGACATTTAATGGTTGTAGTTATATATATATATATATATTGTAATCAGTTGGGTTAGATAACACACACTAATATAGTGTATGTAAATATATATATGTAAAATAAAGGAAAAGTAGTAAAAAACACAGAATAAATTTTTGTAGATATTTTTCTATATTTTCTAAAATAAAATAATAATAAGTAAAGGGTTAAATAACTCCAGGTTTATGAAATTAATATTTTAAAAAGGTCTGATAAATATTATTTGTAATTCTGATTTTGAAATTTAAGAACAAGTAGGGTATTTTTGAAATTTTTAAATTAATTGAACAAAATTTCTATCTATTAGAAATCCCCTAAGTGAAAACATATATATCACACTTTGATAAAATTTCAAGTCTGTTTTCAAAAGGGATTAGAGAGAGAAAAATAAAACTTTTTAATCAAGGTGTCACCTCAGATGATTCTATAAGAAGGCTGATAAAAAATATCAGCTGCAGTCTTGATAGTGATTTTTGAAGAGAACAGTCTGGCTGGTAGTTTTTGTAAGAATTCAAAGTTGATTACAATATTTTGTTGAAGTTTGCAGCAGTTGGTTTTAGCTGACCATAGAGTTGGCAGAATAGCTACCATGAATTGATATAGCTGAAGGCAGGACAGTAGATCCAGGAGCTGCTACTATTTTCCTTCACAGGAGTTTTGATTTACTTGAAGCTGGGACACTTATGAATCAATAGCCTGAACAAATAAATACAAAATAGCCTGCTGACCTGAAGTTTACCAAATCCTAGTCTAAATGGAATCAACTGCAAAACAACCCTTACCTGGACTATACCAAACCACCAAAACTCACCAAGAAAAATAATCTAGATTGCTCAGAGAACCCCAGCTTGCTGAAGAAGTAGTTATATGTATGCTGATATATCTAAAGTCAGAGAAGCACAGATATATATATATATTTGCATCTGGTGGTGAGTAGTGTTATATATGATAACGAAATTTTAAATAATTTCCTTAGTAAAGTGACATTTTTATAACTGATAGACATATATAAAATGATATTAGTTTAAAATCCTTATTAAAGAAAAAAAGGTTTAAATTTATATCTATAAGTTGGAAAAAACAAACAAACAACGTTATAATTAACAGTCAAGAAAAAGTTTCCAAAAATCATTTAGACTAGAAAAAAAGAAAGACATTTTAAATCAATCAACTGTCAAAAATTTGATAGTTCTTATTTTAAAGAAAAGGGCTATATTCAACAAAGAGAATTAAATTGTGAAAATAATCTTTAATAATTTTATTGTGATAAATACAAATATTATGTAGATAAATTAATATTTCGCACATCTGTGCAAATTATATATATGTTTCAGTAAACCTAGTATGTAAAATGTATACCATTTAACTGAAGCTTTAATCATTTATTGTATTTTTATATAACTTAAGATTTTGATGATTATTTTGTGAAAGTCAAATATAAATATGTTCAGAAATTTCATGCACACACCTGTATGTGTGCGTATACCTATTAATTGTATGACAAATATCAACGTGTGTCAGATAGACACTTAGATATAAAATTTTAATCATTTGTTTTTCATTAAATGTCAATTTAAACATGTTTATTTTGTATCAAGCCACATGCCTGTGTGCTGAATGGGTTTTAAGTAAACCTAATGCATTAATCATGTAAATCAATGTAAAAATTTTAGTGTGTATATAATTTTGTATACTTTTCAAAATCAGAACCCTTATTCTATAAGATCTTAATTTCGTTTTTTTTTGTTAATAATAAACTTGTATTTAATTGTTTAAAATTGTATTAAATCATCATTTCTTGGTCACATACAGTAATAAAGCTTATGTTCTCTGAGCTAGATTTGAGCATGGAATGAATATATAAATGGGGATATGTATTTAGTGCTTTTGGGGCATCCAGTGATGATCAATCATCATCATCCTGTTTGGTGCATAAGATTATATTCTTTAAAGCCCATGCACTATCTTTTATTTTAATTTAGCCTTATTAGGAGTTAAGTTTATAGTTGGCCAGTACAAATGGCCTGAGCATTGATGATGATCAGCATGTTTTAATATCCCAGCATTATTGTTTTAATTTCTGATTATTGTGTATTCTAATGGATGAGCACTTAAGTTTGTACATCTAAGTTATATTTAAATAATTGCCAAAGATGGCAAAAGGTCCAATCCAGTCACAAGGTTGACTGTTGATTTATATTTTTATTGTTCAAATCCAGCCACAAGATGGACTATTGATTTTATTAGATTTTATTGTGGATCATTCATGACAATGAATAGTGTTTTGAGTAGTACTCATACTTACTTATAATTACTTTTACTTTATAATGCTGGTGTATGGTTAATTATGCTTTTAGTTGCTCTTCTGATCTCTCAATGATCTCACAGGGAGATCTCATCTCATGCTCTCTTTAATATCTTTAATTGCTTGTATTTTTTGTGGTTATTAAACATTACTTTAATAATTAATTTATATTTTATTATATTGTTGACTTGGGAGTGATGATGATATGCCATCACCCCAGGTACAACCCACATTTTCCTTTAACTTTCTACCAACCCATCCTGTTACAAATTATGCTTGTAGTTCTCTTCTGTTATTTCAATGATTTCTCAGAGATTTCTTGATCTTATGCTCCCCTTAAATATATTTTACCTTCATTCTACTTTTTGTAAATATTGATTATAAATTGACTGGAGATGATATTCCATCACCCCAGGTTTATTCCTTTTCTTCCACTTTTATATATATATATTATGAAACGGAAACCTCCAATCCCTTTCCGTTTCACCATCAACCTAATGACCTACTCGTCTAAACTAATTTCAAACCTATTTTAAATGTAAAAATGTAATATATAAGTCGAGCGGGAAAACTTTGCTACAATGGCCGCTTGAATGGCATCATCCATTTACATACGAAAACACGCTATAATTAGACAGGTTTGATACAATTATAGCGGAGAAATGCTCATAATTTATTATAAAATGTTTTATTAATTTTCAGTCAATTCTTAATTATATTCGCTATTATATTCGTATGTGGATGGATAAGTTAAACATTGGAATGATATATATATATTTAAGTTTAAATAAAGATACTGTAAAACATTTTCTTTAAATTATATTTAACGGTTTTCTGATTTAATGTTTTACATATATAATTGAAACTAAAGTATTTTCTTTAAATTTGCTTTTTTTTTTAATAAACAAATAATATTGTAAGAACAAATATGTTAAAAGTTATTTATTTTAGTAAAATAAAAATCATCCATTTGTAATTAAAAATGAGAATTTTGTGTAAACAAGAGATCAATTAGTGACTGCACCCCGGGTAAAAAGTAAAATCTGTTTTCTGATTGATTTTTGTTTGCAACAAAAGACTTTTTCATTAAATCAGAATACCGTTCCTTCTGCTAAGTAATAACACCTGAAAAGGAATTTAATTAATGAAAATGAATCAAATTATATAGTTTATATATTTTGATACATTTTTTTAAGGAAATTAAATATAACACCTCGGAGATTTTATCAGTTGTTGTAGAAATTGAATTATATTATTTTGCTTTAATTAAAAGTCAATTGGTCCCGAGGCTTACAAAATTCCAGAAAGGTGTTAAAGTTTAGTAGAAGGATATAAATAGGCCGTATTTTAAGCGGTAAGGAGAATCCATCTTACTTTTGAAGAGAGTCAACAGGAGAAGCTTTATATTTGTTCAACCTTAACATGTCTGGCTAAAGTCAGGCAAAATTTTGCTGCTTTCCCGTGATGGAACGCCTAGTTCAATCCATCAAAATGCCGAAGCAACAACCACACCAAATAAAAGATGTCATAAGCCGCTAAAAGAACTTGCCTTCGTTCCAACACCATTTTAAATCGTCTCGCGACTGAATAAGAACATGCCATAAGCCGCCAAAGAACTCACCATCGTTCCAGCTTGAATATCTCCAGTTCAGCTATAGGAGAACTGTTTTAATATTATTTAAAATCGCAGAGCTCTGTGTGAATTTCAACAACATCATTATTTCTTCAAAATCAGGTTAGCTAACCATATTATTGTAATTTCTTTCTAAATTATTTTCCAAATAATATTGTAAATTCTCTAAAATGAAATACTTTTGCAAACTTCTTTATTAATTCAATATTGTAAACTCTGTCTAAATCGATTTGAAATCTATAAATGAAATATTTTTGCTAAATTTCTTTGTTAATTAATATTTTGCTATATAATTTAATCACTGCAGTTATATTTTGCTTTTCTTTTGCTTATTTTATTTATTATTAGTTATGCCTATGTTTTGAAATGGCGTGCATTTAATTAGTAAAATGTTTTTAAAGATATGAATTTAAAATCTCCGTATTATTATTTGGATAGCGCTGTTTCGAAACCCAAATTCATATTTTGTCATTTTGTAAATTAATTAATAAATATAAAATGTGGCTTTTCAACCTTTATTTTGTTACTAAAGATTAAACTAGCCTGGAGTGCAATCATAAGTATATTTTTTTAGTTAAGTATTCGTAAGTCCCCTATTAAATATACTTTTCCCCCTTTTTAAAAGTTTAGTAGTTATAGATAACTAAAGAGATTGAACGGGATAAAGTAAAGTTTGTATAGATATTCCTGTCAGTAGCATATCGTATTTCTCATGCTGCAGAAGAGTTGGCTCTTTTGATCAAGCTGATGAACTGGTGTTCATTTAATATATGATATTTAATTTATAATATCCTTCGGCTTGGCGGATGTGAAATTTATTTAGATTTCCTCGTTGTGCTGTTTTTTTTTTTTATACATATATAAGATGGAGCCACGGCGTTGCCAGCACATCTTCTCTTATGGGTAGTGCAGTAGCAAAGTCTGAGCTACGGGCCAGATTAGCACGTAAGTCCCCCGCCTCTGAACCAAATAAAGGTTCCCCATTAGCAGCATGACGATCGGTTATTGGGTAAACCGTTATTTGTCACAAAAACCCTAAAACTATTCTTCCATCCGCAGAGCCACTTTATTATTATACTTTACTTGTGCCTAGCATATTAGTAAAATCGTTATAGCCAACTCTTTCCTCCCTAATATGCAGTCTTCGGCGTTGATCCGAAGCAATCTTGAAAACCCGTTCGATCTAAAGCTATCTGGGATGCTTTATAAGCCCATAGTTGATATATAAAATTATTATAGTCAGATGTATTATTAAGTTTCACTCCAGACTTGGTTAGATTTCACGTAAAAGAGCCACTCGAACTGATTATAAAAGAACATAACAAATAAGTTAATGTAGTGATTAGTTGTATAGCAGGATATTTGGCTCCATTGAATCATAGCCACAAACCTATTTTGCCAACAACAATTGTCAATAAATATATTTTAATTCATCATATATCAGTTTCTGTCTCATTATTAAATCAATCCAATTCACTAATTGCCCATAAGTATTCATTAGTAAAGCCCCTATTATTTAAATATGTTAGATTTTATCTGTGGAATGTCTAGTATTTACGTTGTTTATATATATGTTTAAGTCCATGAGTCTTATTGTTTTCTCCGATTTGCTAGTGGGCCGGATGAAGAATTAAATCTCGTGTGCTACCATTGTTATGTTATCCATTGGGTGTCAGATCTGGTGCTTGGAGAGTGGGTTCGAATCCAGGCTGGTCCCTGACCTAAATCTCGGGCTTGACTGGGTTTGAAGTACATTTTGTGAGTTCCAGCTCGTGTTAGATGGATAAGCATGTTTTGACTGGCACAATATATATATATATATAGAGAGAGAGAGAAAGCAATAAAATAGAAGAAAATGTGAATGAGAACAGATGAATGGTATAAAGAGAGAATATAATATATGGATAATAATGTAAGAAAAGAATATTTAAAAAAGGTCAAATGTATAGCTTCAAAAATTGATTTTATAATTGCACAAGAGTGCAGGGGCTTGAATAAGCAGAGAGAATTAGAGTCTTTGGTAGGAGAAAAATTAGATTTGTTTGCAATAGTAGAGATATATGAGGTAAAAAGGTAATATTATTTTCAGATGTGAAAGGAAAATGTAAATTAATATGATGATAAAAAAAGGAGATATATAGATTTTATTATTAAGAAATATATTTTTGAAGGAAATTAATAATTAGGTTGAATATAATAGATGCAGAAATAGTATAAATAGATACTAGAAATGAAAAGTATATAAAAGAATGGAAATGAAAATATGTAGGAATTAGAAAGAATAATTTTGATTGTAGATATAATATGAATAATGGAATTAATGAAATTGATGAAGTAGAGAATATGAATGAGCCATTATTGAAAAGAATATAAGAAAGAAATAGAATAAAATTTAGAAATCTGTAAAGAATATACTAGAAAATTTAATATGGTTAAAGCAGAATTGGAATTAAATTGGAGCATTATGTACTGGTAGATAAACTAGAACAGATAAAAAAAGTAATGTGTTAATATTTAGAGAAATCTGAAAGTTTATGTAAGATTGACAGAGAAAGATAAAAAATAAGGAATGAAAATAAATGGAGATCTTTTAGTAATATCTTGGAAAAATTATAAAAGTTGATAAATTTGAAACTTATGAAGGAAGGACTGAGTAATGAAGAAGATTGCAAATAAGTCTTAATATGGAAGTAATTAACAGAAAAAGATGATGTAAACATACTTTTAGAAAGTATAAAAGAAAAAGACATATGTGAATATAAAGAGGTTTTTAACAATAAAATTGGAGAAGTTAGAAATACTAAATAAATGAAATAATTATTTTTTAAAAAAGAAATAGCTATAACATAATTAAAATGGAAAGGAACAAAGTTTATAATAAATTAACCAAAGAAATTAACAGTGCAGAAAAAGGCATTGTGAAACATTTTTGATATATTAAAAAAAATAAAATACATTGTTAAATATATATGGAAAAGAATGTAAAAATAGGGAAAAAATAAAAAAAAACACTCAATAAATCTATAATAAAAATCTTAAGAGATGCAGAAGTGATAAATGAGTATGACTCATTAAAAAAATTATTAAACAAATATAGATAGAGTGGGAGATTCAGAAATGAAGAAAGTAATAGATTTTAAAAAGCAAAAAAAATTACATGGTATTACAACTGAAATGTTAATAAAAGTAAGAGCATGTTTAAACAGAATGTTTTAATAAAATTACAACTATTAACAAGAATGTAAATAACTGAAAAGATCTTACATAATGAAAAAATGATTTTTTTTAAAGATTATTAATAATTTATAGATCAATAAAAATACGAGCCATGATTATGGGATAATATATATATAATCCATATAAATATTTGCATTTGAAGTAAAAGAGAATTCCTTTTACATCACCATAACACTCTTACCAAAGAGCTATTGTAAGTTAATGAGAAAACTTGTTTAGCCTCATGGATTGTCAATTAGTAATAATTGATAGTTTCTTGGTACCATCAAAGGTTAAAACTTATCTCTATTTACATGGACAAAATCTTCTCATTGCTATTCTTTACTACAAAACAATCCATGGAAATATTTACTTCAACACACACACATATATATATATGTGTGTGTGTGTGTTGATACGAAGATTTACACAGGTTCCATATATAAAAGACATATTTTGCAGGTTCATCCATGTTAAAATATTTTAAAATACTGACGTTTTGACTTGGTAACAGTGGATGGTTTGTGTTACCAAGTCGAAACGTCAGTATTTTAAAATAATTTAACATGGATGAACCCGCAAAATATGTGTTTTATAAATATATATAATGGGTAGAATTAATACTTAAATTGAAAATTCTTTATTAATATTTAGTTGAATAAAATGTTTTATAGGTAATATCGCTTATATTATGACTGTGGATAGTTCTTGGAAATATAAAAACATATTTGAGGGTTTAATGCTAGAATTGGTAAACAAATGAAAAATGAAAATGCTGTAAGTAATTTTGGTTATGGTAATAGAAATGAGAGAGGACATAAACTTGTGGAGTTTGCAGAAAAAGAAAAACTTTATATTATGAATTCTTTTTTTGAGAAAAATATTAAAAGGAAATGGACATGGAAGCATCCAAATGAAGGTACAGCAGCATTGGATTATATTTTTGACTAACAGGAAATATATATTTCAAGATTGTAATGTTCTTAATAAATTTAACACAGGAAGTGATCATCGATTAGTAAGGTGTAAGATACGTGTTAATGTAAAACTAGAGAGACAAAAATTATTAACAAAAACAATATTTACAGTTGATATTCCTAATCTTCATGAACATTCTAATGAATTTAAATTAGAACTTACAAATCGGTTTCAAGTATTAGTAGATTTTGAACATGATTCAGATTTGAATGAAATTAATATGAAAATAACTGATACACTTTTAAAAACTGCAACAAAGATAGCTGGCAGAAAAATCCAGCAATTGACCAATAAAATTTTTACTGAGACTAGAGAATTTATGAAGAAAAGAAGGAATATGAAGATATACAAAAATGATGCATTAAAAAGGATTGAATAGTCTTGCATTGGTGGTTGAGATGTCAGCATGACTGCTTAGCAGGCAGTTGCCCAGGTTGTGGGTCCATGTCCCAGTCGATGATATGATTCTTAAAAAAAAAAAAGGGATTGAATATCTCAAATTTTGCAAAATGGTGCAGAAAAGAGTTGAAAATGATATAAGAAAGTATAACTGTGAACTAGCAAGGTAAGCTGTAGAAGAAAATAAAAGTCTCAAGAATGTAAAACAACATTTTGGTATTGGTAGGAAATTTATATCTGCAATAAGAAAAAAAGATGGAATTATTATTAAAAAGAGAGATGACATCATGAAATTGGTAGATTTTTATCAAGAATTATATAGTAATAAAGAACAAGTACCTCCTATATCTATTACATGTTCTGAATTGCCCAGAATTTTAAATGAAGAAGTGAGACATGCAATTAAATGTATGAATAAAGGAAAGGCTCCAGGTAATGATGAAATTATAATTGATATATTAAAAGAAGCAGGTGAAGAAATAGAAATAATTTTAGCAAAGTTATATACCAAATGTCTAAATGATAAAGATGTACTGGATGATTGGAAGAATGCAGTAATAATATTAATATTTAAAAAAGGTGATAAAGAAGATATTAGAAATTACAGACCTATCAGCCTTTTATCAGTTTTATATAAAAAATTTACCAAGATAATTACAACTCGTCTACAGAGAACATTGGATTTCCACCAATCAAGAGAACAAGCTGGATTTAAAAGTGGTTTTAGTACAGTAAATCATATCCAGGTTTTGAGAGAAGTTATAGAAAGGACAAATGAATATGAGTTATCATTATGTTTTGGATTTGTAGATTATGAAAAGGCATTTGATTCTATAAACATTTCTTCAGTGATTAAAGCATTGGATCATCAAGGTATAGATCCAGGATATTGTCATATTTTAAAGAATATATGTCAAATTTAAAATGTATTCCTCAGATATATCCGTTAAGTTGAATGTTGATGATACCGTTAAGGATTTTTGTTTCATGAATTTATTTAGTAATAGTTTATTATTTAGTTAGATATTATAAGTTTGAGATTACAATTAAGTTTTTTAAAAAAACTTTAGGGGCTTGAGAATGATAATAGGTTTATTTAATGTTTTTGATCCTTCATCAAGAATTTATATATTAAGATTAAATTGAGTTTCAATAATTGTTGGAATTTGTTTTGTTCTTTTATGTTTTTGGTTGATCCCAACTCGGTTAATTAGAATTATAAATTGAATGTTGAATTTTTAAATAAAGAATTTAATGTTCTTTTAATGATAAGAAACATTAAAGGAATGACTCTTATTTTTGTTAGTTTATTTCTTATAATTATGTTAAATAATAGTTTGGGATTAATACCATATGTCTTTACAAGGACATCACATTTAATGATAACTTTAAGATTAGCTTTTCCTTTATGGATTAGTTTTTTAATTTTTGGATGAATAAATAAAATAATAATAATGTTTGCTCATTTAGTTCCTCTTGGAACTCCGTCAGTATTAATATCATTTATGGTTTGTATTGAAACAATTAGGAATTTTATTCGACCATTTCCTTTATCAGTTCGTTTGGCTGCAAATATGATTGCAGGACATTTATTATTAAGGTTAGTTGGTGGGCAAGAAAGAATTTTAGCAATAATAATGTTAATAATCTTATTGTTTGGTCAAACATTATTAATGATGCTTGAAAGGGCTGTTTCTGTTATTCAGTCCTATGTTTTTGTTGTTTTAAGTAGATTATATTCAAGTGAGGTATATTATGATGAGGCATTATCATCCATATCATATAGTGGAGTTGAGTCCATGACCAATTATTGGGGCGTGCGGGGCATTGTTGTTAACATCTGGGTTGTTAATTGATTTCATAATTATGTAATTGGCTTATTAATAATAGGAACTTTCATTATTTTGTTAACTATAATTCAATGATGACGAGATATTGTTAGTGAAGGAACATATCAGGGACTTCATACTAGTAATGTAGTTTTTGGATTACAGTGGGGGATAATTTTGTTTAATTTATCAGAAGTTTTGTTTTTTTTTTAGATTTTTTTGAGCATTTTTTCATAGGAGTCTTGCTCCTACAATAGATTTGGGGTCATATTGACCACCTTCAGGTGTGGTTGTTTTGAATCCTTTTCAGGTTCCTTTATTGAATTCTGCTGTATTATTGGCTTCAGGGGTAACTGCTACTTGAGCACATCATAGTTTGATGGAAAGTAATTATACTCAAGGGGTTCGAGGTTTATTATTTACTGTTTTGTTAGAATTATATTTTACTTTATTGCAAGGGATATAATATTATGAATCAAGGTTTTCAATTTCTGATTCTGTTTATGGAACAACTTTTTTGTTGCTACTGGGTTTCATGGATAGCATGTTATTATTGGTAGAAGATTCTTACTTGTTTGTCTTTTTCGACAAATATACTTTCATTTTTCTCAGATTCATCATTTTGGGTTTGAAGCTTCTGCTTGATATTGACATTTTGTTGATGTTGTTTGATTATTTTTATTTATTTCGATTTATAGGTGAGGATCATAATTTTAAATGTTAGTATTAATAATTATATTTTTATTGTGTTGATGATTATTTTAGTTTTATTAAGATTAATGTTATTTTTTTCTGAGAAAAGAAATAAAGATCGTGAAAAAAATTCACCTTTTGAGTGTGGATTTGATCCTTTTAGATCAAGACGGTTACCTTTTTCTTTACGATTTTTTTTAATTGCAATTATTTTTTTAATTTTTGATATTGAGATTGTTTTAATTCTTCCATTTCCTATTAGAATAGAGTTAATTCAAATTAGAAGAATATATTTAGTGGGACAATTATTTTTATTTATTTTATTAGTTGGTCTCATTCATGAATGAATTCAAGGTGCTCTTGATTGAGCAATTTATTTATCAAAACAAATGTGTTTAGTTTCGACCTTTTATGTGAATTGAACTTATATATTTTGTTTTCAAAACAAACTCTTTCGTAAAGATTAATAGTAATTCAATATTTTTTTGGTAAAAAATTATTGAAAATGGGATTAAGAAAAATGTTAGGAAATATAAAACTGACAAGAGTTGTCCAAATAGAATATACGGGGGTTCAACTGGGTTTGCCCCAATTCATGTAAGAATAGTAATAATTCTAATATATATTCAAAAAAGTAGCTGGTTTAATTTATTAAATGATGATGATAAACAGTTGTTTGAGATTATAGGAAGAGAAAATAAAATTATAATGGATATTAGTAAGGCAATTACTCCTCCCAATTTGTTGGGAATTGATCGTAGAATTGTGTAGGCAAATAAGAAGTACCTTTCTGGTTGAATGTGAATTGGGGTTACTAATGGATTTGCTGGAATTCAATTTTCTGGATCTCCTAATATGTTTGGATAAAAAAGTACTAAAAATGATAATATCATAATAAATAATATTATTGAGATTATATCTTTGATTGAGAAATATTGATGAAATGGAATCTTATCTGGGTTTGATTTTAACCCAAGCGGGTTATTCCTTCCTCTTTGATGAAGGAATAATAAGTGAATTATTACTATTGCTATAATAATAAATGGTAAAAGAAAGTGAAAAAAATCGAGTTAATGTTGCATTACTAACTGCAAATCCTCCTCATAATCAGTTAACAGTTATTATTCTAATATATGGAATTGCTGATAAACAGGTTTGTAATTAAGGTTGCTCCTCAGAAAGATATTTGTCCTCATGGTAGAACATAACCAAGGAATGCTGTTGCTATAGTTAAAAGTAATAGAATAATATCAATATTTCAAGTATAATTCAGTTTATATGAATTGTAGTAGATTCCACGTCCTACATGGCTGTATAGACAAATAAAGAAGAATGATGCTCCATTTCTGTGAAAAAATCGAATTATTCATCCATAATTTACATCACGGGAAATATGGATGATAGATCTAAATGCTAGATCTATGTTATCTGAACAGTGTATTGCTAGTATAATTCCTGTAATAATTTGTAAAAGTAATGAAATACCAAGTAATGAACCATAATTTTATAAATATGAGATATTAGATGGGGTTGGTAAGTCAATTACTCTGTTATTAATAATTAATATTAATGGGTGAGTTTTTCATTCAGGTTTTATCATATTATCATAATTGAATTATTTTATAATTTAAAATAATTATTAGGATTCTTAATCTAATTGGTAAGATTTTTCATGTTAGAAATATTAATTTATCATATCGAAATCGTGGATAGGAACCACGAATTCAGATAAATGTAAATGAAATTAATGTTGTTTTAATTATTATTATTAATGTAAGATTTATGTTTGATCCAAAAAAAATTAAGGAAGTAATTATTCTTATTAAAAGAATTCTTGAGTATTCTGCTATAAAAATTATAGCAAATCTTCTTCTACTATATTCAGTATTAAAACCTAAGACTAATCCACTTTCACTTTCTGCAAAATCAAATGGAGCTCGGTTTGTTTCAGCTAAAATAGAAGAAAATCAACAAATAAATAGTGGGAAAGGAATTATAAAGTTTCAGATGAATAATTGAGAATGGTCGATTATAATAAGATTATAACTTTCAGAAATAAAAATAATAGTTAATAGAATTAAGGTTAGTCTTACTTCATAAGAAATAGTTTGAGCTACTGCTCGTATTGTTCCAAGTAGCGAAAATTTTGAGTTGGATGATCATCCAACTATTATTATGAAATAAACTGATATTCTTGTAATACACAAGAAAAATAGTAGGGCAAAATTAAAATTTATTGGATTTCATTTTATTGGGATTAATATTCAAATAAAAAGTGAAATGATAATTCTTATTATCGGAGCAATTAAAAAGGTTATTCGATTTCTAAGATTTAGTCATCTATTTTCTTTACAAAAAAACTTTAATTGCGTCCCTAATTGGTTGAAGAATTCCAATTATTCTAATTTTATTAGGACCTTTTCGAATTTGATTATATCCAAGAACTTTTCGTTCAAGTAGTGTTAAAAATGCAACTCTAAACAGGATAGAAATTAATAAAATTAAATAGAAAATTAGGGATATAATCATATTTACGAAACTTAAATTCGTTACATTTTTCTGTCATATATTTGTTTAGTGTAAATAAACTGCTGTTTGCTTTTGTGTTGATTTACAAAATCAATATATAAATTTAGTTGGAATAATTAATTTAATATATTGATTTGTGGAATCAAAGATTAATTGAAGGGTTTAGATTTAAATTTAGTAAAAATATATATATTTTTGAATTGGGTTTATTAATAGAATTTATTTTTGTAATGATAAATTAGTTTATGTTTTTGAGATTGAGTTTCTAGAAGTTAATTCTAGAAGGATTATTATAACTTTAATTTTTGATTGAATATCAGTTATATTTATAACTGTAATTTTTCTTATTTTTGGGTCTGTAATAAAATTTAGATATGAATATATAGGAGATGAAAAAAATAAGTCACGTTTTTGTATTATTGTAATTTTATTTATTGTTTCTATGATTTTTTTAGTTGTTTCTCCAAACATAATTTCTATTTTATTAGGATGAGATGGGTTAGGTTTAGTGTCTTATGTTTTAGTAATTTATTATCAAAATAGAAAGTCAAATAGGGCTGGAATATTAACAATTTTGAGTAATCGGGTTGGGGATGTTGCTTTTTTGGTTTGTATCGCGTTTATATTAAATCTTGGAAATTGAAATTTTTTTTCAATAAACTGGTTAGATAAAAATATTATTAATATTATAATTGTATTAATATTATTAGCTGGAATTACTAAAAGCGCTCAAGTTCCTTTTTCTGCATGATTACCTGCAGCTATAGCTGTTCCAACTCCTGTATCGGCTTTAGTTAATTCATCAACATTTGTTACTGCTGGGGTCTTTTTATTAATTCGATTTTCTGAATTTTTTAGGGGTGAGATATCATTTAAGGTTAGATTATTATTTTTATCAAGATTAACTATAATAATAGCAAGAATTGTAGCTAATTTTGAGTTTGATATTAAGAAAATTATTGCTTTATCAACTCTTAGTCAACTTGGCCTAATAATAAGTATTGTGTCTTTAGGGTATTCTACTTTAGCGTTTTTTCATTTGTTAACACATGCAGTGTTTAAAGCATTATTATTTATTTGTTCTGGAAGAATTATTCATAATTTTAATCATATCCAAGATATTCGAATACTTGGATTTGTAACTAATCAGTTATCTAAAGTTAGTATTTGTTTAAATACGGCTAATTTAGCTTTATGTGGAATACCATTTTTAGCTGGGTTTTATTCTAAGGATATAATTTTAGAAATATATTGTTATAGGAATTTAAATTTTATTTCATTTTTTATATTGTTTATTGCTACATCAATAACGGCATCTTATTCAATTCGAATGGCTTACTATTCTTTTTGAAAAAAAGTTCACTCAAAGAGAATAAATTCAATTTTTGAAGGGAAAAGAGATATTAGTGATTCAGCAATGATTATAAGAATTGGGGCTGTTATTGGAGGTTCAATATTTAGGTGAATAATTTATAAGGAGGGTGGTTTATATTGAATTAATAATTTTATTAAAAATTTTAACATTAATAATTACTTTTATTGGGGGAGGGTATATGTTTAGGTTACAAAAAGATTTTTTTTTTTTTGAAAGAAGGAATAAAAAATTTATATATTTTTTCTCTCAGATGTGATTTTTTCCAAAAATTAGTTCACAAATGTTTATGAGTTTAATTATGAAATGAAGAAAATTTTATTTTGAGAAAATTGATTCTTTGTGAATTGAATATATTGGTCCTCAGGGGTTATATTTTTTTGTAGTAAAAGGATCAATAATGTTACAGTTAATTCAGAAAAATTCAGTGAAAACTTATTTGTTTAGAATAATTATTGTTTGTATATTTATTGTGATTATTATCTTTTAAGATAGCTTTTAGCATATTGTTGAAGACAATAAGATGCAGCAATAAATTTTTAGTTAGAAACTAATAATAAACTAATTTAAGAACAATAAATTGTAAATTTATTCAATTTTTATGACTTGCCTTTTTTTTTGGCGAGTCAATGTAAAAAAGAATTGATAGGGGTAGGTGTTGAATAAATGATGTATTTGTTTTTTCTGGTAATTAAAAATTGGTTGTTTATTTTTAGTGAAAGTTTTTTTAAAATCATATATTGGTTGTTTATATATTTAAATTATAAAATTTAATTTGCGTTTAAAAGTTGAATGATAGTTGTAAGCAAATTGCTTTTAATTGTTAATTAAAGTTGGTAGTCAGATTTGGTATATATTGATTATGTATATAAATATATAAAATCTTATACGATGTAAGTGCAAATTAGAGTATAAGTGATTTCACGCAGATGCGTGGAATATGAATCGTGTCAAAACAAAAAAATATATATATTGAATGGGGAAAAAATAGAACAATAAAAATTAATATTTACATGTTTTAAAAATCATGGACTTAATTAAATGTTAGTTACATAGTTGTACAATTAAGTTTTCTCAAATAGCGGTTAAGATATTTATAAAAATAATTAGATTTTAATCTAATATTTTTTAAAGAATCTAATAAAACTTAATTTGAATTATTTATTTGACATTAATATATATATATATACTCTCTGTTTGTATATTGTTATGTTTTATTTTTCTAAAAAATAAATAATTATATATAAGATAAATAACTATTAATGATATATATTATATAAGATCTAATTACATCTAATAATCCAGGATATTGTCATATTTTAAAGAATATTTATAAAAATGCAACAGCAACAATTAGATTACATAATGATACTGGGAAAGTCAACATTGAGAAAGGTGTAAGACAAGGTGACTCCATATCTCCAAAACTTTTTACAGCAGTGCTGCAAGAAATATTTTGTGGATTAAAATGGGAAACTAAAGGAGTGAAAGTAAATGGAAATTATTTAAGTCATTTAGATTTCGCAGATGATGTAGTTGTTTTTGCAAATAATGCTTCAGAGTTGCAGGAAATGTTGCAGAAGTTATCAGATGAAAGTAGGAATGTAGGACTAAAGATAAATGTTAAAAAGACTAAAATAATGTTTAATCGATTTGCTCAAAATATGAAAATAAAGATTGATTATGATGAATTAGAAGAAGTTAACAGTTACAAATACCTTGATCAGATTATTAATACAGATGGAAACATAATGGAGGAAATTAATCATAGAATTAAACTTGGCTGGAGTACTTTTGGTAGAAATAACTTGATACTAAAAGGAAATATGACTATGTGTTTGAAAAGGAAGGTTTTTAACAAATGTGTTTTACGAGTTCTTACTTATGCATCTGAGACTTGGACACTTAATAGAAGAGCAATACAGAGACTTCAGACCACTCAAAGAAGTATGGAGAGATGTATGTTGGGAGTAACAATAAGAGATTGAAAACGCAATGTATGGGTAAGAGAACAAACAGGTGTTACTGATCTCATTGAAAAAATTAAAAGATTAATGGAGTTGGGTTGGACATATTGCTAGAAGAGATGATAATAGATGGACAATTGAAATTTTAAACTGGATTCCAAGAAATTGTAAAAGACCCAGAAGGAGAGCACATGTGAGATGGATGGATGAAATAAGAAAGTGTGCAGGGGTGATGTGGAGAAGAGAAGCTAAAGATAGGAGAAGATGGATTAAACTTGGAGAGACCTTCATCCTGCAGTGGATTGATAATGGTTGATGGTGATGATGATTTGAGGGTTATATAAGAATGATTAAGAATATTTACAAGGATTGTTTTTATAAATTTATTTAAACACACATTGATTACATAAGTAATATTCATTAAGGCTGTAGTTTCAAGCACATGCGTATAAAAAATCAGGTCAATGAAAGCTAAAGTATGAAAACAGTTAAAACAAGGATGAACATATTTTTTAATATTTATTTTGTCTTTAGCAGAATTAGAAGTTAGATAAAAAAGTATACATAAAATGGTGGTTTTTTTTTCTGAGAATTGTATACAATATACATATTGTATACATATTAGAAAAATGTGCAGAAATTGTAATAAATATGAGAAGTAAATTCCATAAAGAAAACTTTAAGATATATATAATTAATGGAAAGTACTAAAAAACGAAAAAGGCAATTACATGTCTTGAAGAAATGAAGGAATATAGATATTTGAATAATTTGTTACATCAAAAAAAAAAAAATTATATTGGCAATTAGAAAGTAAAATCAAACAAAAAAAAAGTAGAATGGAATTGATTAAAAAATCTATCATGTTTTTAAATAACAAATATGAAAAAAAATGGTATAATTTTCAAGGAGTGAAAATGAGGTTCATTTTATTGGCTAAGCTTAAGATTCAAAATTGTTTAATAATATTTAAAGAAAAATAGATAAATACCAGATTATTCAAAAAGAAATGAGGTATTTTATTTTAATGAGAAAAATTGAAGATCACTCTCAAATTAAGAAAGACTGCATGAATTGGAAGATTTTTCTAATATTATATAAGCCATTATCAGAGTTTGTGAAATGAGGGGGGTGGTGAAGTTAAGAGGCAATTGATTTGAAAAAAGGAATAAATACTTTATAAAAATAACACAAGTATTGGAAGTGCAAGTAAACAGGGATTCATTATAAATAAAAGTAGAATAACATTGCGGAAATGGATGGTACATCATGTAAAATGAAAATTGATAATACATCAGATACAATATCAAGATTAGTTACTCAATTTAATGAAAGAGCTTACGATGTAGAAAATTCAAATTTATGCCCATATAAGATCATATTTTGGCAAAGAAGTAGAGGGTTTTTATATAAATGTACAAAATAGTTTTGATCAGACTAAAGCTTTTAAAATTATTATAGGAGAGCCTAATGCTAAAATTGGAAAATGACTGAAAGATGAAAGTGGTATGAGTAAATTTGGTTTTAGAGATAAAAAGGAGTTTAAAAACATAGACATATGGAATTTTTGGAAAATAAAAAAGTTATATTTTAAGAAAAATGGATGATGGGTATTAATTAACTTCTCTCTACAAAATATTTTTTTTCCTGTTTTTGTTATGAATAAAAAATAATCCCTACAATTGCTTCCATTTTCAAACATTTTAAAAAATAATTGTATTCCAATTAAGAATTTATATGACTACTATATTTTGCTTTCAAATCAGCTTTAAGATTCAATGATTTATGTATTCAAATGCTACAGATGTAATAAGTATAAATTGGAATTCTGAATTGAATTTGTAGAATATAAAAAGACTTGACTCTATTAAGCATTCTTGTAGTGATTAAATATTTAAAACTTCAAAACAAATTCAGAATATTATCCAATGTTGAAGAATATTTATCAAAAATGCAACCTTAGTGATTTTATGAACTGCAGTATTTTATTTCTTCAAATGTTGGGTTGCAATTTTAAGCCACATATTTAAGTAGATAAGGGAATAAAAATAAATAGAAATTACTCATCATATAAATTTTGCTAGTGATATAGTTATTTTGTAAATGATATTTTAGAAAGTAGTATAAAAACCATTTGATAAAAATAAAGTAGTAGAACTAAGCATAAATGCTAAAAAGTTTAAAGTAATATTTTTTAATATATATATAATAGAAGAAATGAATTAGAAAGTTTACACTAAAACAGGCAAAACTCTCCATACAGTAGTGCCACTCAGTGCAAGCCAGAGTAATCAATGATGCCAGAAGGCTTGTACATAAAACCCTTATCTGTTGCCTACTCATCCAATATCCTCAGACTAGTTTCTAGCTTGTGGCTTTCATCAGTAACAGTTATGAGCTAGCATAAGAAATGGTCCTCATATGATGAAGATTTAAACTACAAATATCTTGGTTAGATCATTAATTTAGATGGAGACAGGCAAAAATAATCATGGTATTAAATTTGAATGGAATGAACTTAATATTAAAAGTAAATATGCCTATATTTGTAAAGAAAATTTTGTTTACAATGTGTTGTATTAATAAATACTTTTGAATTTGAATCATAGTCTTTTAATAGAAAAATATTATACAACTTTAAATCACAAAGAAAAAAAATAGAGAAATATATATTAGGATTAGAAGAGGAGATTGAAAGTATAAGATGAAAGAATAAACAGATATCATTGACATCATTAAAAGAATTAAGAGAATGAGATAAAATATGACTGGACATGTTGCTAGGAGAGATGATAATAAGTAGGTATCTGAAGTCTTATGAAAATCCACAATAAATTGTAAAAAAAAAAAAACACCTAGAAAAAGATAACATGTAAGATGGATGGATGAGATAATTTGTTGAAGTCTTGTGAAGAAGAAAAGCTATGGATTGGAAAAACTTAATTTAATATTGAGAAACCATTTTGAAGTAAATATATATAAAAAGTGTGAGTTGCCATCTTCAAAAGTAAAAATGAAAAAATATAAATTCCCTCAAGACATAATAAGGAACAATTTAAACGAAAAGCATTTTAAGGCACAATTTAGAGAGCATTTTTATATTTTCGTTTTAGTTTCACTTTCACTGTTTAAGTAATATGAAAAATTGACAAATTATTCCTCATCACCTCTATATATAACAACAGAAACCACTTTTATATCTATAAAATTCTATTATTACGCTTATTTACAGCTATTTCACATTCTTTTAAAACTAATATACATGCTTAAAGTTCTGCACAATATGGTTGCTCAAAATAATGGCCAGTTGGTGAATTTAGATTTAATAAAATATAACTATCCAAAATAATTTTTTTTCATATAAGATAAGGAATTAATTTTACATGAAAAGGTAGCAAATAGTATAATTTAAAAATATATTTACTTATAAAAATATTTATTATGTATGAATTGTACTTTAGTATATTTAAAATGAACTTTAAGATGGGCTTCAATTCAAATTATTCTTTCTTTGATATACATTCTGTCGTGAAAGTAGTTGTATTAAAACCTGGAAATGGGAATGCAACCAATGTATTAGGATTGAAATTATAAATGAATAATGAATGTATGGGTAAGTGATTACATAATAAAGTAATGATAATGGACATGTCTATTTGGATTTATTGGAAAATGACAGAAAAATTATTCATACAAAACATTACAATAAAAAATAAAATAAAAATCCTATAACTGATTAAAAACAAAATTAAATTGTGAAAAATACACACTAATTAAAGACTTATTTCAAATGATAAAGGTTTGAATCCAAATATAAAGATGCACATATAGCATAAGCTAGATATACAAACGATCAATGAATATTAAAAGTTGTCCAGAAAATTATTATAGGATAGCCATGGTTGCATTGGAGATAAATGAAATTTTTACATTTTCCTTCTGTGTTATTTTAGAATGCATATATTAAGCAATTATTGACTTTTATCTTTCACATAGATCTAGAAATATTCTTAAATCAACTTGTATAATATATTGCATTTTATTTTAACAGTTCACATCTTTTCCTCTGCCGGAGAATGCATATATTTCTTTCAAATCATATTTGATTTTTTTTTACTTAAGCAAAAGTATTATTTTAATAATTTTCTTCATAAAACTGCAATAATTTTAATAGTCCACCAATTAACATAGCATAATTAAATGTCCATTATTGTTAACCTAACAAACTATTCATCAATATTTTAAAGGTCAGTTCTTTTACTACACGACTTCTCAGGTTAATGTCTACTGGAAGCATTTGTTCAGTTTTTGCCCTAAACAAAGAGAAACAAAACATAAATGGAAAAATTATCATGGTTATTTGGAGCAAGTTATTTCTTCTGAATAAATTCCATATTCATAACCTTAATTAAAGGTTATAATAATTTAGTAGTCAGACAATTAGTACTTAAGAGTTAGCATAAAACAATTGAGATAAATTACAATTATTCATCAACATTTTAGAGATCTTCTATTCTTGTCATTTAATTAAACTGGGAGTTTCTTTTTTTAAATTTCTTCTCTTATATATGATGACTGATAATATTAAGAGATAAAAAAGCAAAAAGTCTGTTATGATTATAAATATAACAATTTTCACCTAGTTTGTGAGATAATTTACAGTAAAATAAAATTGCTGAAACTGTGCCATTCTTAAGTTAATATTCCCTCAAAGCATTTAATTATAAAATAGAAAGTTCATAATTGAATTAAGACAATATAAAAGCAAGATATCTTAAAAATTGTTTACCCAACCATGACAAATGACTAAGATATGAAGATAATAAATTTTACACTGTTTTTTAAAAAATAATGGTAATAACAAAAATTAACACTATTAAAGATGCAATCAGGACTGGTGGTCATTTGAACAGAGAATGAGAGCCACTACCCACATTCTACTTTTATACTCATTGCAGACATGTGTCAAAAGTAATTGCTCCTACTTAATTATCAGTGACTTTTTAATTAAAACATGTAAATTACAACATGGAAATAATTACTAAAAATTATATAACTGATGCAATTCATGTGGTAATCCAGGATCACAGACAAACAACAACAAAAAAAAATCAAGTGAGACTTATTAATTAAAGATTTAATAAGTTATAATAATAAAATTAGACTAATTAATACTTATTTGTGATTATTACCTAAGATAAAAATATAACCTTTTTTTATTTAAAATTATCAGAGGTATTAAAATATCGTTTAACCTTCTCTTTTCTTCCAATGCGTAAGCTTGTGGTTAAGACCTGTAGAGGTCCCTCCCTACCTTTGCATTTTCAACCACACATGCTTTAGGTTTATTGCCTTAGTAAATATTAACTTTTATTGTAAACATTCGATATTTAAAAGTAATTATTCTAACATTTAAAAGTAATTATTCTAACATTTAAAAGTAAAAAACTAAAATTGCTTGTATGCACCCTAATTTCTCATGCACACACACATTCAAGGGGAGTTCAGCTATATTTAAAGTAGTTATTAAACTTGAATAATTTTTGCTTGCAAACAAATTACATTTTAAAATATTTATTACACAGAAATATTTTTATAAAGCTACCATTTATAATAAACTACACAAATAACTGACTTTAAATGCTTATAATGACAATATTAAATTTTATCTAGTTTTATTTCAAATAAATATCAGTTTTTTTATCTTTTTTTAAACATCTTCAGCTTGCATTAGTTCAACTATTATAGTAATATTTTTTTAAAATAACTCCTTAGTTTACATTACTAGTGATTAAATTAAAATAAAATATTACTAGACAAAGGGGATAGCATTATTTACAAGTTAAATATTATTACTTTTTTTAGAGTAGAATAGCACAAATTCTGTACATTGTCTATTTAATAGAGGCCAGGTGCAATATAGTACAGGATCACTATATATATATATATATATTGTACCTATATTGATATAGGCACATATAATTTTATCTAAAATTATATTATTAAAATAATCTTTCATAAAAGAAAAACATAAAATTAAATGTTGAAGAGTTTATTGCAGCTTGTTTTCGAAAAGATAAGAATTAAATAGTTTTCTAGCATTAGTTTTGAAATAAAAAAAGCTAAAATTAATTAATCAAAAGGGGGGAGGGGGAGTCTTGGTTTGAGAAATGAAACTAAAGGTTTACAAAAGGAAATAAATAGTTTTTATTAGTATTCGTAAAAATATAATTTAAAAGGTTAAAATATACAAATCTCTTTTCATTCAAGTTTAATTAAAGAAAAATAATGTTAAAACTAAATAGTAAATTGTATTAAAAATATATGTGCGTATATATGTGCGATGTATGCAAAATAAAAGAAGATTATCATTAAAAACACGGCAATGGCTATTAATAAAATAAAACAACACGTTTTATTGCATGGCTATTACTAATTAAGCAATCTTCCAAAACACGTTTATCAAATGATTATCATTGGAATTTAGTAACAGATCTTTGCCGGAGATATTAGAAAGACAACAAGGCGCAGGTATAAATAGACCTTTTTTTTATCGGACAGTAATCAGTTCCACAAATTAGTTGAGACAAGTCAGTTCCACAAATTAATTGAGTGAGTGCAGTTCAGAAATTAATTGTGCAGTTAACAACAAAATGCAGTGTTGAGAAGATCTTGGGAACGCACGTTTATCTCCAGCCCAGATGTCCGAGAAAACAGCAGATCTGCCCGTGAAATAATGTCAGCTTAACATCTTAGAAAATCTCCGTCAGTATCTATTTGTCTCCGATAGTAATAATCGTGAAAATCAGGAAACTCAGCAAGGAAACATCCCAGCCGGCTGGAAGCATTCATACTGGAACCATTCATACTGGAAGAAACAACAAACAAGAAGAAAACAAAGTGTTAAATCTATGTTCAAAATCCTAGGTAAAACATTTGCTTATTTTCGTTATACTGTAATAGCCATTGCATTTCATTAATTCGTGCGAATCCTCCAAGAGTCTAATTATATGAACTCGATATCATACATAAATGAACTATTGATATGTGTGTGATTAAATTTCAAATGCTATGTAGTCCTTTATTATCATTATTGTGCATGAGTTAATATGTGCGTGATCATTATTACAATATTTATTAGTTAATTTAGAGTGTTCTGTTATTGAATCTATAGGAATATTTAGACTATTTAGAAATGTTAATTTAAAATATGCGTGTGTTTTATTAGAAGTATAAAATGTTTAAATTTAGTAAATAAATGTTAGTTAATAAATTATCTTTAAAATTAAACTATATTTGTCGGTCAATTCTTTTTATCAATTCTTTTTATCAATTCTTTTTAACAAATTCTTTTATTAATTCTTTTAATCACTAATTAAGTATAATCTATTAGTGATTACAAACAACTGAGCTAGTCGTGGATTTAGGCGTTGAGTTAGTGGCCACTATTCAAAGTGCGTTGTCTATTCTTTTAGTATTCTTTTAGAATAAGCAGCTGGCACCCATGTTTATACACAAACAAAAAAGTGCTTTGAACTTGGTGTTGAACTCAACAGCTGAGAAGAAGCTATGTCCTGGAAATGTAATGCTAGTTATATACTTTATAGCTATCGTTTGGGCATACATACTCTCCGAGTATGTTCTTCTCTGCCTAAGAGGCCAGTATTTCGAATACACATATTCGAACACGGTTCAAATGGCTAGACCCAACCGTGGGGCTGAACCTAAGAAACAACAGTAATGAGGTACTTTGTTTCTTGTTTGAAAAATTTGTTTTATACAAAAGTTAAATTATGTATGTAAAAGTGTTTTAATTTAAAAAAAAAAAGAATTGACCGAAACTTTTTTTTTTTTTTCGAAATGAAAAGAGATTTTGACATTTATGCTATCAAATCAGAGTCAATTGGGGGTTATGGGCGGAGTTAAAGCATTAAGAGCGGGTAGTGAAAAGGACAAAAGGCTGGAGTTAACGTGAGTTTCCGTCTTAGTAAGAAAAATAAATAAATAAGTTGTATTTAAATTTAGTTTAACGTAAGCGCTAGTTTGAAATAAAAAATAAAATACATGGTGTCAAAATGGGAAAAGATATAGAGCTGGAGGAAGTAATAAAAAGAGTAGAGGCGTTAGAAAGAGAACATGAGAATGGGAAAACATGGGTGCACATACATAAAATGGAGGCAGTAAATCAGCTGCTAAAGATAAAAGCATTCTCAGGGAACAGAGGGGAGAATCCAAGTGATCACTTAGAGAGCTTGGAACGTTATTGCTCTTTGAATAGTTTAAGCGAGGGAGCAAGAATTGCTTTATCTTGCAGTCACATACAGGGAGAAGCCCAACTCTGGTGGAATTCATTATGTAAAAAACCGACAACATTCGGTGAATACAAGTGTTCGTTGTTGGCAAACTATTGGGGGGAGGAGCTGCAGGAAAAGGTTAAGTTTCAAGTAGAGCAGGACAGGTGGCAGATGGGGGAGTTATTTATTACATTTTTTCGTAGACAAATAGTGAAATTGAGATCAATCACAGCATACAAATTATCGGAGCAGCATATTATGCATATAGTTAGGTGTGGTTTACCTGAGAAGGTGGAACAAATGATGATTGGCAAGCAAATGGTAGAGCAGATGGCCGAAATACTACTGGCATTGGACAACAATAGGGGGATGGTGGATGGTCAAGATGAGGATGGAAACACAAAAGTTGATTGTACGCAAGTAGCAAATCTGGTATGTAGTGGAGAAGAAAGCATGCCCATGATGGCACCTCAGAGCTGTCCGAAGATAGAGATAAAGGTAGGGGGGTTGCAACTAGTGCATTGTTTGATTCGGGGAGTCAGGTATCGGTAATGTCACAGGAAATGTTTAATAAAATAAGTGACATTGACCCGGAAATTAAAATATTGCCTTTAAAAACAGTATGTTTTGTTGGCTAATGGTAAAAAGGCGAAGTTGGCATCCAAACAGGCATGGGTGAAATTACACATGGCAGAGGGAGAATATATGCTGTTCT
Organism: Epiperipatus broadwayi; assembly: GCA_028023455.1. Taxonomy (NCBI): domain Eukaryota; kingdom Metazoa; phylum Onychophora; class Udeonychophora; order Euonychophora; family Peripatidae; genus Epiperipatus; species Epiperipatus broadwayi. The sequence continues at coordinate 5,231,156 of JAQFVV010006231.1, forward strand.
GTTGATTTTGGAGGGACTGATTCATGAGGTTATATTAGGCTTGGATTTTATGTACAAAACAGGCTGTGTATTGGATTATAAACGGAGCCGGGCAGAAATAAACAACGTAATAATTCCGTTTACAAAACACTAGAAGGATGAGATAAATAGACAGAGTGATGCACAAAGCGCAGTAATGGAAATAGAGATAGGGGAAAAGGTGGATGAGTCAATATGCATAAATGACAATCAAAGAGACCAACTGAAGAAACTATTCAATAGATATGAAAGCATATTTTCTGAGGTTCCGGGGGTAATCCAAGGGTATGAACACAGGATAAGGCTTATGAAAGACCAACCATATCAAGCCTGTGCATATCCCATACCTCATCAATATAGACATGAAGTAGAAAAACAAATAGACAAAATGCTTAGATGGGGGATTATATCTAAATGTTCATCTCCTTTTAATAACCCTATCGTAACTGTAAAAAAAAAAGATGGATCAATTCGGTTATGTTTGGACACACGGCAGTTAAATAAGATAACAATAGCTGATAGTAATGCTCCACCGCCTATGAGCGAATTGTTATTGAAATTTCAAAATAAGAAAATATTTTTGACGTTCGACTTAACTGCCAACTACTGGCAAATCAAACTTCATCCAGAGGATCGGAAATATACGGCATTTAAATATAATGGACATGCATATAATTTTAACCGGATTCCCTTCGGGCTAAAAAATAGTGGGGCAGGGCTTATACAATGTTTGGATCAGGTATTGTCAGATGATATTAAGAATTTAGTTATAATGTATGTAGATGACATTGTGGTGGCATCGGAAAGTATCGATGAGCACTTTGCGCATTTAGAAATGTTGCTGGTGGAGTGTGAGAGAAAGGGAATTCGAATTAATTTAAATAAGAGTAAGATAATGACTGACAAGGTCAAGTTTTTAGGTCATATAATTACAGAAAGAGGGATATTACCTAATCCTGAAAAAATTCGAGCAATACAGGAATTCCCCACACCCCGGAATAAAAAACATATTAAATCTTTTCTTGGACTCTGTAATTTCTATAATCGATTTTATAGAAATTTTTCACTTGACATGGAGCCGTTATTGCAGTTATTAAGAAAAGGGAAATCGTGGGTGTGGAATGAACAGCATGAGCGCAGTTTTCAGAGCGTAAAGGCAGGATTTTTAAATAAAGTTATGTTGTCATATCCCGATTTTGACAAACCATTCTTTGTACAAATGAACAGCAGCGGGTTTGGATTGGGGGCTGCGCTATTTCAGATACAGGACAAGGGACAGCACAGAGTTCTTTGTTTCATTAGCCGTTTACTAAGGGGACCGGAAGTGAACTACACTGTAACTGAGAAGGAAGCCTTGGCTATTGTGTGGGCATTCAAGAAATTCAGGCAGTATTTAGTAGGCTCTGAAGTGGTAGTAGTCACTGACCATAAGAGCCTTGAATTTATTAATCACAGCTTCTTGAATAATAGCAGGCTAATAAGGTGGAGCTTATTCCTGCAAGAATTTAATTACAAAGTGGCTTACTGTCATGGCAAAGAGAATATTGTGGCAGACACCTTAAGCCGATATCCGGTAGCTCAAGAACAACACTTGAGTTGCGACAGAGCATATATAGCTGCCGCCAAAATATATAAAAGAAATGGGATAGAAGATGAGTTGCATAGATTAAAGGAGCAGCAAGAGGAAGATAATGATTGCAAACAAATAATAGAGTATTTATGCAATCAGCCTGTAATGAAAACAGCCAATAATCTGCTGTGGAGGGACCGAAATCACTGTTGTTTAAAGGGAGGACTCTTACAGCGTGTGTTACAGAAAAAAAAAACACGCATTATTCTTCCGGTCGCCATGAGATAGCAAATGATTAAATATGCGCATAACACTTTCGGACATTATGGGGCAAATAAAGTGGAAGGATGGCTGAGTCATTGGTTTTACTGGCCAGGAATGAATGCCAATATTACAGACGTGATTGGTAGATGCACCATATGTTCAGCAATCAAGCCTGCTAACACATCAGGAGTCGGGCCGCTGCAATCTATATATGCCCAATGCCCGAACAGCTTACTAGCGATAGACTTCTACGGACCTCTGCCTCCATTCAATAAAATGAAGTATCTCATGGTAACGTATGACGTGTTTTCAAAGCTGGTAGTGGCATATCCAGTAGCCCAAGCGAACGCAAGACAGACTATTCGAGTTTTGGAGCAACAATACTTTAAAACTGTAGGAATTCCAGACAGAATTCTGTCGGATCATGGAACGCCCTTTATATCTAGCGAATGGAAGAAATGGATGGACAGACGTGGGATAAGACATATACTTACATCGATTCGTAACCCTCAGTCTAATCCATGTGAACGGGTTATGAGGGAGGTGGGGTGTCTATTTCGGGTTTATATACAGGATGATCATCGCAAATGGGTGAAAGAAATATCATGAATAATCAACATGATAAACTGGTTAAGAAATGAGTCTACAGGATTCAAACCTGTTCGGCTACATTTTGGAAGAAATATTCCGTATCTGTTTGAGACTAAATTGCCAGTGGGGATAAATCCAATCAACCAGAGAAGAGATGCTAAGCAAGTGCTGAACTGGTTAAGAAAAATCGGCAGGCTACGGCAGCAGAGGCAGGGAAGACCTAAGACTATATTCAGGAGGGGAGATGAGGTCATGGTGAGAGTTCATCTGGTGAGTCATTCTGAAAAACATATATACAAGAAATTCCAGCCAATATACGACAGCCCTTATATCATCAAACGGCAATACGGTAATAATGTGTTTGTGATAGCACAGGGAATAGGGGAAAAAGGAACATATAATGCCCGAACATTGAGGTTAATGAAAAGAGAAAAACAACCACCGGACAGGCAGTAATAATACTAAATGAAATTTAGAAATAATAATAGTAACAAGGAGGCATTATTGAATAAAAGATTTTTTTCCCACGCACATATTACATAAGAAGAAATGCTTGTAAATAAACAGTTAAAAATCAATAAATCAAGTTAAATAAGTAGGTCAAATGAATGATTTAAGAGTAACAATTATAGGATTAAATAAATGAATAAAATAAAGGGTTTGATTAAAGTGATCGAATTAAACAAATAAATAACATGTCAATAAAATAAAAAAATATATAAATTAAGATTTAATGTTGTCAGAGATAAAATGGTCAAAAATGACGCATTTTACTCTCAAAAGGAAGGGCGGTGTAATGTACCTATATTGATATAGGCACATATAATTTTATCTAAAATTATATTATTAAATAATCTTTCATAAAAGAAAAACATAAAATTAAATGTTGAAGAGTTTATTGCAGCTTGTTTTCGAAAAGATAAGAATTAAATAGTTTTCTAGCATTAGTTTTGAAATAAAAAAAGCTAAAATTAATTAATCAAAAGGGGGGAGGGGGAGTCTTGGTTTGAGAAATGAAACTAAAGGTTTACAAAAGGAAATAAATAGTTTTTATTAGTATTCGTAAAAATATAATTTAAAAGGTTAAAATATACAAATCTCTTTTCATTCAAGTTTAATTAAAGAAAAATAATGTTAAAACTAAATAATAAATTGTATTAAAAATATATGTGCGTATATATGTGCGATGTATGGGAAATAAAAGATTATCATTAAAAACACAGCAATGGCTATTAATAAAATAAAACAACACATTTTATTGCATGGCTATTACTAATTAAGCAATCTTCCAAAACATATTTATCAAATGATTATCATTGGAATTTGGTAACAGATCTTTGCCGGAAATATTAGAAAGACAACAAGGTGCAGGTATAAATAGACCTTTTTTTTATCGGACAGTAATCTGTTCCACAAATTAGTTGAGACAAGTCAGTTCCACAAATTAATTGAGTGAGTGCAGTTCAGAAATTAATTGTGCAGTTAACAAACAAAATGCAGTGTTGAAAAGATCTTGGGAACACACATTTATCTCCAGCCCAGATGTCCGAGAAAACAGCAGATCTGCCCGTGAAATAATGTCAGCTTAACATCTTAGAAAATCTCCGTCAGTATCTATTTGTCTCCGATAGTAATAATCGTGAAAAATCAGGAAACTCAGCAAGGAAACGTCCCAGCTGGCTGGAAGCATTCATACTGGAACCATTCATACTGGAAGAAACAACAAACAAGAAGAAAACAAAGTGTTAAATCTACGTTCAAAATCCTAGGTAAAACATTTGCTTATTTTCGTTATACTGTAATAGCCATTGCATTTCATTAATTCATGCGAATCCTCCAAGAGTCTAATTATATGAACTTGATATCATACATAAATGAACTATTGATATGCGTGTGATTAAATTTCAAATGCTATGTAGTCCTTTATTATCATTATTATGTGTGTGCATGAGTTAATATGTGCATGATCATTATAACAATATTTATTAGTTAAATTAGAGTGTTCTGTTATTGAATCTATAGGAATATTTAGACTATTTAGAAATGTTAATTTAAAATATGCGTGTGTTTTATTAGAAGTATAAAATGTTTAAATTTAGTAAATAAATGTTAGTTAATAAATTATCTTTAAAATTAAACTATATTTGTCGGTCAATTCTTTTTAACAAATTCTTTTATTAATTCTTTTATTCACTAATTAAGTATAATCTATTAGTGATTACAAACAACTGAGCTAGTCGTGGATTTAGGCATTGAGTTAGTGGCCACTATTCAAAGTGCGTTGTCTATTCTTTTAGTATCTTTAGAATAAGCAGCTGGCGCCCGTGTTTATACACAAAACTAAAAGTACTTTGAACTTGGTGTTGAACTCAACAGCTGAGAAGCTATGTCCTGGAAATGTAACACTAGTTATATACTTTATAGCTATCGTTTGGGCATACATACTCTCCGAGTATGTTCTTCTCTGCCTAAGAGGCCGGTATTTCGAATACACATATTCGAACACGGTTCAATATATATATATATAGAAGGATCACTCTGATTATATAAATTAAAATTTAAAAAAATTATTATTATTGAAAACTAAAACTAATTGTTATTAAATTTCGATCCATTCCAACTACACTTTTAATAGGTCTGACAAGCAGAGAAGTCAAATACAGAAGGCAAAAAAAATCACTGACAGAAAGCTATAAGAAATATAACCTGCAGCCACATTTCCAGGTGGTAGAACTTTCGACTGCCAAATTTCAACCCTCTTGCCATCCAAAGCATTTTATTTATTTTGAGGTAAATTCTCAGGCACCAGCTAATCATAATCTATATTTAGCATGCCTGGACATCAGGTAAACACATTTAGTGCTTGTCTTAACACTTTGTTAGTTCCTCACTTAATTACAGAAAATAAAACACATTAGACCACTTAGTGTCTACACTTAACTAAATATTGTCTATTAGTGGCATAATTATTTAAAAAGAACTGACCAACATTAATTAGCAAACAAATAGTTTATTCTAAGACATTTTAAATAAATGTAAGACTGAAACATTATAATAAAGAAAATTATAAATTTATTAGACACCCTCTTAATAAATACATAATAAAGATTAATTTAAATACACATTATAAACATGAATATAATATGCACACACTTTTAAACATAGTTCATTACTTCAAGGAGAGCTTTTAAAATATATTATGATAAGATTAAAATACATTAACATATTGGAATTTATTTTAAATAGTAATTATAGAGAACGCTTATTGATAATTATAAAAGAAACATTCAGAGATAATTATGGGAATTTAAGGATTGCCATAGCTTTCAAAGTCTAACCAAGTCTTTTATTCAAACACTTCAGTTTATGAATGGGAATATGAAGTTTCATATTTACCTATGATTTTTTTCACTTGTACTTCAGGAATATAGCTACTCACTGTCATCTGTTAAATTAGTTACCAACTGGTTGGATTTTAGGCTTCCTAATAATTTTAGCTGTTGGTGGATTTTTTTAATTTATTGAGATAGACATCCTTGACACTTCATATTATTACGTGGACATGGCTTCTAACTGGAGGACTGGGATCAGAGACTGGCCTCATACTCCATTAGCTGCTTAGCACTGCATGATATTAATTGACTCATGAATCAAATATGATAAACAAATTCAGAAATCAGAGTCTGAATGATGAATAGATTTTCTGCCTTTTTATATGACCTCTCATTGTCTCGTTTATCACTGATTTAGTTTAATTAATTTGTAATTTTTTTAATTATATTTCCATTGTTTTCTTAATCTGCATACCTTCTTAAATTAATCTAGCCACTGAATATGATATGGTTCTGAATTATTTCCCATTGTTTTTATTTACTGCACTTTATAGTTATTGTTCCCATTCTTTTGTTTATCGGCTGAGCAATCTTTAAGTAAATTTAACTATATTATATGCTTTCCTTATATGCATTTTAACTCAACTCTCATTTCTTTATGTGCATACATTTTTATTTTATTTTTAAGTTTAGAAGAGAGAACTGTAGCTTTTCTCCTTATTTAGCTAACTCCCCCCCTCTTTGATTGCTTTTCTTAAACTAGTAATACTTTATAATAATAAATGATACAGTGTTTTGCCCTTTGGTGATCTGTGATTATATAAAAAAAAGTCTTTAAACACCTTAAATTAAATTTCTCTTAAACACTTCTAAATTATATTTTTATTAATTAAATCTTGAATAATTTCTCTAAGTTTTGTTTTACACCTCTTTTGGCTACTTATAGAATGTTTTTATTTAAATTTTTTCTTAATAATAATAAAAAAATTATGAACATGTAATGCTGTTCAATGGCATACATTATACCACTCTCCATTTGAGAGTAAAATGCATCCCTTGACCAATTTTATCTCTAACAATTTTCTGATACTTTCTACTGTAATTATTAATTATTATTATTTTATATTTATGTTCTATCCTTTTGAGTATTCCAAAGACTTATTTTGTTTTGTGACCTACAATTCCACCCCTCCTATTGGACCTTTTCATTGCCTGTCTGGCAGCTCTTTTTTTCTTTTTATCAATTTTAATGACTAGGCATTCTATGTTCCCTTCTTTTCCATGCTCTGTGCCACCACAAGGTATTGTTATTGTATTTTTGTTTTATTATATATGGACCCTTGTAAATTGTTTGGAACTTTTTGTAAATGTACTTCTCAGGATGGCTTACGGGGTTGGCTCTGATCATGACCTCATCGACTATTCTAAATCTATTCTTAGCCCTTCCCTATCTTTTCTGCCTTAATTCATCCATCTTCTTTAGCCTACCAATCATTCACCATCCTTCCTTCTATCTATTGGGTCTGCTTCCAATGGCAGACTGGTCTTGAAGGGGTATGATACATCCTTCCCAAAATGAAGCTGGATGGGTTTGAACCCTATAGACTCATTTTTTTGATGTTTATCATATTAAATACCCACAGGATTTTATTCACCTGTCTTTGGTGATTATTATGTATGTTTACACAAAATAAATGCCCCAACTCCTTCATGATCCGTTCACATGGATTGGCCTGCATGTTGTTATTAACATAAATATGTGTTTTATTCCACATCTCTTCATCCATTTTTCCCACTTGTCAGATACAAACAGTGTCCCATGACCAGACAAGATTTTGTCTAGAAATTCCCATTGTTCCAAAATGTTGTAGCTACAAAACCCATATGGTTTGCTTAGCATTAATCTGATTCACAGGGTATGCTGACACCAATATTGGAAAATACATCAAAGACCACAATGAAGTATTTCCATTTTATTAAATGGGGGAAGGGGTTCATAAATGTCTGTTGCTAATAAATTATTCAGTTGTTGTGCATAAATGGGCTTCAATGGCACCACCCCAGATGCTTTAAGTGATTTTGTTTTTGAGCATATTTACACTTGTTTATAACATCTAGGATGCTGACATACATTCCCAGCTAGTACAACCAATGGCTCAATGATCTTCAACTTTACTTGACCTATAGTATTCATATTCTTGGTGTATATATTTCATCATATTTCTCCTCATTGCTACCAGAATGATGATCCACCTTTGTTTACCATTTTCATTTTTACATTGTAACAGTGTCCCATTTACACAGTAGCACATCTCTCCATATGGGGTTATTCCCTGTTTTTATTATAGGTTGGTGGTGTAAATACTTCATTATTTGCTTGCAATCACCATCCTCACTTTGTCACTTTTAACATTCGAAGATCATTTTCTGCCTTAGTTTTGTCAATTTCTGTAGCAGTAAATGCAACTTAAATGATGTTGCTCCTGTACTGCAGAGTATTGACTTAATATGTATTCTATGATATTTTCTTTACCTTGGCAGTATCTCACACTATAATTGAACTCCTGAAGTAACAAATTCCACCTTGGTATTATACTGACTGTTTGTAAAAATGCTATGACTTAAAATTCAAGGCTTTTGTGATTAGTAATTACAACTACCTTGGTCCTATCAGAAATTGACAAAAAGTTTTAAGCATCCACACAATCTCCAAGGCATTCTGCTCAGTTATGATGCAGTTTATTTCAGGCCCTTCAATAATTGGCTAATAAAGAAAACCTCTATACTGACACTCTTCTTGTATTTAAGACAGCATAGCTCCCCAACCCAAACCCACTGCCGTTGGTTTGCCAAAAAAAACAGCTTACAAAAGTCAGGGTATGACAACATAATCTATTTTAAAAACCCTACCATCACATTTTGAAAGCTTGTGCTGTTCAGTCCATGCTCACTGTCTTTCCTTTTTAAGCAATTGCAGCAATGGTTCCATATCAAGAATTTTTTTTTGTAAGTGTGGTTATAGAAATTGCATAATCAGAGGAAGGATTTTACATGTTTTTTGTTTTGAAGCCTAGGAAAATCTTGGATTGCCTGAGTTTTCTCAGGATTTTGGTCACATTCTCTTTTTGCTAATTATGTGGCCTAAAATTTTTACTTCAGTTGTCATTAAGTTACTTTTATTTAAGTTAATTTTGATTCCCTTTTGTTTGTATTCATGCAACAGCTGCTCTAAATGTGTAATATGTTCCTCTATTCTTTCTGACACCAATACAATATCATCCACATACATTATTATTAAACATTTGATACTATCTGATAACAAGTGATCAAGACACTGTTTTAGCTCTGCCCCACTATTTTTCAAACCAAAGGGAATTCAATTGAAGTTGTATGGCCATTCATTATATTAAAAAGCAGTAAATTTTCGAATGTTAGGATGCAGCTTGATTTTCCACTAACTGGTGGTCAAATCAAACATTGAAAATATCTTTTTTATTGCAGAATTTTGCTAATAACTCATTCATAGGTGGAGGGCATTTGTATCAGGCATAGTTATCTTGTTTAATTGACAAGTGTCAAACACAACCAGATTTGACCCATCCTTTTTTTAACTGTTACAGTAGGGTTGTTGAATGGGGATGAACATTTAGGGATGATTTCACACTTAACCATTTTCTCTATATGTTCCTCCACTTCATCATGATATTAATGAAGAATATAGTACACAGGGCCTGATATAGTTGATCTCTCATGAATTTTATTGTGTTCATACCCTTGAATAACTGGGCATTTCAGAAAAAAATGCTCTCATATTTATTTAGTATTTTCTTCAGTTGCTCCCTCTGACCTCTGTCTATAAACTTAGATTCCTTTGCTTTTTCCCCTATTTTCTATTTTTATTCCCACACTTTGCACACAATGCCCCCTAATATATCTTTCCACTTGGTTAGCTGTGAACTTAATTGCTTCACTGTTCAATTTTACCTGACTTCATTCATAATCCAGCACACAGCCAGCCTTATGCATAAAGTCTGACCTTAGTATAACATCGTGGATCAGACCTTCCAAGATGAGAAGTACATGGCCATATTCTTTTCCCACTATATGCATGTTTACCCATACTTGTTTTGACACCAGTCTTGCACTTTTATTATTAGCCATCATGACATATACTGCTTTTAGTGGCAAAAATTTGACTTTAAGGTTAATATGGTTTATTCTATTAAACACTTCATGGGACATCACTGACACCTGGCTTCTGGAATCAAGTAAAGCACTGGTTACGACCACTTTAACTATTACTATTTTCACTTTCAGCCATCCCTGAGGTGCCATTATTGGCTCCTTCTCCTCCCAGCTACACACCAGGTTTGATACTTGCATACAGCTATATTCCCCATTATATTTTCCCTTCTGTGTTTTGTCCTTCCCCTCAAAATCTCTTTCACTATCTTTCTTATCCTGAATTCTTTTGGAAGCACAATGTTTCACAGTGCTCTTCTGAAAATTTATACTCCCCGTCTCTATTCTTCATAATCTGTCTACTGCTGTCCAGTGCTATAAGTAATTTGGCCACCTACTGCTCTATTTTTTCCCATTTTGTTCCAATTGTCATTTGCTCTACATCTTTAGAAAGGTTACACTTAACTCTTCATATAATTTGCTGCTCAGATAAAGGGGATGTCATGCTCGATCTTAACTTCACCACTTGTTAACAGGAAAATATGATGAAGTTCCCCAGGCTGCCATTTGTCTTGCTTCACCTGGCACTTAATAGTTTTCTGATATCCTCCCCCCCCCAATAGTTCACCAGTAATAACTATTTGTATTCTCCAAATGTTGCTGTTTTTGAGAATGAGTTACACCAGAATTGAGCCTCACCCTGGATATGACTGAGCTATAGCAACCTTGGCTACTTCTCTTAATTAATTCAGCACAATATAGCATTCCAAACTACTAAGGTGTTCATTTGGAATCTTTTGTATGTACCCTGAAAATGTATTTTTAGCAACTGATTTACTGCATTGACCCTATCTCTATGTGTGCATGTTCTTATGCTTTCCTGTTCATTTTCTAACCTTTCTATTCTCTTTACTAATTTTTCCACATTTTCTTCTATCACTATGCATTTCCTTAGTCTTTTGTTGTACTGTCTTGTTGTTTTGACACCACCATCTTATCTCTTCTATCAGTGTTTCCATATTCTCTCATTTTCAAAAAAAAAAAAAAATTCTTTCTACTTCAAATATTTTTTCTTTAAATGAAGCATGTGACTGCCTCCAAACCCATTGGTCCTTTCTGTTTCTATCCTCAATACCCTAATCTCCCTAAATGTCTATCTCTTTAGACTCTCTTTCCATTTATATTTATTATAGTTTGTTTGCTTTTAGTCCTCTTTCTACAAAACATACCACTTTTTTTTTTTTTTTTATCAAAAACATAAAATAACATTAAATTTGTCAATACATTTATAAACCACTTTCATAATTATAATAATGCAATTTAATGTTTCTTCCAAACTTTATTTTCAAATTTTTAATTCTACTTTAATTATGTTATAATTGGTAGTAACTTAAGACAGTTCTTTACCCATGTTGGGAAAGCCAATTGAATTGGATAGGAGAAGGATCACTGATTATATAAATTAATAAAAAAATATTATTATTGAAAACTAAAACTAATTATTATTAAATCTCGATCACTCCAACAGCATTTTTAATATTGCAGCACATCAGTCCAACAAGCGGAGAAGTCAAATGCAGAAGGTGAAAAATCACTGATGGTACCTATAACCATACCACAGCTATAAGAAATATAACCTGCAGCCACATTTCCAGGCTATAGCAATTTCTTGGCTACTAAATTTCAACCCTCCTATCATCCAAAGCATTTTATTTATTTCGAGGTAAATCCTCAGGCACCAGCCAATCATAATCTAAAGCATGCCTGGATGTTAGGTAAACACATTTGGTACTTGTCTTAACCTTTTGCTATTTAAAAAAGAATTGACCAACATTAATTAGCAAAGAAATAGTTTATTCTAAGACATTTTAAATAAATGTAAGACTGAAACATTATAATAAAAAAAATTATAAATTTGTTAGACACACTCTTAATAAATTCATAATGAAGATTAATTTAAGTACACATTATAAACATGAATATAATATGCACACCCACTTTTAAACATAGTTCATCGCTTTAAGGAAAACTTTTAAAATATATTTATGATAAGATTAAAATACATGAACATATTGGAATTTATTTTAAATGGTAATTATAGGGACCACTTATTAGACACACTTTTATTCATAATAAAGATTAATTTAAGTACACATTATAAAAATGAATAGAATATGCACACACACTTTTAAACATAGTTCATCAATTCAAGGAAAGCTTTTAAAATACATGGACATATTGGAATTTATTTTAATTGGTAATTATAGGGAGTGCTTAATGATAATTATAAAAGAAACACTCAAAGATAATTATGGGAACTTAAAGATTGCTCTGGCTTTTATTTGAACACTTCATTTTATGAATAGGAATGTGAAATTTCATTTTTACCTGATTTTTTCATATATACTTCAGGAATACAGCTCCTTGCTTTCATCTGCTGAATTAGTTACCAACTGGTAGGATTTTGGGCTTCCTGATGGTTTTATCTGTTGGCTGATTTCCTTCATTTATTGAGATAGACATCCTTGGCTGCTCATATTATTACTTGGACCTGGCTTCTAATTGGATGACTTCTGGTGCTCTGTAAGACCGGGATCAGCGATTGACCTCATACTCTGTTAGCTGCTTAGCACTGCATGATATTAATTGACTCATGAATCAAATATGATAAACATAATTAGAAATCAGAGTCCATATAATGATGAATAGATTTTCAGTCCTTTTATATGATCCCCTCTCATTGTCTCTTTTATCATTCTGATTTAAATTAATTTGTAATTTTTTATTAATTATATTTCCATTGTTTGCTTAACCTGCATACCTGTTTAGATTAATCTAGCCTTTGGTTAAGATATAGTTCTGATTATTTCCCATTGTTATCATTAACTGCATTTTATAGTTATTGTTCACATTCTTTTGTTTATTGGCTGAACAATCTTTAAGTAAATTTAACTTTATATTATATGCTTTCCTTATCATATTTTAACTCAACTCTCATTTATTTATGCACACACATTTTTATTTTATTTTTAAGTTTATAAAGAGAGAGAACTTTAGTTTTTTCTTTTTATTTAGCTAAATTTCACTCCCCTCTTTGATTGCTTTTCTTAAACTAATAATACTTTATAATAATAAATGACTTTCACACCACTCACCACTCTATCTCATAACACTGATACTCTTGAATACATATATGTCAAAAGGATAAATAATCACCAATATACATATTTTATCCTAAACCAGCAATCATCAGTTGGTCCAGAATATCATCACACACATTTGCAATAAGTGCTCAGATATATATTATAATAGCCAATCTTCATACTTTAATGGACAGGATTCAATTCACTCCACACTCCAACTCTTCAACTATCCATCCAATTGAAAATCTGATGTTGGAATGTTCAAATGCCACTCTGAGGCCAAGATTTTTGTCATACTGTTGACCTATAGTCAATCTGACTCCTCATGTACAGGACATAATCTATTTAATACATTTTATATATCTGAGCACTTATTGCATATATGTGTGGAGATGATAATCTGAACCAACTGATGACTGGTTTAGCATGAAATACAGATATTGGTGATTATTTATCTTTTTGACATATATGGGTTCAAGTGTTTTACATATATTGATATAGGTATATAATAAGCCTGTATTTCAGTTGTGACATAGTAGAGATGTCTGTCCATCCCTTGTATATGTATTAAATGGATTATGTCCTGTACAAGAGGAGTTAGATTGAATTTAGGTCAACATGAGTGTGTCAAAAAATCTCAACCTCAGGGTGGTCTTTGAGTGTTCCATCATCAGATTTTTAATTGGGTGAATGGTTGAAGTGAGAAGTGGACTGAAGCCTGTCCATTAAAGTATGAAGATTGGCTATCTTATTATATATCTGAGCACTTATTGCATATATATGTGGAGATGATAATCTGGACCAACTGATGATCGCTGGTTTAGCATGAAATACGTATATTGGTGATTATTTATCTTTTTGACATATATGTGTTCAAGTGTATCAGTGATATGAGATAGAGTGGTGTGAAAGTCTGTGGGCATTATGATTTATGGTTGCAATTTGCCACCTGGGTATACTTAATCTTATTATTAATATTAGTAGATAAACACACTAGCCATCCTTGTTCGATCTCAAGGTTAGATTCAATCGACTAGTTACTTGAAACAAAATAAAGGAAAGAAAGTTAAGGTTACACACATAGAAAGTGAAGTTTGGCACATGTAAAGTGAAGTTAATAAATGAGATAAAGTTGAGGTCACATATTATATATATATATATATATATATATATATATATATATATATATATATATATATATATATATATATATATGGCAAGGAAATCAAGTCATACATCACATGACTTAATTTAATAAGCTTGTACTACAAATGTTATATAGTGACTGTGAATAGCTCTTAACAAGCTTTTCCAAATATCCCCAGACCATTTTTCTAGCTGTTGGCTGTCATCAGTGAGGTGCTAGGATATTGAGATTAGATCTAAAAGTATCAGTTCAATCCCAGCATTTATATAATAGTTATATATTAAGTAGAAAATCTGAAATTGTCAGGCATCTATAAATCTTCAAATCCAGCTATCTAACTTAAATAGTCACATGGAACTGAATTGAGTTCAGATACACCATACATTAACAGCTTTAGCAATATAAAATCACCAAAGCTTCAATAGCAAACCTATAATTGCAAGGAAATAAAGTCATACATCACATAACTTGATTGCTAAAGCTGTTAATGTATGGTGTATCTGAATTCAATTCAGTTCCATATGACTATTTAAGTTAGATAGCTATATTTGAAGATATATAGATGTCTGAAAATTTCACATTTTCTACCTAATAAATGCTGGTTTTAAGCTGGTGTTTTAGATCTAATGTCTGAACATTCTAGCACCTCACTGATGACAGCCAATAGCTAGAAGATGGTCTGGGGATATTTGAAAAAGCTTGTTAAGAGCTATTCACGCTCATTATATGACATATTATCATGTTCGTAATTTTTTTATTATTAAAAAAAAAATTAAATAACAAATCAAAACAAATTCATTTTACACTATATTATTAAATAATATAGAACACAATATATAAATTTCTATAAAGGAAAAAAATCTACATATCTGCCACATACACACATACATATGTATGCAGAACATTAAATAGAAAACTGCTTGTTCAGATTCATATGAGCATAAAATATTCTTTATTCACATTAATATAAAATGTCTTTCCCAAATCCCTATAATTTTGAACCTATTTTCATGAAAAGAACTATCAAACTAAAGCTATCTATAATTAGCTCAATTTCAACTTTCACTAACTTTTTTTTTTACTGATAAATATTACGATTCAAGAAGACTCTTTTATACATATAAATATTTATTTTTCAGATATAGTGTGTACAAAAACCACTCCCCCCTTCATTACATAATGCTATCTATTATTTTAAATAAATACAGATTCTCTCTATATGTTAGATTTAAGCTACAGATTTATTAATTTCTCCAAATAAAACTTTTTAACTTTTCTTAAACTAATAAAATTTTTTTTGCCTATAAATAGTTCATTTTTTCATCATTGGTTTATATATGAAATAAACCAAGTGTCACAATACGTATATATTATGAGGGTAGCTTAAAATCACACCCACACAAATCTTAGCCACCTGAGATATTGGATTGTCTTGTAATTAGAATATTAATATAAAGAAAATAAGGTTTGCTAGAACACTCTTAAAAATTATAAATGTATAAATAGTTATGACAGTGTACTAGTTGTATATTAAATAGTGGGAATGATAGGTCGTTTACCATGAAATCATAGATATATATATATTAGTAATAAAATTATTTCTAGTGTTTATAACAATTGTATTGTATTGAAGATCTTGTGTATCTTAATAAATGTATACAATGACTAAAATGATAAAAAAAGTCATAGCAATGGACAAAAGGTCAAGTATGGTATTAAGAAACCAAATATAAGAAAAGGGATGCTAATATTATTAATATTATTATTTTAATTGAATTGATAATTACAATATTTATATAATGCAACAATTGGCACGCTCTGTGAGTAAACAATGGAAATGACACCAGTTATAAAAAGAAAAACAATTATAATTTTTTTCTTTAAAATTATGAGTTTGACATGAAAAGTCAACTTTGTTGAAGCAATTATTTTAATAACATTTTTTCTACAAAATGGACACTTTTTAAATCAGCGTCTCTATAAATGCCAAATTTTTTATTTATTGCCATTTAAAAAAAATGAGGAAGCCAACAGAAGATTTTCATAAAAGCTGAATGATCAGATAAGTTTCAAATAACTTATAATTTAAAAAAAAAAGGTATTATGATTTTTTTAAAAAACTAAAAAAAAAATTAGAACAGTTTATTCGGTTAAAGTTTTAATGACACAAATATGTTATATACCCAATATCACAAATAAATAACTGTATTCTATATATATTTTAAAATGTGAACTGCATATATATATATATTGCAAAATATGATATACTTTGGCTAGAACAATTTTTGTCAAGTGGAGCATTTGCCCACTATGGCCATGTGAAATTAATATCTATCTGTCTACATTGAAGTGTCTGATAAACTGGGTCCATGCATAATGGAAATCTACATGAGAAATAGAACAAAATCAGCCACTGCCAATATAAATATGTTCAGAATGTACTATTCAGAATCAATAAGGAGTCATCCACATTTATAATGAGAAAAATGCATAAGTAGTAAGAACTATTATGTAAGAAGGACTCTGATGAAGAATTGTGCCTGATCATCTCGATTCATGAAATATTGTAAATATTACAATTTTTTTCTTTTGTATAGATATGTTTTATTTGTTATATTTTTATTATCTCTGTCTTATATTTCAGAAGTACTAATGGTCTAATTTAACAGTTTGTAACAGTCCAACATAAGAAAATGTGAAGATAGCCCGGAGGGAAGGTTGAAAAGTATTTTTTTCTTTTAATAAAATTTTAGATACTTAAATGATACTTGACATTTTCGTTCGTGGCTATGAAATTAAATGCTTGAACTGAGTATTTAAACGGTAAGAGTCTTTCTCTTTTTAATTATCTAAAATAACCAATGCCACACCATGACATGACCATTTATATTATGTGTTATATGTTTTACTAATAGTATTCCTTAGATATTTTCAATGAATAAATGACTAATCCTTTGAGTTAATATACTTTACTATTTACTGTGCTATCATATTACGTATTGTTTCGTTATTGTATTTCTTTCATGATATATATATGCAAGGCGATTATTTTAGATCAACCAACTTCCACACCTAGAACTGCATACTATATCTGGAGTTGCACTTAAATTTCTAATTAAGTTAGTTAACAATCTCATTTTAGTCTAATCAAGTTTTCATTACTTTTGGATATATAAATGTCTAAATTATGTGTATCTATCATGGGAAATAAGAGATAAGTAATTTTAAATTGCTTAAGTAACAATTTGATAGATACTCATCATAGACCTTAACGTTAAAAGTATAGGAGGAATATATCCAAATAATTCTCTTTCCCATGTATATATTTTTTGAATTTTTTAATTTACATTGATTGACAATTTGCTCTATGTTTTATATATTTTGTTTTTATAAATAAATATTATAAAGTTTTGTTTAATTGACAAAGTCTCTCTAGTTTGTTGATCCAGCATTTACATTCAATCCTAAAACCGATATTCTACACATGCACACACACACATTACTGTTTAATGAGCACGAGAGATAAAGGTTAAATCAAGGTTATTCTTTACTAATAAATAGAGTGTAGCTAATTCAATTATTGATTATCAGTCTGCATAGGTACATCCCTGTCAAGAGAGTCGAATGCGAATTCTTCCTGAGTTCGAATATTGAAGCAACGGATCCAAGAGAGAATGGGAGATGTTAGATGAACTGACTTAAACTGCATGTAAATTTGATAGATAATTATTAGGCTAGTCTATTGAAGATAGATATAATCATGAGTCATGTAATACTTCTTTGTGGTGTCTCCATCATCCTACCTGAAGACCCTAGGTCCGATTGTAGTTAGATGTGACCTTCTCTTGCCATGTCCTCGACCAGAACATTACAATATATATATATCTTGAAGAAAACTATCTAAGATATACATATGGTGATTAATTACATAGATATTAATCACCATTTAGTATAACAATCAATAAAATAAGTTTGGGTTGTCTGGGTATTTAGGAAAGTAGGTTTGGGTTTACTTGGATCTTCTGTACTTTCTATGGTTAGAAACAATTGAAGGTTCTAGAGTTGGTTAGAGATCTTTTTATAATCAGAATATTCTATGTGCTATTGCAAATTTTTGTAACAATGTTGTTTTTATCCACATTAATTACTCACGTAGTCTAATGAGAGAAAGGCTCATTTTGTAATAAATTCTCATCTTGCACTTACGTAACAAAAAATAAGATTGACATAGTGTAAGGTTTTTGATGAAAAATTCATTACCCTTGTTGGTGATAAATTTGTAAATCTCCAATTTCATGAGACAGTGATACATCTATAGTAAGAATGTGGACGCATGCCATGCTTTTCCGTGATAGTTATCATTGAATTCCTAATGAACTGAATATGTTTGTGCCAATGACTGTCATTGTCATTTCTGAAATAGTGGTCAGATGGTTGATTGAAACCTAATCTTGTAGGTAAATTCTCCAGAAGACAATAGTTTAACTTTCATTTATACTTGAATTCTTTATAAATTCATATTAAGATGTCCATAAATAAGAGGGAGAGAAACATGATAATTTTATTTGAGGATAAAATTATATAATAACTGATGAGCGATAAAAATGGTTATTTCCATTTCAATACTTCATTAAAAAATGGGATATTGTGCTGAGAATGATGATGTTCAAGCCTCATCACAAGGCTATTAGCACTTGCTCTATCTATAAAGTTATGTATTCATAAATGTACATATAATTTTTTATGAATACATATCTTTATGGATAGAGAAAGCTGTAACACCTTGGGATAGAGCTTGATCATCATCATTTTCTGCACAATGTGTAAAAAAAATTGCCTAAATAATGATCTTTAAATAAGAAATAAACATCTACAATATACAGTGAATAATATTCTTTATCTATTTAAACATTGCATATTAATGATAAAATATTTGTAATGATGTTGTCAAGACTAGTATGGTAAGAATGAATACATCCATAGAAAAAAAAATTCATAAAAAATATAGTCAATAAGAGGATAAAAAAATAAACCAAAATTTTTCTCTCTTCTTCATCACCCCAAAAATAAACAAGCAAAGATATATATATAGTTCTACATTGGATTATTTCTGTCATCTAGTCTAATTATCAAATGTTTTCAGTAAAATTCAGACCTTAATTATGCTTTTCCAAATACATTTAAGTGTTACTATTAACATGAAGCTTAATACAGAATATGAAAAAGTAAAAAGCCTGCTATAAAAAATGAATTAAATACAACTAATATCTGAGTGAATAACATTGTGGTATCATATTTAGAACAGTGAGTAAATATAATGGATTCAAAATTAAAAGGTTTCTAAATTAGTTGTAATTATATGTTGGACTGGGGTTTTCATTATTTACTAAATGTTTTTAGAAAAATTTTAAACTTTATTTCTAAATTTTTCAAGTACATTAAACTGTTACTAATAGCACACAAAATAGTATATAATATAATATTTCAGTGACATTATTTTCTTCAGATATTGCTGGCCTGACCAGTAACAGCACCAGCATGGAATCAAACGAAGGTATTTTAGACGTGTGCATATTAAATTTAAGGTAATATTCTAACCATTCTGCCAAAAGCAATATTTAGTTTCATTTAGTTATCTGCAAAGTCTTCCCGATTTGTCCACTGAGGGCAGATAATGAATAATTTCTAAATATTATTATCACACTAGATTGACTTACCATTATTATGTAAATAACTTCATTCAATTTTTTTTAAAAAAATTTCCTCTCTGTTCAATATATTCATCTTTTCCCATTCAAACATAAGTTCAGTAATACAAAATTAGTCTGCTACTTTAAGTACATCTATTTCTATCTTTCTAATTACCAGTTAATAGTTTTAGTCATTTTTCAATGGCATAAGTGGTTTCATCATTATACATTTTTTCACATTCACATAGTGTTACATTGATATTTTTATTTTTCAGAATTATAAGTTCAGATTTTGTAGAAGTTAGGATTCTTCATAGTTTGTTATGACTTTAGAAAAGTGTTATGATATCATATTGATTACATATTTTTTTTTTGTCTGCTGTCTTTCGATTATAAGTACACCTACAGCACCAATAATTGTTTTTTATGTTTCTTTTTGTTATGTATTTAAGATTTTCTTAATGACTGCTGATGAATAACCATTCTTTACTTTAGTTTATTCTTTTTCCAAATCATTGGTTTTTGAACAAATTTCTTTTAGCTCTATTCCAAAATGATGGCATAATTCATACCATTCATTTCATCTTTGTCATTATTGCATGTATCTGCAAAGTATTTTTTTATATGTATAAGTTTTCTGTAAACTGTAGTTTTAATTTTTCCAAGAGAAAGTATCATGTCACAGGTACATCTAAGAATGTTAATTTTTGTTTTTGTTCAGATTCTATTGTGAATTATATGCTACTAAAATAGAAATTATGTGTTGGATTATTTCCATCATCTAAAATAGTGAATGACTTTAGAAAAATTTTAAACTTTATTTAATCTTTCCAATTATATGAAACTGTTAGTAATAGTACACAGATTAGCATATAACATAATATTTTGAATGGTATTTTTCAGGTGATGCTGGCCTGACTAAAGACCGTACTAGCATAGGAATCAAGCCTAGATCTTTAGATTCTTGAGTATTGAATTTTAAGGTAACATTCTGTTAGTTAGAATGTTATATTAAAATTTAATCTTCCAAGAATCTAAAGATCAAGGCTCGATTCCTATGCTAATACTGTCATTAGTCAGATCAATAGCACTTGAATAAGAGAGATTACCATTCAAAACATTGTATTATAAATTAACCTGTGAATTATTACTAACAGTTAATGTCATTAGAAAGTTTATAATTTTTCTAAAGACATTCAATATTTAATAGTAAATGCTAGAAATAGTTTGGCACAATTTCTACCAAAATAATATCATCACAAATCTTCAGGCAAAAATTATTAAAATGTATCCAGAATATTTGTAATAGTACTTCATTATGCGATCATACAACAAATGTATTATTACCATATAGATAATAGATTTTAGGTAGAGATGGAATAGTATTTATGACTATGATGTTAAGGTCTTTATATAAATATTGCTAACTATGGGTGACAGCAGTGAACTTGTAACCATTCTCTAATTTTGTCTAAAGAATTCTGTATTGTAATGAAAGTATAATGCTGTTTGCAAAATGTTAAGAGTTCCATTATATTATTAATAGAAAGAATTACTCTGGCTTGTAAGCTTTAATCTTCATTTAATCTATTGCTTATAATACATTATGCTTTATTATACAGTAAATATGTGAATAAATTTTTCACAAAGATTATCAATATGTCAGTTTTTTCAATTTTCATGTCTTAATTCCACAAAATACCTAGAATCCCTGACAAATAGCTGTATATTGTTGTATTTATGTATTGAACTATTTCCATAATCTAATATTAAGTATAGAATGTCTTTAGAAAAATTTAACTTTATTCAGATAGTCCAATTACATCCAATTGTTAGTAATAGCACATAGGTTAGTATATGCACAGTGTTTTGAGAGGTATTATTGTATGCTAAAAGATTAAGAACTTGAGAATAAATCTTGGCAGGTTTTGATGAAGTGAATTTCTAGAACTAATGATCAGTATTACTGAAACACCATCCTTATGTTTTTTTTTGATGAAATATGACGTTAATTTACCTTTTTCTGAATCAATGAAATATTTGCAATTAAATAATGCTTATAATTTTGTTACTATAGATGGTATAGAATTTGTTTCTTGTTTGTATTGGCTTAATGTGAGGATCTATTATTGTCACTAGTTATAATAACAAAATCGGAAGAGAGGAGAATAATAAGATTCAAAATATTTGTAAAGTTTAAAACAAAGTTTAAATTTTAACATTTAGTAAATAATAGATATTGAAAATAGTTCAACATATAATTGCAACTAAAATACCATAAGCACAATTTTTTAGACAAACATTTCCTGAATTTAATTTAATCAATTAAATAAAACTGTTTTGATTTTGGTGCTCAAACATCACTTGATCTGAGTTAATCAATGTTCTGCTTTAAAAAAATAATGCCATTTTAATTCTCTTTTGCTTTGAACATTTTAGTTCTAAATTGAATAAAAGTATTAAAATGTAAAGATGTGAAGAGATTGTTGTAAATAAAATACAGTTAATATTAATTTTTTAGATATAATTAAAATTTTCATTTTCTCACACAGCCTTGAGACAGAATAAAGACACATGAAAAAAATAGCAGACACAAAAATTGCATTTCATGCTAAACAAACATTCTTATATTGACCCAGATACCTTATTTACTATTTATCCTTAGCAAATTATTATAGTTTGATATAGAAGAATCAAATTCCCTTTATTCATATCTTTAATATCACCTACTTTAGATAAATACATGAATGATTATTACTAATCATTTATTAGATTTTCCCCAGATATAAACTTTAAACTCAGTTAAAGATTAATATGTTTTTTTTACTAAATATAATGATATGTCATTAATCCAACTTAATCTCTCAATTCTCCATGTAAATTGCATTTTTTTTGAGTTTTAATTAAAAATTCCTTTTTACCAGCTATTGACATTTGGAGATCACATTGTATTAAATAGTAACAACTGCATAGACGCAATTTCAAAATTTTTTTTTAGCATAGTCTCAGAGAACTGTGCCTTTTTGTGATAGAGAAAAAAATGTGTCAATCCGTGAAAAGTTTTAAAATCGTACATATCCAACTAGATAATAGAATAATAAATGACTTTATATTGGTTTAGCATGTATGCTAGTATATACTATATAGTATATATGGGATAGAAAATGATGGAGTAAGACAGTTTAATAGATAATAAGATCTGACGAAGATTGCTAGAAATAGTCGAAACTGCAATATTAATAAATAAATATATTTTGTTTCAAAGTGTCAAAAGAGTGGAATGTGGTTATTATATGTTATATATAGTACTGATTTTTAATTTGGTATAGTTTCTGATAATGATTGGGATAATCAGATGTCCAAAGATAGGCCAACTGCAACAAACTGTACTGATGTTGTTGTGGTCATGTATAAATATTATTATTGTTAGCATAAAATGAATATATATATATAAAAGTAAAGTTTTTAAATTATTGCTGAGCAAAGATCTTTTTAGTACCCATCTACAGTCAAGTAATGAAGACAGATTAACCAAATGCTGCTCAGTGAGAATTTAATAAGTGTTGTTTTTCATATTTGTTTATTCTCCAGTTAAAAATAATTAGATATTTATTTACTGATCAATTATTGGATAACTAACTTGATTGGCTATAGCTCACCTACCTTAACAAAAAGCCCGATTAAATGTTTATGATGTAGCCTTTTTTTAAAATGGAATTAGGATGAAGATATCGATTTATAAGTGACTGTTAATGATCATGTGTCTATATATATTGTACCGGTTCGATGCCCTGTAGTGGTCTTGCATGGTTAGACTCTCATATGCACCGAGCATGAAGTGACGCATGCTACAGAATGGGACATCGATAATAATTCTCTAAAATATTTTTGGTTAAATATGAGTAAATACCTCAAAGAAATTATTAGAGGAAGTAGATTGAACCTAAAATTAGGCCCATCCAGACCTTCCTTGTTAAATTGTTTCTTTAGCCGATTAATTATACGTTGACTAATTAAAGTGTCCTTACACACCTTTAAGAGTACTGAATATTTCCTTCAGTCTCTAGCGCCACTCCCGTTCAAGATTATACTTATTCCTTTTCTTTCCCGAAAGAGTGTGTAAAATGTGACTAGTCATTAATGAATATGAATATTTCGAGACATTCGGACTAAAATAAAAGAAACAATCCAACTCCCCGATAAGTTATCCCTATCTAGCTCACTTTATATTCTATAAATCTCAGGTTAACTACGTGGATTTGCATTTTGATTAAAAAAAAAACTATATATCTGTACTAATAACTTAATAATTATTTTAAAACTAAGTCAAAAACTTATAAACGATTTTAATTACAAAAGTGAATATTTATTATCCCCAGATTATTATATTTATCCTCCACTAATGCATACATATAAGTCCAATATATATAAAAAAATATTTAAATTATATTTACCCTCCACCGATGCATATACATATGACCCCAAGATATATATAAAAAAGAAAAAAACACAATATCTAAAAGATTACATAATGGGTGTGCCCTATTTTCCTTCCCACTTTAGAGTAATAAACCCATATAACAAGGTATGCAGTAATAATATATATATCATAAATAAAAAAAATTTACAAAGAAAATAAATGAGAGAGAAAAAATATATATATATAATAGAATATAAAAATATATATATATAACCATCTATACACGCTCCTCTGAACTTGTTCTTGTATTCAATTCGAACTTCCTGGGCCACACAGCTACTTCATAGGGCAGATAAGGCTTCCATTCACCGACATACTTTGAGTCTTTCTTGTCATCAGGGTCTGCTATTTCTTCTAAGGCATCTTCGGACTTGATAGCCAAACAGGTGGTGTACTACGGCTGAAAGTCTATTCCATGGTAGGATAATAACCTGGAACGTATAATCGAGCCATCTTTCAACTTATCGGATCTGTAAGTATACTTCTCCCGTATATATGTATATCGCACATGGCTGATTAGGGCAAGTAGATCCTAAATAAATTGCAGTTCTCCAACTATGATTCGTCTTTCGTTTTTTTTTTCTATTTAAACGTATTGAGAATCCATGTTGTTGATCATTTTCCAAACTCCACTTAACGATCCTTGCTAAATGCTAATCTTTCAAATTCTTTTTCTGGGAAATAACCAAGTGATTATAATTTTAACAGACACAATTCATTTTCTCCTTTCTCTCTGTCGGATTGTTTTTCACAAATCTCTATACTGTTCCATTTTTTTAGACTAGCGGGAGACAAGATGTAACTTTCTAAATCTTTGCCATTGGAATGCTTTTGCAAGCTAGCATTAACTTGTCCGCACTCTTTAGCAGGCTAATCTTCCTTGGTCCACATGCTTTAGCAAGCTAGTACTCAACTGACTCAAAGCCCCCAGTAAGCAGCACATATAGCCCAAAACAGTCCAATTGTCATACCCCCTCTACGAGCCATTGCATCAGCTAATAATAAATTTAATTATACCTTCATATACCTTTCTACATTCTTTTACCTTTTTATTTATTAAAGTACACTTTTGCAAGCTTCCATATTGAGTACTTGAAACCCATTGTGCTTACATTCCTTTCTTAGATAAAATCTATTTTATCTTTATTCACGATCAACCGAAAATTCTTTTATACAAAACATTTTCTTCGGTTGAAAGTAGATTGTAATTAGCAAAAAGGTTTTTTTCCCTTTACAAATTTAATTAATTAATTTCAAACCCTCTCATTCTAACAATTAGAAAAGATAAATTCCAATAAATGCAAAAATTTTTTAAGTATTTAGAATTTTCTTTTCTTTTTTTAGGAAAATAATAAAAAATAAAAATACATTTCTATATATGTGTGTTCGAACATTTATAAGTAGTAAAATACAACAAAAAAAAAAACTGTTCTACACATAAACAAATATTACAACTTATTTTTTCTTTTTTTTTTTTTAGACAGGTTTGCTAGTCGAATAAATTATTAAAACATATATACACTGCATACACTTGTACTGTGGGTATAATAAGAATATAATATAGCCCAAACCCATTTATTTATGTACTATATCCGTACCTCCCACTTCCCCTCTGAATTATAATTTAATAAATCGTATTAAAATTATAATTTTCATGTGATACATGTAAGCTGTGCTGAATCTTCAGCAACAGCCATTTTGTGCATGGCCGTTATACACGGACTGGCACAATACCCCTGTCCCCGATGAGACAGTTAAAAAGGAAACCATTCTTTTTTAATGGTCTTACTTAACTATTTTTACATTTTCTTTAATTACTTACATTTTAAATTCAGCGTTTATATTATACGTTTTAACATGCAAGTTATGCCAATTTTGAATTAATCGCTACCTTCCCATAGGGTTTCAAAGACCGAGCATTATATGTGCCCTTAATCCCTTGTTCCGTTCTCACCCAGAAAGCATTATCACTGCAACACTCTACAATTTCAAAAGGGCCTTCATAGAGATTACAAAATTTTTTAAATTTGAATTTCCCTGGATCACTAACATGGGGTGTCCTAACCATGACCTTGTCCCCTACTTGGAATGTATACTTAGGGGTTCCCTTCCATTTTTTACGCCTTGTGCTCATTCGTTGCATTTGGGCCTTAGCTTGTGTTTTATCGTGATCCTGGTCGATGACTCCCTCTTGGCTCCCTGAAAGACTAGTTTTAAACAGTTTTGGAGGGTGTTTTCCAAAGTGTAATCGCATGGGAGTAAACCCAGTGGATTCATTTATCGACCAGTTAATATAATTCAGTGTCTGAGGTAGTTGTTTAACCCATCCCCTATGGTTTATTGGCAAATAGGTACGGAAAAGTCTACCCAACTCCCGCATGACTCATTCACAGGGGTTACTCTGGGGATTTCGGATTGATGTCAACAGGTTCTTGATACCTCGTTTGGAGACCCATTGGTTCCATTCCTCTGACACAAAAGGGGTTCCATGATCCGAAAGTATTGCCTTTGGCTTCCCCACTTTTGGAAAATGTACAGCGTCTAATACCCGTGTAACTTCTCGGGTGGTGGTGCGTGCCAAAGGGTAAGCGGCCACCCATTTAGAAAACAAATCATATGTAACCAGTAGGTATCTCTTTTTGTTGAACATTGGCAAGGGGCCATAAAAATCTATAGCCATCACCTCATTCAGGTCATCAGGTATGATTGATTTCATTGGGCTGACGTACGTTTGATTCTGTGGTTTCGTACGTTGACATATTTCACATTGATTCAGTACAGTGATAATATCCTGGTGCATCCGTGGCCAGTAAAACCACTGTCTTAAACAATACTTGGTTTTTGGCATTCCATAATGACCATACAACCGATGCATATAAATGATGAGAGCCCGTCTCATTTTTGGAGGTATCATCGCCTTCCATTCATCCTTGCCTTTTTTGAGTTGACAATATAACACTCCTCCTTCAACTTTGTATCTATCCCTTATCTCTCTGGAATTAGTTGTTCCAGACTTCTGGCATTCTGTCCAAATGCTATTTAGATAGCTGTCTTCTTGTTGCCTCTTAGGTAGTTGGCTTAATTCTTTTTCTATGTCTTCATCTTTTCCCATTATCGTGGTACTTGCTATGTATGCTTGCTCCAGACTGAGGTGTTTTGGGGTTTGTGCAGGGACAGGATGACGACTGAGGATGTCCGCAACCACGTTTTCTGCCCCTTTGCAATACCTCACAGTGTAGTTAAATTCCTGCAGGAATAAACTCCACCGGACTAACCTGCTATTAGTAAGATAGCTGTGATTTAGAAACTCAAGACTTTTATGGTCGGTTATCACCACTATTTGAGAGCCTAACAACATAGGGCGAAACTTTTGGAAAGCCCATACAATGGCCAGAGCCTCTTTTTCAGTGACCATATAATTAAGTTCTGGTCCCTTCAATAAGCGGCTTATAAAATATAACACCCCAATTCGTCCATCAGGTTGAATTTGTGACAGAGTGACACCCAGGCCATATCCGCTACTATCGGTCTGGAGAATGAACGGCTTATCATAATCAGGATAATCCAACACAACCTGTTTTAAAAAACTTTGCTTTACTTGGTTAAAAGCTTCTTCCTGTTCAATAGTCCATTTCCATCTGACCTCTTTTCTAATCAATCTGAGCAATGGTTCCATTTGGCCAGCAAAATTCTCACAAAATCTGTTATAAAAGTTACATAGTCCCAAAAATGACCGTATATGTTTCTTTGTCTGTGGTCTAGGGAAATCTGCAATTGCTGTTATTTTATCTGGATGAGGTTTGACTCCTTCCTGGCCTACCAAATGACCCAGAAATTCGATTTCCTCAGAGGCCACTTTACTCTTCTTTAAATTTATCTTGATATCTTTTTCTTTACATTCCCTAAAAAACTGTTCCAACTGCTGGAGATGCTCTTCCATAGATGCAGATGCTATAACAACATCATCCACATACATGGTCAGAATTTTCATGATATCAGATGATAGGACCCGATCTAAACACTGCAGTAGCCCAGTACCAGTGTTGATCAGTCCAAATGGCATACGATTAAACTTGTATGAATATCCCCCATACCTGAAGGCAGTATACTGGTGATCATTTGGGTGGAGTTCTATCTGCCAGTAACTGGAGGTTAGATCGAATGTAGAAAATATTCTTTTCCCTTTACATTTTCCCAGTAACTCTTGTATCGGAGGTGGGATTGTACAGTCCGGTATAGTCACCTTATTGAGCTGACGGGCATCTAAGCACAACCTTACTGACCCATCTTTTTTTCTAACCACCACCAAAGGGTTGCAGTAAGGAGACGAACATTTATTAATTATGCCCCCCTTCAACATCTGCTCTAACTGTTTCTCCACTTCTTTTTTAAATTGATTTGGGACTGGGTATGGCCATGCTTGAAAAGGTTCCCCTGGTTTCAGTTTGATCTTCTGTTGATATCCTCTAATCTTCCCTGGACTGTCCGAAAAAATCTCATGATACTCTTGGAATATCTCTTTGAGTTTTTTGCTGTCCCCATTAGATGCTGTCTTTACTTCACTCATTTTTTCTTGCATCAAATCTACAATAGATTGACTTATGCAACAAGTTTCCCCAAAGTTTGGCAACTGAGGTGGCAAGAATTTAATATCACCTCCCTGGTAGCTCATTCTTCCCTTTTCGTAATTTACAATACACTGGTTCTTATACAAGAAATTTGACCCTAATATGACGTCATGAATTAAACTACCCATAATTAAAAATACATGATAGACTGTCCTCCCATTTATAAGTAATTCTAACCATATTTGCTTGGGTATAAGGTTTGCTTTTCGGTTATTTGCAAGGGTGATTTGTGTTGCCTTTAAAAGTAAGGTCTCTATCCGTGAGTTTACTGATAAAGTTTTCTGGTATAATTCTTCAGATATCACTGATATCTGGCTACCAGAGTCTAACATTGCAATGACCCCAATTCCTTCAATTTCTAAAGGTATTTTCGGACAACTCTGTGGTTCATATTCTGGTACTTTATCTTCCCAAGAACAGACCAGATTTGACATTTCCTTTTCAATGAAGTGTTTACGCAGCCCACTCTTTACATTCCAATGCTGGGCTGTAACTTTAGTATTCTCTTGCATGTCTTGTACCACACAATCCTGCTCTCTCCCATCTATGGTGTCTAGCCAGTGAGCTATTTGTTCAACTGATTTTACTCCCGTCAGTATTAGCATCTGTGCAAGATGGGAAGGCAAATTACCTCGGATAATTCTAATGATTCGATCCTCCAACATATTACATGCGCTTAAAGTCCGTAGTCTTGCTACTTGTCTGCGGAAAAACTGTGCCAAATTTTCACCTATACTATTTTTGTATTTCTCCTGCATGACCTGATACATAACTGTTTCTTGATGCTCTACGCTCCAGAAATTGTTAACAATCATATCCTTATATTGATTGAAGGTTGGAGGATGATGAAACAAAGACTCCCACCAAGCTAATGCATCTCCATTAAGATGAGTGCTGGCAACAAGCAATTTACTGATTTCATTTACTTTGTTTATCCGAAAGTAATTTTCCAGACTTCTTATATGCTCCACTGGAGCCTCCCCCACTTTTCCTTCAAATGTACGGATTTTTAAAAATTGGTTAATATTTAATTGTGGCAGCTGATCACTTCCATTGGTCTTTTCTATACGACCATCCAGATGATCTCCATTATTTGCCATATGGTTGTCTTGTTCATTTTTAACATTTTCAACCATCCTATTTTGTTTGTACTCCATTTCTGTGTCCTGCTTTGTCTCCTCTGGCCCTAACTTAACTGACTGACTATCTCTTATATTTGCTTCTATGTCATCCTCCTTAGTTTGCTTAGATTTATCAAATTTCATTTCCCACTTTTGAAATCTTAAATCTATTTCTTGTACTAATTCGCTTCGCATTTCCTCTATTTTCTGAAGGATATTTTCCTCTTGTTTAGCCCTCTCTGTTCTCCATCTTTCTACTTCTTTTGACATTTTAGCCATTTCCCTTTTCACAAGGTTTGCGAAATCTTCCATCATTTCCTTTAAGCATTCTTTTTCCTTTCCTAGTTCGTTTTTCTGACAGTCCACTTCCTGTTCTTCAGACAGGTTTACTAGCGTTTCACCGATTATTGCCTGTTCCATTCTGATTTTCCCTGCTCTCGTAAGCATTTACGGGTTTAAATTTACTGAACTTGAAAGTCAAGGTATTCTTACCTTTATACTAACGTTTATTAACTCAATTCCAGAAAAATATTTAATTTAATTTCGTATAGTAAATTCGCAGTACACCACGTCTTACGCTATGCCCTACTAATCGCCCTTTCCTCCAAGCACATTCCCTGATTTCTAATGACAATTTACTCAAACGTGTGATAATATAACAAAAAATTTCAAATGGCCCGTTCTACTTATATGCCCTAATAAATGACAGAATTATTTATCTAACTTCTGTTAATAATTTATTTAGTTCACGATAATAAATTTTTGCTCGAAAAAGAAAAAATCTTATAACGAAATAATCAAAACCGTATATTTCAACCTTCTCTTACGCAATTATTAAAATCCTATCTCATTTACAACGTTCTTCTCCTAACTTAGCTGTCCTAAATTTGTTTTGAAACCACGAAAATATAGTATAGATTTCTACTAATACTATCTTTTTTCATCTTAACCTAGCTCGTCTTTACCACGATTGAGGCACCATTTTTCTGTACCGGTTCGACGCCCTGTAGTGGTCTTGCATGGTTAGACTCTCATACGCACCGAGCATGAAGTGACGCATGCTACAGAATGGGACATCGATAATAATTCTCTAAAATATTTTTGGTTAAATATGAGTAAATACCTCAAAGAAATTATTAGAGGAAGTAGATTGAACCTAAAATTAGGCCCATCCAGACCTTCCTTGTTAAATTGTTTCTTTAGCCGATTAATTATACGTTGACTAATTAAAGTGTCCTTACACACCTTTAAGAGTACTGAATATTTCCTTCAGTCTCTAGTGCCACTCCCGTTCAAGATTACACTTATTCCTTTTCTTTCCCGAAAGAGTGTGTAAAATGTGACTAGTCATTAACGAATATGAATATTTCGAGACGTTCGGATATTTCGAGACGTTCGGACTAAAATAAAAGAAACAATCCAACTCCCCGGTAAGTTATCCCTATCTAGCTCACTTTATATTCTATAAATCTCAGGTTAACTACGTGGATTTGCATTTTGATAAAAAAAAAAAACTATATATCTGTACTAATAACTTAATAATTATTTTAAACTAAGTCAAAAACTTATAAACGATTTTAATTACAAAAGTGAATATTTATTATCCCCAGATTATTATATTTATCCTCCACTAATGCATACATATAAGTCCAATATATATAAAAAAATATTTAAATTATATTTACCCTCCACCGATGCATATACATATGACCCCAAGATATATATAAAAAAGAAAAAAAACACAATATCTAAAAGATTACACAATGGGTGTGCCCTATATTTCTTCCCACTTTAGAGTAATAAACCCATATAACAAGGTATGCAGTAATAATATATATATCATAAAAAAAAAAATTTACAAAGAACATAAATGAGAGAGAAAAAAAATATATATAATAGAATATAAAAAAATATATATATATAACCAACTATACACGCTCCTCTGAACTTGTTCTTGTATTCAATTCGAACTTCCTGGGCCACACGGCTACTTCATAGGGCAGATAAGGCTTCCATTCACCGACATACTTTGAGTCTTTCTTGTCATCAGGGTCTGCTATTTCTTTTAAGGCATCTTCGGACTTGATAGCCAAACAGGTGGTGTACTACGGCTGAAAGTCTACTCCATGGTAGGATAATAACCCGGAACGTATAATCGAGCCATCTTTCAACTTATCGGATCTGTAAGTATACTTCTACCGTATATATGTATATCGCACATGGCTGATTAGGGCAAGTAGATCCTAAATAAATTGTCCAACTATGATTCGTCTTTCGTTTTTTTTTTTCTATTTAAACGTATTGAGAATCCATGTTGTTGATCATTTTCCAAACTCCACTTAACGATCCTTGCTAAATGCTAATCTTTCAAATTCTTTTTCTGGGAAATAACCAAGTGATTATAATTTTAACAGACACAATTCATTTTCTCCTTTCTCTCTGTCGGATTGTTTTTCACAAATCTCTATACTGTTCCATTTTTTTAGACTAGCGGGAGACAAGATGTAACTTTCTAAATCTTTGCCATTGGAATGCTTTTGCAAGCTAGCATTAACTTGTCCACACTCTTTAGCAGGCTAATCTCCCTTGGTCCACATGCTTTAGCAAGCTAGTACTCGACTGACTCAAAGCCCCCAGTAAGCAGCACATATAGCCCAAAACAGTCCAATTGTCATACCCCCTCTACAAGCTATTGCATCAGCTAATAATAAATTTAATTATACCTTCATATACCTTTCTACATTCTTTTACCTTTTTATTTATTAAAGTACACTTTTGCAAGCTTCTATATTGAGTACTTGACACCCATTGTGCTTACATTCCTTTCTTAGATAAAATCTATTTTATCTTTATTCACGATCAACCGAAAATTCTTTTATACAAAACATTTTCTTCGGTTGAAAGTAGATTGTAATTAGCAAAAAGGTTTTTTTCCCTTTACAAATTTAATTAATTAATTTCAAACCCTCTCATTCTAACAATTAGAAAAGATAAATTCCAATAAATACAAAATTTTTTTAACTATTTAGAATTTTCTTTTCTTTTTTTAGGAAAATAATAAAAAATAAAAATACATTTCTATATATGTGTGTTCGAACATTTATAAGTAGTAAAATACAACAACAAAAAAAAACTGTTCTACACATAAACAAATATTACAACTTATTTCCCCCCTTTTTTTTTTAGACAGGTTTGCTAGTCGAATAAATTATTAAAACATATATACACTGCATACACTTGTACTGTGGGTATAATAAGAATATAATATAGCCCAAACCCATTTATTTATGTACTATATCCGTACCTCCCACTTCCCCTCTGAATTATAATTTAATAAATCGTATTAAAATTATAATTTTCATGTGATACATGTAAGCTGTGCTGAATCTTCAGCAAACAGCCATTTTGTGCATGGCCGTTATACACAGACTGGCACAATATTAAATTTAAGAACTATTCAAAAGAGAAGACAAAGAATTATCTTAAGGTAAAACATATATTTATTACATGCCATTGTATGAAGGATGTAAAACTGCTGCAATATTTTTTTTATAGTCTGTACATTAACAATCATCAAAACAATTCACATTTATTTAAGATTTTTCTATTAGAGACAAAATAAATACCCATTTATTACCTCACAATTGTATATTTAGATTTATAAATTCAACATTCCTTCTTTTTCTTTTTAAAACTTGTTTTATTCCAAACTATAATTTTATTTCTCTTCCATACAACATTTCAACTACATTCTGTAGTCATTATCAAGTTTCCTTAAAATAATAATAATAATAATAAAATAAATAAAAATAAAAAACAAAAATAATAACACAAATAAATAAAATATTAATACATTCCAAATATATAATATTCAAATAAAACCACATTATTATTATACCTTTATAAGTTAATACTCTTCTTATATAAATTTATTATCTATTCTCTAAATCTTTACCCATTAACATTCTTTTTATACCCCTCCCCCCTTTTTATATATTATTCCTATATTATCTTATTTTTTATCTTTATTTATTAACATTCTATTTAATACTGGTTTATACTGATCTATATATACTTCCTCTTTTTTATTCTCTCTTTAATACTGGTTTATACTGATCTATATATACTTTCTCTTTTTTTATTCTCTCTGTTATAGTCCTCCCTTCTCTCAGAAGTGGACTATTCCAGAGCCTCCTTATCTGATTGGCTTAAGCATTGTTTGCCACAGGCCAATAGGCTGATGTATAGATAACAACATAGCCAATGATTAGTACAGGCCAATAAGCAACAATGCTTGCTCAATCCAAAGGTTTTCAATAAAATCAGGGATCTGTATAAATAGTCAGCCTTTTGTGAGGATCAAGGAAGAAGGTGTCTAATCTGAACAGACTCTTTGCATTCTCCCAGGAAAACTCTGCTAACCTAAACAGCAGCAAGTATTCCCATTGATAGCACTATGCTATTTAGTCTATGCAGCTAGGCAAGTCCCACAGAGACCGGACGCTGCTAAGACCACTCTCAGCTCGAGGCAAGCTGTCTTGTATAGCTGGAAGAGTCATAGACCCTACCCATGAGGCAAGCCATCAGGGGTGGCTGGAATCAGTAGGCAGAACCCAGAGTTTACGATAAACTCCAATATTCAATTTGTAAATATTAACTTGTATATATTGAAACGGGAACCTACTAATCCCTTGCCGTTTCATCACCAATCTAGTAGCCCACTTGTCTGTGTTAGATTAGAATCTCATTTAAACTATAATATGTAAAATAAAACTACAATTTGCTGTCATAGCTGTCTGAACAGCATTATATATTTACATACGAAAGGACGCTGTAATTTTATAGGCTTGATAGAATTATAGCGTATTATTATTAATATCGTGTTTATTTTAACAAAATACTTTTATTATGTTAAATAATGATAGGGTTTAATTTATTAATAAAATTATTATTTTAATTCATATGTGGATATATAATCCAACCTATATTTGTAATGTATATAGGGGTGGCATGATTTAAAACATTAAAATGTATTATATATTTAAAATGTTAAAAGATGAAAATATTTTAAACCGTTTATTTAAAAATGTTAAAAAGGTTTTTCTTTCAAATGTGCTGAGAAGTCTTCTTTAAAATTAAGTGTGATTCTTTTTTTC
Organism: Epiperipatus broadwayi; assembly: GCA_028023455.1. Lineage (NCBI taxonomy): Eukaryota > Metazoa > Onychophora > Udeonychophora > Euonychophora > Peripatidae > Epiperipatus > Epiperipatus broadwayi. The sequence goes on from JAQFVV010006231.1 coordinate 5,266,478, forward strand.
TTAGAATTAAAAGTTGGTTAGAAACAGATTTTGTCATAAACAAGTATGTAATTAGTGACCGCACCTACCTTTGGTTAAGTTAAAAAAAAGTCATTCAAAAATCTGGCTAATTGAAATTGTGTCAGATATAAACATTTAAGTTATTTTTGGATTAAAATTGTTTATGGCAAAATAGTTTTACAAAATAACCATAAAAGTTATAACTGAAATACTTTAATAGTTTATCAAATATTTAAAATCAAAATTACATGTTTTTAGAATTTAATTAAAACAGAATTAAGGAAAAAGTTATAACACCTCAGAAACTTATCAGCATATTTGGAATCAGATTGTATGTTAACAAAATTAATTAAAAATGTAATCATGAAGCAAAGAAAAATTCTTAAAGGTCTTAAGCTGATAAGAAAAAGATATAAATGGGTCATATTTTGAGTGGGAGGATAGACTGACTGAGATCTATAATACTGAGAGACACATAGAAAAGATATACTGAGAAGAGACTCCATGTTGAAGCGCATTTGTATTTAAAAATCAAATTTAGTTTTGAACTGAGATGTCCAGCTAGTGTGGCTGTCTTAGCTGTCACTCCGTAAGGAGGTGACGGGTTCATTTCCATCTGACATCATTTATAACCAAGAATGCCGCTATAATATCTACCATCTAACTGAAAAGAAGAATGCTGCTATAATACCTACAGACCATGACACAAGCTGCCCAGGAAACTCACCAAGCTCCAGCTCAAGCACCTACTAATACTGGTAACTCATTTTAAACTGCAGACCTCTGTATATTTTCTGGATAATTTCATACTACCTTTTAAATTCTAGTTAGCTAACTAACCACTCAATATATATTTTTAATATTAAAGCTTTTTGTTTATTGTTTTAAAATCCGTAAATGATCCACTTGCTTTTAAAATTTCCTTCCTTAAGAAATTAATTAATGTTCTCTACTTTAAACTATCACTGCAGTCATGTCTCTAGTTATTTTTTTATCACATAGTTTTAATAGTTGTTATATTTATTTTATGATATGCTGATGCTTCAAAACAGCGAATATTAAATTTTAATATTTCAAGAAGAGATTAATTAAAACATCTTCACGTAATTATTTATAATCTTATTTCTGTGTGCTGTTTCAAAACCCTCTTAAGAAAATAGTAACGACTCGCTCATTATTATTTAATATTTTTTTTGATAATGGTTTGATTGTAAATTTTTGCAATGTGGCTTCTTTTAGAGAGATTTAATTTTTAAATACTAAGAAATAGACTAACCTTGATAAATATTTATAAGTATATTTGCTATTTAAGTTATTTATTAAACCCCATCAAATATACGTTCCCTCCTTTTAAATACTTGTCATTTGATCAATAACAAATTAGAGTTAGCTGGAACAGCAAAGATTATCTGTAATTATTCCCATCTATAGCATATATTTTATCATGCTACCTAAGAGTTGGCTTCTATTTGATTAAGCTAATAAGCTATTGTTCTTGCCTGAAGAATATTAAATTTTATAAAATGCTTTGCTTGGTGATGTGATTCATTCACTTTAATATTTTGCTCGTTTTGCTGCTACGTATATTTATGTATTTAAGATGGAGCCTCGGTTAAGCCAGCATATCTTCCTCTCATAGGGTAGAGCAGTCGAGAAGCCTGAGTTTAAGACCAGGTTAGCACGTAAGTCACCCACCTTTTTGAACTATTTGTTCCTTTTCATGCAGCTTAACGATCGGTTTTCAGGGTACCGGCATTGGTCGCAGAAACCCTTGATCTACCAATCCATCTGCAGAGCGACTTTATTATTGTATTGCTCATGCTATAGTACATTAGTACATCCAGAGCAGCCAACTCTACTTCCCTATTTTAGTTCTTTCAGCAATTGTCTGAGATATTCTTAAAAGTCCGGTGAATCTAAGTTATTGCAGCCCTATTTAGGCTAAATAAATAAATATAAACAGATGAGAAATGTCTACCGTAAGTGTTGACCAAGGTTTAGTTTAATTATTAGAATTCAGCCACACATTAAGAGGAGTCAGCATATGTTTCACTATAGACATGGCATAGTGATAAGCTATTTATTTAAATGCCTGCATGCATTTAATATATATATATATATATCCGTAAAATAATTGTATTCAAATCCTAACATATCAAAAGCAATCTATGGCTTTCATAAATTCATAAGATGAATAACCGTTGCATTCATCTTACTTAAATGTAAATTTATTTATTAATCTGATAAAGAATCTGTCCGAAGAGCATACTTAAAACTCTTCAGCCATTAAATGCCTGCGTGCATTTCCACTTGTTATGTACTTTGTGATATATATTTTAGATAAAACTTATTATTGGAAAAATTAAAACTTTAGTAAATTAACCTAGTCCACTCTCAGTTTCATTATTCAATCCAATTCTCATTATTATTATGTTATAGAATATGCATTATTAAAGGTCTCCACTAAGTTAACTATTCGTTAGATACGATCAATTTGTAATTTAGTTATGAGTCTCATTGTTTCTCCCTGACCTATGTCGGCCGTGAATAAAGGAGTATGCTACATGTAATTTCAAGGTGGTCATTCATAGGGTCTTGAGACTTGGAGTACTGGCTTACAAGTTGAAATGTGGTCGAACTTGGGATGTCACAGTCCTAGTCTGGTCAGCTTCGGTCTCTTTTGCTTGGATTCTGAATTCTGTTACGCGAATGTATAAACTTGACTGTTACATAGTATTTTTTTTTCTGTGTTTGTATGCCCAAAACATGGGGTCTGTAACTTATTTCCATCCCTGAGGAGATTATTGAGTATAGAGATAAAATTCTTTTGCTCAAAATTAATGATTTTAAATTAATTTTTCGTTGTCCAAAATAATGTCTATGTATAGATTTTTTTCCCCATGTTTGGACACCCTTCTGTTAGGGCTTTGTTAATTATTACCACACCCTGCAATCCTCTGTATAGTATTTAAGTATAGTGTTGTTTTTTTTCTTTTCTAAATAACACTAAAAAAATATGTATATGTATAAGTTTTTTTTTTCGGGTTTGTTTCTCTTGACCTATCGCAAATATATTTGTAATTCATGTAGAGTATATTTTTTGGTATAATAAAATAAAAAAAGTAAATAAGTAAATAAATCAGGAGACATGTCAATCAATCAATTCCATGCACTGAATAGGTCATTATATATATATATATATATATATATATATGCAAATGCATAGTAAAAATTATGTTGTTTATTAAATATTTTATAAATTTTATGTAATCTTTCCTGCCTACTGGTGACTGGCACCCAAGGATGATTTGAACAAGCTATAAGTCATCCTCATATAAATTTGTCATCAGAGGTGGAGAAGGAAACGTTCTAAGTTTGAAAGAAAAAGGGGACCCATTTGATTTGGGTTTTTTTTTTTTTTTAAAAAGTAGAATTGGATTTGATGAGAATAAGAATTGAATAAAGTATAGGGTCAAATCAAAAGTTTGAGGTTTGAAGTTGGCACAGATGTGTAAAGTGAATTATATTATAATCATGAACCACTGAAGTCTAGGTAAAAGCAGCTGGAAGAAGAGACCAATGGTGAGTTACCTTTATTGATTTAGTTATTTTTAGTAAATTTTAATTATTTATTAAGTTTTGTAGTCAGATTTTAAAGATGGGTGGGTCAAGCAAATTTAAATAAAATGTAGTGGTATCATTTATAGGCATCTTTAATAGAGTTAGGCATAGGAACAGGATGGAAAGTGGACAGGTAATTTTCGTTTGCAGAGTACAGCTATTTGCTGTGTTATAAAAAGCCATGTCAAAGTAAATTAATTTAGCTCCGTAAAATATATTGGATAAATAAAATAGAATAAAACAGTAATATGGAAGAGAAAAAGGAAATAATGAATGAAGGAGAGGAAGTGAGGAATGAAAAGGAAGGTATTACATTAAGGTCTGGGAGAAAAATAACAGAAGATAGCAGCAGCATGGATGATGACACAGAAGAGGTGTATACAGAAGAAGCTGTCATATCAAAGGAACCTGGGTCTAGGCCAACAGATAAAGATAAGACTAAATGTCTGGAGATGAGTTCAATATGTGAACAAATTAAAACGGAGATAATGAAAATGGGTGAGAAGCATAGACAGTAAGCAATAGAAAGGGATGAAAAGCATAGAAAGGAGGTTGAGGAAAGGGATCAGAAGTGGGAAGAAAGAAATAGACACTTCAAGGATAGAATATGTAAGAAACTGCAGGAATTAGAAATCAGCTGCCAGATAAAATTTGAAGAAGTTCGGGTGGAACTGACGGAGAAGTTAGCTAAAAATCAAGAGGAAAATAGCAAGGAAATAGGAGTGATCAAGGAGCAAATTGTGGCCATCAGAGTACAGACAGAATGTCAAGAAGTGAATCTAGAGGAAAAAGTCTCCAAAATGGGGACAGATATGAACCTCAAAATTAAGGAATGTGAAGATATACACAAAGATATCAGAGAGATGTCTGAATTGAGGGAGAACTGGACATATGAAAGTCAGATAGCAGCCCAAGAAGAGATTACCATTGCCGAGTCTATTCAGGAACTCGATCTAATGGATGAAACAGAGGACCCACAATTTAACAGGGAAATCATAGATCAAGGCATCAAAAAAAAAAGAAGATGAAGGGCAAGTGTCAGGTCATAAAGAGGAGAATAGAGTAGGTGGTAAAAATGGAAGTTAACAAAGTGACAATATTTGAGAACAAGGAAAGATCAAGTACCAAAGTGAGCGAGGATGAAGAGCCAGTAGACAGAGAACTTAAAAAGAGAGAATGGGTTAAAAATTTCAGTTGAGGGCTTCAAATGGACAGGATAGCCTTGGATAAGGAACTCTGGGGATCAGATGGAATATATGAAAAGAGAAAGGAGAAATGGAAAACAAGCAGAGGAGCGGAAAGTAAGATAAAAGGAAAGAAAAGAAAGAGAAAGGACCCATATACTAATGAGAAGAGGGCGGGGTTCAAAGAGACAGAAAGCATGCTTGAAACAATATATAAGAAAGCCGGAGAAGATTGACAAAATCCGATAAAAATAGAGAATAAGGGACGGATTCGAACCCTGTCTCCCAATAATGAAGTATTAGGAAAATACAGTAAACGATCACCCTGGAGTGTGATAAGAGATTATCAGGAATCAGGTGATACTTCCAATGATGATCTGTTGGGATATTGCTTTAATCCCAGAAGAGCAAATTGTGAAACAACCAGTTTGATGATCCCCAAACATTATTATATATATATATTGTAACCGTAAATCTTGATGGCCAGCTAATGGCCATCGAAGGCCATTGCCCTCTCAACTACCTATCATGTATGAACATGTTGCGGCACTAAAAATTGTAACCGCAAATTGTGTGGTCCCAATTACGTAATATAAGTGCACTAGGAATTGTAACTTCGATCACTAATCAACTCTCACTCAATTATTGTCAGCTATTAAAAGCTGTAACCAAAAAACAGATCATGCTATCTATTTTATGCACCAAAGACCACAACTACAGACCAAACTAATGATCTAACATAAACTTTTTACAATTTAATTTAATCGCAGCCAGGGTGTACCGCGAAGACCTATCATAGTATTATTATAAAACACATTAAACAAATTATAAGTGCAATGTTATTACTTTTAAACCTCAATTTGCGATTTTTATGGTATGCGACCCTATGGCCGACCATGTACAAGATGGCATAATTTGTGGAATTACATAATATTATGAAATTTTAAATCATCTATATGATTTTTAATACAAATGCTAGTCCAGGTAAAGCTTTGCAATAAATAAATATAAATACTTGGGTTCTGATTTTATAGTTTATCATATTATTGAGACTCTTATTATACTGACAAATGACAATTTAAAAACGTTAAGTAAATATATTTAATCATGTCATTATTTGGTAAATCTGTTTACAAGTTTAATAATTCATTTATAATTTTATACTAGAATCAACTACGCAAAGCCACAATGATGGAAAAGGTAAATGGGATTTTATTGTACCTTACTCATCATTAACTACCAAAGACGATAAGCATCTAAATGTTTTCTCAAAAATATTTATAAACTCTTAGATCATGTTGACGATAATATGTAATTCAATGTATGCTCTTCAATGTATGCTCTATCCAAAGTTTATGATTTCTGATGTTATGAATGACACATAGCAACGGCACAGTAAGTTTAATTATAAATCAACGTTTATTTATAAATTTATGAACAATAAGTAATTAATTTCAATTCTAAATAAAACATAAATAAACAAATAAAATAAATAAATTATAATTCAATTGACTTTCTTCAATACATCTCATATGTACACTTTTAAAATCTAATCATACCTTATTTCAATCTAATATAATGAATATTGATGAGATTATACGAAATTTAGCATCAAACTCATGAAATATTGAACATCATTTCCAGATTCAATAAATCCCTACTGTACACCTATAATAATATAATAAATAATATGATGTCTGTATGATTTAGCTATAATGTAATCATTAATTAAAGTGACAATTTAAACTTACGTTCCGGATAATAATAATCAACCAACAGTTAATTATTATGAAGTACTTGAATAGAATGTCCTGCTACCATTTAATAATCTAACCGATAAATTATGCTTACAAATGAAGAAGATGATTTAGCAGATTAACTAAAATACTTTGCCCAACTTATATCTGTGAAGCAAAACATATTCCTGTGGAGGCATTCATCTACATGTAGGAATTAAATAATACTAAACGTTTTGTGTATTTAAACACCATCATAAAGTAATACGTATAATCACACAATTCCGCGGATTAACCACCGGCGCAGGAATGGGTGTAAAATACAAAAATGGCAATTAAAATAATCTGCGGATTAACCACCAGCACAGATTAAAGCCCTTTAACATTCTAAAACAACATTATTATTTACTTCACATTAAAGTGCAAAATCATCCTCCTCAGTTCTTCTGACTATTCAGAATACACTAACACTTTAGCAAATGTGGGTTCTTGCATAATAAAATGTTACGCTAATCAGGACAACTAATGTACTACTTATCTTGCTTAAAATAAACATGTGTAATATAATATAAGTAATATTGGCATAGGAATATAAATCTGGAAAGACTCACAAAATATCTCATAAAGATTGATATATCTCATGAATTCATTAAGTACTTTTAAGCTTTTCCGCAAGCGCTATTCTCTTGAATGAGTATTTTATTCAACCCTTATTAATTTAAACCTAACAAAATATAACTTATGAACTTCATATGCGAGTTCATATAACGATAAAATTAAATTAATGTATTATTCATTAAATATATAAAATTTAACGGTGTGTGTGTGATAAAACTAAATGTAAAGCATTTTATAGTTCAATACATGAATTTTAGCAGATGTGTGTATCACAAATTGGATTGTATAGCATTTTATAACTCCTAATGTGATCCGTGGAATCCATGTACGATGTGTAGAATAATGAGTATACGAGGTAATAGCTATAACTGTAGTTAAATTCCATACATGCAATTTTATCCATTCATATTAGTTATTATAAGCAATATTAGATTAACGATTTTACGTGGCTACATAAACATGAAACAATTTCAAAACATGATACGCAGAATTTAAATGAAAATGTTTTTCATAAAGTTATTAATCTCTACATTTCTCTATCAAAAGTGTTCCAAGTTTATCACATCCATGCAAGTATTTATTTATCCACGCGTTAATCCAGGAATACTAATTACAGCAATTAATTTATTCATTTTAAACCGACGATAAAATTATAAAATAGCTTTGATTAATTATTTGAAGAATATTTATTATCCAAATGTTAAACAAATTAACTAGCAAATATTACTGGCATTGTAAAGTTAAATATCAATCAATATTATATTTTATTAGAATTAAAAATGGAAATATTAAAATATTTTGATAGCTTTAACATTTTACTTTAACTTAAAATTCTTCTTTTTTAAAAAACAAATTTTCATATTCATAAAACTTCTGTAATTAAAATACTTATTTAATTTTTCCAAATTGTAGAATAATAAATATTTCAAAACATACCAAAATCCTGTATTTAATTCTTTCAAACTTAAACTGGGAAGCTCCGACATTTTAAAAATGTAATATTGGAAATTATTACCGGTGATTTGATCCACTTGGCCAGCCGACTTGAACAGACTTTTAAATTTAGCAATGCATCTTATAATTAATTACCACTATGTTATATTTACGTTTGTAGCAAATTTTGTGGTAATCCGTTTACTTATTAACTATTTTAAAATTAAGCTTATCAAATTTACACCATTTGCCTTTACCATTTTCTTTTCTTTTCTCCCTCCAAAAAGCAAACTATCAGACAATCTTCCTTAAATTCGCGCTTTTCTTTTTTTACATTGAGACGCATATGTAATTACTGTATTTATTTTTAATAATTAATTTTAACTGAATAAATGGTTCTGTAAATTTAATAGAAATAATTTTTAAGATCATTTTAAACAAATAAAACAAAATATTATTTTTAATAATATTTTACCAAATTTTAATGTGTTGTCAGATTTTTAAAAAGTTAAACATTTTGATATGAGTTAGCATATGGAACGAAGCAAAATTTAAATTTATTAAAATAATATAAGAGAGTAATCTGTTCAAAATACAGCTCAAGCCAATCAAATCACCAAAGAAGAAAGAGAAATTTTTATACTAGTTACACCAAATAATATATTTTATACTAAAATATATGGTTACAATATAAGGGCAGGGTTCAAAGAGACAGAAAGCATGCTTGAGACAATATATAAGAAAGCCAAAGAAGATCGACAGAATCCGATAAAAATAGAGAATAAGGGGCGGATTCGAACCCTGTCTCCCAATAATGAAGTATTAGGAAAATACAGTAAACAACCACCCTGGAGTGTGATAAGAGATTATCAGGAATCAGGTGATACTTCCGATAATGATCTGTTAGGATATTGCTTTAATCCCAGCATGGCAGGGTTCAAAGAGACAGAAAGCATGCTTGAGACAATATATAAGAAAGCCAAAGAAGATCGACAGAATCCGATAAAAATAGAGAATAAGGGGCGGATTCGAACCCTGTCTCCCAATAATGAAGTATTAGGAAAATACAGTAAACAACCACCCTGGAGTGTGATAAGAGATTATCAGGAATCAGGTGATACTTCCGATAATGATCTGTTAGGATATTGCTTTAATCCCAGCATGGCAGGGTTCAAAGAGACAGAAAGCATGCTTGAGACAATATATAAGAAAGCCGGAGAAGATTGACAGAATCCAATAAAAATAGAGAATAAGGGACAGATTCAAACCCTGTCCTCCAATAATGAATTATTAGGAAAATACAGTAAACGACCACCCTGGAGTGTGATAAGAGCTTATCAGGAATCAGGTGATACTTCCGATGATGATCTGTTGGGATATTGCTTTAATCCCAGCATGGAAGAGCAAATTGTGAAATAACCTACAGATCCGAGTTAAAGTTTATAGTAGTCTGATGAAGAATCTGCCCCTCCCCAAACATTTTATATATATATATATATATATAACAAAACTAACATCTTTACCCCATTCTAACCATGACAGATATCCAATCGGATATAACAGTGTATACTATAATATTGAAAGATTCGTATTTTATTATTTGTGTTATTATATATATTTTGCAAATTGCCACTATTTTAGTGTGTGTGGGTGATTGTGACTGGAGAGTTTATGTAAGCTATATAATAAATTGTTTTAGTAAATAAGTTTTTTTTTGTGCTCAGTTAAGCAGGTCATTTGGATATATATATATAAAAATAGAAGTTCATGATTATAAATCCCAAATACACATAAGCAAAGTCATTTTTGTTTATTGTTTTTTTTTTTACAAGTTGATGGATATGAAACAGGAACCTCCTAATCCCTTGCTGTTTCATCATCAATCTAATAGCCCACTCGTCTGTGTTAGATTTGAATCTCATTTAAACTATAATATGTAAAATAAAACTACAATTTGCTGTCATGGCTGTCTGAACAGCATTATATATTTACATACGAAAGGACACTATAATTAGATAGGCTTGATAGAATTATAGCGTATTATTATTAATATCATTTTTATTTTAATAAAATACCTTTATTATGTTAAGTAATGATAGGGTTTAATTTATTAATAAATTTATTATTTTAATTCTTTTGTGGATATATAATCCAACCTATATTTGTAATGTATATAGGGATGGTGTGATTTGAAACATTAAAATGTATTATATATTTAAAATGTTAAAAGATGAAAATATTTTTAAATGTTTATTTAAAAATGTTAAAAAGGTTTTTCTTTCAAATGTGCTGAGAAGTCTTCTTTAAAATTAAGTGTGATTCTTTTTTTCTTAGAATTAAAAGTTGGTTAGAAACAGATTTTTTCGTAAACAAGTATGTAATTAGTGACTGCTACCTTTGGTCAAGTTAAAAAAAAGTCATTTTAAAATCTGGCTAATTGAAATTGCATCAGATATAAACATTTAAGTTATTTTTGGATTAAAATTGTTTATGGCAAAATAGTTTTACAAAATAACCATAAAAGTTGTAACTGAAATACTTTAATAGTTTATCAAATATTGAAGATCAAAAGTACTTGTTTTTAGAATTTAATTAAAACGGAATTAAGGAAAAAGTTATAACACCTCAGAAACTTATCAGCATATTTGGAATCAGATTGTATGTTAACAAAATTAATTAAAAATGTAATTAAAACGGAATTAAGGAAAAAGTTATAACACCTTAGAAACTTATCAGCATATTTGCAATCAGATTGTATGTTAACAAAATTAATTAAAAATGTAATCATGAAGCAAAGAAAAATTCTTAAAGGTGTTAAGATGAAAATTAATTAAAAATGTAATCATGAAGCAAAGAAAAATTCTTAAAGGTGTTAAGATGATAAGAAAAAGATATAAATGGGCCATATTTTGAGTGGGAGGATAGACTGACTGAGATCTATAATACTGAGACACAGAGAAAAAATATACTGAGAAGAGACTCCATGTTGAAGTGCATTTGTATTTAAAAATCAAATTTAGTTTTGGACTGAGATGTCCGGCTAGTGTGGCCGTCTTAGCTGTCACTCCGTAAGGAGGTGACGGGTTCGTTTCCATCTGACATCATTTATAACCAAGAATGCCACTATAATATCTACCATCTAACTGAAAAGAAGAATGCTGCTATAATACCTACAGACCATGACACAAGCTGCCCAGGAAACTCACCAAGCTCCAGCTCAAGCACCTACTAATACCGGTAAATCATTTTAAACTGCAGACCTCTGTATATTTTCTGGATAATTTCATACTACCTTTTAAATTCTAGTTAGCTAACTAACCACTCAACATATATTTTTAATGTTAAAGCTTTTTGTTTATTGTTTTAAAATCTGTAAATGAGCCACTTGCTTTAAAAATTTCCTTCCTTAAGAAATCAATTAATGTTCTCTACTTTAAACTATCACTGCAATCATGTCTCTAGTTATTTTTTTTATCACATAGTTTTAATAGTTGTTATATTTATTTTATGATATGCTGATGCTTTGAAACAGCGAATACTAAATTTTAATATTTCAAGAAGAGATTAATTAAAACCTCTTCATGTAATTATTTACAATCTTATTTCTGTGCGCTGTTTTAAAACCCTCTTAAGAAAATAGTAACGACTTGCTCGTTATTATTTAATATTTTTTTTGATAATTGTTTGATTGTAAATTTTTGCAATGTGGCTTGTTTTAGTGAGGTTTAATTTTTAAATACTAAAAAATAGACTAACCTTGATAAATATTTATAAGTATATTTGCTATTTAAGTTATTTATTAAACCCCATAAAGTCCCTCCTTTTAAATACTTGTCATCTGATCAATAACAAATTAGAGTTAGCTGGAACAGCAAAGATTATCTGTATTTATTCCCGTGTATAGCATATATTTTATCATGCTACCCAAGAGTTGGCTTCTATTTGATTAAGCTACTAAGCTATTGTTCTTGCCTATAGAATATTAAATTTTATAAAATGCTTTGCTTGGCGGATGTGTTTCATTCACTTTAATATTTTTCTCGTTTTGCTGCCATGTATATTTACATATTTAAGATGGAGCCTTGGTTAAGCCAGCACATCTTCCTCTCATAGGGTAGAGCAGTTGTGAAGCCTGAGTTTAAAGCCAGGTTAGCATGTAAGTCCCCTGACTTTCTGAACTATTTGTTCCTTTTCATGCAGCTTAACGATCAGTTTTCAGGGTACCAGCATTGGTCACAGAAATCCTTGATCTACCAATCCATCCACAGATTGACTTTATTATTGTATTGCTCATGCTATAGTACATTAGTACATCCAGAGCAGCCAACTCTACCTCCCTATTTTATTTATTTCAGCAATTGTCTGAGATATTCTTAAAAGTCTGGTGAATCTAAGTTTTTGCAGGCCTATTTAGGCTAAATAAATAAATATAAACAGATGAGAAACGTCTACCATAACTGTTGACCAAGGTTTAGTTTAGTTATTAGTATTCAGCCACACATTAAGGGGAGTCGGCATATGTTCCACTATAGACATGGCATAGTGATAAGCTATTTATTTAAATGCCTGTGTACATTTATTATATATATATATATCTGTAAAATAATTGTATTCAAATTCTAACATATCAAAAGCAATTTATGGCTCTCATGAATTCATAAGATGAATAACCGTTGCATTCATCTTACTTAAATGTAAATTTATTTATTAATCTGATAAAGAATCTGTCTGTAGAGCATACTTAAAACTCTTCAGTCATTAAATGCCTGCATGCATTTCCACTTGTTATGTACTTTGTGATATATATTTTAAATAAAACTTATTATTGGAGAAATTAAAACTTTAGTAAATTAACCTAGTCCACTCTCAGTTTCATTATTCAATCCAATTCTCATTATTATTATGTTATAGAATATGCATTATTAAAGGTCTCCATTAAGTTAACTATTTGTTAGATATGATCAATTTGTAATTTAATTATGAGTCTCATTGTTTCTCCCTAACCTATGTCAGCTGCGAATAAAGGAGTATGCTACGTGTAAGTTCAAGGTGGTCATTCATAGAGTCTTGATTCTTGGAGTACTGGCTTACAAGTTGAAATGTGGTCGGACTTGTGATGGGACAGTCCTAGTCTGGTCAGCTTCGGTCTCTTTTGCTTGGATTCTGAATTCTGTTATGTTAATGAACAAACTTGACTGTTACAATATTGTATTGTATATATTTGTACATAATAATAAATATATTAATTGCAATATTTGTTTCAGTATTATTTTACATTATTTAAGCACAACAGATTTGGCGCAGTTTGACAAAAGATTTTTTTTCCCCCATGGCTGGAAAGAGAAAAAACTTGGAAAATGTAAATACGCGAATGCGCAATTATATAGACACCCATAAGTTACAAAGCTGTGATTACTAAATCACACTTAAATACGGTCCAAGTAAAATATGTAAATACCATATTTATTAAACAGTGAATATTAAAAATCCCTTATTTCTGGAAAAATAAAAAGTAAAATATGCGAATAAGCAATATACATTCGTTGTATTTATTAAACAGCCATTGTCAAAATCATTTATTTCTGGGAAGAAAAATAAAGTGATCACAAACACAAAATCACTTATTTCTGGGAGGAAAAATAAAGTGATCACAAACACAATTGGTGGTTTATAAACCAATCAAAATTGGCCTTGCTAAAAAAGACAGAAGCTTGCCCTAGCAGAGTAAAAAATCTGTCGAACGTAACCATATCGAGTGGTTACTTGCAAATATACGGAAAAAATATTTTTCTCATGTGATAACAGAGAAAAATAAAATAAAATAATGGCTAATATAATTGGCTCAATGGAAGCTTTTGATCCAGGGTTCCCTGAGAACTGGTCAAGCTACAAAGAGCACCTAATTTTTTATATGCAGGCCAATCAGATCAAAAAGTCTGAAGTAAAATTAGCAATGCTGATAACTATTATCGGGTCGGAGACGTATAATATTTTAAAATCGCAAATTGGGTCAGAAACACTGGCTGATTTGAATTTTGAGAAGGCATTAGCAATTCTCACAGAATATTTCCCCCCCAAACCGCTAACAATAATGCAGAGATATTATTTCAATCTCTGTATGCAGGCGGAGGGGGAAAATGCTGGAGAATTTGCAACAGGAATCCGGACATTAGCATTTACGTACCAATTTAAAGAGTTCTTAAATGAAGCACTATGCGATCGTTTTATTTGTGGCATGAACGATCATAATTTAAGACTCAAACTATTAATGAAACCGGATATAGATTTTGAAAAGGCTGTAGCTCAAGCCATGCTTGTAGAATCTATAGCATGTCAAGCAAAGCCATTACAAAAAATGAATTATACTGTTTAAAAAGTTGAACATAAGGCTGAGTCTGACAAGCACTCTGTTAGCTCAACAACAACAACGAATATAAAGCATTGTTATAGATGCGATGAACCGATGCAAATGCAAACAGAATGTCCACACCTACATACTGTGTGCTCATTTTGCAAGTGAGTTGCTCATATAAGAGTGGCATGTCTAAACTTAAAAAGACAAACAGCCAATATGAGAATGGAAAAAACCATTCCAAAAAAAACAACAACAAAGGCAACAATAAGAAAAATAAACAAGTTGCCAGTATAAATCACATTAAGGACAATCAGTCTGGATTTATACATAGTATAATGATTAATGAGACACCAGTGAGAATGGAACTAGACACAGGGTTTGCAGTGCCTATTGTTTCAAAAAAAAACTTGGGCTATCATTAATAAAAACAATAAACATAATCTGCATCCTAGCACTAGGACTATAATAGATTATCAGGGTAAAAAAAAATAAAACTCTTGGGTCAGACAAGAGTTAAAATAACTATGCCTAACAAAACTATACACCTACCACTGTTAGTGGCATCAGGTGATCATAGCATCTTGTTAGGCCATGACTGGTTCAGTCACTTAGGCTTTGCAGTGTCAAAGGTGAACCAGATCACAACATTAGCTAAATTAAAGGCTGATTACCCTGAAGTGGTCAAAAAAGATCTAGGTCTGTATCTGTTGTCGAAGCAGATCACTGCCATTGGTCTTAAGAGCTAAAGTTGAATTAGAGCTTGAAAGGTGGGAGGCAGAAGGGATAATAGAGCCTATATCATACTCAGAATGGGCCACCCCAATAAGTCCCAATCTTCAAAGAAAATGGTGAAGTGCGGATATGTGGAGATTATTGATGCACAATTAACAAAGCATTAGCATTGAATAATTATCCACCACCATCAGTTAAGCAAATCCTATCCACACTGTCAGGTGGAAGGGTTTTTACTAAAATTGACTTGAAACATGCATATTTGCAGCTACCGGTCGATGATTAGGCAGCAAGAGCATTGTCAATAATAACTCATAAAGGCTTATTTAAAATGAACCGGTTACCTTTTGGTATATCAGTCGCCCCAGCAATATTCCAGAGAGTCATGGATCAACTGGCTGCAGGAATACCAGGGACCCTATCGCACTTTGATGATTTCTTACTGGTGATACGGACTCCAGAGCTACTCTGGAGTTCCACAAAAAAACTCCTTGACAAGTTCAAAGCAGCAGGCATAAGAATAAACTTAGATAAGTGCATATTTGATTCCAAAGAACTGGAGTTTCTGGGATTTAGAATTGATGCCAGTGGCATTCATCCTACCCAAAAGAAAGTTATGGCAATTAAAAAAGCCAAAACACCAAGTAACAAGAAAGAATTACAGTCCTTTTTAGGACTTGTAAATTATTATGAGGGGTTTTTATATCACAAAACAGAGGCATCTGAACCATTGTCCAGGCTATTAGATAAAAAAGCAGTCTGGAAGTGGGACAGCAATCATGATAATGCCTTTGAAAAAATGAAAACCCTTATATCTGAGAAAGTGGTGCTGGCACACTTTGACCCTGAAAGAGTGCTGGTATATGTGATGCTTCACCAGTAGGAATAGGTGCAGTGTTGTCCCATAAGAATGATGATGGGTCACTCTCCCCTGTTGCCTTTACATCAATGTGCCTCTCAAAGGCAGAAAAAAATTATGCCCAGATTGTTAGAGAGGCTTTGGCATTAATCAATGTAATTAAAAAATTCCATGACTACCTTTATGGGAGATCATTCATACTGCAAACAGATCATAGACCCCTAATGGGTATCTTTGCAGCTGAAAGAGAAATCCCTCAGCATGCCTCACCACATATGCTGAGGTGGTTCAACTTCTTATCAGGATATGATTTTATGCTATACTACATTGAGGGAAAACAGATTCCTCATGTTGTTGCATTATGTCGTTTGCCTGCAGAATCTGCAGACAGTCTGATTACTACCGATCAGTCAGTTAACACGATTGATTTGGGAACAAACACACCACTGAACAGTAAATTAGTGGATAAGTGGACTACAAATGACCCTGGGTTCCAAAGAATTAAAAAAATGGATCCAGCAGGGGTGGCCAAATAAAAAACCAGAGGAGTTGCATCCAGCCTACTGGACCTGAAGGCTGGAGCTCTCAATTGAAAAGGGATGTATTATCTGGGGATACAGACTATGATCCCAAATGCTCGACCTGTTGCATAATGAGCATCCAGAGATAATCTGGATGAAGATGCTCACAAAGGCATATGTATGGTGGCCTACTTTGGACACAGAGATAAAGGCATATGTATGGTGGCCTACTTTGGACACAGAGATTAAGTCTAAAGTCTACCACTGCTGGTATTGCAAAATTAATCAAAACATGCCAGCAAAAGATAAAACAGTTCACTGGCCTAAACCTGAAGGCCCCTGGATGAGACTCCATGTGGACCATGCTGGCCCATAGAAAGGCAAACTACTATTAGTAGTAGTTGATTTATATTCTAAGTGGCTGGAGGTAGTGGAAGTTCCATCACTCCAGACCACTGCAACAATAGAAGCCCTTAGAAGGCTATTTGCTACACATGGTCTTTCTAAAATGATAGTCTCAGATAATGGCGCAGAATTCACTGCAGTAGCCTTTAAAAAGTTTTGTGACAATAATGGCATTGAGCTGGTCTTCAGCCCACCATTTCATCCTGAAAGCAATGGTCAGGCTGAGAGATTGGTGCAAGAGACCAAAAAAATGCTCACAAGATCGACACAGAAAGCTGGAACATCTGTATTGCCAGAATGTTATTATCTCAACACTCTACACTGAGTACTGCAACCGGAAAAACTTCAGTTGAACTATTGTGTAATAGAACTTTGCGAACAAACTTGTCAGCTCTGATACCTGAGCCAAATGATGAAAAACAAGAAAAGAACAAAACTACCAAATTACAAATAGGGACTAATGTCCTATGCAGAATGTATAGTGGATCCATTAAATGGATCCCAGCAGTTGTAATACAATAAAAAGGATTTCACATCATTTTACTGGAAACAGCAGATGGATGTCAACATCATTGCCATCGAGATCAACTGAGACTGTATTATACTGATGCAGCCATAAGGAATGTAGCTCCAGAGATATGCAGTACAAGCAAAGCGGACCAACAAACTGAAGACAACAGCAAAACAGAACCAGCACCAAAGCGCTTTAGTCGTCCTCCAGCACACCTGCATGACTATGCTCTCTAGGGTAAATTTTAGTCAGGGGGATGGATGTTATGCCTCCTTATCTGATCGGATTAAGCATTGTTTGCCACAGGTCAATAGGCTGATGTATAGATAACAACATAGCCAATGATTATTACAGGCCAATAAGCAAGAATGCTTGCTGAATCCAAAGGTTTTCAATAAGGTCAGGGATCTGGGTATAAATAGTCAGCCTTTTGTGAGGATCAAGGAAGAATATGTCTAACCTGAACAGACTCTTTGCGTTCTCCCAGGAAAATTCTGCTAACCTAAACAGCAGCAAGTATTCCCATTAATAGTACTACGCTATTTGGTCTATGCAGCTAGGCAAGTCCCACAGAGACCGGTTGCTGCTAAGACCACCCTCGGCTTGAGGCAAGCTGTCTTTTATAGCTGGAAGAGTCATAGAGCCTACCCGTGAGGCAAGACATCAGGGGTGGCGGGAAGCGGTAGGCAGAACCCAGAGTTTACATTAAACTCCAATATTCAACTTGTAAATATTAACTTGTATATATTGTATTGGTATATATTTGTACATAATAATAAATATATTAATTGTAATACTTGTTTCAGTATTATTTTACATTATTTACTGTTGGTTGGGTCTGTAATCCAGACCAAACACAACACTCTCTTTAAATTTAAAGAGAGAATAAAAAAAGAGGCAGTATATATAGATCAGTATAAACCAGTATTAAATAGAATGTTAATAAATAAAGATAAAAAATAAGATAATACAGGAATAATATATAAAAAAAAGGGGGGAGGGGTATAAAAAGAATGTTAATGGGTAAAGTTCTCTAAATTTAAAGAGAGAATAAAAAAAGAGGAAGTATATATAGATCAGTATAAACCAGTATTAAATAGAATGTTAATAAATAAAGATAAAAAAATAAGATAATATAGGAATAATATATAAAAAGGGAGGGGTATAAAAAGAATGTTAATGGGTAAAGATTTAGAGCATAGATATTAAATTTATATAAGAAGTGTATTAAATTATAAAGGTGTTTTAAAAGAAATAATTAAAGATAGGGAAGGAGATAAATAATTGTATTTGTAGATGATATAATATTGTGGTTTTATTTGAATATTATATATTTGGAATGTATTAATATTTTATTTATTTGTGTTGTTTTTTATTTTAATTTATTTTATTATTATTATTATTTTTTTAAGGAAACTTGATAATGGCTACAGATTGTGGTTGAAATGTTGTATGGAAGAGAAATAAAATTATAGTTTGGAATAAAACAAGTTTAAAAAAAAAAAGGAATGTTGAATTTATATATTTATTATCATGGAGCTATAATTTAAAAAGAAAAAGAAATGAAAAGTTATGTATATAATAATATTTAGATTATGGGTTAAAAATCCTAAACAATCAAAAAAATTTCTATAGATTCATAGAAATTAATTCAAACTCATTCTTGTAAAGTTAAGTAAACAATACAAGCTAGATTGCAATGCCTATTAAATTTATACATATTGCTAAATGTCTACTATGTGAGCTAAGAGTCATAATGTTTTGGGATTTTGTAAGACCCACTCAGTATTATGAACCCATATTATGGGCATTGAGTCAGATGTGTTAACCACTACATTACAAAGTTCTTCATGTAAACAAAAACTAACTATGAAAAAGGTATTACTTCATTGTATAAAATTTGCTCTTTATAAGAATGTTTTGTAACATTAAAAATACAACCACTGAATTCAAAATCATCTAATGCAAGGGAGTTTTTCAATTTTCTACGCAGCTATTAAGATTTGGGATTGTTATTTATTCTGGAGTTTCGGTCTATTGTCTACATTTTTTAAGACTTAGATAATAAAAAAAAATATATAAATGTGCTGAGCAAAGATCTTTTTAATGCCTATCTGCAGACAAATAATGAAGACAGATTAAACAAATACTGTTCAATGAGAATTTAACAAGTGTTGTTTTTCATATTTGTTTATTCTCCAGTTAAGAACTAGATATCTATTTACTGATCAATTACTGTGTAACTAACTTGATTGGCTATAGGTCAGTTACTTGAAAAAAAAAATTCAAGCAATCTGGATTATGTATACTGCATATTACGATCTTTGTCCAAAAGTAAATTGAAATAATTAGGTAACAAAATATAGCAACGAAGAAATAATTCTTGGTCATTACAACTTTTTTAATTAATACAATTTACTTTACAATCTAGAATTAGAGATAAATCAAATTTTAGTTTTGCTCTGACGTACATCGTTTAGCAGATAGATTTTACCTATATATATATGTTTGTTTGTTGAAGATTCAGAAGAATCTTCATCTTGGAGACGACGTTAAATTACTAAAGACTCAAACTTTCACGGATAACTTATGGATTTTCAGTTTTTTATTACTAGTTATCGTGAAATCATTAATTTTTATACTAACGATCCCCAGAGATTTATAATTAAAATGCCGTTTTGATTCGTTTTTCTACTACAATTCAACGAAATAATAAAAAATAAATGTTTTTATTGATTCATTAAAATAGAGTTGAATTCAATTCTCTTACGTGATTGGTTCCATATTTGCATTTTTGGTAAGAAACATTTATTTTTATATGATTAGCGATTTTATAATCGTAAAAAAAAAAAAAAACCCAAACAGGTACATTTACATAAAGTAATGTAATCATAATAATTTGTTATATGAATTTTGAATTGTATTCAAAAATATTAATGTATTTCTGTTTAAAATTAGAAGTTAATCTAAAATATATTTAAAATCTATACTGACATTAATTTTGCGGTATAGTTAAGAATTTTTTTTTTAAAAGGCCGATTATTTATTAACCACTGTAAAGTTAAGTAAGATTTCAATTATTATTATTATTTTTAGTTTGGTGCAGCGATAAAATGTTTTAGTTTAAATCAGAGCAGTAATAGAGGGCAGTGTACTTGATCGGTTGAATCTCAGCAAACATGGCGGAAGGTAGGAATAATTTTTATCTCATAATTAGAATTTTTAATTCATGGAAATATTAAAAATAAAAACATTTTTAGCTAGAAACAGTTAAATATTAGATTGTTTTTTCGTTATACCATGTTGTTTAATTGATTTGTCTGCCAAATATCAATCGCGTAGCAATATCTTCATTACCAAAGATGAAGCATTCTCCTCGGCTTCATCTGAGCAGACTCCAACACTGCAGATTCAGTCAAATCGTTGAAAGCAAATGGTTTAGATTATCTGCAATGTAATTTAATTATAGTTGTAATACTAGTAATTAAAATAGTGCAAAATAATTGTAATACGTTGTCACTTGTTCTTTGTGGTAAATTTTAATTAACGTTACACAAAATGCATTAATTTGTAAATATTCCTTCCACCGTTCAAATTTAATTTACTCTAGAAAAATGGCTGTATAGGAATTTTTATTGTTTTTTAATTGTGTATATGATATCATTAAAGCATACAAATGTATTATTGAGTTATACATTTTTTTATTGTTCTGATAATTATTTGCGCTATTATTTATTATTTGATTACTAAGCAGTAGAGAGGAGGGGGAAGATGCTACTTAATAATGGAAACTCGATTGGTTATAAATTGTAAACGTTCCTGCACTTAGAGATTTTATTGGTTAACACGTTGAGGTCAAAGAATGGTACTTTTATTTTATGCTGCAGAGAATTGAAAAAAAAAAATTGCAAAAGAATATTATTAATATTAAAACGTCTTTCAATTGAAAGGTTCATTGCACATCCATTAATAAACTTTTAACTGAAAAATGTGTTTGTGTGTGCACCAGTTAATTTTGCATTAATATTGTAGTATCGTATGAAGAGCTTATATGTTGTTACTTTTGAGTATGCATTTTATTTTTAATTAATAATTAATGACTCTTAAGGTATTTTATATTTAGATTACATTATAACATTGTAACTTCTTTTTTACCTCTATTTATTAGAACCTGCTGTATATATTTTTTAAAATACTAGATTAATAAACGCAATATATATATTTTAAATGATGCCGGTAAACTTTATAGATAAACTTCATTATATCAAAACAAAAAATTATTTATTTTCATTTGTCAACATGACCTACTTTGTATCTGTATATAAATAAAATTGGAAGTAAATATCAGTAAAGAATTAGGTACGTCTGCCAATTATTATCCCACATTCATGTAGATTTTAATTCTATCAAATGCAACCACCTTCATACACTTTAATTTTTATTTGACATACCTAAAGCATGTAAGATAAGAATTTTTGTTATTGCAAAATGTATATATTTATATTTCTATCATTAATAGTTTTTGATTTTAGTTTGCAATTTCTAACATTTATTATTATTATTATTGTTGTTTAGGCTTAAATAAAAATCTTTTAAAAAGTAATTTTAAAAATAAATATAATATCCAAAAAAATCATAATTAAAAAAAACTATCAATAATTAGTTTGAACTCTAAAAATTTGGAGAAAATTATATAAAAATCACAAACAGAATATATAATAACAACAATATCAAATAATTATTTATAAAAATAAAATTTTAATATTGCAAAAATGAGATAACATCATTGCAATCTATATTCTGCCTTTACATTTTTTTATTTGGTGGGAAATCTAAGGTCTCACAATTTTCTGTCCCCTGAGTGGTTTGTTGCAGCAGTAGAGAAACAGATTCTGCTGCTTAAGATCCACTTCTAGCATTTAAACTTCTTAGGAATTCCCAAATAATAAATGCATTCCATTATTATTACAATTTATAGTGAATTGAAGACTTTCTGTTAACTTCGAATCATAATTTTTGTGGAGAAGAGAGAAAAAATGTGGCTTAATGATGGAAATTATTTGGCAGTAAATTTTAAACATTACTGCAAACAGAGATTTTTATTCATTGGTATATTAACGTTAAAAGTTCCTTGTTAATGGCAGAGGTTGCCCAAGATCTTTCATTGTTTGTCCAAAATATTCAGTATTAATATAAATCATGTGACTGTTATATTTGTTTGGATTGTTGACAGTTTTGCAAAGCAGCTGAGAAGTATGTTATTCTTGAAATAACTGCAGAATGATTTGTCAAATTTTTTCATATAATATGGAAGTCACAATAAAAATGGATATTATCCATAATGATTTTAGAGCCGACATGTCTTCAGATTTGTTTAAAATCTTAATTGTTTTTTTATTTTGTTGGAGTGAAAGCTTCAGAAATTAAAAAAAATCTTATATGTAAATTAAAGTCAACCATAATTGTATTCACTTGCTGTATGAAAAACAATTTTTAAAAACATTGAAATTTTATGCATTCAGTAATTTATAATTACAACTTTTTGCGTGCCACATAACTCTTACATATTTTTAAATAGATATTTAGCAGTGACGTGACTTAAATGATCACACAGAAAGCATTTTAGCATCTTCTAAATTATAATAGCTAAATTGTCACATATTCAATTGACATATTTTTATTAATCCGATGGTAAAACAAGAGCAGCTCTCCAGTCTAGTGCTATCTATCATAAGTTTGAGTAATTGTTTTTAACTAGATTCCTTGGTATATTTAATCCAACTTCAGACCATTTCTAGCATTTGCTTTTATTAATGGGTTTTTTTGTAGAAGTAATAATTATTAAAGCAAAAGCCAGAAATTGGTGGGAAGCTAAGCATTTAGATTTACTAAGGTGTCTATTAATCAAATTTACAATTAATATTCTATAGTGGAGAAATAGTTTTACTTTATTATCTGTGAGGAACATTAAGTTGTTATTAATTGGGTGTTGCTTGAATTATATGATATTATACAAGAAATATCTGGTATTAGCTTATGTTGCATTTTTTTTCTTCTATCATTGATGGTGTGTCAATAAATTTATTGGAATAAGTTCTTATGCACACAATTAGTATTCAATGCCTTTGTAATTATTTTACCTATTTCATTTTATATTTTTGAATAATTTAATTGCTTCAAAAGTTTTATAGAAAATCTTAGTTATTGAATAGCATTGAGTTTATTAATTCATCCAGTCTTACTGCAAGTTATAAAAGTTTAATTTGTCATGAATCTTCTATATACTCTTGAGCTTTTAATAAATTATTCTTTAAAAATATTTAATATTGGAAAGCTTTAAATGTCCTTTTGAACTTGGACAGATTTATTTTTCACAACTTGCATCATACTTTATAATGTTAACTGCTAAATCAGATTTGTTATAGTTGTTTGTTTTTAATTTAATCCCCCTTTTTTTTAAAACACTGAAAATTATGTGGTCTTGATTTTATCTATGCTTTAGTTCATATTTATTTATAACTTCATTATGTTTCAAAAAACGTAAAAACCTGTTATTTTTATAACCTTTATTTAATAGTATGCCTTTTTTTTTGTTTTCAAGTTATTTAATTCGATATTAAAATCTTATGCACATATACCCAAATTTTTTTTCTTTCTGTAATGTTAGAATGTCGATTGCCTGCATTATTTTATATATGCTATTAAAAAATGGTGTTCAGGATTTTATTGTTCATGATTGTTATTTATTTGACTTTGTTTTGTTAGAGTATTAGCTTTTGACTACTCATTACATTGCAACATTTTCTTATTACTTATCATTTTTGTGATGGTTTGGTGATTAGAAGTCCTATAATTGAAAAGCTCATTTTTAAAAATATTATTATTATTAATATTTATCTAAAAAGTGTTGTAGAGTTTAGTTCCCTAAATTATAATTTTAATTAATATCATGAGAATAAATATAATTCTTTCATATTTATTAAAAATCCCAAATGCATTGAAAATATTATTAAATGAGTCATTATATAAATTATAGTGTAATTATTATTTACCATATTAATAAATAGTTCACAATATCCATTCAATAATGGGAAAATGTAATCATCTCCTTCATATCTTACTTTAACTGTGTAAGTCAGATTAGGAAATAACTATCCATTATTAATTCCTCAAATAGCTTCATTGTTAGGTTAAGAATCTGGGAAATGACCAGAAAGTTTGCCAGGTCATGTTGTGCAATTAATATTCTTCACATCTAATATATTTGTATGACTTTTAATATAATAATCTTTCTTATAACTAATATTTTTTTTCAATAACATTATTCATATATGTAAAATAATTTTATATACTTATTATAAATTTTATATAATTAACCTTATTGTTTTTATTATTTATAAAATATTCATATTTACTCTTGCAAAAGTTATATATTTGTAAATATTGTATTTAAATGTTTTAATAAGGTCCTTTCCTTTTTTGGGGTTTTTTTTTTTTGTAGAGCATATAAACTAATTTAAACTCTCATGTAAATATGTACAAAAAGTTTTCTGTTAATAAAGTTTGTTACCTAAAATAAAAATATTAATACTTTTTACTATTTTCTTTATAGATGATAATAAAAAATCTTTCTACTTAGATTAAAAATTTACTCATTTTATGCTTATTTGTGTAAAAGTGTAATCTGTAATTAAATATAATAGTATTTCATTATAACACATTATTTCTTTGGATAATATGATAATGAGAGAACAAGTGTAATTTGGTAGATCTTTTGAAAGTATTAAGACGCATTAGAATTTATATTTAATGAATATTGGGAATGCTAAATTCTTATTGATTTTAGTTAGTATTATGTGCCGGACGAAAGCTTTTAATTTCGTCTATCAATCTATTCTGATACAGAGGGCGCCACCAGACCACTACGTGTCTGGAAAATTTGTGTACTGTGATCAGAATAGATGATAATGATGGTTTGCGCCGACTAGATTCAGGGAGAAACAAGAGATCTTAAATTGTTTAGACAATTAAGACAAAAGCACTAAGACAAACGTCAGCCAAATTAAGTTTAAACATATTTAATAAAATTTTATTCAGAGAAGAATAACTTATAAGAAAAGTTTATAAGTTAACAAATATGATTAGCTCAGGCATGTACCAGAAAGACTAAATGCAATGCTCTGGCAGATCTACTGATTCTCTAATAGACAAATTTAAAAGGGAGGAAGCAAATTTCATTCAGCAGAGGATTCACTCAAACATTGGTTCTCACCCTCAGATACTTAAACACGTCCTTGAAATAAATCAAAGCCACCAGCACCGATGAGCTTTTCGAGATCCAAAATTTGGTCAGACCCCGAATGTCCTTATATCGGTATGAGCTGCACCTATTTAAAATAACAGTGATTGATCCACCTCAAGAACAAACGAAAAATATGCTTGAAACGGAGTAAAACAATTAAAATTGGTGAATCCCAGCCAAACGATTGGCGAAAATTACTTTAAAATTAATAATTAAAGGTCTCAATAAGGGACAAGTAAATAATTAGAAAAACAGTTACGTCTGCGCCAGCAATTAAAGAAAAGAAAATGAATTACAAACAAATTCTGAGTACACGCTCTGATAAATTTAAAGCATACGTAATAAATACAAAAATAAATCTATCGGAGAGTGCACATGAGTACGAAAATATTAAAAGTTGTAAACACTTTAGCAGAACGAAAGTATCGCTCACCTGTAATTTAAGAAAGGATAAATTTTATCTTCCTGCTGACGACTTATAAAATTACAAAGAAAAACACAATTCTAATTTCCGCTTTTAGAGATATTAAAAATGAAATCTCCACCTGCGGCAAATTAGATGATAAAGTCGCCAGCCAAAAGATTTTCAGAGGTTTGCGAAAGCGCAAACACAGTGTTTACAAATTAATTATTGAATACTAAATAATTACAGGTAAGCATTTAAAATGCATGACCGCTAAAGCATTTATAAAAAGTTGTAGGCATAAAAACATAAATATAAAACTCATTCGTCACTCTCCAATAAACAAAACTGAAAGTAAATTGGGAATCTTAAAACTAAGATTCCAAAACCCATTACAAAAATATAAGAAAACACAATAAAGGTTAAATATGAGTATAACTATTATTTAAGAATACATATTTATGATTAGATTGAGTGGAGATTTAATGAGAATTAATTTACCCTGGGAAGAATAAAAACGAAAATAGTTACCTTTCGGTAAAAGCAATGTTCACGTAGAGTGTGCACTATTATTTTAGTTCATTTTCAGGTCTTTAGACAGCAAGGTAGATGTAAAGAGGTTCCGGCTTCTTCTAGGTGTTTAAGGCATTAATGGAGAAAATTTGGAAGTCAGGGATCCGTCTTTTGTTGAGTTAGCAAGCCATTCGGGTGGTGGTAACACGTATAGAATTTTTCATCTTGTTGCAAGCAAAAGGATTTAAATAACAGCGAATTTCCTTTAAGAATTTAAATGTCCATTGAGATAAACTTTCACTTGAGGAACAGCTTGTCTAGTGACGAATAATGAATTCACTAACTCTCCAAATTTTCAGGGCTATTTATATCTCGCTCCATATCCCGCGAAACACTTTCTTTGTTGTCCAATTTCTACACCTAAGGCAGGGCAAATATTAATCTCCCGCTCAATCTATCTAAGAATTCTACCCAGGGATTATTGAAACGAAAACAACTACATAAAAATCAAATCTCCACTCTTTAAAATAAAAGCCATAGGAATGTAATTAGCTAGATTGCTTGTTTTTTAATTAATTGATTTAAAGTAAAAACAAGCGGTATAAGAAAATTATTTTAAAATAAATCAATAACACTGAATGTATTTTGATACACGTATTCTTTTTAAATAATAATAAAAATTTAAACATTAAACGTTTTAACAAAATTAAGTTTAGTGAAGATTAAAACTTCATCGGATTTCAATCATGTTCAATATATTTAACACATTATTATTGTTACATGCAATTAAATTAAAACCAACTCCATTTTATGAGGGCACTTTTTTTAATGAATTAGATTATAACCAAAGTAGCATTATTTCAATTTAGTAGTTTGTGTTTCAGGGAATATCAGATATAATTTAATCATGTTTATGCATTTTTTTTTTTTGCTCTCTATAGGATGAGTCTTCAAAAGCATCAAGTACTTTTTTTTATTTTTTTCAGTATTTATTTTTTTATATCCACAGAGAATTACAGAAATACTATAATTTCAACAGTTCTGATCTTCATTTTTAAAGGCAAATCTCTGTATCTAAAATTTTTTCCCAGGTTTCTCATTGCAACTCTTATCCTGCACTAAATGTCTTTTGTTATGAATCAAAGAAGACAAAAACTATTAACTATTTCTATGCCTTCAGTTATTGATCTCATCAATATAATCTTTGTCTTTCTTCATATTTAGATCTAATATTTAAGCATTGGTGTACATTAATCAAATGCAAAAGGATGATGGATGATCCAAATAGATAAAGTTACCACTTTATGTAAGAATACTTATAATACGTATATAGGTGATGTTAATAAAAAATTTCACCAATAAGAAAGTTTAGCTTAGCACTGATATTAGGCTTTTTAAACATTCTTAATTCTAAACTTTGAAATATGTACATAGCCTCTTGATGATGAATTAGACAAGTAAGTTTAATATTAAGTTTAACTCTATTTATTAAGGTGGATGTAATAAAAATGATGCAGCATAGAGGAGTAAGGATATTTAAAATACAACTATGGGATCTACTATATATGGAAGACATTACTTGCTTTATGAATTGGTAATACAAGTAAAATACCATTAATCAATTCAATAACTTCTATTATCCAAACAAAACATATGATTTTTAATTTTTACACATGTATGAAAAGAAAATTAAAGAGCAAAAATATTCACTAAGTATAAATTGATAAACTTAATCGCAGTGAGCTGCCATTTTTTTTATCTTAATAGAGTTTGGATTTACAATGAGAAAGTTATTCCTGAAATCACATGATCACTATTTCTTATGCTTGCTCAAGCTGTTAAAACAGGCAAAACTCTCCATAGGATAGTGCCACTCAGTGCAAGTCAGAGTAGTCACTGGATGCCAGAAGGTTTGTGAATAAAATCCCTATCTAGTGCTTAATCATCCAATATCAGAGTTTCTAGCTTGTGGCTTTCATCAGTGAGAAACCTTGGATATGAGAGCACTGCACCTCGATCTTTAGGATCTAATGCAACCCTCCAGCAGCCGATTTTTATCACTACTTAACTACAAAACTGTAAGTCTAAAATTGAAAACATAATATTTTCAATCTAAGCTTATTAGCTTATATAGTCATATAAATCTGAACTCAGTTTAGTATCTATACATTTTAGTGTCTTTGGTTCTCTAATAACCATAGCCACTACTATCCTATTAGGCAGGATTGGTATTAAACCACTAAACATCACATGATCACCACTTCTTATGCTTGCTCAAGTTGTTAAAACAGTCAAAACTCTCCATATAGTAGTTTCTACTCAGTACAAGATAATCAATGGATGCCAGAAGGTTTGTGCATAAAATCTATCTAGTGCCTACTCATCCAATATCCCAAGACTAGTTTCTAGGTTATGGCTTTCATCAGTGAGGGACCTTGGATATGAGAGCAGTGCACCTAGATCTTAGGATTAAATGCAACCCTCCAGCAGCCGCTTTTTATCTCTAACAAAAATTGGAAAACATAATATTTTCAATCCAATTTTATTAGCTTATAACCAAGGTTCCTCACTGATCAAAGCCTCAAGCTAGAAATTAGTTTGAGGATATTGGATGAGTAGGCAATAGATAGGAATTTTGTGCACAAAGCTTCTGGCATGCATTGATTACTCTGGCTTGCACTGAGTGGCACTACTGTATGGAGAGTTTTACTTGTTTTGACAGCTTGAGTAAGCATAAGAAATGATGATCATGTTATATTTAGTGGTTTAATATTAATCCTGCCTAATAGGATAGTGGTGAACTATGGTTATTTTAAAGTACCAAAGACACTAAAATATGTCGTATTGAACTGAGTTCAGACCTATATGACTTTATAAGTTAATGAGCTTGGATTGAAAATATTATGTTTTCAATTTTAGACTCATAGTTTTGTAGTTTAGATAAAAAGTGGCTTATGGAAGGTTGCATTAGTTAGAGCCTAAGATCTAGGTGCAGTGCTCTCATATCCAAGGTTCTTGACTGATGAAAGCCACAAGCTAGAAACTAGTCTGGGAATATTTGATGTGTAGGGACTAGAGTGGGATTTTGTACACAAACCTTCTGGCATCCATTTAGTATGCTGGCTTGCACAGTGGCACTACTGTATGGAGAGTTTTGCCTGTTTATTCCTGAAATCCAAAAAATTTTCAAACCAAAAAAAAACCCAACAACATGGAAACTTGACATTTGGATTAAAAGGGTTTATTTTTTGCAGTACGATAGTTCCAAAATTACTCTACTTAATCTTTTTTACAGTGAAAAAAGACTTAGATGACCTAAGAATTATATGATTCTCTAAGCATAATCATTAAAATATGTTTGATCTATTAAAGATAACTATTGTAGAATATGGTAAGGTAAAAGTAATATTGTGCATTGATTGTTATTTGATATAGCCATGAAGATTTGGGGTTACATATACATAAATAATCTGGTACATACAAAATATACTTTGCTGCAGACAGTTGATTACAAAGTATATAAAGTGAATGAAATTGTGAGGATATCTAGATAATTTTTTTAAAGATATGAATATTAACTATAGAAAAATTTGATAGATGCATTCAAGATTGATAAGGGAAATAAATTTATTGAAATGACAATCATTGTGGCCTGTTATGTTTCATAAAAGAAGGAATATGGAGATTATTAATTATTAGCTGACATAATTGTTGGATTGTTTGCTTTTTGAGTGACAATTTGTTAGAAGGATGATTTAGTCTGTGACATTACTCCTAAATTTGAGATAAATGATCCACTAATAACTTGATTAAATAAAGATTTGTAGAGGTCTTTACTGTCGCATCTAGGCGCATGGTCTTAAGGTTATAGCCTTAATATATATTACTTAAGTAGAGTAATAAAATGAACATGGAGCTTGGAAACAATATAAATATTTACATGCAAAATTTCAAGAATTGATTCATTGAAAATAATATAGAACTGAAAAACAATACCATGATTCTATTAAATCAATGAATTCCATTATTTTACTAGTAGTTGTATGAGATACTTGTTCTTTATTACTATTTAATTTTTGATAGAACTTTTCTACACATTTCATGATGTCATTTCACTTTTTAGTAATAGCTCCATCTTTTTTTTCCCATTTAAGTGAATTTTATGTATTAAGCATCACATGATCACATTTCCTATACTAGCACATTAATTGTTGATAAACAGAGCAAAACTCTCCATACAGTATTGCCACCTGTGCTAAACAGAGTAATCAATGGATTCCAGAAGGCTTGAGCATAAAATCCCTATCTAATGCCTACTCATTCAATATCCCCAGGCTAGTTTCTGGCTTGTGGCCTTTGTCAGTGAGGAGCTTTGGATCTGAGAGCACTGCATCTAGATCTTAAGATCTAATGCAACCCTCTAGCAACCACCTTTTATCTCTACTTAACTACAAAACTATGAGAATGAAATTGAAAACACAAAAAATATTTTCAATCTAAGCTCAATAGCTTATATAGTCATATGGGTCTGAACTCAGTTCAGCACCCATACATTTTGGTGTCTTTGGCTCTTTTACAATCATAAAAGGTCATGATGCTTGAGTTCTATATCAACTTAATTGAAGGACAAGAGTGAAAATGAAAAGGTCATTTGAATCAGAAATAGCTTTTAGTCTTTGATGTCCCAACAACTTATCCTTCAATAGAATAGAAGGTACTTTTAATAGGACATTATTTATTTGCTATATATATATTTAATGTGAAAAATCAATCTATTATTCATTACTTGTAGTTGTACAAAATGAACCTTTTTTTTTTTTTTAGCAAATACTTATTCATAAATCACCTTTTAATAAATAATGATTACAAAACCTTCTTTATTAAATAAGAAATTAATTCTTTTTCCATTAACTCCAAATATAGAGTTTAGAATTAATAAAATTCAAGTGAGGGATTAAAAATGGAGATAATTGTATACAGTACTTACTTTTGTAAAGAATTTATTAGTGTAAGAATATAGCTTATCCTTACAAAATAATGTATAACACATGAAAATCTTTGTGGGTTTGGCAAATTAAAAAGTCCTGAGTGATCAAAATGCATATTAATATTGTTTGAACTTTTTTCTGTTAATATTTGCTGTGTTGTATGTTCAAAATGTAAAAGTCAGCCATTAATTTTAAACATTATATTACTATATAGTTTTTATTATATTGCAACTATGTATTTTTTGTCATAAAAATTGCTGCACACCGAATGTCAATTGAAAAGCAGTTTAGTTGGTTGACCTTACAGATTCTTTAAACAATAAATATCAGGATCTAAGAATAAAATTATCATTTTTGATAATAATATTTTATTACAGCTACTTTATGACCTATTCTATATTTGTCCAAATGAATGAATAATTTGAGAAATTTCTAAAGGGAATCTTATTATCTGGTTATTCGAATACTTCATTTCTGTTTTATAAAAAGAATCGGGGGTGGCATTTTTCCGTAGATAAAATATTTCCGTATTTAAATATTTTAAATTGTAATCTCGGTTGTATTTAGTTGTTTTTAATGAGATTATTTTTTATTGTTATTTTTGTAAAAGAACGTCATCGGATAAACTTGAATGATATTCTGATAATGAATATCTTTATTATCTCCGCGATTGTTACATAATATAAAGTTTTTTTTTATTTTTTTCTCTGTTTGTTCAGGAGGATATTTTTATTTGAAACTAAGCGTTAAACAAATATATATGTGTAAATCTTTTTTACTTGCTAAATCAGCTGTTGTTAAATAAACTGTGTGAAATAGTTTATAAGAACCGTTTATATTTACGAAACTTTATATTATCTAATTTCACCAGATTATTTGACTTAATAAATTTTATAAATTATGGGCATACATATATTATATACACAGATATAAATACATCTTACTAATTTTACTTTTAAGTAATAATTTGAGTACAATCACTTTTAAAATTAATTAAAACGGAGTATTCATTAATTCACGCATGTCTACACCCTTAATATGACATTGAATTAGTTTATTTGTTTCTAAGCATCTGTGATATTTAAAACAGTTAAAAGAATAAACTCATTAAATTAATCCTACAAATTAAATTGTTAAATATAAATGCAGTACTGTAGAGGATAGCTTTATATATTTTTCATTCCATAATACATTTTTGAAACATATGAATAAAGTCATCTGAAAAAAGTAAATGTTTCAAGAATTAATGGTGGAATGGAAAAATATAATACCCATAGAAAAAGAGGAAATTGAATGAATAATATCATATGTTTACATTTAATAAAAAAAAAAAATCAGATATATAAATTTTTAACTGTTTAAAGGTTATATCAAGGCAGGAATGATATGATAATCTCTAGGTTAATAAATGAAAGTAATAATTATTAATATATTCATTTAAAGTCGATGATTAGCTGTCCTATTCTAAATAATACAATTTCATTTTCATTACTCATGAATGTTTATGCAAAATAAATTTATCCTGATTTTTTTTAAAAAAAATTAGTTAAACATTAGGAAAAAAATATCTAGTTTAAAAATGATGAAAATTTGAATATATTATTTTTATATATGATATGATGTTGTGATGTAGTTTGCAAATATATTTTATATTTCTTTGATTTATGTTTGATGAATTGAAGATGGCTGAATGATGCTTACTAATTCCTGGTATCATTTCTAGACTGATCTATCATCAGATTTTTCAGACTTCTCTAAAGGATATTAATTGTTATGATAATGAATCTACTGCTTTTTGTTTTCTTCTTTCATGACAGTATCTCCTTTTCTGATGTATTAGATTGTCTCATGATGTTAATTTCAACTTGATCATTTTTGTTTCAAGTGAATGTTCTGATCTGATCTAGTATCCATTCATTTGTTTTCCTTGCTGATCATCAAATTTTCATAAATCTTCATCTGTACTCCAGTTCAAAAGTACCAGTACTTCTATTTTTATTACACCAGTAGAGAATCATAGAAAACATCATAGCTTTAAAAAAAAAATCTCCATTTTTAAAAGATAAATCCTGCATCTAAAAATCTTTTCCATTTTTTTCATAGTAGTTATGCTCAGTGCTCATTTGTGATGAATCTCTTGATTCTTTGATTCTTTGTTAATAACAGTAACATAATCTCCATATTATAGTCCCACCAAGTGCAAGCCTTCATAATCAATGTATGCAAGAAGTTTTGTGCATATAAAGTTCCTATCTACTGCCTATTTATCCAATATTTTCAGACTAGTTTTTTAGCTTGTGGCTTTCATCAGTGAGGAACCTTAAATTTGAGAGCACTACATGTATATCTTAGGATCTAATGCACCTCTCCAGCAGCTACCTTTTACCTATTTGGTTAACTATAAAACTAGGAGACCAAGATGAAAACAATAATGTTTTCAATCCAAGCTCATTTGCTTGTATAATTATGTAGATCTGAACTCAATTCAGCATTTATACATTTTGATATCTTTAGTTTTTCAAAAACCATAGTCATCTGTATCCCATGGGTAGGATAAGTATAAAATCACCAAAACATCATGTGATCGTTTTATATGCTTACACGGACTGTTAATAACAGTAGCAAACTCTCCATACAGTAGTGCCATCGAGTCAAGCCTTTGTAATCAATAGATGCAAGAAGGTTTGTATATAAAATTCCTATCTAGTGCCTACTCATCCAATATCCAAAGATTTCTTGCTGATGAAAGCCACCAGCTAGAAACAAGTCTGAGGATATTGGATGGGTAGGCACTAGGTAGCGATTTTATGCACAAACTTTGCATCCATTGATTATGAATGTTTACACTTGATGGCACTACTGTATGGAGAGTTTGCTACTGTTATTAACAGTCTGTGTAAGCATATGAAATGGTGGTCATGTGATGATTTTTTATTGTTGATGAATGGTCCAGAAATAGCTTGTCACCCACTTCCATATCTTTTTTTATCAATAACTATTGATTCTGTCATTATAATTAATATCTTTTTAAATATTTATTGTACATATAAGAGCCAAATCTGTATAAATTATCAGCTCTATTATTGTTTTATTTGTTAATTTTTCTTCAGGGGGCAAGGGAGAGAAATTTATGGCATGTCAGTTGAAAATAATATCATTATGACCAGTTTAAAATTTTTTTATAAATATTAATTATAAGAAAATAGTCAGATTTTTTTTTGTTAAGTAAAAGTTAAATAATTTAATAGAATTTCATCTACAAGAAATTAAAGAAAAATGGCAGATCAATCGTTTTTTTTTTTAAAAGTAAACTGCTTGGAATTGTCTAGAAATAAAATTGTTGATTAAAAAAGTTGTTAAAAATCAATTTATTAAGAGTTTTTCATTGAATTTTTTTTAAAAAAAAAAGAATTTTTTTTTTGTTGTCTTGGATTTATCTCAAAGCTTCTAGGAAAAAAAAATAATTTTTTTTTTACTCTGTAAAAACATAATGGTTAGACTGACTGAATGGAAAATTAAAATTCATGGATTGATTCTGAATTAAGTAAAGCTAAAGCAAAAAAAAATAAATCTTAATTTGATATGTAGTGCTCAACCTGTCACTTTATTACCAAAATGCATACCAATTAATCTTTCAACAATTGACCATATATATGACAAAAAAGAGTTTTTCAAAAATTAAAATTTGTCTTTTGTCATATTGGGCCAATAAAATAATATTAGTATGGATATAATCTTTGAAATAGATATATCTACTGCTATCTTTTTTAGTTGTGATAAAGAATTATCTTAAAGCTTAACAAATTTTGATAAAATTAAGGTAATTACTTTCTGTTATTTGTATATAACTCTCAATATTATATTCTGATATCGAATCTCACATTTTTCTTTTAGTCTATAAATTTTCTCACAAATTTCTATCTAATTTTTTTTATCTATATATTTTTTCAATTTTTTTTAAAATATCCCTTTTTTTTCCCCTAATGATGTTCAATTTAATATTTATTTTGGTAATCTTTCCAAGATATCCTCTGTACATCTCATACTTGATTGCAATTGGTTTTTTAGAGGTTGTTTAATATTCATTGTTTCCAAACTCTTTTACTGCTTATCCATTCTCTTTCTCACCTTAATCTTCCTACACATATTCATCAACAATTTTCTTTCTATTATTATTTTTTACTTCAACGGTCAAATCTCATTTCTCTAAGTAATGATACTTTTTATTATTGTCTTTTACCTGATTTTAATATATCATTGCTAGATTATTATCAGATATGTTAATTACTCCATAAAGTTCCCTTATTGATAACAATTTTTTCCCTTCTCTTAAATAAAAGGATGAATCAATGATCTTTCTACACGAATAGTAAAAAAGCATTTTAGACTAATAAAATTTGCAATTTATTATGTACATGAATCATTAATATTGTAAGAGGGATGAATTCCATCACTAAAACAAACATTTGTAATTAATTATGATCAAGTGCATAGTACCTTATGGCCTAATTAATTTCAGTTGCCTTTAATAAAAGAATTTAACACTTATTCAAGAAAAGATAATTTTAATGAAATCAAAGTTTTAATTAATGCTTTTATAATGGTTTGCTTATCAAGAGATTATATATTTATGATGCCCTGCATGGTTTAGAGTGTGATATAGTGATGAACGTTAGAGCTCAAGACCCATAGATTGTAGCTCAGATCTATACTTCCAGTGCTTGGATTTTATACGAACTCGTGAGCAATATATCATTCATTTTTCTTTTGTGCATAAATATGTATGATCACAGATTGATTATGATAATTGTTAATATAAAATTTATTTTTTATATAAATAATGTTTTTAAGTTAAAATATTTTATTTTTATTACCTTTTGATTCTATTTTTGTATGTGTGTTTTAAACAATGACATTATCATCATCATTAATTATTTTTAAAAGGCAGGTCTTATCAAATCAAACCATTTTCTTCAAGCTGTTATCACTTGATCTACTTCTTTTCTTAAGATCATTATTCAACTTTTTTTATTTATTTTTCTTTCATTATATCCTTTCCAATTTTTTCCATCATTTCTTCATAATTTTTTGTCTTAAAATACATACTCAAAGCTAATTCCCTCAATACATATTAAACTTAATGTTACACCCTTTTTTATAAGTTATATTTTAAGTAAAAAGTCCTTTAAATTTAAAAAATGATTATTACTATATATAAGTGTATCTATTTTCAGTCTGTATTATTCTTTTCTGAAATATTCTCAACTTGATTTGTCTTTTGATACATATATTTTCTTTCCTTTTGCCATGTATCTCTAAACAATAGTTTTTAATATTTCAATTATTATTTAAGTACAAACTGTTCATCATGTCTAATTTGAGACTCAATAATATCTTAAGTGTATATAAGATAAAGTTAATTATTCTTAAATCTTAACACTTTGTTGTATTAAGCTTTTTCTAATTTCAAAGAAACTTTATTAAAACATAAACAATTATATAAGATCTTGCTAAATTAATTAACAGTTACAAATATAAATGTAGGATATACATATGTATATCTTTTAAAAACAATATTTAATCATCTTTGTCTCTTTTTAGTGTTCACTCAGTTATTGTCTTAATTTTCAAGTTCTCATTATTTCAAGCCATAATGTTCTTTTAGTTACTGTCTATAAAATAAAGGAAAATAATAGCTGTCATAATTTATTATTCCAAATAGTAACTCTTTATCTCTTCTCATCTAGAACGTAAACTTAGAGATGCATTAAGGTCCAAATATTGTTATATGTATATATGCATTAAGTTTTTTCTTCATCAGAATCATCACTGTTTAAAAGAAATCAATATTTATTCACCTGGATCTTACATTATATTATAAATGTTATTAATTCTTGCAAAGCTTTTTCACTCATCAGTTCCTTATATTTTGTTATTTAATTTAATACTTTTATAATTTCTTTCATTACAATTTCCATCTATCTTGTTATCATTATACTAGTTACTCATATATTTTCTATTTTTTTAATGACTGCCCTTAATTATTGATTTATTTTTAGTATTCTGTTTTTCAGTTAAATTCTTTTTTTTTTAAACTACATATTAAATCGAATTATTATTATTATTTTTTTTTGTACCTTTTTTGGTTTGTGAATATTGCTTAGCTGTCTTGTTTCATATACACTTTTAATAATATCTATTTTATAATTCAGTTAATAAAATATTTATTTGTATTTCCATTGGACAATATGTATTACAATTAAAAATTATTGTTTACAAAATTTCATCAATTACTTTTCATGTTTAATTAGTAATAATAATGTAAACATTAATAAAAGATTATTGTTTATATTTTACAAACATGATTCAGAATTAATTAGTTTGAAAAATATTTAACACTATTTACTCTATTTACAAGTAGGTAATTTAGCAAATCAGTTTCATTAATAAAGCAATTTAAATAATAAATTTATAGATGCATATATTAACATGTAAAAAAATAAAAATAGTCTGGCAGATATTTAAAATATATTTTCTTCCTTAGATAGTTCTTTCTTTGAAATATGAATTGATTCAATATATATTTAGCAATAGTTGTTTTAAAAGTTCTCTAGGTAGTGGAATAGACATAGTAATGGTTTATGAAAAAAATAATTAGTGAACTTTTTTTTTTTAAAAAAGCAATCATTAAAGTATAAACATATTAAAAAAAGAGAATATTTTGAACAGAGAATAAGCAAAACTGCATTAAATGGCCTTAAAGAAACAGAGAAAAATAGAATAATTACAGAATAAAGAAAGATTTAATGTATGTTAGTTCAAAATATCTTAAGTAATAAGGCAAACAAAATAAATTATGATTCAGTTTTGAAGTAAAAAAGATAATATAAATGCAATTTATTCACTCTACTTTGAACACATTTTAGCAAAAATCTTATTATATATATGCATACACAAACTTATGTTTCGACTGTTTTGTAGTCTTCTTCAGAGCTATGATATAATGAACAAAATAAAATACATAACTATATAAATAATACCATAAAAGTGTAACAAAATTAATAAAATAATAAAGAAAATAATAAAATGAACAAAATTAAAAAAAACAACATAAAATATAACAAAACATAATAAAACTGAAATAAATATAATCAAACCCAAATAAAATAATCCAGTTAATATAAAATAAAATATA
This sequence comes from Epiperipatus broadwayi, assembly GCA_028023455.1. Lineage (NCBI taxonomy): Eukaryota > Metazoa > Onychophora > Udeonychophora > Euonychophora > Peripatidae > Epiperipatus > Epiperipatus broadwayi. Next base: position 5,305,354 of record JAQFVV010006231.1, read on the forward strand.
CAATATAAATATAAAATAAATATAAATTATACATGTGTATTCCTGACTGTATATATACTTATTCATGAACAGTTATTAATCTAAATATATTATTCATCTTTATTATTTTTAATAATCTTCTAATTACCTCTATTCCCTTATAAACATTAGTTGGTTCTGATTTAGTTTGCACTCATGGCCATTTTGAAATCTAAAAACCACCACTGACACATCAAATTGATAAATGACATAAATATTGAATTTGAAATTCATATTTTAGAAATTATAATCTAGTAAAAATAATATGCTTTATTTTATTAGGGATTTTTTTTTAAAATTTACCTTCATAAAATATTTGAAATATGATGGCGCAAAGCACTGGAATTTGCAGGGAGGGGGAAGGATAGTTTGGCCAATGCGAAGCATCATCCAAAAGTTGCAGAAGTCTGATCAAACCAAGCTTATAATTTCTAAATACTAAAAGATTATACTATATGCCCATATAAAATAAAGCATATTATTTTTACTAGGTTATAATTTCTAAAATATGAATTTAAAGTACTTTTATTCAATATTTATGATGTTTATTGGTTGGATGTGTTAGCAGTGGTTTTGGCTGGTCTTTAGATTTCAAAATGGTTGTAAGCACAAACTAAATTGGCACCCTTTAGTTTTATTAGCTCCACCTTAATAAAATACTTAATAATTTTATTTCATAAAAATTCTCAGTTCAACCTTAATTTATTTATTAATATTTTTTTCAATTTTTAAATCATATATCTATTATTTTCTTATTCATTTTTCTATTATTAATATTTTATATTTATCTTTTTTTAATATCTAAAATCTATAAATATTGTAATCTTTTAACTTAGTCATTTTTACTTTAATTTTTTAAAAGTAAAAAAAAGTGTTTTTTAAATTATCTTATACCCTAGCTCTCTCTATTACATATCATTTAAACTATTTATAATCACTATAACTATATTTATATATATATTTTATACACTTTAACTTTTATTATCATTATAATAACAATAATAACAACAACAACTCTTATAAATTTATATTATACTGTTTTATATTTAAATATTATGCTATGTTTTTTATTATTAATATGTGATATCTATAAATGTATTCATGTTTATACTCCTATGGAACCATTTTTTTACAACCAATAATTCATTTATAAATATTTTTCTCTTTATATATTTCCCTCTATATATCTTTTTTAATAACTATTTTTATACTAATGTCATCATAATACCAAAATCCCTATTAAAATTTGGTTTTATCTTTCCTATTACTATTGCTTCTTTTATTTTCCTTTCTTTAATATTGTCTATATGTAACATTATTTTTACTGAACTTTGTGTAAATTTTTGTCCTGTTTCCTTCTTATGTATATATATCAGTGATTTATTATCTGACATGTTTTAATCTTGTTTTTATAGAGTTTTTAGTTTCTCTCATATATTTGTTATCAATCCTGTTATCTAAAAATTGTTTGCATTTTATCATATATACTTCATTAATTATTTCTTTATTATCTTTATTATATCCTATGTATTTGTTATCTATTAAATTTAATAGATTTTTTCTTTTTTTATTAACTATTTTATATTAATTATTCTTTTGCATTTTAAATTAATCTTCTTTATAATTTTATTAAACATATTCACTATGATATTATTTATTTTTATTTCTACATATCTAATTTCACTTTTCTTCTTTCCTCCATTTTTTTATTTTCATTTATCTTATTCTCTATTTTTTCAGTGCTTTTTTTTAATTATACATACAGGGAAGTTACTCTTTTTTAATTCATTGTTTATTAAATCTTTTTATTAAATATAGTCTTTTTTTGAACAATACATTGCATTCCTGTATATTCTTGAATATATACAACTAATTTTGTATTTCCTATTGATATTGGAGAACTAATTTATTATGTTATTGCCAGTATTGTTTTTTTTATAAATATTTGTTTAAATATACCATTTTTATCTATCAATTTCTTTTGAAACATTATATCCAGATATTAAATTTCATTATTTTCTTTCTTTTTAACTGCAAATTTTATATTTCCTTCCATCTTATTAATATCATTAATAAACCACTTTATTTGTCTTTGGCTTTTATTAAATAAAAATTATCCAATAATCATCTACATACCTGTTAAAAAACAAAGGAGAATTTTTATTTTCTGTTATATCTTTATCAAACTCTCATATAAATATTGTTTAAAATTGTACTTAGAGCTCCTCCCATTAATAATTCTTCTTTTTGCTTATAAAATTCCATATTATATTCAAAATTTACATCCTTATGATATAATTCCATTAAATCTACCAATGTATGAATAGATAATTTAATTTTTTTTATTTTTATCCTTATTATATTTTCTATAGCTATTTATTGCTTTTTCTACATTTAAATTTGTATACATTGATATAATATTCATTTTTGTAAATATTAAATTTCTGTATTCATATTTTTTAAATATGTCATTAATTTCATTTGTACATTAATGTTAAATTTCTGTATTCATATTGTTTAAATATGTCATTAATTTTGTTTATTAAAATTTTAATAAATGAAATTAATGACATATTTAAAAAATATGAATACAGAAATTTAACATTTATAAAAATGGACATTATATCAATGTATACAAATTTAAATGTAGAAAAAGCATTAAATTTAGTTCTAGGAAAGTATATTAAGAATAAAAATAAAAAGATAAAATTCCTATTCATATATTGATAGATTTAATGGAATTATTTTGTAATGAAGGAGCCCTGCAATTTTAAGCAATATTTATATGAATGAGTTTGATAAAAGTATAGCAGAAAATAAAAGTGTTGCTTTGTTTTTTAATAGATATGTAGGTGATTATTTGATGATTTTTAATAAAAGTCAAAGACAAATAAACTGGTTTGTTAAAGATATTAATGAGGAGGAGGGAATATAAAATTTACTGTTGAAAAGGGAGAAAATAATGAAATTTTATATCTAGATATAATGTTTCAAAAGAAATTAATAGATAGAAAATGGTACATTCTAACAAATATATATATAAGAAAAATAATATTGGTAATAACATAACAAGTTGATTTTTCAACATCAATAGGAAATACAAAATTAGTTGTATATATTCAAGAATATACAGGGCTGCAATGTACTATTCAAAAAAGACCATATTAAACAAAAAGATTTATAATTAATGAGTTAAAAAAGAATGATTTTCCTGTATATCTAATTAAAAGAAATATTAAAAAAATAGAGTGTAGGGTAAATAAAAAGAATCAAGAAAAGAAGAAAAGTGAAAATATATATTGTATCGAGGTACATCGTGATCGTGATCGAATGTTTTAGTATTTTTAAGAGTAAAAATATTTAAGAAATGTCGTTTTAAAAATCAAAGGAAAATAAAAGTTTAAAAGTTGAGAACAAAAGATTAGGATAGGGGGGTTTATTGTTAAAGAAAGGAAATAAATGATTGTAAAAGGAGGGTAAGATTTTAGAAATAAAAGAAAAAAAAGGAATTGAAATAAAAAATGATTTAATATTACTTTTTTTAAATTCGTAATAAAGTAAAAAAGAGAGGGAGTTTGTTTTGTCTTATAATAAAAGGATTGAATGTGTGCATGTATAAATAGATTTTGAATAAAGGAAAGGAATTTTAAAAGACAATGGAGAGCTAATGTAATAAAACAAAAAGAAATCTAATTAAACAGCTAAGAAAAAAATAAAGAAACTAAATATTAATATTCACTTAAACCAATGACCAATGGAAAGGATCAGAGGTCCAATCAGAGCGAAATTGAATGTATGATGGATCCGCAAGATAAGAAGCGCCAGGTATAAAAGAAGTGAACTTATTGTTAGATTAATTAATCAAAAAAAATTAGAGAGATATAAAAATAAAAAAGAATATAATTAAAGAGAATAAAAAAAAAACATTATTAATTCAATTAGAAAATAAAGTTGATCGGAAATAAATTGGATCAAATAAATTATTAACGAAAGTAGAAAGAAATTTAATCGGAAATAAACTGATTCAAGAAAATTGCAGAAGCTACTATTCAAAGAAAATGATGCATTGTTGAACCCATCGTATTGTGCAGCTGGCCTGAGCCTTCTCTGCAGCACTATCAGTAGATAGTTTGAAGGACAAACCATGTTTGGGTGAAGTCTAAGGAACAGTGGAGGGTCCATGCTGAGATCAATGAATGTTCATATAATACCAAAAATTAAGGAAAGATCTATGAGGAATTAGTGCTAACCGGTTGGAACCAACATTTTACAGAAGCTACATTTTGTCATATTCACATCAAACCACAAATCCTAGGTAATATTTCATTTTTCTTATTCTCCAATTCTTGATCTTTAAGCTGTGGTAGATAAGTAAATAAAAACTTTTTACTTTTAACTTCTTACAAACTATTAACTTCAGGGTATAAATTATATTGGCTCCATTGTCCAATTTTTATTCAGAGTTATTTATTGTTTGTATGTGTGAATTTTAATTAAATATGTTTTGTATTTTTTTATTTTATTTCAAATCTATTAATTAATGTTTGCCAGTCATGGTTAAAAATGTGACGGACTTTTCATCGTTCACATCCTGGAAATTTTAGACGGAAAATAAAGATTTTTATGTGAAATGAGAGATTTTATAAAGTTCCGTAAGATGCTGTCCTCTTGTGAATTATTTTACAAGTAAAAAATCAATAAATCTGTCAGTTAAGGTTAAACAAAGAAGAGAGGTGGACTTATCTTAGATCTGATTGGCTAATAAATTTTGACAACAAAGAAAATCCCTTGTCAAAAACAAATTCGCTCCAATTTCTTTTGTTTTATTTTGAAAGCAATAAACGAATGTTTTAAATCATTCTAAAAGGTTTCTTTAAAATATTATATATTATTTTCATAAAATATGCTGAAAATCAAATTATTTTAAAAAAATAATTAAGATTTTAACAAAAATTAACCAAAATTATTAACTTTTTCTGCAAAGTAAAACTGTCAAACAAATCATATCATCACGTAAACATTTTGATTCATTTTTTGATTTTGTTTTACATTTACTGCTCGTAAATATTTCTACAATTATAAAGAGAAATTTATTTTTGAAAAAACTTTCGTTTATTTTCATAATCTGACAAATTATTAATGTACTTTTTATAAACGAAACTAAAGTGAATATAACAAGGAAAGTTGAATATATTTTAATGATTGAATTTGTATTTTGACACTTGACTTTGTGAAATTGACCAATTAAAACATTAGGCTTTTACCTCAGTTGGCCAATGAAATAATCAGTAATAAAGAGGTTAAAATATTTATTTAATTGAAAAGAGTGTGTGTGGTTGTATTATGACACAAAGCGATCATTTAAGAAAAAAGAGTGAGATTTTAAATGTTATTGAAATATTGATGTTAATAGAAAAAACATACACATTTGTTATGAGATAATACGTTTAATTAATGGAAATAGAGTGGGGATTGAAATATTTAATTATTATTAAGAAGTGATTTACATTGAAACTAAAAGAGTAGGAAGTATTTTTTTAAATAAGGATTTTTGAATGATGCCAAAGTTTTATCATGCAGAAAGTAATTTTTTTTATTAAGAAATAGAAGTTTAGAGTGGGCGGAGATTTTTAAGACAGTTACAATTCGATGAGCTAGCTGGGATTTTAGGTACTAGATTCATTGCTGGTCGAGCAAACATGTTAATTACTCCATAATTAACTTGCACCTAAAGGGATCTCCTTAAAATAAATAAAGGGTTTGTTTGGCCAGTGTTTTAATTTAGTAGCTGAGTGTTTATATTATTGGTAGCTTGCTGCCAATGATATTGCTCACTCCACCTGAGGGACCAGAAACCTTAGAGATAGGATAGTTTGTTAATGAGGGAAGTGCAAAAATATATTTGTTTTTATTACTATAAAAAAAGAAAATGGGCAGTTCAATATATAGGAATAAAAACAAATAATATAGTGAATAAGTTTAATAAAATTATAAAGAAGATTAATAAAAAATGCAAAAGAATAAGTAATTTAAAAATAGTTAATAAAAAAGACAAAACCTATTAAATTTAATGGTTAACAAATACATAGGATATAATAAAGAAATAATTAATAGAGTACATATGATAAAATACAAACAATGTTTAGATAGTGGGTTTGATAACAAATATATGGGATAAACTAAAAATTCTATAAAAACAAGATTAAAACAACCTATGTCAGATAATAAATCTCTGATATATACACATATGAAGGAAACAGGACACAAATTTACATAAAGTTTAATAAATATGATGTTGCATACAGACAATAAAAAATAAAATAAGCAATACTAATAAGAAAGATAAAACCAAAATTTGATAGGGATTCTGGAATTATGATGACCTTAGTGTAAATATAGTTCTTAAAAAAGATATAGAGGAAAATAAAGAGAAAATTACTTATAAATGAACTATGGATTGGAAAAAAATTGTTACATAGGAGTATAATATGAATATATTTATAGATATTAAATATTAATGAAAAAAATTTATAATATTTACATATGAAACGGTATAATATAAAGTTATAAGATAGTTATATAATAATAAGAATAAAAGTTAAAGTGTGCAAAAATAAAATATATAGATAAGGAATATCAGTGCTTATAGATATAGTTAGTTTAAATAAGGATCATAGAAAGTTGAGCAATTATAGACTGATAGCAGTAATATCAGTGTTATATAAAGTTTTCGCATATATGGTGGCTGGAAGGGTTGCAAGATAGATGGAAGAAAATAATATAGTCGGAGAAATGCAAGAAGGTTTTTGATTGGATAGGCATATAGAAGATAGTTTTTTGTAGTTACACAGCTTATAGATATGAGTGGAAATACAGGTAGATAGTTATATATGATTTTTATAGATATAGAAAAGGCATATGATAGGGTAAATAGAAATAGATTATGGGTAAGTTTAGTAAATTTGGGAATGGTTGGAACTTTAGTGGAGGTTATTAAGATATTATATGAGAATAATTACTATACATATTAATTAGGCAATATAGAATCAGTTAAATGGGGTGGAATTAAGACATGGATACCTTATGTCACCTATTTTGTTTTTGTTGTATTTGAGAGAAATGGAGAGAGCAATAGAAAGACTAGGAAGAGGAGTAGAAATGCCATTAATAGGTGGTAAGGGAGTATATATATTTCGGTTTTTTTATTTGCAAATAATGTCTTCTTGTGCACAGAAAGAAGGGAAGATATGGCAGTTATGCTCAGGATATGCACAAGAGTGAGTAAAGAGATGGGGATTAAATTTAGTGAGGAAAAAGTAAAGATGACTAATACTGGGAAAAGAAAAGACAAAAATGTTTATTGGGGGATATAAAATTAAGTGTGGCAAATAGGTATAATTATTTGGGAATCATCTTAAATAATCAGAGAAATTGCTTGGATAAATAGGAGAAAGAATTGATAAATGAAGCCAAAAAAAAGCTAAGGGATTGATAAAGAAATTAAGTGTTTTCATGTAATAAATATGATGTGGTTAGAATTGTATGGGAGTGATTATTGCAGGGATCACATATGGTAAAGATGTGTTATGTGTTAGTAAAGGAGTATTAGATTACGTAGAAAAAGTACAAAGAGAAGTAGGAAGACATGCATAGATGCAGATGTGTGGGTGGCAAAGGAGGCAATTCAAGGAGAAATACAATGGTCAAGTTTTTATATGAGAGATACAAAAAGCAAAATGAAAATGTTTAGTAGATTGCAGTTTATGGGTAATAAATAGTATTTAATTGGGTTATGAGTAAAGGGCAGGCAACAAAATGAGTGAGAAAGGTAGTACGGAATGCAGAAGATTTGTCTAAAAATTTGTCAGTATTATAACGGACGGAACAATCTCATCATACACCCCCCTAATACCTATCATACCAGTCACGTTAGTCGCTAATTCGATCTTTAGCGGTGTGTAGTCCCACTACACATCGTGCATCCACATTGGTCATCAGATATAACGGACAGAACGATGACTACTAGCCCCAAAAGTTGATTACGCCAGATATAATGGACGGAATGATTACAACTAATCCCAAACATTGCTAACACCAGATGTAATGGATGGTCAACTAACTTGCAGACTGTACTACTATGCAGATGTAGCAATATGGTGTGGGGATAAGTTAATATGCTCTAATTTATTACCCGTAATGAAACAATCTGCAAAGACCTACCAGGCTTAGAAGGGAAAAAAGTTGCATCCAACTATGCTCAGACTGTGGGTCATCTGATAGAATGCTAATGAGAACCTGATGAAATGCTTAACCAATGATTGCATACCTTTTAATTGACTAACTCTATCCCTATTTAACAATATTAAATGCAATTTATGTTAGTTCATCCACTTTCCCCCCTTTTAATTCCTTTATGCCCTAATATTCAAACCCAGAGGGAATATTGCTTTTAACTCCTTTAGCAGGTATGAACAAATATACACAGCAACTCCTGCACCTATATATAGGTTATAACTAGCATTTATTATATTTGATTTATTTTCAAGCTTTTATATAAGAAAAATAGATGTGTGTGCATGTATAATTATTTATAAACTGTGGAATGTAGGACAACTCAATAAACCAGAGACCGGAATAATATAAACTCTCAAACATTTATTAACAAAACTAAATATCAAGTATAACAACAATAGTAATGATAAAAAAATATAAAAAATAATAATCATATGTACATGCGTCACATGTGAACCTCTACCATTTTACTAATTAATGATTATTATAATCCAACCCTTATACCCATGGTAGAAATCCACCTATGTCACTCATTCTCTACAAATTATAATTATATAGAAAAATAAACTTTAGTTATTTAATGTAATTGAGATGCTGGCTAGCTAAATTATATATTTACAAATGTTAATCTATTTAACAAGTTTCCCAATTTTTATATATGATAGAGACAGATGCCAGTTGATTAGTCAAACATACTGGAAAATATATGTACACATAATCACAAAATAAAACATATAATATGTATTCTGTATAAGTGTTGTAATTTAACCTATGAAAATAAATTTAGATAATCTTACCTCAATATTTATGTGGATAACCTGATGTGAAGCAGGTGGGTTTACCTAAATTTTATTTATAATGAAAATATAAAAAATATCAAAATGAATAATCCCCCCTTTTCTTCTTTGCTAATTCTGAAAAATGAGGCTTCAGCATCAGAGTATGAAAATACAACTGCTAGATATTATGATTTAAAAAATAAATAAATAAATAAACAAAAATTTACAATATTGATTCTTTGATTTAAAAAAAATTGTAATTGGAACAAAGTTTATAAAAATCATCCTAATAAAAGTAGTAGTAGTTGATCGATAGGCAAGTTGTTCTTCAAAGCAGTTTCACTTAGTAAATCATTTTCCTTAGCAAGGATAGATAGGTACAATGGTGTCTCCTGTAGTTGTGTTTAATAGTAAACACCTTGATCCTCATTTGCTTCACCATAAAGTATTCCAATCCTTGTTTACTTTGGACTGCAGGCATCTTCTTATGTGTTTACAATAAAGTAGAAATAATATATATATATATATATATATATATATATATATATATATATAGGTTTAATGCAGCTGGTAGGAAATACCATGATGCACAATAGCATGTTTTGCTCTAGCCCATCTTCATATTAAAGTATAATTTAATAATTATTTGTAATCATAAATTTATATCAGATAATATAGAAGCGCTATATATATATTGTAACGATATATAAATATGTCGTTACATTAATTTAAAATAAAAACTTAAAAGTTCGCAAATAAAAGTAAAAAACTAAACGCTAAAATTAAAATGTTTGTTAAACGTATATATTCGCACAGATGCTAAACTTTAAAAATATTTTTTTTAATAAATAAAAAAAAGGTATTTGAATGTATTTTTTTTATAAAAAAAGATTTAAATATAAAAATAGTTTAAAAAAGAAAGAACGTAAGTAAAAATAAAAACAGGTATTAATTAATTCTTGTAATCTTTAAATGGAAATGATTGTTTATAAATTGTTTGAAAAGCAAGCTAGCCGTGGGCTCTTGTATAATTAAAATGATCTGATGAAAGATAGATAAGAAAAAAAGAGAAATTAGCTTGACCAATGGAAGCACTAAGCCTTGGCTCGGACCCTAACGAAAGTGATGGATTAGTGACGTTTTGTTCAGTCAATCCGTGTGGATAAATATAAAAAGGGAAATACAGTTTTTTCGGACAGTTCCAGCGTTGTGTGTTTGAGAGGTGGTAGGATGCACACACCACACTCTCTATTTAAAAAGGAAAAATGAAAAGACTGTGATACCTTGAACCAGCTATTGCCATCTCCAGAACATTATCTTCCAATGGAGGCGTCGCGGGAATTAAAAGCAGAAACCTGGACTCTTCTACTGTGAGCTATGAACTTTACAAATTAACAACAACCAAAAAAAGTAATTAAGAACTTTCGTCATTGATTTTTTTTAAAAAAAGATTCAGCTAATTTAAATTTTAAAATGAACTCTTATTTGATTTTCAAATTAATAATTGATTGTTTAAATGTATATAGTTAAGTTTTGCTAAAATCATTTCCATTTTATTATTTTTATTTGTAGTAATATTTATTGTAGAAATTATTAAATGCATTACATTTAAGTTGGGTATAGACATTGCATAGATTCATTAGCGGTTGGTTATGTTGTGGTTTTCACATTCGATTAGAATATATGGGTCAACGATATCACTGCAAGCATCTTATGATGAATGCTAATGGGATTTGTATATTCCCAATGCAAGTGACATTTATCGATGACTTTGTATTTTGATCGGTTGTGTTTAATTTGGAATGTTTTTGACCATGGAATCTGTGCAGCTGATCTGTACTCAACATTTTAAAGCAAATTTATAAAAATAATCTGTGCGAACGTATTTAAATGTTAAATTTAAGTCGGGCGTGAATGGCTATATAGTTTTGTAAAGTTATATTAAGGGAGGGTAATCTTAGGTTATTCGTTTCGTGGTTGAATTGGCTCAATGGATTGGATATATTTGTGTAAGTAGTAGATGTAGTATAAGTTTCGCTACGTGCAGAATTGCTGAATGCACCGCACCAACCCTATGCCTATGGATGGGATTGTAAGTCGGCAAAAAGGATCGCGGTCCCTTCCTATGGAGTTTTTATTTTATTGTTCTTCTTGCTATACAGACGTCATATTCCTGTATCGGACAAGAGTCAATGTTTTCTCTAACTACACTGTTCAGATGTCCATTCCTGACAGTATAGTATATTTGTGCTGTTGTATTTTCATGCTACATTTAATACATAAATGTATCAGATGGATTGATGCCGGTTTGACTGCGAATTTTAGCCTAAGGTTAAATAGGGATAGAATGTTTTATTTCAAATGCAAATCTATGTAGTCTATTCATACTTGACCATCTAAATAAAATATTAAACTCATTGAAATTTATGTAAATGTACAATTAAAGAGTAATATAAAAATCTAAAAATGTTAAACCTATTCCTCGAATTTAGAATGATTTTATATGTGCGTAAATAAATATTTTTGTGTGTTAATTTCTGGCAGTGACTTTTATTTATTGATATTTAAGATATAAATTAAGATATAGATTTTTATCTCTGCGTCTCCGCTGAGCTAGTGACTTGGGCTAACGATCGGAATATTTAAATAAAGTGGAATCTTAACAGCGCGTATCTGCCTACTTTATAAATTTTTCTAGGCTCAAATGCCTAGATGGCGCCCTGCTAGTTGCAGATATTGTTTTTGCGGTTAGATTCGATCTTCACTTTGCATTTCGATCGTTATAATATATTAAGAAAATTATTTCATTTTACTTTCTTTTTCAATTTTCAGCAGATTAATTTTCATTATTCTTTTTGAAAAAATTTAAAATAGTAAAAAAAAATTACTCCAACAACTTTTAAAACACAATTTAATTATTTAAGAATTTATCACTTATTCTTACTTCTTATTTTACTTCCTTTCCTCTGAAGTTGGTAAACTTTTAATTACAGCATTTGACTTTTAAAAATGTTTATAATTTAAATAAAAGAAAAAGTAAAACTCCATTTTAGCGTTCGAAATTTTACTTTAAATGATTGTCTATTGTTGTAGCTGCTATCTCTTTTGACAAGAAGAACAATTTTGTAAAAAGTTTCTATTTTTATATAAAACGCTGAGAACGCTGATATTTTAAACTGCCTATTGTTTAAATTCACTTAGATTTTTATATGTATTGTTTAAATACATTTCGTTTATTACAAAAAAAAATAATAATAATAAAATCAGTTTTATTTTCACACATATGTGCACCCCAACTTAACTTCAGGTCATCCCAAATTCATTTAACTAAAAATTAATATTCAATTTTAAATTAAAAAAATAGATATATACATTACAGTTTATTTAATCAAATAGTTTTATATATATACAATATTACTTTGTAAAATACTGATCGTATTTTATTTATTATAACTTAGTAATAATAACAAGTCAGCTGTCACATGACTTATATATAGCTTGCACTTACAAATATGTAATATTAAGAGCGTGCTAATAGCTCTAAACAAGCTTTTTTTTAATTTATTTATGATAAATGCTACTACAAGAGAAGGCATTCAAATCATTTTTATCTTGGATTGTCCCCATCCCCAGACCGGTTTCGACCTATGGGTCTCTTCAGTGAGGAGTTGGGACATTAGATTTAAAAAAACCAACTCAAGCAAAGCATTTATCTAAAAGTTAATTGTTAGAAGAAGATCTGAAACTTTTAGACATCTACATGTCTTTAAAGTCAGCTCTCCAACTGAAAAAATCATATGGGCCTGAACTTAATTCAGATACTCCATATATTAGTAGGCTTAGCCCTTTAATTTAGCTAAAGCCACAACAGCAAAATAATAATAGTAATAATAACAAGTCAGATGTCACATGACTTATATATAGCTTGCACTTACAAATATGTAATATTAAGAGCGTGCTAATAGCTCTAAAAAAAAAAAAAAAAAGCTTGTTTAGAGCTATTAGCACGCTCTTAATATTACATATTTGTAAGTGCAAGCTATATATAAGTCATGTGACATCTGACTTGTTATTATTACTATTATTATTTTGCTGTTGTGGCTTTAGCTAAATTAAAGGGCTAAGCCTACTAATATATGGAGTATCTGAATTAAGTTCAGGCCCATATGATTTTTTCAGTTGGAGAGCTGACTTTAAAGACATGTAGATGTCTAAAAGTTTCAGATCTTCTTCTAACAATTAACTTTTAGATAAATGCTTTGCTTGATTTGGTTTTTTTAAATCTAATGTCCCAACTCCTCACTGAAGAGACCCATAGGTCGAAACCAGTCTGGGGATGGGGACAATCCAAGATAAAAATGATTTGAATGCCTTCTCTTGTAGTAGCATTTGTCATAAATAAAAAAAAAAAAGCTTGTTTAGAGCTATTAGCACGCTCTTAATATTATTATAACTTAGTAATTTATTGGGTATTATATGTATATATGTAATAATAATAAATAATCTACCCATTTAATATAAATTCCAAATAGATTGTGTTCAATAAATAAGCTTGATCCTTTTAGGAATGTGTGCATTGTAAGCTACCCTTTACAGTATATTTATACAAAAGATGGGATGATTGTGTTAAGAGAATTGTTGAGTGTTATAATGGTAAGGAATGGGATAGAAGAATAGATGCATTAATGAATAATAGGGAGATGGAGAGATTGGAGAATTAGTATGGAGAGTAAAAAGTGTTTAAATATATGTAGAATTAAACGAATATTGGGTGCGAGTTAACTTATGATAATATGAAGGAAATTGGTTTACTATTTAAAGCTTGAACAGAATCTTTAGGGAACAGGGGATATACACATAAATGGAAAAATTTGGATGATTTAGTCTGCAAGTTGTGTAAAGAAAGCATAGAAAATATTAGGCATAGGTTAATCGAATGTAAATGCCAGAAAGCAGAAAGAATACAAATAATGAAGTTAAGAAAGAATAAATATAAATAAAATGATTATACGGAAGGTGGGTTATTGTTTTTTATGCTGGGCTGGTAAAAGATAAGAGGGATTTATATATAAAGGCTATGGAATTGACAAAAATTATGCTGTGGAAATGGGATGGAGCAGGATAGAGAAGAATATGAGAAAACTTAAGGCAGGGAATGGAAAGGGAAGGTAAAGTGGCTAACAGGTTTCTCTGGGCATACTAGCTGAGAGATTTCTGACACTGTATCAGGAGAAGTCACAGTGCATGATGTCACATCAAAAAAAGTTTTTTTTTACTTTAAAAAAATTAAAGTAAAAGTGGCTAAGTTAAAAGATTACAATATTTATAGTTTTTAGATATTAAATAAGATAGATATAAAATATTAGTAACAGAAGAATGAATAAGAAAATAATAGAATTTATAGGATTTAAAAATTAAAAAAATTATTAATAAATGAATTAAGATTGAATTGAGAATTGTATGAAAGTACAATTATTAAGTATTTTATTAAGGTGGAGCTAATAAAACTAAAGTTTAAGTTTATAAAGAATAGAAGTAATTAGGAGATTATTAAAAATAATTAAAATGAATAATAAATTAAAATTAATAGTTCATGAATATGTATTTATACAGTCAGGAATACACATGTATAATTTATATTTGTTTTATATTTATATTGTATATTTTATTTTATATTAACTGGATTATTTTATTTGGGTTTGATTATATTTATTTCAGTTTTGTTATAGTATATATTGTTTTTTAATTTTATTTATTTTATAATTTTTTAAATTATTTTATTGCTTACATTTTTTATAGTTTTATTTATATAGTTTATTTTGTTCATTATATCATAGCTCTGAAGACAATCTGTCTGCAATGATTCATATGTTAAAAGTTTCCCATATAAATTTGTAAAATTTTTATATGAATGTTACATATGAGTGAACCATTCTTTCTAAATTTAAACTATACAAATAAAATTGACACCTTTTTATAACTTCTCTTAAATTAGAAATAAATATTCTCACATATTCTAGCAAGATTATAATAGTGTATAATTGTCTAAATTATATTTTTATCATTTTTTTTAGTAACATGTACTTGTTCTCATTATTTATTAAATTATGTAACAGAAATGATTAATAAATCCTTTTTTTTTTTTCAAATCATATGTAGAAAAAAAAAAGTTATAAATATATTTGAAAGATAAATAAAATAGCATACTTTCTTCATTTTTATATTTTACTGATATCCTTCATATTTTTTTTCCCTTTGGGTGTTTAGTATATTACATTGTTTCTGCCCCATTTTCTGATTAACAAAATTCCACAAAATTATTGGCTATGGAGAATTAGTTCTTTTTTGAGGGATATAACTCTGCCATTATATACATTGAGCTGGATACACTGATGGTTGTTAATAAACATATATTTAATCTTTCTAATATTTTATTTAAAGCAAATGTTCAGTTTTGTCTTGATTAATTGTTCAATGACTACACTCTTCTTTTTATAGCAATGTTGAATTTTATTATTGTGGCTTTCTTTTTATAATAGATATAATATTAATGTCAAACAAATTTCAGATATTTTTTAAAAATATTCATCTTAATTAATATCAGCTGTCTGTTTTTTCTAGTAAATATGTATATGCGTTAAGTTTTTTGCTTAACAATAGTTTAGAATGGCCAAAAGATACTACAAATAAGTGCTAGCATTTGATTACTTACTACCCTCTTAACATACTATATCATAAAATAATGAAATCAATAAATAATATTTTTATTAAAAATATAAGTTTTTACACATTAAAACAAATTTAATCAGAAATCAATTTCTGATTTTTTTTTCAAATAAAACTTTATTTTTAGATATATAACCATGTGCACGAGTAAGCATAATACATATACCTAAAAAAATTCTTTGTAACATAATACAAATAAATATACAGAGGTGTAATGAGCTTTATTGGCATTCTAGATAGGCCAAACATGTATTCTTGTCACACTATCAAAAAATTGAAATAATACACACCAACATAGTACAGAAATATTGTGCTTCCCCTTCAATCATTTGACGCCCTAGATATTCACTTATTTACAGTATCACTATGGTTTTGTACATATGTGGACAATTACATCTGGATAAATTGGTTTATATAAAATATAGGCATTTTTTTCCTAATAAAAAATATAGAATTATATGTTTACAGTCATTATATTATTACAAATTTAGATATTAAAATCCATTTGCTAGTAAATTTGAAACTGTTTCTCAAAAATCTTTTTAAGATCCAAAGGTTCATATTTGTATTTTTATATTGGATTATTTCCATCATCTAATATGTGTGTTGAATGTCTTTAGAAAAGTTTAATTTTTATTTAAATATTCCAAATACATTCAAATGTTAGTAATATCACTGCAAAGAGGTTAGTATATGCACCAACTATTAGTAATATCACAGCAAACAAGTTGGTATATGCACAATGTTTTGAGAGGTATTTTTCTCCCCTCTTCTTCAGGTGTTGATGGCCTGACCAGTGACAGTACTAGCATGGGATTTGAACCTGGGTCCTTAGATTTTTGATTATTGAATTTTAAGATAACGCTCTAACCAACTGATCCATCCTGCCAAAGGCAACAGTATGTACTAATTTCCTATACTTATCTATGAGGCTCCTCCTGATTTCTACACTTTTTCCCAAGAGTAAAGTTGATTAGTGGGTTCCATACATTATGTATAGTCACACTAGGTTGGCTTATGGGATTTTTTGTCATTGGCATGTGAGCAGCTTCTTTAAATTTTCTTCTTTGTACCTTTTCTTCTCTGTCCAATATTTTTGTATTTTCCCAATCAAACATATGTTCATTGGTACATATTATGGTCTGCTACCTTAGACACATCTGTTTTCTCTCTTCTAATCATCAGTTTATGTTCTTGCAAGAACTTTTCAATGGGACAGTTGGTCTCACCAAATGATGCAGTTTTTCTTTTCAGCATTTCAAGTTTAGGCTTTGTAGATGTTAGAATTCTTCATAGTGTGGTATGACTCTGGAAAGCTGTTCTAATGGTATACTGATTGCAGATTTTTCTTAATTTGTCTGCTATTTTTGGAATGTATGGGTACCCTACAGTACCAATAATTGTCTTTTCTCTTGATGGTTCTTTTTGTTGTCTATTTAACAACAGCTGATGGATAACCATTTTTTATAAGAGTTTGTTCTATATAGATCTTTCCCCAAATTGCTAGTTTCTGAATAAGCTTCTTTTGCTCTGTTCCACTGTGATAGTATAACTCCCATGCTTTGTGTTTTTGGTGTATTGGGTGTATAGGCTAGGTATTTTCCTGTATGTGTAGGTTTTTGGCACACTGTAGTTTTGATTTTGCCATGAGGGAATCTTGTCACAAGAACATCTAAGAATGCCAATTTTTGTTCTTGTTCTGATTCTATTGTGAATTTAATTGAAGGGGTTATGTTGTTGATGTGTGTCCAGAAAGTTTGTAGCAATGCTTCACCATGTGGCTATACAACAAATGTATCATCCACATAGCGAAGCCAGTCAGAGGAGACACACATCAACAACATAACCCCTTCAATTAAATTCACAATAGAATCAGAACCATAACAAAAATTGGCATTATTAGATGTTCTTATGACAAGATTTCCTCATGGCAAAATCAAAATACAGTTTACCGAAAACCTATACATACAAGAAAATACCTAGCCTATACATCCAATCACATCAGAAACACAAAACATGGAGTTATACTATCACTGTGGAACAGAGCAAAAGAAGTTTGTTCAGAAACCGGTGATTTGGAAAAAGAAAAGATCTATATAGAATAAACTCTTATAAAAATAGTTATCCATCAGCTGTTATTAAGAAAACGTTAAATAGACAACAAAAAGAAACATCAAGAGAAAAGACAACTATTGGTACTATAGTGTACCCATACATTCCAAAAATAGCAGACAAATTAAGAAAAATCTGCAATCAGTATAACATTAGAACAGCTTTCCAGAGCCATACCATGCTACAAGGAATTCTAATATCTACAAAGCCTAAACTTGAAATGCTGAAAAGAAAAAAACTGCATCTATGAAATACTGTGTGAATGTGGAAGAACATATATTGGTGAGAGCAACTGTCTCATTGAAAAGTACTTGAAATAACATGAACTGATGCTTAGAAGTGAGAAAACAGATGTGTCTAAGGTAGCAGACCATGTATGTACCAATGAACATACTTTCGATTGTGAAAATACAAAAATATTGGATAGAGAAGAAAAAGTACAAAGAAGAAAATTTAAAGAAGTTGCTCACATGACAATGGCAAAAAATCCCATAAGCCAAACTTAGTGTGAGTATACATAATGTATGGAAACCACTAATCAACTTTGCTCTTAGGAAAAAGTGTAGAAATCAGGATGAAATTACTACATACTATTGCCTTTGGCAGGATGGCTCAGATGGTTAGAGCATTACTTTAAAATTCAATAATTAAGAATCTACAGATCCAGGTTCAAATCCCATATGAGTACTGTCACTCGTCAGGCCAGCAACACCTGAAGAAGAGGGGAGAAAAATACCTCTTGAAACGTTGTGCATATACTAACCTGTTCGCTGTGATATTACTAACAGTTGGTGCATATACTAACTTGTTTGCTGTGATATTACTAACAGTTGATGCATATACTAATCTGTTTGCTGTGATATTACTAACATTTGAATGTATTTGGAAAATTTAAATAAAAATTAAACTTTTCTAAAGACATTCAACACACATATTAGATGATGGAAATAGTCCAATATAAAAATACAGCTAGAACACCATCATCACAAACCTTCAGGAAAATACAAAGGTTCATATGTTTAAATGAACTGTGCAGAATAATATTAAATGCTGAGAATTGCAAAAAAAAAAATAATGCTGACCAAATCATGATATGTCACAAATATACTAACACATATTTTATTTCTAAAAGTTTTAGTTAGATTTTCTTTTCAAAATAATTTGAGAAATTTTAAAATATTTAAATTATTCAAATGCTGTTATTTTCAGTTATGATGAGTTGAATTTTGTTGTCTAATTGAAAGTGATGTTTCTTATATTTTTAATAATTTATATTGAAAAGACCAAGGCACCAAAGAGTCAGTCAGATTTGAGTGATTGCTTGTGACTAAATTATTACAAGTATTCCATTTGGTCAATGGTCATTAGAAATTAATGAAAACTTTTATGTAGCTATTATAGATAGATTAAAATCTAGAAAAAAATCATATGGTGTATTTTTTTAAATTAGAGTTTATATTTTATTTTTATACAGATGGATTAATTTATATATAAATTTATGTAGATAAATTAAATCTTATATACATATACATTCTTTAATTAATTTATAATTTCTTATGTATATGTTTTTGTTTTATAGTTATTATTACTGCTTTTATATAGTATTATGGTTTTATTATATATAATATGTATTTATGATTGCATATATATTTTTGATTATTGTTTATATTCACATCAATATTATATATTTGCATCCTTATTAAACAGTATAATCTTTTTCATAAAATATTGATTTTATGTAATGTAATTAATATTATCACATTAATTATTAAATAATAATTTTTTATTATGTATTTTATTTTAATTTTGTTATAAATAATAATTATATGCACTGTTATAATCATCATCGTCAACTTATACGTATTGCTTTGGAAAATTAACAATTATTTATTGGAGTGATTTTTCAAAAATAATTGCTATTTTGATCTTCACCATTTTAAAAAAAAATGGCAGCCATTTTGTTACATTGATAAAATACTATGGTGATTTCAATAAAAACAATATGATTTACTCATACAATATAATGTTAAGATTCATATATGTATTAGCTAATTTAAAAAATCTTAAATTATTTATACTAATAAAGTGCACCAAAAATAAATTTAAAAATGTTTACATTAATTAAATACTATTTGCTTATTTAATATTTTTGTAAGAATAAAATTAAGAAATAATTTAAAAGCAATGTTTTCCATTGTAAAACTGTTTATTTCTTATGTAATTATAAAATAAAACTGATTGCATAATACAGAAAGTACATCGAAAATAAATTTAAAAATTTACATTATTTTAATTTACATTCTTTTTTTTTTAAGTGCTCATTTTTAATTTAATGAATTTTGATCAGAATAGGATATTGATCTTAATGACATCTCAAATACTGTATTATGATTATTACATTCAATAAAATGTCTAATGGCAATATATATATACACAGTAATTTATATTGTGAATTAATAAACAGTTTGTGTACTATATACTTAAATTAGTGTTTTTGATTGATTATAGACTTAAGAAAATAATTATTAATTATCACAGATTTTCAGTTTAAAACGTTTCTGTTTTTTAAATAAGAAAATTAAAATTTAAGATATGCTTTAAATTCTATGCTAATGAGATAATTTTTTTTTTAATTACAGGAATACATTATCATTGTTTATTTTTTATGAAAGTTTTCATTATTATGTGTTTGAAGAAATATAATGTTTTTATTATTCATGGTACGGTATAGATCACTCTCTTTTTAAATCTATGTTCTTTTCAACTCTTAAATATTTTGTAATTTATTACTTATGCTAAAAAATATAATTTTAATATTTATCATTAAAAATTATTTTTCTTTCTCAGCATTGAGAAACAGTTTATATATTTATGAGCATATAATGTTTTTATGATTGTTCTTTCATTCTCTTATTTATAAATTCATTTTTTTTCCATCTTACCATCTCAAGATTTATGATAAATATTGAGAAAATATATATTTAAATTAGAGCAATAGCATGAAAAGCTGAAACTTCTGACAGATGCGCCTTAAAAATGCTTATGTGTCAGAGGTTTCAGCCTTTCACGTTATTATTATATCATCTGCTTGCACTTAATAAATTTAATATATTTACATTTGTTACTATCATTTTATTAGATTTGAAAATTGCTTTGTAGTAAATTGAAAATTTTCACTTTGTTTATTTATGTATAATATTTAGTGAATTAAATGTGAAGGTATTTTAAGCTTCACACTCTTAGTTCAGAATGCTTGAATCTGGCTTATTTATATATAAATTTAACTAGAGAAGAAGGTGGTTCCATCTTTTTCTCGTATTTCTGGCTTGTTTTTGAATTGAGAGTTCCATGTGCAGTCATTATTACATCTGATTGGCTGTCACATAAGCATTTTTAAGGCGCATCTGTCAGAGGTTTTAGCCTTTCACATTATTATTATATCATCTGCTTGCACTTAATAAATTTAATATATTTAAATTAGATCATATTTTGAAATTAATAATAAATTATAATTATTAAAGCTTATGAAATAAATAATGTATAAATACCAACATTCTTATTAAATTCCAGAAATTTACCTTTTTTTCTGCTTTGTTTATATATATTTATAATTATTGTTACTTGATACAGTCTGTATGCATGCATTTTGTAAAGTGATTGACCTAATTATAAGTAAGGCTAACTAGCCAAAAAATTACTGCAAACAAAAAAATAATGCTTGATCATCTTTGGTGGTAGTTTCCCATTGATTGCTAACTCGTAACAATAATTTGTCTTAGCATCTCACTTTTAGTGCTTGATCAGAAACTTTAATGAGCTTGACATCATTAAGATTTAACTGACAATATATTTTTGTTTCATTTTTTTATAGTTGTTTTTATTATGCATTTTAAAAATTCTTTTATCTCTAAGATGTTGTTTATATGATTTTTGAATCAGCATTTTCTATTTTTGCACAATATTGTAATTTCATCTTTCTGTTGCTGTTTTTTTTTTTTATTGTAGTATTTAATAAGCCTTTTCTAAAATCTAATTTTAATAGCCTGAAAAAATATTCTGTTGTTAATTACATAATTTACTGTAGTATTTTATTCATTATACTTTCACCTTCCTCATCATCACATAACAATAAGCAAACAACTTAACTATTCATTGCTGATTTTTATTAAATAAAAATTAAAAACTTTAAACTACTAGATCTTTGTTTTGTTTGTTCAGTGAATACAGACTTGATTATTTGCTATAAAAAAGATTGAAAGGTAGTTTGATAAACAGAAACATCAGTTCATAAGGAAATATGGCTTCTGTTGAAAGAAAAACAAATTGAATTTAAATTCAAGCTTAGGCTCAAAATCATTAGTAATACTCCTAAATAATGATTATTAAACAACAATGTTTGTTCACTAATAAATTTATATTAAAGAAAAAGTTTCAGCTACTGTAGGTATTTGAACAATACATTTTTAACGTTTATAAAAGTTCTTTGCTAAAAGCAGTTAAAGTAATTAGTAATTGTGTATTATAATCAGAAGATAACCATAACCCTTCATCATCATTGATGTACTTACATATTTTTTAATATAATTTATTCTAATATCTCAGAATTAGAGCTACATCATAAAATAAAATGGGTCCCCTTATATTATTAAGGGATATTGTATTATTATAATTATAGCAAATTCATTTTCCACAACACACATAGATGAATAGATCATTCTAATTTGAGAAAAAGAAAGATGAGAGAAGGATAAGAGCTAAACTTATACTTTCATATCGACTTGCATAATGGGTGAGTGGTAAAGGATAAAATTGTGTATGCATAACGGTAGAGAGTTAATTGTTGGCATGAGAGACTCTTGTGCACTCTGCACTAATATAAATGACTGAAAATATTCATTTATTAACAGTCATTTAATCAATCAATAAATAATCAAAAACAATAATAGAATCTTAAAAATAAAAGATTAGAGATGAGTTTTGTGATGAATATACAAACCTATCCATAAAAACACAAAAGACATCTACATAATTACATGCTGTGTTTATTTGCTATATTGCAATGCTGTCTTTTAACTCCATCTCCAGTCAACTTTTGAAAATAGTTCATCCTCTACTGACCATCAATTATATATTTCCAATGAAAGCAATCGATATTGAATTTTGAGATATTCTTTATTTCACAAACAGGGTATAATCTTATCATAAGAACAATTTTTAAATGCACCATAAAATGTTTATTTAGGAAGTTTTACTTTTCATCTGCTTTATATGACTAATTCAGTGAAGATATGACTTTGTAATAGTTGACTGTAATACCATCTACAACAAGCTGTAAATATTGAGTTATTTATTTTTCCTTATATCTTATAAGAATCATATAGAATATCTTTAAATGAAATTTTTGTAATGCCTTTATGCTTTATCAGTGGGAATTCCAGTTCTTTTTTTTTATATAATAAATTAGATGAAAGATACAAACAAATCTATCTTTCTATTTAAATAAGTAATTAAAATTATGTATATTATTACATGAGTAACTATTTGACCTAAAGTTGTTGAAAATTTTTCCTCCTTTACTCGCTGTTAATGGACCTATTTAATTATTAAAGTCTTCACAGATTGTATTCAGACATATTAAAAACATCCTGTTGATAATTTTTTGAATTGATAAAGATTGTGCAATCATCAGCATATTAAATATTCTGTCAGTATACTTAGGGTACTTTTTGGTGCCACTTCACAAAATTGCATATAAACAATTCTAAAAAAAACTTTCATAAAAATGGAAAAGAAAGTTGGAGCTGATATATATTTTTGTTTAACACCCATCTCTTTCCACATTCCTTTGATTTTCCACTAACAGCAGTAATGCTTTCTCTATATTTATTATGTAAAAATTGTATTATACATTTGAATTTCAATAGACAGTGAATTAGTTTCAAACATTGTCTTAAATTTATTTAATTAATTGGAAGTTCTTTATAAATATCATTAAATCTATCATTTCATTTATTTTGATGGAATATTTTATATTGCACACCTTACTTCAAACACTTTGTAGCAAAAAATATTATATATATGCACACACACTCTTATGTTTCGATTGGTTGCATTTGTTATTATGTTATTTATATATTTATTTTATTTATCATTATATCACAGCTCTGAGGAAGACTGCAGAACAATCAAAACGTCACATTGTGTATGTGCGTGTATAAATATAGTATATAATAAATTTTTTTGCTATAAAGTGTTTCAATTCAGCTGTGCAAAGTATATTTTTGTTGAATCAAGTTTCTTGAGAAAATCGCTAAAAGTAATTTATAAATCACACCTTTGTTTCTGAGACTTTTTTTATGTGCCTTGCAAGGAAAATCATATCTATATAACTTCTAAGACCATCTAGAATTTATCAAAAAAATACCATCTAGAGTTTTTAATAACTATTCATATGACTGGAAGCAAGTTATTCAATCATTGAAACTTTGTTTTAGTAAATAGAAATAACTACAAAACTTTTTTATTTTTATAAATTGAAATTAATAAAAGCATTTTCAACATTAAACGGTAAAATTTGATGAATTCATATGTTTCTAAAAAATTCCAACAATAATTAAAATATTATTATTATATTTTAAAACTTCCTAAGTATATCATGCAGTACATTTAAAATGAAAATCTTTGTCTAAATTCTAAATGAGTGCGATATTGATATTAATTAAAAGCTAATTTCTCAATTTTTGTATTATTATGTAAAAGATGACCAAAATATTCCCTCCCCCCCATTTAAAATATAATCATTATTATAGCTGTAATAGTATTTAATCATTTTAAAGACATTTATGCTACTTTTAATGTATCAAAAATGATTTTATTACCATCAAATCTTTGTATTGCATATAAAATTTCACATTTTATTTATTATTTTTTCCAACAGAAAATGTCACGTTTTCATTTAATAAAATCCCTGATAATAAAATCATTGCCAGAAAAAAATCAGATTATTTTTTTTGGTCAATCTAACAACACATCTACTTGTATTTATAACACATCGTTTAAGAGAATTCTACAGCCCAGTAATATAATAGTTTAGAAAATAATAGCTGTTAAAATGCTATTTCTAAAGATTAAGTATCATGTTTTATTCAAGATGATTGACAGAAGACTTTTTTAAAAATACAATTATCATTTTAACATTGAAGCATTAATAATCTAAGATCTATCTATTAATCTGCTTTATATGTATTCTTTTAATATGAACTTTTTTTGTACATATGCTTCTAACTATAGTGCAATTTATTAAGACACCATTAGTCTAAACATGAATTTATCCATGTTTTTTTTTTTTTTTTTGCAGTACATTCATTCCATTATTTGCAATAACTTTGACCAAAGTTTGATATTCATATAAATGCATTAAAGTTTCTCAAAAGAAAAATGTGGTCTTCTAATGAAATTTTATAATATTATCCCAATAAGGATAAATTCTTTTTTTTTTTTTTTTTGCCTGATATCTTTGAATCTAATATTGCTTTATAAGCATTGATAAAATGACCTTTGGTACATTGTGAAAAATAATTTTTTTACAGCATTAATCTTTCATTGATACAAATAGAAATTGCAAAAATAGAAATCAAATTAGACTTCAGAGCAAATCTAGTGCTATTATTATGCAGTCTCCATTCACATTATGATCTGCTCTTTCAAAAAATCTTTTAATTATATACATGTCCAATTAAACTTTCTCTGGAAGATAAATTCATTAAAAGTAGCTATATCCATTTTTAAATATTGACATTACTTATCTACTAATGATATTTTCCATTCAAGTAATGATCATAGAGATAACAGCACTTGTTCAAGACTTGAAAAGTTCATATTAAGCAAAAGTACTTCTCTGTACTTATATTAAAAAAAAAAGACTTTTATTACTAACATTTAATTATTGCCATATCTACTAAATTTTATTATTATTTGTTTCCCTTGGAATTATTGATTAACACAGATGATAATCTAAATCAGATTGTGAGTTGGGCATTTTTTAAAACCATTCTTTCTAGGTTCCTTCTACTTTCTTGGTAAGCAGATGATTTCTAAATAGGATTGCTTAAATTAAATACAGTCTTTGCTGTATTGTAATTCCTATCCTAAATTAAATTCCTCATTATTGATTGTATTGTCTCATGCAAAAAAACTCAACTAATTGTTATCAGACTATTAAACTAGACTTAATATATATATATATATTTAATTGCCAAAAGAAAAAAAAATAGGCAAAAATTGGACCCAGAATTCCTATAGTTATGCACACCTACTGCAAAAAGATAAATGATGGTGGGAAGGTTCATGAGAAGGGAGATGGGAAAAAAAGTTTCCATTGAAAGTTGGTCTTAATCTTTAATCAACTATATTGTACAAGGCAGCAAAAGATATTCTTGATCAGCACTGCTTATTGATTATTTTAAGTTAATTCTTATAGTTCATTTTATTCTCCACAATTTGTGATATCTATTAGTAGTCAGAGTAAGATAATAAAAAAAAGAATAAGAGAAATATATAGAGAAACAGAAAACTACTAGCCTTTAATGAAAAAAAACATTTTACTCTATAAGGCAACAGGTGACACTTTTGGTCAAATATTGATTCATATGTACTTAAATATTATTAATGGAATAGATGCACATGTGTGATTTTTTTTTAATTATATAAAAATAAAAATCTTTTGATATCAATTCTCACTTTCAGCCAAATGTATTTGTAATTATATTTGTGTACCAGGTGTTGTGTGTTTAGATTATCGATGGGCTCTATAGGTGACAAATAATCGAATAATCTTTAGATATGAAGTCCATCTTTAAATACAAGTACACAGTGCCTGATCAAGAGTTTTTCAGTGTTGTAGAATAGAATGTTAGTTTATTGAAAGCAGGTAATATTTGAGATATACACAGTTTTTTCTTTCAACTTCTTCAGTCACTTGTTAATGTATAGCCTGGTTATTGTAAGATTCTCTTGCCATTGGATATTTTCTCGTACTAACTGGACAGTGAGATTGTATGTTTGTGCATCAACATTTCCATTGTTTAACTATAAAGACAGAATTTCTGAATCTAATTATCTTTTCCTTTTTTATATATGTCAAGTCCTTGAAAATTAAGAAAGCAATAATGGAAACATGCTTGGTTTGGAACTGGATTTGAGTGAGCCAGGAGTTTTGGATGGCAAAGAGGATAAGTGGAAAGCATAGAAAATGTGGTCTAAAAATAGCCTCTCACTCAATCTGACCAAGTTTTTATAACTGGTGGATTAATCAATGCAGCAATAGGAATAATATCAATAGTAGGTATAAAATTGGAGTAATGGTAATACTAAAGATAAATATAATTTTTTTTTAAAAATATAGGTGCATGTAATGTGCAAACATTATGATACAACTCTTCAGGGACAGAATGGAGGGCTGTACTGGTGGCTAAGTGGCTATCAAGATTTAAGCTCAATATAGACACTCTTGGTGAAACTCATCTCCCAGAGAAACTTAATAAAACAGATGAGAGTAAAAGAAGAATGTAAAATTTTAGATTTGCTGTAAAGTCTAATTTAGTATCTTCTATCTTTGGAATTTCTCATTATATCAATGAAAGGCTAATGGCATTAAAATTCACTTCACACGATAGTTTTAGTGCTCATTTTGTTAGTGCCTGTGCTCCAATTCTAGATTCAGAGAATTGAGAAAAGGGAACCTTTTATTCCTTATTGGATAGCATTGTTACAAAAATGACATTAAAAGATCAAAATTTTCTTCTTAGAGATTTAATGCATGTGTTGATACAAATAGCAGATTTTGGTGAAAAGTTATTGGAAATAATGGTATTGACACTGGATAAATTATTTCTTGTTGTTGAATTTTTTCACAACACACATATTAACTACCGTAAATACTTTTGTTAGGCAAAAAAATTACTATAAAGGAACATGGATGCATCCATGTTCAATGTAGTATTTAATGGATTACATTATGGTTAGGAATCAGAATATAAGGAGGTCACATTTATGTGAGCACATACAAGCACATATTTGTGGGAAGATTATAGTATGCTTTCAAGATTAAACTAATTGCATTAAAATTAGGTGTTATCTCAGTCATATTGACTGATTGCAGTCATTTTAGATCTTTTAGATGCAATGAAAGCAACATGGATCTGAGAAACAATATTGCAGTCCTATTAAATCTAGAAATGACCCTGTTTTACATGGTAATGACAATGATATTTTGAACAGGTAGAAGCAATATTTTGATTATCTTTTAAATCCGATGTGCATCATGTGGTTCATGATTTTTCAAGGTGTCGTATAAAAATTTTTGGAGACTGCAAAGTTTTTAAGGAATTCTTTTTAAGTTTTGGGTAATGATAAGATTTTATTTTGAAAAAATTTAACTTTAAAAATAGATAGCAATCACATGAAAAAAAATTGTTTTTGTATATATCAATTTTTTTTGTAAGCATATGATTTGTTTCAAAAATTTAATTTCAAATCACATGTGCTTAATGCTAAAATATTAGGAAAAATAAATTTGTATATTAGTTAAAAAATATGATTGTTTTATTATGAATGTCCTTATATATCCGTACTTATAATTAGGCATGGTAAAAACAAATAATGGGTTGCATCAAATTTTTATCTGAGGAAGAAGGTAGAACTGTAAAAAAAGAGTATCAAGTGTAAGGTTGTGCATTACTGTTTTAAATAATTATACAAGAATTGAGATATGATGACTTTTAATGGTATATCCATTTTATTTGAACAAAAATATCTAGCTTAGCTGACAGCCTGGTGAAATATTAAATTATGGTAGTGATATGTTAACTTCAAAAATATTGGAAATTTTTTAGAAATATATGACCCATGAAGTTGTGCCACCTGATTATAAGAATGCTTTCATTGTTCTAATTTTTAAAATAAAGGGAATTTATTATCTAGTATAACAAAGATACTTTCAAAAATTTTGTTGAATAAGTTGCTTCCAGTCATAGATGGATAGTTATTAGAGATTTGATGTGGTTTTAGTGAATCAAGAAATTTATAGATATAATTTTTATCACTAGATAAATACAAGAAAAATGTTGGAAACAGAGGAGTGACTTATATATTGTTTTTATTGATTTGGTCAAGATAATCAATTCAGTTAGTAGGACATATTTATGACATTGTTTGAAATTAATTGTTGTCCATCAAAATTTGTTCTTATTATATAGCTTTTACATGATAGAATTAGAATTGTTATTATTATTGGTGGAAAATTTTAGGCAATGAAAACTGATGTTAAAAAGGATATACCCTTGTTCGAACATTGTTTTTAATTTTTATGACAATTGTTTATAGGCGCTGCTTAATGAAACAGATCAAGACACAATGTGAAGAAATTTTTAATTTGAATCAAAAGCAAAAACAAATTTTTTTTTTGGATTCTGGACTTTCAGTATGCTGATAATAGTGATATTTTCACCAGTTCAAAAGATGATTTACAGACTGTACTTTAATGTTTTGAATGCAACATATAAAAACCTTGATTTATTAACTAATGTTAAAAAAACTCAAAGCTCTTTGCTAGCCAGTGATGGAAGGAAAATCCTCAGCAACTTATTGCTTGGAAGATTGATAACAACCAACCCTTAAGCTATCAACGATCTCAACCTATAGTCAAGGCAACCGACCGGTTCTTTAGTATTTTCCAACCAATGATGTATTACCCTGAAGCCATATCAGTCTGATCTTTCGATCTTTAAGATAACATCTCCAAGTGATTTGTGGATAAATGCAATCGTTAAAATTTGTCTGCAGATCATGTGGACCCGGCATGTTAAAGATCGCAAGATCAGACTGATATGGCTTCAGGGTAATACGTCATTGGTTGGAAAATACTAAAGATGACCGTCGGATAGATAACGAGCACCACCATGTTTGTTGGTCCTGAAAAAAAAATGTACATGCATGCGGCAAAATAATTTAGAAATTAAAAGTAATAAAGTGTAAGTTTGATAATTTAGAAATTGAAAGTAATTAAATGTAAATTTGATAATTGCAGAAATATGTACAAATTTTTTTTTGTAAATTTAAAATAAATAGACAAATAAAGAACACTTTTCCTGATTTAATCCAAATCTGGCATTATTAATGCGACCTGGACAATAACTTAAAAGGTACTCTATATTACGAATTTTTATAACAAAAAAAAAAATGTACTTGCATGAAAAATTATCTTATCTTTACAACATTTCCGATGGTATTTAACTCAATTTTCATGTTAAAAATGTATAAAACAAACAGTTTGAAAATGTGTCTCATTTTTTGTGTGAAAATTAGAAAAGTCAGCGCGTAGCGCTGGAATGGGCAGGGGGGCTCCAATAATTTTGCCGGGCCGAAGGCACAGCCAATACATGCTCTACTCTGAAAAAACATATGCTCAATTATAAACTACAGCGTGTAGCGCTGGAATTGGCAAGGGGGGGGCCTCCGATGTCTTTGATGGGTCGAAGGCACAGCCAATACATGCTCTAGTCTCAAAAAACCTATATTATGATTTACAAAACCATAGACAATGCCAGACATTGTATTACTCTCATAGGTGTAATTTTTATAATTGCGGATGAATTTACAAAAAAAAAATTTCTGTATAATATAATTCAGAAATTAAAAATAAAATTAATTATTTGTACTTTTTATAATACAGAAGAATTTACAAAATAATATACATCGAATGACATTATTTATTAGAAACAAAAATGAAAATTACTTACAAATAGCATTCACTGCGGTCGACTGGTAGCAAAATCACAGACGACAGACAAATGACAAAATTTCCCAAAGCTCTCTCCGATTTTTAAATCTCGCGGGCCAAAAAATCCAAAAATTGACTCTCCCATGGATTAATCATGTCAGGGTCTTGGTTACCATGGCAATGTTATCATGTTATCATCGACAATGTCTACCGGAAGGAAAATCGGTAAGTGTAATACTTCATCGGTTAAATAATACTAAAGTACCCTGTGTCATCATTATAAGAATTATCTCAATGACATTCTAATGAGTGCATTGTTATTTGTTTCCATTGGGAAGAAAAAGAATATAATAGAACAGTAGTCTTTAACTACCAGTCCGCGGACCGGCACCGGGCCACAGAAGTTTTTTGCCAGTCCGTGCTAGACTGGCAAGAAAGTTTGTAATAACAAAATAATAATAAGATTTTAAACTTTTAATTAATATAAACAATTTTTATTTATTTTTTCATCACATTTTTACCCGATTAAAAAAAAAGAAACAGAACAAAAACAAAATCTAATCAATCATATATAAATTAATTTGTTTTTCTATTTATCACAGATGTTTATGGGGGGGTGGGGTAGAAAAAAGTTTTTTATTATACAGACTCCTGTTGTCTTTTGATAGCCAATCATGGCCACTTGTCAGCGTTAAAACAATAAAATGTAATGTGACTTTTTTTTGATCTCTTAAATTTTTTCTACTCTCTCTTTTAATATTTCATTTTTAGTGGGTTTTTTTTTTTGGCTATACGGCGATTTTTTTTTTTTTGGCTTTAACTTTTATTTTTGAAATCAATTTTTATTACCTTTTTTAAAAAATAAAAACCCAAAAATACGGTCTGTCTCTAACTTTTACAAAGTATTTCTCAATACACCACCACCACCCCAAAATAAAGTATGATCAAAACTTTTGACTTTTTCAAATTTCAGTTGTTTTTTTTTTGTTTAAAAATACGGCCACTTTTTTTTAGCCTATAAGGTGATGTTTTTTTGCCTTTATTTATATACTGCTAATATACTAACACTTTTATTTTTAAAATCATTTTTTATTACCTTTTTTAAAAAATAAAAACAAGTCAAAAATAATTTTTGTCTTTATCTTTTGTCTCAGTGAAGACAAAGTATTTCTCAACCCACTCCCCCCAAAAAAAATTAAAATAAGATCTTTTTTGGCTTTAACTTTTATTTTTGAAATCAATTTTTATCACCTTTTTTAAAAAAAAAAAACAGCCAAAAAATTTCTGTCTCTAACTTTTATAAAGTATTTCTCAATCCACCCCCCACCCCCAATTAAAATAAGATCAAAACTTTTGACTTTTTCAAGTTTTGTTTTCTTTTTTTTTTTGTTTAAAAATATGCCCACTTTTTTTTGGCCTATAAGGCGATATTTTTTTTGGCTTTATTTGTATACCACTAAAATATTAAAACTTTTATTTTTAAAACCAATTTCTGTTATCTTTTTTAAAAAATAAAAACAAACAAAAAATAACTTTGGTCTCCATCTATTGTCTCAGTGATGACAAAGTATTTCTCAACCCACTCCCACCTCCAAAAAAAAAATAAAATAAAATTAAAATAAGATCAAAACTTTTGACTTTTTCAACATTCAAATGAATAACATTTTATTCTTGCATCTTTTAACAATGAAATAATAAACATAGAAATGCAAGCACATTAATGAGAATGATTGGGTAATTGTTATTGTACAATTTTCTGTAGCAGTATGACTGCACAACTCGAGAAATAGTGTTCAGCATGTGAAGGTAAGCAACACCATTATAATACACAATAACTAATGTGCTGTTTTGGTCAGTTATAACAATTATACTTATCTAAGGCTAAGCAGGTTACATCTTTAAGAAAATTTATCTGTAAACTTATGCAGGTCCATGAAATCTTATCCTTATTTTTGCCGGTCCGCAGGTGTGAAAAGGTTGAAGACCACTGGAATAGAATACAATGAATAGTTACAATTAGACATGGTGGGGAAGTATTTCAGACATAATTTTTTTTCTACTAAAGAAATTAAAAGAAAATATAACATTATGCAGACGGATAAATGGACCAGTATGTTTTTATATATAGATGTATTTGGTTCACATATGCTCATTGCAAAACTCATTTCTAGAACAATTTCTTTTTCACTTTTTCCCCCCTTTTTTCTTTTATTTTTTGGAATTAAAATAGCATATTCCTTTCCAAATGGCTGTTTATTAATATATTTGTATAAGACCCAATCACTAAAATGTGAGTAGTGATATTTTAATAGTGGTCCATATATATAAATTGACCACCAAAAGGTATTTCACATTATTTTGATATTAGAAATTTTTTAGGCACTTAGTAGTACTATGATCATGTGAAAATATATATAAAAAGTAATTTTAATATTTATTGTATGCTATTTTTTAATATTCATTGTATTGTGCTTTGTGTTAAAATTATATTATAGTCTGTATAATATACTTATAAATATATAACAATTTAACAATTATGGTCAATTTATAATTTATCTTTTCTTATTTCATTTTCTTATCTAACATTCATACAAAATGATCAATAAAAAAAGTTACAAATAACTAGAGCAATATCAATAAACCGAGAAAGACAAATGATTAATTACATTACAACAATCAATTAAATACTTTTTTTTTTTTTTTTATCATATCATTTTATTATTATTATTATTATTATTTTTAAAAAAAACATATAGACCTATTTGCGTTTTTAGATTTTGATTTACAAATATCAAACTTTCACTTTAGATAAATACATTAATGATTAATATTAATCATTTATTAAACAAAGAAATTATTTCTAGTTCAGGTATAAATTTTAAATTTCAGTTAAAAATTAATATATCTGTTTTTAATTAACATAAACGTATGAAAAAACTCAATTTTATCTATCATTTTCCATGTGCTGTATCTTTTTTAGATATCAGCTATCTTTAAGATATTTTTCTCCTGGTCAGTCAAAGGGGCATATGGTAAAGACAGCTGTCTCTGTATATTAATAGAATAAAATCTATCTAATAAAAGCATCATTTTTTTTTTAGGAAGGCCATTCTTATAAACTTATGGTTAATTCCTTCTAACCTCCCCCCCCCCTCCAAAAAAAAAAAATTGCATTTTTCTCCCATTATTGCTTCAATTTGCTAACTGGATACAAAGAAAGGATATTTATATATGACTCACACATAAGTAATTAGCCTGAACAAATTAAATGTATACCATGGAAATAAAATGCATATATCTATAGAGAAAATAATGGAAAGGAAATAGGCATTCTGATTAACATGTCATGAGATCAAATACATGTTATAATAATAAAATTCAAAGTTTGAATAGATGCATAAACTAAGTATTTTCATGAATTAAATTGTGTTTAAATATATCCGTGAATATTTATTTTAAACGCATTTAATAGTTTTGACAATGCCTTAATCAAATGTATTCCATTTGTTATAGTAAACTGATGGGAGAAGAAAACAGAAAAAGAAAAAAAATTATACTTTCTTCATATATTTTAAGTTCATCTCAATTTTTTTTTTAATAAGCAGAGAAAACAGAATTATATATATATGTTTACAATATAAAAAGTAACATGATTACATTTAAATTGTTCGTTGATTTCTTCTTGGGCAGTGATTTTCTAAAATAAATAGCATGTTTTTTGAATTTTCAATAAGGTTATAATCTTGGTATAGTTTAGATTTGATTCAGAATTCATCACTATGCTGATTTTCTCTTCTCTTTTTTAATATTTTTTAGGCAATCAATTTAGTATGTCAGGCTTCCATAGTTTAGCTTTTAGCATATCAGAGAGTCAGACAGGCCAAATCTTATTGCAACTACTATAACATGAAGTCAGTATCAGAACACTTCTAGGGACCCTTGGCTAATCATCTTGTAAGCCATAATAGTTTCAATGAGAGATTTCCATAGCTTTGGTTAAAAAACATTAGTAAAAAGTACTTTTTCCAAAGTTAATTGATCAACTTCTTATTGTAATGAATGTTCAAAATTAGAATCAACTGGAAACCTTATGGGTCAGTATTGTGGGATTTTCCTTTACTTTAGATTTCAACTGAATTTCAGCTCAATGGCTTGGTGGAATACAAATTCTTCTCCAACTAACTAACAACCAAATCCTTTGACAATTTTATTAATATAATGCCTGTTAACAAAAAACTGATTTTCCAAAATTCACATCCAGGCATTCTCATCGTCCCTAGAATATTGTCAATAAAATAATTGTTAGTTGGGGGGAGGGGGGGTTAATACAAAGTTTAGAGCATCAGCTCAAAGACTAAGGTCTCCAGTCCATCATTTCCAATGCCCAAACTTTTTTATGAATTTTTAAGCAATAAACCAGAGAGTATTTTTTTGCTTTTAATGCTACAAATGCACTCCTTAACATATTTTATTTTGAACAATTTGTTACAAATAATATATCACCTCTGTAATTAAATTATTATATGTTTGATGAGCTCATTTTAAAAAATAAATATATTTTCAGATATCATATTTGTTTATTATTATTTTTTCCTTTAAACTGAATTTTAAACAACCACGAATAGCTTCAATGGTAGCTCCATCTTCCTTTTTTTTTTCTTAGTCTAGTGTTTTAATAATTACTATGTAATGTTATACAAACTACTGAGACAATTATATGCACAATCCCTTAAATATTTATGCGGGCAAGATCATATCATGCACAATGCACATTTATTTTATTTTAAATCTATTTTAAAACATAACCTTAATATAGTTATATTATATAGTCCTTCTAAATTCTTTTCTTCCTACTCTGTTTTTGCTGTCTTCATATGTAATATTGAATTTCAAAAATCTTACACTTTCTATTTATTTTTCTGAACTTTGCTGATTTATCTAGCCTTACACTATTTTGCACATTACATATATATACGTGAGGGTTGTGACTCCATTCTAAACAGCCGCAATATATTTTAACAATAAGGCGTTTAATTTTATATCAAATTTGGGAAGTACTTTAATGACGTTAGTGATCTGAGCTGCTGGCATAATTTTATCTTAATTTTTTTTTACTATTGGATTTTTTTTAATAGTATTTTCTTTAAATTTTCCTTTTCAAACATTTTATTTTCTTGATTTCTATTTTTAGTTACAATTTTCTATGCTAATACTATCAGCAAAAATCAATATTTTCCCCTTTCTTATTACACAATCATTTTTCAAATTACCGTATTTTGAAAACCTTTGCTGAATGATTCCCAGCTACTTTTTAAATATTATCCTGTTATCTTTGTAATCATTTGTAATAATTAAAATATACACAGTACATAGTAATTGGGGTTGAGATTAATCAGGAAAAACCCCTAAAGCTTAAAATTTTAGCATTTTAAAATTCAAGGTCACAATTACTGTGGCATTATTTCTCTTTCTCTTTTTAATTCATTAGTAAAATAAAAATTATTTATTAATATCGTTAATGCTCATTAAAAACAGGTTCGATTTGGACTAAAGTGAATCAATTAATATGGATATATATAAATCTTATATTTAATATTTGACTACAGTATAATGTATATACTGAACTTTAGATGTAATTAGAGGGGATTTGAAAACAGACTTTCAAGCTCCCTCCAACTATCTACTCTATCTTATATAATCGATACACACAATCACATACACACGAAATAGATAAATGATCTCTAATATTTTGTGCTGAATCAATTGGTCCAGATCATCACTCCCATTCATATATGTGCTCAGTTTATATTAAGATTGCAAATCTTCAAACTTTAATGGTCAGGCTTCAATCTTCTCCACCCGATCACCCGCCGAACTCTTCAACTATCCATCCATATCATTGAAAATCTGATGATTGAATGTTCATAGCCTTTGTTGATGCCATTATTGTTGTCAAACCCATATTGACTTTAAGTCGCACTGACTCCGCATATATAGAACCTTATTTAAATATATAGAAGAGGAATGGGAATAATTCAGGCTGAATCTGTAATATTTGACTATAATATATATATATATACTGAACTTTAGATATAATTAGATAGGATTAGAACACAGATTCCAAGCTCTCTATAATCCATTCCATCTTATATAATCAATACACATAACCACATACACACAAAATAGATAAATGATTTCTAATATATGTATTTCATGCTGAACAGGACTCATCAGTTGGTCCAGATCATCTCCTATACACATATATAATCAGCACCCAATTTATATTAAGATAACATTATCTTCAAACTGTAATGGACATGTTTCAATATTTTCCACCCTCCAACTCTTCAGCTATCCATATTATTAAAACATCTGAATATGTAATGCTCAAAGTTCTTACTGATGCTATTGTTGTTGTCATACCCATGTCTTTGATCCCTCCTATATAGAACTTTAATATTCCATGATCAGATTTTTAATAATATGGATGGCTGAGCACTGATTATATGTATGAAATAATTAGGACTAACTGATGAGTGCTGGTTCAGCACAAAATATAGTTTGGAAATCATTTATCTTTTTCACATGTATGTGGTCATGTGAATTGACTATATAAGATGGGGTGGATAGCTCTAGGGAGCTTGAAAGTCTGTATTCAAATCTCTAATTTTAACTAAAGTATATATATATATGCTTGTAGTCAAATATTACAGATTCAGCCTGATTTCTGCTTATCTCTCTTTCATGTATTTAAGTGGACATACATATTAAGTTTCTATCTATGAAGGGTCAGAATGACTTAGTCAACATGGGTATGACAACAATATTGGTATCAGTAAGAGATTTGAGCATACCAGTATCAGATTTTCAATCATATGGATGGCTAAAGAATTGGAGGATGGAGAAGATTGAAGCCTGTTCATTTAAGTTTGAAGATTTGTTATCTTAATATAAACAGCATTGATTTTACATATATATATATATATATATAATCAACCATTATCAATCCACTGCAGGATGAAGGTCTCTCCAAGTTTAATCCATCTTCTCTGATCTTTAGCTTCTCTTCTCCACAACACCCCTGCACATTTTCTTATTTCATCCATCCATCTCACATGTGGTCTCTTTCTGGGTCTTTTACAATCTCTTGGAATCCAGTTTAAAATTTCAATTATCCATCTATTATCATTTCTTCTAGCAATATGTCCAGCCCAACTCCATTTCAATCTTTTAATTTTTTTAATAAGGTCAGTAACACCTGTTTGTTGTCTTACCCATACATTGCGTTTTCGATCTCTTCTTGTTACTCTCAATACATCTCTCCATACTCCTTTGAGTGGTCTGAAGTCTCTGTATTGCTCTTCTATTAAGTGTTCAAGTCTCAGATCCATAAGTAAGAACTGGTAAAACACATTTGTTAAAAACCATCCTTTTCAAACACATAGGCATATTTCCTTTTAGTATCAAGTTATTTCTACCAAAAGCACTCCAACCAAGTTTAATTCTATGATTAATTTCCTCCATTATGTTTCCATCTGTATTAATAATCTGACCAAGGTATTTGTAACTGTTAACTTCTTCTAATTCTTCATAATCAATCTTTATTTTCATATTTTGAGCAAATCGATTAAACATTACTTTCGTCTTTTTAACATTTACCTTTAGTCCTATTTTCTACTTTCATCTGCTAACTCCTGCAACATTTCCTGCAGCTCTGAAGCATTATTTGCAAAAACAACTACATCATCTGCGAAATCTAAATGACTTAAATACTCTCCAATTACTTTCGCTCCTTTAGTTTCCCATTTTAATCCAAAAAATATTTCTTGCAGCAATGCTGTAAAGAGTTTTGGAGATATGGAGTCACCTTGTCTTACACCTTTCTCAATGTTGATTTTTCCAGTATCATTATGTAATCTAATTGTTGCTGTTGCATTTTTATAAATATTCTTTAAAATATGACAATATCCTGGATCTATACCTTGATGATCCAATGCTTTAATCACTGAAGAAATGTGTATAGAATCGAATGCCTTTTCATAATCTACAAATCCAAAACATAATGACAACTCATATTCATTTGTCCTTTCTATGACTTCTCTCAATACCTGGATATGATCTATTGTACTAAAACCACTTTTAAATCCAGCTTGTTCTCTTGGTTGATGGAAATCCAAAGTTCTCTGTAGACGAGTTGTAATTATCTTGGTAAAATTTTTATATAAAACTGATAAAAGGCTGATAGGTCTGTAATTTCTAATATCTTCTTTATCACCTTTTAAAAAAATTAATATTATTACTGCATTCTTCCAATCTTCTGGTACATCTTTACTATTTAGACATTTGGTATATAACTTTGCTAAAATTGTTTCCATTTCTTCACCTGCTTCTTTTAATATATCAATTATAATTCCATCATTTCCTGGAGCCTTTCCTTTCTTCATACACTTAATTGCATGTCTCACTTCTTCATTTAAAATTCTGGGCAATTCGGAAGATGTAATAGATATAGGAGGTACTTGTTCTTTATTACTATATAATTCTTGATAAAAATCTTCTACCAATTTCATGATGTCATCTCTCTTTTTAGTAATAATTCCATCTTTTTTTCATATTGCAGATATAGTACTTGTTCTTTATTACTATATAATTCTTGATAAAAATCTTCTACCAATTTCATGATGTCATCTCTCTTTTTAGTAATAATTCCATCTTTTTTTCATATTGCAGATATAAATTTCCTACCAATATCAAAATGTTGTTTAACATTTTTGAGACTTTTATTTTCTTCTACAGCTTTCCTTGCTATTTCACAGTTATACTTTCTTATATCATTTTCAACTCTTTTCCGTACCATTTTACAAAATTCGAGATATTCAATTCTTTTTAATACATCATTTTTGTAAATCTTCATATTCCTTCTTTTCTTCATAAATTCTCTAGTCTCAGTAGAAATTTTATTAGTCAATTGCTGCTTTTTTCTACCAGCTATCTTTGTTGCAGTTTTTAAAAGTGTATCAGTTATTTTCATATTAATTTCATTCAAACCTGAATCATGTTCAAAATCTCCTAACACTTGAAACCTATTTGTAAGTTCTAATTTAAATTCATTAGAATGTTTCTGAAGATTAGGAATATCAACTGTAAATATTGTTTTTCTTAATAATTTTTGTCTCTCTAGTTTTACATTAACACGTAACTTACACCTTACTAATCGATGATCACTTCCTGTGTTAAATTTATTAAGAACATTACAATCTTGAAATATGTATTTTCTGTTAGTCAAAATATAATACAATTCTGCTGTACCTTCATTTGGATGCTTCCATGTCCATTTCCTTTTAACATTTTTCTCAAAAAATGAATTAAGTTTTTCTTTTTCTGCAAACTCCACAAGTCTATGTCCTCTCTCATTTCTATAACCATAACCAAAATTACCTACAGTAATTTCATCTTTCATTTGTCTACCAATTCTAGCATTAAAGTCTCCCATAACAATTTTAAAATGTTGTTTACTCTGATCAAAAGCTTTTTTGTACATCCATATAAAAATCTTCTACTGCTTCATCTCTATGAGAACTTGTTGGGGCATACACCTGAATTATCTGCATTTGGTATCTGATAATAAGTTGTATAACTAATCTTGCCACTCTGTCCAATACACCATCAATCTCCACAATATTGTTCTTCCACTTTTTATTTTTAATGAATCCTACTCCACTTGTATTTCCAATATGTGTGCCTTTATAATAGAGTATATGTCCACTTTTTAAATCAATTGTTTCTTCTCCTTTTCTTCTAACTTCACAAAGTCCAACAATGTCCCGTTTAATATAAGATAGTTCTTCTTCTAATTCTTGCAATCTTCCTTCACTTGAAAGTGATCTGCAGTTGTAAGTACCTAAATAAAAAGTCATCATCAAATGGCTGCCTGGGTCCGCAATCAGGGGATTCTTAGCACCCTCCACCTTCGGCCACCAACCGCTGCCTTGGTTGGTGACTTTACAGCCTCCTGGGAATAAGGGTCATGCTTTATTTTTGTCTGTTATAATTGTATATATGTATTGGAAAAATATTTATCATTTACACAAACATTCATTCTGCCTTATCAGGTACTGAGAAGAAAGACCATGGTGTTTCTTGATCTTAAACTCAGAGGTAAAAAGCCAATAAACTCACCACGTTGGCTAATGCATGTTGGTGAGCAGCCCATCCATGTTCGTATACTATATGAATAATCACATAGTAATAACAGCTGCAATGACAAGAACGTATGGAGTGGACATTAGGAATTTGCCCTGCTTGGTTCCTTTAAGGCCTCCAAGAGGAATCAAAGGGTCTCCTTTCAGTTAATAGCAAACTCCTTTCTGCAGCCATATATATATATAAAATTAAGAGCGTGCTAATAGCTCTAAACAAGCTTTTTTTTTTTTATTTATGATAAATGCTACTACAAGAGAAGACATTCAAATCATTTTTATCTTGGATTGTCCCCATCCCCAGACCGGTTTCGACCTATGGGTCTCTTCAGTGAGGAGTTGGGACATTAGATTTAAAAAACCAACTCAAGCAAAGCATTTATCTAAAAGATATATATATATAACCATTAGAAAACAGTTAACACTTAGACAATCCCAATATAGCTAACAGTGAAGAATTTGAAACTGTTGTCAAGGAGGTTTTATATATATATGTGGAAGATGATCTAGATCTACTGATGAGTGCTCGTTCAGCAGAAAATATGTATATTGACATTATTTATCTATTTTGTGTGTATGTGGTTATGTGCATCAGTTATATAAGATGGAGTGGATAGCTATAGGGAGCTTGAAAGTGTATTTATATCCCTTTTAATTAAATCTTATATATATATATGTAGTGTTGCATAATTCAACTATTTATATCTATATTTTATATTACATGATCACTATTTCTTATGCTATCACATTACTGTTGTTAAAACAGGCAAAACTCTCCATACAGTAGTGTTACTTAGTGCGACCCAGAGTAATCATTGGATGCCAGAAGGCTTGTGCATAAAATGCTGATTTAGGACATACTCATCCAATATCCCCAGACTAGTTTCTGGCTTGTGGCCTTCGTTAGTGAGGAGCTTTGAATCTGAGAGCACTGCACCTAGATTTTAGGATCTAATGCAACTCACCAGCAGCCACCTTTTATCTCTGCTTAGAATAAAATTGAAACACAAAACTATGAGAATAAAATTTAAAACACAATAATATTTTTAATCTAAGCTCAATATCTTATATAGTCATATGGGTTTGAACCTAGTTCAACACCCATACATTTTTGGTGTGTTTGGCTCTTTAACAACCATAGTCACCACTATCCTATTAGTTAGGATGGGAGTTAAACCACTTATGCACAAGCCTTCTGGCATCCATTGATTACTCTGATTGGCACTGAGTGGCACTACTGTATGGAGAGTTTAGCTTGTTTTAATAACAGTAATATGCTAGCGTAAGAAATAGTGATCATGTGATGTTTAGTGGCTTAACACCAATCCTGCCTAATAGGATAGTGGTGGCTATGGTTATTAAAGAGCCAAAGACACCAAAATGCATGGGTGCTGAACTGGGTTCAGACCCATATGACTATATAAGCTATTGAGCTTAGATTGAAAATATTATTGTGTTTTCAATTTTACTCTCATAGTTTTGTAGTTAAGTAGAGATAAAAGGTGGCTGCTGGAGGATTGCATTAGATCCTAAGATCTAGGTGCAGTGCTCTCAGATCCCAAGCTTCTCACTGACGAAGGCCACAAGCCAGAAACTAGTCTGGGGATATTGGATGAATAGGCACTAGATAGGGATTTTATGCACAAGTCTTCTGGCATCCATTGATTACTCTGGTTGGCACTGAGTGGCACTACTATATGGAGAGTTTTGCCTGTTTTTATATTTTATATTACTATATAACTGTGACAGTTTGTTTGTTTATGACTTTTATAATTCAACAAATATTGCACTAATCTTGATGAATCTTGCTTGAATTTTTTTATTTTTTGTATAAAATTTTACTAGCTTATAAATTTTTGCTTTAGATACTTGTTTTTTAAAAAAATTGTATAAAATATGTGGAAAATCTATATCATAATTGCTACAAATTACATCATAAAATGCCAGAAGACAGGCAATAGTACTAATTAAAATAACACATGAGTTGGAAAATTGTTTAAAGGAAAAATATAGGATTTGGTAAAACAAGGTAAAATTTGATTTTGTAAATATATTTTTAATTAATTAAATTGCATTTGTATCATGTATTTATTTTTTCCTCTGAATAATGACAATTTAGATCAGATATAATAATGAATTTGTAATATATAGGATATATGAGCACAGACTTTCACACGACCCACCACTCTCCACACTATCTCATAACACTGATACACTTGAACACATATATGTTGAAAAGATAAATAATTACCAATATACGTATTTCATGCTAAACCAACAATCATCAGTTGGTCCAGATTACCATCTCTACACATGCATGCTATAAGTGCTCAGATATATATTAAGATAGCCAATCCTCATACTTTAATGGACAGGCTTCAATCTACTCCTCACTCAACTCTTCAACTGTCCATCCAATTGAAAATCTGATGATGGAATGCTCAAAGGCTACCCTAAGGCCGAGATTTTTGTCACACCCATGTTGACCTAAAGTCAATCTGACCCCTCATACACAGGACATAATCCACTTAATACAAGGGATAGGCCGACATCTCTACTATGTAATAACTGAAACACACAGGCTTATTATAAACCTGGGTTTATATATGTAATATATAGGGTATACTTATTATATACCTGGGTTTATATATGTAATATATAGGGTATACTTATTATATACGTGGGTTTATATATGTAATATATAGGGTATATGAGCACACACTTTCAAACGACCAACCACTCTCCACACTATCTCATAACACTGATACACTTGAACACATATATGTTGAAAAGATAAATAATCACCAATATATGTATTTCATGCTAAAC
Source organism: Epiperipatus broadwayi (assembly GCA_028023455.1). NCBI lineage: Eukaryota > Metazoa > Onychophora > Udeonychophora > Euonychophora > Peripatidae > Epiperipatus > Epiperipatus broadwayi. The sequence goes on from JAQFVV010006231.1 coordinate 5,349,087, forward strand.
CAGCAATCATCAGTTGGTCCAGATTACCATCTCTACACATACATGCTATAAGTGCTCAGATATATATTAAGATAGCCAATCCTCATACTTTAATGGACAGGCTTCAATCTACTCCACACTCCAACTCTTCAACTGTCCATTCAATTGAAAATCTGATGATGGAATGCTCAAAGGCCACCCTAAGGCTGAGATTTTTGTCACACCCATGTTGACCTAAAGTCAATCTGACCCCTCATACACAGGACACAATCCATTTAATACAAGGGATGGGTAGACATCTCTACTATGTAATAACTGAAACACACAGGCTTATTATATATCTGGGTTTATATATGGGTCAGATTGACTTTAGGTCAATATGGGTGTGACAAAAATCTCAGCCTTAGGGTGGCCTTTGAGCGTTTCATCATCAGATTTTCAATTGGATGGACAGTCGAAGAGTTGGAGTGTGGAGTAGATTGAAGCCTGTCCATTAAAATATGACGATTGGCTATCTTAATATATATCTGAGCACTTATAGCATGTATGTGTAGAGATGGTAATCTGGACCAACTGATGATTGCTGGTTTAGCATGAAATATGTATATTGGTGATTATTTATCTTTTCAACATATATGTGTTCAAGTGTATCAGTGTTATGAAATAGTTTGGAGAGTGGTGGGTCGTGTGTAAGTCTCTGCTCATATACCCTATATATTACATATATAAACCCAGGTATATAATAAGCCTGTGTGTTTCAGTTAATAATGAATTTGATAAACTTTTGGGATTTCAATTTAAATATATATTTAACACTGTTAAAGTACAATTTAAAATGGCATGGATACAGCAAGAGAAATTGATAAACTTTTAGGATATCAGTTGAAATATATTTAACACATAAAAAACTAAATTTTAAAATGTCATGGGTACAGCAAAAGAATTACTTCTGAATTTGATAAACTTTTACAATTTTCCTTAGAGTATATTCTCTTATAATAAAATAAGTTTTAACTTTATTAATATTATGAAATAGTAAATTTTAAAATGGCATGGGTATTTGGCTGATTTTAAAGATATTAATCTCTACTAATTAACTAAAATACTAATATGCATGTATATGATAATAAAAAGATAGTCTAAGAATAAAAAAAAAAAGCAAGCACGAGATGTAGGCTTCCATTATTTATCTTTTAAAAAATATCAACTTACAATAATTAAAAAAAAAAAGATAAATTTTCTACTGTGTTGAAAAAATATTTTTTTCTACATTCTATCTTTATCTATTATGGATTTTTGCTTTATAGTATTTAGCTCAATTTAAGCAATAAATTAATTAAAATATGTGCAAGCAGTAGTCTTGCATTATTTATGTTCAAAAAAATGTCTGTTTTGGTGTTTGAACATCACTTAATCTCATAAGCAACAGATTGTGCAATTTATTTTAATAAAATTATTTTAAAAAAAAATTACTACATTGTTACAATCTGTATTGACATTCACAAAGTGAAATCTAATCAATTCTTGTATTATGAACATGAAATGTATTAAAAGATAAGACAAGCAACTTAACAAAAATGTTTTAGTGCTTTACATACCATCTTAAAAAGTATTTGATAAGTTTACAATATTAACACACTAAGCTCTAAACTATAATTTATTATTATTTAAACATCTTATTCACATCTGAACAAAAATTGATGTTATAATGTTACTGGAATGAAAGAAAGAAGAAAGTGATAATATAATATCTATGGAGCCATGACCTGATATTACTCTGGTTCCTGTTTCGGCCGGAACCTGTCTTTATTTAAAAGATAAGGATGTCAAGATTAAAAATGATTCTAGTAGCATAGCCATTTAAGGCACTTTGCCAGAAGAACAAAAATCGAAAAATATATGTCCAGAATCACCAATTAAGGATAAAAAAGCAACAGAAGATGTTACCAACATTGAGTGCAATTATCTTTCAGGAGATAACCAAGAGAATGATTTGTTGATAGTAAATCATTTAAAATTAAGCACTTTGAAGACCAATATACATAATTTATCAAGATTCTGTAATGCTCTTGATGGACCCATTCAAGTATGGATTAATAAAAATGAAGAGGAAGAAAAATATTTCTCCGAGGTATATACACAATTTATCAAGATTCTGTAATGCTCTTGATGAACCCATTCAAATATGGATTAATAAAAATGAAGAGGAAGAAAAATATTTCTCTGAGGAATCTGATAGTATCGGAAAGGAATCTCTTGAACATGTGGATAACCAAGATAGTGATAAATAGGAAGAAAGAAAAATTTCCTGTAAAAGTTTAACTTCTGATCCTATTATATCAATTTTTCAGGCAGTGATTTGAATAATTCTGAAGAAGAAACAGCTTTATTAGCAGCTGTTTCAAATCAATGTCCCAAAGTTAATAAACAACATGGTAAGTTTTTTGAAGATGATCCGCTAATAAGAAAAGACAAAACTAAGAAAAATCGTAAAAGTAGTATTTCCAAAAATGGCAGAAGGTTCTAATCTAGCATCTGAAGTTATAACATTTACAGAGAAGGAAAAAAAAAATGTTAGAAGAATTATTGGCTGACGACCATAAAAAATGTGATGGAAACAACACTGTCTATGGTTTAATAAAGAAGATCAGAAAGCTATTTATGATATTGATCAAAAATTAAAACATTTATATAAAGGAAGTCAGTACAACTTGCAGTCCAAAACAATTATCACACAGTTATATGAATGCTGAAAAATTGAATGATTTATTAAATCGATGTCTTAATGCAGCAAATGTCACTGTTGAACGGAGTGAAATCATAGGAAAAAAGCTGTTAAATACTTCTTGTCCAAATACAGTTCTACAATCCGGAGAAAAAGAAACTAGAGAAGCATGGAATTTTTGCCGTCAAAGTGACTCAATGAACTCAGATAATTTAACTCTGAAATCCATGTCTGATGATAAAATATAGGAAGTTCTTAAAAATCCCCATTTAATATCAAAAGCATTAGGTATGGGGATTTTTATTGGACATCCAGCTAGAAGTCCAGAATTTATAGGTGTTAATAAATTTAACACTTAATTTTTTAAAATGTCTGTTTGTTTCATAGTTAATGAAAAGTTTTCACTTCTGTACTATATCTTTTAATATACTTTTTGTTTATAACATGTCCACCAATGTATTGATATTTTAAGCTCTGGTTGTAAATTTCTTCATAGAATAAAACTATAACTTATTAATAGAACATTAACTATTGACACCTTTTGTAAGTAATAATGCATTTATTTAATAAAACAAAGTTATGCACGAAGACTAACAATGTTCTAAAAAGAATCATTGGAGAATATTTACCTTATACCAAAAAATATTCTAAATAGAAATTCTTTTAATATCTCAGATGAGAACTTTTTATATGTGAATTTACCATAGCAATCATCATAAACTTGTATTTAATTCTTTGAAAAACAAATAATTATTTTATATACTTGATCTTTCAAAAATAGTAATCACTTTTTAAAAATGTCAATCATATTTTAAAATGGAATCCATTTTATGATAATATATTAAGATTCTAATATCTTTATAAACAATATGGTTTTCCCATATAATAATATGACAAGATTATTATCAAGAAAGAAAGGGTAGAAGTTTGTTTATTACATAATGAAAAAGCTATGATTATATACCGTAATGAATGGCATCAAAAATAAATTGGAAAAAGTGTGCATTACATTTCACTTAAATACAATTTACTTAATTAAATTTAAATACTTAATTTTATTTGCTAGCACAGAGATCATATGTGCTTAGGGTGTAAATCCCTTCTGTTTAAATTATATACGATCTCTATGCTAATAAATAAAATTGATATTACATAGTTTCTAATAGTTCATAATATTAACATGTAGTAATTTTAAAAATTTTGTAAACGTTAATGTATGAAAGAAATTAATGGATGTAAAGTGAATAAAAAACATCTTCATGCTGTCAAACTAAGATGCTTTAGATTGGCCTATACTCTTATCTTTTCAAACATCTCTATCCTGTACTTTGGTTTGAGAGTAAACTCAGTACTCAATAAGACATTATTGAGCTATTATAGCAATATTACAAAATATATTTGCTTAGGGTATAAATCCCTTCTGTTTAAATTAACCAAATTTTACTTAATATCTTCATAGTAGTAGAATAGTAGAATTAAAAAAGTCATTTAAATATTTATATTTTCTGCTATAAATGTAAATATTTTTGCTGCCTTATCTCAAAAATTATCATTATGCAATTTTTTAAAATTTTTTTATTATGTAATAATTATAAAGTGAAATTTAAAATTACAAAAAAATGAAAGCTTAATGTTAATAGACTGAGCATGTGCAGAAATTTTAATGATTGTTCTGATGTGAGATCAGAAATATATTTTCAGAAATGAGTCCTATATGCCACTTCTATAAAACTAATATAGCTGAATCATAAATAGGGACATTAGAAATATATGAAATTTATTGGTTGTGTGGTCAAGTGTATATTCATATTGAACAAATTTAATTTTTCTTGCTTTGATATATAGAATATATGGTTTTAGAAAAATAAAAGTTATATAATTATTTTAAACAAGATTATTATTTTATGGCAATGGAAGATTGAGAGGCTATGACACCCATAGATTTAGTAGCTTTTCAATAAGGTATGGAATACACAACTTTGAAATAGTTAAATAATAATTTTAAAGCTTAATTATTTAAACAAAGTAATTATGATATATAAACAAAATAGTTTCTGCTAAAAGATTATTTAAAATTTTCTATACTTAAATGTCATTTATTTGATAAAGTATTTGTCAGAACCAAGAACCTTCACTTCCAGATGACTGCTCAGCCGTCCACTTTATACTTTAGTTTGGAGACTGGAAATGGAAATCAAACTAATTTTTCATGTCAGATATATACTATTTAATTAACTGACAGTTTCTCTACTTTGTTCTTAGCAATTGCAAAAAAAAAAAAAAAAACCTTGTTATTAAATATCCAGGTAACATGCACATTAAAATAAAAATTGTTTAACTATAAATATATAGAATTAATTTATATATTACTTGAATTATATTTATCCCTGAATTATATTTATCCATTTTTTTCACTTAGTATTTATTATTATTAATATATATTCTATGTTGAGTGTGATTAGAACAAAAGTTTTTAATCTCAAACTCAAATTTGAATTGATAACTTCTCTGATAAGGTTGCAATAAAATTTTATCTATTTCATTATTTAGATTTTTTATAGATAGTCAAATAGTTAGATGTATTTTAATTGAATCAGATTATCCTATGATTTGGAGCTACAATAAATGACTGACCCAAGATTAAAGTTCTCTGATCAAAACTCAAACTACCACTTCTAATAATTATATGTTACTTAACCTTCAGATAAAACAATCATATTATTATATATTTTTTTATGCATCAGATTTCTATGTAATGTTATGTAGAAATAATATATCAGAGAGTAAGTTTATGTATTGTTTGTTTTATTTATTATTTATAACAGTATTTCTAGATTTCAAAAATTTAATTTAATTATTTGCAATAATGAAACAATATGCAAATTTATATTAATATTTTTATTGTAATGTGCCTCTTTCCTCACCTGCAAGTTTCAAAAATAGTAGATAATTACTCTAAAATATAAGAGAAATGAACTGTAAGAATTGTAATACTAAGTTAAAAAATAAATTGATATGTATGACTACAGAAATAATGCATATAATTTGTAAAGCAAAAACAGTCATTTTACATTAACTGACAATAGATTAAAGATAGTTTGCATATTTACTATCAAATAGTAGCATTTATACTCATCTCTGATAATCCTAATAATTTAAGCAAACATAGATAATATAAAAAGTAAATGAAAAATGCATTAATTAAGCTTTTATGCTATACATGTAAGATGAAAAAACTGCTGAACTTGATAAAGTTTTTCAAATTTTATCAAGTCTATTTATACAAATATATATATTTATTTCTCTACTATTTTGAATAAAATAATTATTTTAAAATAAAAATGTGATCATTATTTTTATTTTGGATGTTAATTCATCATATTTTTAAAATCAAAAACAAAAAAGTTCTAATTAAAAAAATATTACCCTTCCCCCCACATGTTCAGCACTAATATGATATAAAAAATGTCACCAGTTTACAAAATATCTTCCTATGATAAATTCACAATCATACCCTCTTCCTTTCCATCAAAGTTGTTTGAATTTTTATATTTGTTTGTAACATAAATTTTATTTTAAAAAAAAGTGCCTTATTTTTTAAAAGGTCTCGATAAAAAATATGACTAAAAAACCACACTACAAAACAAAACAATAAATTATGAAAATTGATGTGGCATTCAGATTAATAATTTATTTACAAGTTAATAGCAATATTAAAATAGTGAGATTAAGCAGAGCAGTTTAATCATTTTCCCAATTAGATCATGGAATTAATGTTTTTGATAATAACATTTCTCAAATGGTGACAAATGCAGTATTTTTAATTTTTGTCTAAAAAGAATTCATTCTTCTTTCATCATTTGATAATTTGAAATCTATATCTATGCCTCTATTTATCATCAAAGTCTTTAAATCCCTTATTAAGGATAAGGTACAATCTCTTAGTTTCAGTTTGCTGAAGTAATAACATTATTTAAGATGATAATTGATGATCCCAAGGTAAGCCAAACAGGTAGATCTTATTGTTCAATTGGACATTGTGGCTGCTTTTGACTCAGTCAAAACAAAATCGAAATATCATTATTGTATATACTGGCCAACGTGCTAATCAATGTGTGTATATATAATATTTTAGTTATCTGTCATTATTAATAATAATATAAAAATACTACTTTGGAGATATGTTAAATAAAATTAAGTAGAGGCATAGTTTATTGCACAAAATGAATATATAATGAACCAAAAATCAAACAGTAATCAAATTAGCAAAAAAAATAGGTTTAATAGATTCTTAATAGAGCAACCATGATTATGATGCACACACTTTGAAAGTATACTTTGTCTTCTTAATTTTATTTAACATATATATATATTACTTTAAATGGAAAATTATCTTCTGGTTTTCCCCCTTCACAATTCCACCCTACAGGCTCTTTCTTCAATTCCTTAATACTTATAACATAAATTAATCCACTTTTACTTGAAATAGAAAACAAGTTACTTGGTATATTTACCATCAGTCAGCCATATTTCATATGTAAATGACTAATTAATTTTCCTTCCTTTTATTAAATTTATCCCAAATTCTTTTCCATATTAGAAGATTATTCATCAGCTTTCTCTGTAACGTTTAATAAAGAAAAGTCATCAACATGGAGCATCTTTGCCAACAAACAGGTATCTTTTATTTACATTTCTCTTTTTCATATTTTTTAGCTTTCCAATCCATCATCCCTTCAATTCAATCAATTCATTAAAACTACCAGTCCAAAGTTGCCTTCTGGCTTCCATCAAAGAGGTAATGAATTCTCTTTCAAAAGCTTATCTTTAAGTAAAATTTTACATGTGAACATACTAATATTTTCAAAGAATTTTCCAGCATCAACTTCAATACCTCTCTTTTTAAAAAAGATATACTCTCTATGTATCAGACTTAGTATGGAAAAAATGCAGAAACATGTATTGACCATAGTCATTGTCTTTTTCCAAATATACAATTCTATATTCCTATGACTTCTACAGACACACCATCCCTATCAGGAACAAATTCATAAACACTTTATTCACTTCCATATCCAAACAACACTTGCTCTACTCTCATTCTATTCTCAAAAAAAAAAAAAAAAAGATGTTGGGATGACTCTTAACTTTGCTACTAATTCAAATCTAAGCAAATTTCCTATTCCTTCCTTAATATTTGTAATAAAACAATTATATCTGACATTTGGAACCTAAATACTTGGATTTCTTAATAAAAATCAATCTCAAAGTTTTACTAACCAAAACTTTCTTAGCTGAAAAAATGGCATTTGCAAATATTGATGTAATGTGCTCATTATGTATGGGGGAAGAAGAAACACTTGAACATTTTGTCTATGAATGTACTTTCTTATGAATATGACTACCTTATAGCATCTATCACATGAAACCAATCTTCCATGTTAACAGTACTTATTGAAAATATTATATAGGACTGTTTTCTAATATGATAATGTTCATTTTATTTACCTATTGGCTTTTAAGATATCATTTCATATTTAACCCAATATATCCAAGCTTAAATAATTTGTTATCATCAAGTTGTTAAGCTAGAGACTAGGCCCTGATCCTTATTGATATTGTACTAACTACTTGGAATCTGATCTATCTTCTAACACTACTGTGATATACAAACCATAATTTTATTTATTTATTTTTAAATACATGTACAACTTAAATTATATATATTTAATCTTATTCATGTTATTAATTTTTGTAAAAAAATATTTCAATTAATTTCTATCATATTGTCTTAATTTTATTTCAATAATGCTTCAGAGCTGCAGAATATGTTGCAGGAATTATCAGATGAAAGTAGGAAAGTAGGATTAAAGATAAATGTTAAAAAGACTAAAGTAATGTTTAATCGATTTGCTCAAAATATGAAAATAAAGATTGATTATGATGAATTAGAAGAAGTTAACAGTTACAAATATTTTGGTCAGATTATTAATACAGATGGAAACATAATGGAAGAAATTAATCATAGAATTAAACTTGGTTGGAGTGCTTTTGGTAGAAATAACTTGATACTAAAAGGAAATATGCCTATGTGTTTGAAAAGGAAGGTTTTTGACAAATGTGTTTTACCAGTTCTTACTTATGGATCTGAGACTTGGACACTTAATAGAAGAGCAATACGGAGACTTCAGACCACTCAAAGAAGTATGGAGAGATGTATGTTGGGAGTAACAAGAAGAGATCGAAAACGCAATATATGGGTAAGAGAACAAACAGGTGTTACTGACCTCATTGAAAAAATTAAAAGATTGAAGTGGAATTGGGCTGGACATATTGCTAGAAGAGATGATAATAGATGGACAATTGAAATTTTAAACTGGATTCCAAGAGATTGTAAAAGACCCAGAAAGAGACCACATGTGAGATGGATGGATGAAATAAGAAAGTGTGCAGGGGTGATGTGGAGAAGAGAAGCTGAAGATCGGAGAAGATGGATTAAACTTGGAGAGACCTTCATCCTGCAGTGGATTGATAATGGTTGATAATGATGATGATGATAATGTCATCTAATTATTTTTTTAATACTTAATTATCATTCTTAATATTGTAACTATTGTTTATGCTTAATAAAATTTACTTTAAAAAAATGTTTGGAATAAAACAAGAATAATAATAGTACAGTAGAACGAAAAAGTTTCGGAATTAGTCCAATCACAAATCAATGGGGAGCTATTATTAATATTACTGACAACATTTTTGCATGGGTTATTCCTTTCAACGTATCATTCTTCAAGGATTTGTGGGAGTGTGTATTAAAGCTTATTTATATTAAATATGGGTTTTGATTTTTGAGTTGTGGATAAAAATAATTGGCAATTTGAGTCATGACTCAAAGAGTTTAAGCAATGCTGTTAGAGAACTGCATGAATGGTTAAACTTATTTGGTCTGATCAATAAATGTTATCTATTTTTATGTTCTTTCAGTTTTATTATAGTTTTGAAACTATTTTCAATTATATTTATTCACTATTAAGACATTCTGCAGCATTTAATTAATAAACAGGATTTTATAATTAAAAAAAAAAGAAACAAAAATTGTTCTTATTTTAATATAGATTAGGTTTATTTTTTATTTTGTTTCTAATCTGATAAGATCCAACAGACACAAATCCATTTGATATATTTTTTTCCCCACTAAAGTTCACTTAGGAGACCTTCCTTGACAGTCTGAATTATTTGTAACATTTTTCTAGTGATATCTTATTTCCTAGGCCAAAAATTGTGATATCACCGTAAATAAAATTAATGAATGGAGAGTATCCAGATTCCTATTTGTGACTTCTAACTAATTAATTTTCTATTGGCAGAAAACACTGATTGTTATGAACTGTTTTCATTCCGCATCTATTTGTTAAGCAGCCATTAAGTATTGGGTTTGTTTGTTTGTGTCTTTTTTTTTTTGCTTTTAGATGAGAAATGTCCTACTGCAGGGGTCCCCAACCTTTTTGCACTTAAGAGCACATTCTATAATATCGGCCAGGTGGCGGGCACCATTTATTTTTTTCACCCAGATGGCGGGCACTATTTATTTTTTCAATGTAAATTTATAGTTGGATATTGTTAATAATACACATAATGTACAAAAAAAATATTTATTTCAAAAATAAAATTTTAATATATAGTTAACATTTATATTTTTATGCTGTACAAATATAGTATGCTCTACAATTTGATTACAATATAATACAATAATTTATAAGAAGTTTTAAAAATTAAATTTATTTGTATCAGATAAATAATTTTTTATCATGTTTGGATAGCGGCGGGCACACATAAAATGGTCCGCGGGCGCCATGGTGCCCGCGGGCATATGGTTGGGGACCCCTGTCCTACTGTTTAAATGTGTAAAAAAAAAGGCAGCATGTGATCAGTTTATCATTATTAATGGTAATTGGCCATTAAATTTAAAGTCTAATGTGTTGTTAATACAATATATTATATTTGTTTATTTATCTATATTATTTTACAAATATATTTTCGCACGCAAAGTTTTCGAGTTAGGTTTGAATTACAACGTTACATTTATTACTATTGTCATAAGAGGCTATCCGAGTTTATTCTAATTTCTATTTATAACTTCTTTTTGTTATATCAGTCCAGGAAGCTTGCTTATCTCATCCATTTAAATGTGATCATTTTCTTAAAATTATCTATAATATCTATTTATCACCCCTTCTTTTATTCATGCATTATATGTATGATCTCTTCTTGTTAACGCTAAACATACATCTTTTCTTATTATATCAGCAAATATAAAAGATAAGAGATTTCGAATCTTATTTCAGTAAGCAGTAAGTAATAAAATGAAAAATATTTTGTCATTGATAGTATCAATTTCTATTAATAACTTTTTAAAATATCTTGCTCTTTTTTTTTTTTGCAATTCATCTTTCAAAATAGCGTTTAACATTGACTTGTAGTTTTGAATGGGGAAAGCTGTTTTAGTATTATTGTTGTATTTAGAACTGACAGAAGATGTGTGAATGATGAAAGATTGGCTGTTTACGTTGATGGTTGTTGTAAATCTTTTGGCTTTTAATAATAAACTTGCTTTTCAACAGTCATTTATTACTCTATTTTCCCTTCAGTAATATTAAACAAAATAAATAGGACGGCATTTTTTTCATTTTAAATTTATTTCAAAGAACAACAACAACAAAACTGTAAATTAGTTTTCTAAAATATCTATATAAAAAAAATTAGATAAATATTAATTAAAAAACTTTTTTTCTCGTTAAGTTCTGAAAAAAAAAAAAAAAAAAGTTAAAATAAAACATTAATAAGCAGAATTTTGAATGATAAATGGACACCAGTTTTCAAAATCATTATTAAAGATATAATCGGAAACAAATGGATTTACAGTAATAACAAAGATATCGTAGCATAGTGATGAGGGCTTGCAGATTTTTTATTGGATAGCTAGCTAACTTAGCTAACTCAAATAGTATCCTATATGTATGTATAAGTGGGTGTTCATAACTATTATTAGATGGAGGGTAAATATTACAGTTTAATTTAGATTTGTTTCTGTGAATTTAAAAACAAAAAAATAATTGTAGTGCAAGTGCTGAATTTTTAATTTACTATTTTCTTAAATTAACAGCCAAACAAATATAAATATCTATTTTTGGGAGGAAAGAGAAAACATTAATATACTATTGTGAAAAAAGGAGATTATTGGTATTTTATTTATGAAATTGTATATATTCGCACATTTCTGTTTGGGATTGTTAATAAAGTCATTTGTATTAGTAATGAATAATATTTCTGTAGTGTGATTTTCACTACATCATTTTATGGAGGAATGTAATTATAAAGATATGACCAAATATATGTGAAAAAGATCTATGATCTCCAAGATGCACATTTCATGCTAAACCAGCACTCATCATTTGTCCCAGATCACAATCTCTTACATGTATCTTTATCATTGTTCAGTATATATATATAGATAGCAAGTTACTCCAATTTAATTGATGTGTCAAATGTGTTGCCCTCATAATATATTAATAATTTTTTTAATCATTCATAAGACTAGAGATTATCCAGTTCGCTATTGAATAATCTCTAGACTAATGAATGACTAATAAAAATATTAATTGTATTCTGAGTTTTTAAAAATAAATTTATGATACCATAAAAAAAGTTAGAATTTATTGAGTTAAGACAGTCACTAATATCTAAGTTTTAAAAACAATCATTAATCATAAAAACCAACAACATTGTTATAATAATTTCTGAAACAACACTTCAGACAATTTTTTTTAAAAAAATATTAATATGATTGTAAAAATTAAAACATTTGAAAATAATTGAATATTTGAAATATAGCTTTTTCTCGTAGATTTATATAATAGAGATGACTTGTTACTCTGTCAGAACACCAATAGTCCTACTTGCTTTAGAATCGCAGTAAAAGAGCAGATTCAGAAGCTAAACATTTCTAAATTGATGCCTGGTTGAGAAATGTGGGATAAAAATCTGTTTGAGTACAAATCAAATATCAAATGATCCCCCAGAGCAACTAACTCTATCACATTTTTTAGTTACTGCATGAGTTATGGGGGGGGGGGATTAAAACATCTGTGTTAAATCATATATTTAGTGAAATGTTTCCAATAGCCTTTTTTTTTATAATATGAAGAAATTTAGAAAAGAAAAATTAATTACCCAGAAAACATTCGATGATTTGTAAAATTTAAGACTTTAAAAAGAGAAAAAGTCATCTAGTAATTCAACTAACACAGGAAGAAAAGTTTGAATAAAATCAAGAAATATAATATATGTTGAAGTTAACAACCTAAAAATGTTTAAAAAAGTGTAAGTATAAGAGAAATATAACAAAAAAAAATAATAAAGAAAATTTAGAACAATGGCCATAGTATTCTACAAATAAAAGGTAAAGATTGGTAGGTAAAGCAAAAAATATTGGAAAAGGATGTGAGAAATAGGTTGTTGATTTGTGTGATTACTCAATTTTGTGTAGACATTTAATAACCCATATATGAAGCATTAGATGGATGATTTTAAGCTTTATATAATGCAAGAAGTTACACGGGGAATAAAATAATATTTAGATCTACATAGACAGCTATGATTTTGGGAAGCAACTTTGATATTTGAAATTGTATGATCATGCTAAGAAAAATTAGTACAAAAAAGACAACACAGGTATTTCTGAAGAGTTTTAGCCTGTTTGAAAAGTAATTTAAGCTTGATTGTGAGAAACAAGATTTGATTTTAATAGAAGAATTAAACTTAATTAAATTAACATTATCCTATTAAATAATTTTTTTTCGGAAATGATTATGTAATAAGATTAAAGAAACTGAACTTAAGATTGAACTTATAAAAAATTTTATTCACTAATACTATAAATTAGAGTGTGTTTATAGGATGATCATGTAAAATTGAAAAATGAATTTGAAAAAAAAAGAAGAAATTTTTATTTTCTAAATTTTTTTTATAGCTGTTGTCATATATAGGTAAAAAAAGAAGATGAATAAGTCTTTAATTAGTTCACTGTAGGACAAAGATTGCTTCAATTTTCCCATTCCCATAGAAAACCAATAAAGGAAAAATATTTCTCAAAAGACTTGCCCTTATTGGTTTATTGAGAGTTTGAGTGATTTTTAATTTCTTAGATTATATTTATCTTAAAATATTTAAATATTAATTTAGTAAGCATTATTGCTTAGGTGATTAGATAGGATATGGGCCAGTTGCCTAAGAAAAATTCTGATGGGAAAAGAAAAATTTATTCAGGATTTGAACCTAGGTCATTACATGATTTTGGATGGATGCATTATTATTTTGCCACAAAGTCTTTATTGATATATATTAAAATAAGACTATAATAATTATTTGTGTTAGGTAATTAATTTTCCACTCTGTGTTATAAATATATAAACAAAAGTGTAGGATTACCAATTTGTTAACATTCTTCCTTATAAAAACATTAGATTCTAATAGTATTCTACATTCATCTAGCAAAAAACCTTCATATTAAACATGCTTGTTTACAAATACTATTGTTTACACAAAATTACTAAATACAGTTTCTAAGTTAAATCTGCATCTGCAGCATAAAAAATAACTGTAAACATATTTATTACATCTTTAAGGAATATATATATATATATTTAATTTTAATTCAGTTTCTTTCTAGTTGAAATTAGAACATTATATTTGCCCTTAACTGAAAAGAGACCCTTTGATTTCTCTTTAATGCTTTAAAGGAAACTGATATCTCTTATATCATTGAAAGAATTAAAAATTGAAATGGAACTGAGCTGGACATATTGTTAAAGAGATGATAATAGATGGGTGATTGAAGTCTTAAACTGGATTCCAAGAGATCATAAAAAACCTAGAAAAAATTACTTTTATAATTATCAAATATCCTAGTTGATAATAATAATGTCTAGAAAAATCTGCATTAAAAACAGATATGAATACTTCTAAAATGCTCAGCCATAAAGGAATCTAGTTTGATAAATAATCAAATACAGGAATGCCTCTTGATTAGTGCTGTTAATTGGTTTTGGCAATATTCTCCACTGTTTGAAACTGTAGTAATCAAGGAATGAAAGCTATAGGAAAAATGATAATTGATTCCAATAAATTTTTTTGTCAGCACTTTTTCCAATTATCAATATATTAATGATGATTTCCATGTTTGAAATAAATAATAAAATGATATGAATAAATAATAAAATGACATAAATAAATTTAAAAGCTTTTATGCTATGTGATTTATATCGACCTTTCTTTTTAATAAAAATTTGTCTAACTGATGATTCGTTCATTCTTTTTTCATGGCCTATTTTAGCAAAAGAAGCACCTTCTTCATGAAGCTTTATTATATCAAGTTTTTGTTCTAATGTTAACCACTTACGTGTGTTATTTCCAGAAGAACTTTTTTTTTTCATTCATGGTTTAGTTGTTTGTAAAAGGGGTGATTATAATTTTTTAAAAGCTGAAAATGATGAATAACACAATTTTAGTGGATTATTGTTCTATTGTTTTAATACCTTATTAATGAGGCAATCCTGTACTAAATTATATTGAAAATTAAGAGATTTTTGTACTTCTTGAAAATGAAGGTTATACCTTCGAAAACGTTGGAAGAATCAACAAAGTTTGTCATTTATGTTTTGATTTTTTTTTATTTGATTTATATATACAGTTTTACTTTCTGAATTATATAAGTGTGTGTATTGCTAATATCAACGCGAATATTAAAGTTTTTACATAAATTATATTTATTAATTGTTCTAATGCATTGTAATTCTTTTATATATATTCCCTTAGGAATAATGGATGTCAGTGAACCATTTTATGGTTTAAGCAATAATTTGTAACAGTTATTAATAGTATCCTGTTTATGAATGAATTTATATGACTTTATGAATGAGTAATTTCACAAGAAGATCTGTAGTCTGTACCTTAACAATAATCAAAAATGATGTATATGTTGAATTAAAAGTAAAAACATATTTTTAATTCTGTAAGTATGAAATCAATAAAAATAAAAGTTATATGAATACAAAATTCATATTTATTTATTTTAATATTCTATTCATAATATGTTAACATTTGGAACACATCCTTTCAGCAGTTTTCTTTTAATAATGATCTTCTTAACAATTTTGCAGACAGGTACTGAATAGCCTAGCATTGGCTGTGGTTACAGACTTATTTACTCTATGAACAACATAAACAAGTTGGGAAAAAAAAGTTGATATAACTAAGTGAAATGAATAAGATCATCAGCTTAATGGAGAAATCAATCAAAACTAACCACCATTAATAATAAACTACTTTCAATAATAAAGTGTCTCATTTAGGAAATAAATTTTATTCAATTGAAGGCATTATGTGATGCACAAATATTTTCAATAGTTTATTCATTTGATGCTTTTATAGCTAAGTTCATGTTTATAAATTTAGAATACAGTACTTAGTTATATGTGTTGAAGGAGATTGGCATTATAAATTTCATTGTCTTCTTACTGCCATCTAGAGATTAATAGAGATAACAACTTTGTTATATTTTTGATTGGTCACCTATGATGAGATAAATTTTGAGAAAAGATAATTCATGGAATGAATAAGAGGTTTATTCCATGAATTTTGCTTTTTAAACTAATATCTGTTGTCTGTTTATGTGTCATTACTAACAAGTTGTATGTATTTGGAAAGTTTAAATAAAGTTTAAAAATTTCTATGCATTAAACATTCACTCATAGATGATGGAAATAGTCCATCATATTATCATATTGTAAATAACTTGTTTAAAATTCAAGATAAAAACTGATCTGTTAAATCTGTTTACCTTCCACAGAGCTCTTTAGCGTCCTAGTTATTTGAAATATATGTTGAACCACTAATCAGAAAACTGAAAATCACATCTTAAGATCTCTGTCTCCATTACTTTGGTCTTATAATCCAAGTGATTTCATTTATTGATGACATTTTTTTCACCTTTCATAGATCTAATATTTATGTAATGATAGATGTATTAACACCAAAATAAGAAATAAATGTTAATGGATAGCTTATGAAATTTCCTTTCATACAACTTTATTTCCAAGCAGCTGTGCATTTTTTTTTGTGGGAATGTCAAAATCAGTCTCTTCGTAAATATTTTTTCTCTTCTCTTTATTAGGTGATAAAAGTAAAGATATTTAATGTCACACAAGATTACATTTTTTATTATAGTCATTGTATGAACTATTCATTGTCATGAAATGTATATATCATAATCATCATTATTTTCAATAATTATCAATCCACTGCCGGTATTGAGGTCTCTCCAAGTTCAATCCATCTTCTGTGATCTCTAGCTTCACTTCTTCACATCACCCTGTTTTATCCATCCATCTCACATGTAGTCCTCTTTTTAAGCCATTTACAATCTTTTGGAATCCAGTTTAAAATTTCAACTATTCATCTATTATTTCTTTTAGCACTATGTCCAGCCCAATTCCACTTCAGTTTTTTCAGTGATATCGGTAACCACCTGTTCATTTTCTATCTCTTCTTGCTACTCCTAACATACATATCTCCATACTTTGATGAGTGGTCTGAAGTCTCTATATTGCGCTTCTGTTAAGTGTCTTAAGTCTCAGATCTGTATGTAAGATCTGATAACATGCATTTATAAAAATCTTCCTATTCAAACACATAGGCATATTTTTTTATAATATTAAATTATTTCTATCAAAAGCACTTCAATTAAGTTTAATTCTATGATTAATTTCTTCCATTATGTGTCTATCTGTAATAATAATCTGACCAAGGTATTTGTACTTGTTAACTTCTTCTAACTCATCATTATCAATCTTTTATTTTCCTTTTGAGAAAATTCATTAAACATTACTTTAGTCTTTTTAACATTTATCTTTAATCCTACTTTCTTATTTTCATCTGATAATTCTTGCAACATTTCCTGATGTGCTAAAGTGTTATTTGCAAAAACAATTGCATCATCTACAAAATCTATATGACTTAGTAATCTCCATTTACTTTTATGCCCTTGGCTTTCCATTTTAATCCACAAAATGCTTTTTGCAATACTGCTGAAAAAAGTTTCAGAGATATGGAATCACCCTGTCATATATCATTCTCAATGTTAATCTTTTTAGTATCATTATATAATCTAACCGTTGTTGTTAAATTTATATATATATTCTTCATAATATGACAATATCCTGCATTTATACCTTGATGATCCAATGCTTTAATGACTGAAGAAATATTTATAGAATCAAATGCCTTTTCATAATCTCCAAATCTAAAGCATAATGGTAACTCATATTCATTGGTTGTTTCTACAACTTCTTTCAATGCTTGGATATGTTACCTTCAACTAAAAACACTTTTAAGTCCAGCTTGTTCTTTTGGTTGGTTGAATTCCAAAGTTCTCTGTAGATAAGTTGTAATTATCTTGGTAAACATTTTGTATAAAACTGATCAAAAGACTGATAGGTTTGTAATTTCTAATATCTTCTTTATCATCTTTTTTAAAATATTAATATTATTATTGCATTTCTTTCATTCATCTAGTATGTCTTTATCATTTAGACATTTGGTATATGACTTTGCCAAATTTTTTTCCATTTCTTCTTCCGGCTTTTTAAAAATTATTAATTATAATTCCATCATTACCTGGAGCATTTCCCTTCTTCAAAAATTTAATTGCATGTCTCACTTCTTTATTTAGAATTCTGGGCAATTCAGAAGATATAATAATTGTAGAAGATACTTTTCCTTCTTTATTGCTATGTAACTCTTGATAGAGCTCTTCTACATATTTCATGGTGCCATCTCTATTTTAATAATCCTTCCATAATTTTTTCTTATTGCAGAAATAAGTTTCCTACCAATACCACTTTTGAGACTTTTATTCTCTTTTACAGTTTTTCTTGCTAGTTCACAATTATACTTTCTTATATTACCTTATATCACTATCAACACTTTTTCATACCATTTTACAAAATTTGAGATATTCAATTCTTTTTAATGAATCATTTTTATATATTTTCATATTTCTTCTTTTTTTCGTAAATTGTCTTGCCTCAGTAGAAATTTTATTAGTTAATTGCTGTTTTTTATTCCAGCTATCTTTGTTGCAGTTTTAGAAGTGTATCAGTTATTTTTATATTGATTTTATTTAAATCTGAATCATGTTCAAAATCTGTTAACATCTGAAAATGATTTGTAAGTTGTAATTTAAATTCATTGGAAATATCAACTGTGAATATTATTTTTTTAAATAATTTTTGTCTCTCTAGTTTTACATTAACCATGAATCTTACATCTCACTAATTATTAATCACTTTATGTGTTGAATTTAATAACATCATAATCTTGAAATACATATTTTCTGTTAGTCAAAATATAATCCAATTCTGATGTATCTTTATTTGGCTGCTTCTATGTCCATATCCATTTAATATTTTTCTCAAAAAAAGAATTCATAATATAAAGTTTTTCTTTTTCTGCAAACTTTACAAGTTTATGAACTCTTATTTCTGTCACTATAACCAAATTTACTTACAAAACTTTCATATATATATATATGTATTGGTTTCTTATAAATAAAATTCTAAGTTATTTTCACTAAAGATTGGAAAATATTTAGACAGTGAAAAAATACTTAATTACAGACTTGAATGTACTTCAATATATGTCTCATGAACAATGATAAATTGTTGAACTTTAACTTAAAATTCAATCTTAATGAAATATTAATGGTATTCAACAAATATGAATAACATTCAGATTTAAATGATTATTAAGAGGATATTGTATTCAATAAAAATAACTAGTATAAAGAGAATACTGATATTATAGATATTTGCTGCAATTCAAATAGTTTGAATTTGTAGTTTTAAAAACATGATTTTAAAATAGGACAGTTGAAGCAGAATTTCTGAAAATGATTTTGTTTTTTTTTAAATAAAATTCTGAATTATTTTCATATAACTATTTTATATTTTGTGTATCTAAAGTTAATATTTATGAATATATATGTGAAAAATTGAAATCTCACTTTCTGTTACTGAATATCATTACAATGATAGTATTGTAGTTTAATATGGTCTATCCAAAGTTGGAACACATCTGTATTGTAGTCTAGTTTCAGACTCAAATTCTAATCAATGATTATTCTAATGTAACTTCCATATTTCAAATAATACATTATTTATCCTGAAAAACATACCTTTGTTTACATATTTTTTGCTATCTGTTAGCAATCTATTAGAAATTTTCTTTTAATCTCACTGTTTATAAGAACTAGTAATTAAAATATGTAAGTTAGCATTTATTGATTAATAAAGCTTACATTAGATGGAATAAATGAAATGAAATTTGGAAGAAAATTTCCTAACATTCCAAATAATTAAATGTTTTATTGCTCATGAGTTCACAAGAAGTTTGAATGTCAAAGGTGACAGAATTGGATCACAGTCCATGAATCTTCAGTTCCAGACTTCACCCCTCTATCACTGCCCCAACCTATGAATTACAAATATATAAATATTATGGTTGTTATAATCTAAGTTTAATTATCTAATAATTCTAATAAAATACCACAAGATATAGTCAAATGTTGCTCTCTGGTATTAAAATCATACAACTTTATAAGCTTATGAAATTCATTATCTCTTACAAATTCTTTCTGATTATATAGTTTAAATTTAATATAGATTATAGTAGACTGCCATACTACTATGTAATACAAGACCTGCACTATAACTTCAAGTTTTGGGTATCCAGTAATTGAAAACAATCTTTTATCAAGAACCATGAAGAAAAACATTAATAATCACAATATCATGATATTGCTTCATATTCCCAAATCATGTGTGTAGTGTAGACTAGAGATTACTAAATAATGAATAATATTTCTGTAGTGTAAGTTTTACTATAACACTCTCATGCAAGGTAGGGACTAGTTACATGAGAGTGGTGTAGTGAAAATTATACTACAGAAATATTATTCATTATTAGACAATCGCTAGTCTACCGAATGACTAATAAAAGTATTAATATGTAGGTAAAATGTTGTGCCTTTATATTTTCCAGCAAGAAACGCAATATACATAAAAGAAATGATCATGAATAGTTCAAATGATAATGAATAGTTCAAATTATTTGAATTACACCAAATATCTATAATAACAGTTTTGTTTTTATATTAGTTACCTTTGCGGAACACAATATTCGCTTCATAATAATTTAAAACTGAATGAATGTTGTTTATACTTGCTGAATACCATTAATATTTCATTAACTCCTAACTTTAAGTAAAAGTTCCCAATTTATCATTGTTCGTGAGACATATAGAAATACATCCAAGTTTGTAATTAAGTATTTATTCATTGTCTAAATTTTTTCCAGTCTTTGAAGAAAATATTTCAGAAATTTATTTAAAAGAACCAAAGTCACTTTCAATTTTAGCATCACCTATTTTAAAATCATGTTTTTCAAAATTACAAATTTGCTCTTTCACCATTTTATATTTCGTGAAAGTAGAGTTAATTTTTTTTTTATTAGCAGCTGAGTTAATAAATAGCGTTTGAAAAGATTATTAGTTCTTTGTTCATATTAATATTCACTTTCTTTCTGACGTGGGGGGTAATTGAATTACTGCTGAGTGTTTTGAAAGAGCTCTCTCTTGAATAATTTAATTGTCATAAGATTGACTAGTTATTGCGTAATGCAAAGAATTTTGTCATTTTTTTAAAAAAAATCTTATATTTCAACAAATCAACTTAATGACTGCTTATGAAGTGTATTATACTTTAATTAACATCTGATGAAAGAAATCTTTGCATTTAATTGAAATAAAGAAAGATTGTTCTTAATTTTATTTTATTAAATTGCTAAGAAACTTTGAACAAAGTCTCTTGTTTTAAAAATAAGAAAATGCTATTAGTCCGCTAGACTTGTGATAAATATTGCTTATTTAATTATTAAAGAAAAAAGTTTTACATATAATTTTTATATTTTAAGTATATAATTAATACTTCAATCTATCTTATGACTGCCTTCATCTATTGTGTATTATCCAAAAAGTCTACTACTAAGTCAGAACATGTAACATTTACCTTAATTAGCATAATGATAAAAATAGCAGATTAGCTAATATTATCTGGATCGATTGTCAGGTGAGTAAAGTAAAGCTGAATGGAACTGCTGTTCTCAACTAGTAGCTTGTCAACACCAGTTGTTCAAAAATGTGATTTTTTAAAAAACTAACTACAATTATTGCATTTATATATATCGAAAATAAAATAATATTGTGAAAAGTTTTTCTAAAACATCTTTATTTATTTAGTATAATGTGTGTTTATATGAGAATTTCCAATTAGTGTTCAACATAAAAAAGGTATCTACCAATTAATTGATATGTTATTTTCACATTAATGTCTAAAATATAAATATTTTACTTTTTATATTCTGTATTTTATTTAACCAATCTTACAATTACAGATTATACAGTCTGTGATTATACAATCATCAAGTCTCTTCTATGTAAAAAAAAAAAAGTACCTCCTATCTCTATAAAGGTTGAAGACTATATTTTGATATTTTAAAATTAAATCCGAAAATAATGTTAATAAAAGAACATGGTATGAAGATTAAAACAGTTTTTATTTTTTAACAAACAAAAAAAATTGTTGCAAAAATTGGCATGCCATTATGTTTATGACATATTTCTCATGCTTATATATATATCATTCATTATGAATGATGCCTGTATATATAATATTTAATTACAAGTATACTTTCTATACTGAACTTAATGTAATTAGAAGGTATTTGAACTTAGACTTGCAAGCTCCTTACAACTATCCATTCCATCTTATATAACCGATGCACATGCCCACATAACATGAAAAAGATAAATGATCTCCAATCTATGTATTTCACTCATAGGTTAGGCCAGATCACCTTCAACACTCATTTATAATCAGTGTTCATTTTATATTAAGATTGCAAATCTTCAAACTTTAATGGACAGGTTTCAATCTTTTCCACCCTTCAACTCTTCCGTTATCCATATCATTGAAAATCTGATAATGGAATGCTCAAAGCCCTTGTTTATGCCAATCTTATTATTATATCCATTTTGACTTTGTCACTCTGACCCCTCATGCATAGGACCAAATACACAGAAAAGTGATGGGCAGAATACAGGCTGAATATGTAATATTGAAGGGATTTGAACTAAGACTTTCAAGCTCCCTAAAACTATCCACTCCACCTTATATAACTGATGCACATGACTACATGTGAAAAAGATAAATGATCTTCAATAGATGTATTTTGTGCTTATCCAGCACTCATCAGTTGGGCCAGATCATCTCCCCCACACATATATAATTAGTGCTCAATTTATATTAAGATAATAAATCTTCAAACTTTAATGGATAGACTTCAATCTTCTCCACCTTCCAACTCTTCAGCCATTCATATCATTGAAAATCTTGAGTGTTCTATCATCAGATTTTCAATGATATATATGACTAAAGAGTTGGAGGGTGAAGAAGATTGAAGCCTGTCCATTAAAGTTTGAAGATTTGCTATCTTAATATAAACTAAGCACTGCTTATATATATATGTCATATTATTATTACTATTTGCGGGATATTCCGTGTAGTGAAAAAGCTAAATGCTGACGTTTCAGTACAATATCAAGTACCTTCCTCAGAGCATCCTCTTTCTCAAGAGGACGCTCTGAGGAAGGTACTTGATATTGTACTGAAACGTCAGCAGGACGCTCTGAGGAAGGTACTTGATATTGCACTGAAACGTCAGCATTTAGCTTTTTCACTACACGGAATATCTCGCAAATAGTAATAATAATATGACATCTTTTATCCGTGAAAATATTAGAATTAACATATATATATATATATGAGAGATGATGATCCAGACCAACTGATGAGTGATGTTTCTGCATGAAATATGTATATTGGAGATCATTTATCTTTTCCACATGTATGTGGTCATATGCTTAGATTATATAAGATGGAGTGGATAGTTGTAGAGAGCTTTAAGGTCAGAGATCAAATATATTTGTGCCTGTCCTTCTTCTGTATATTTAAATGGACATATTAAGGTCCTATGTGTGAGGAGTCATAATGACTTAAAGTCAACATGGGTATGACAATAATAAGATTGGCATCAACAAGGGCTTTGAGCAATCCATCATCAGATTTTCAATGATGTGGATGGCTGAAGCCTGTCTATAAAAGTTTGAAGATGTGGGAAATGATGATCTGGCCCAATTGATGAGTGCTAGTTCAGCACAAAATACAGAGGTTGGAAATCATTTACCTTTTTCACATGTATATAGTAATGTGTATCGGTTATATAATATGGAGTAGATAATTGTAGGGAGTTTGAAAGTCTGAGCTCAAATCCTTCTAATATTCTACTCTTATACAATGAAATAAAAAATGAGTCTTTCTCTATAAATTTTACAGAGTACAGAAATTAAATTTTTTTTTGTTAATCACATTCAGAGGATTTGTTAGCTGATGTGTTTAAGAAATTATTTTTACAATGATAACTTTGTATATGTGAACCTATTGTTGATGGGAATAGCTTTTTTTTTTTTTAGATGCAATTAGCAGAAAAAAATATATTAATAATTAGCGACTTTGTAATTTAAGAACGTTGTTGAAAGAGTAGATGTTGTTGTTTAATTAATATACTGTATTAACAAATCTTAAGGAGTAGACAATGTTCACTACCAAAAAATATCTTTGATTTTAAGATAAATATCAGTTCTGCATTCATAATCAGAATGTTGTTAGAGTTCTTAGTATTTAATGTCAGAAATAAACATTTTGATATAAGTTACTTTATTTTCAACTAAGATGATCAGTATTATTTAAGTTTCACTTAGCAGTTAATTTATTACTCTCACCCCATATTTTTTCTATTGCTCCATCCTATTTTGTACAAAGAAGATATTACATTTCGATTAATGAAAAAGTTGGTAGTGTGGGATTTTTTAATTATTTTTAGAGTAATTAAATCATCAGTTATCAAATAGGTCATTGCTTGGAGCATTATATGACCTTTGAGTATAAGAAGTAACAGTTGAATTATGATTCAGGGATCTTTAGCTCTTAAATCCTTCACTGTATCACTATATAATTCATAGAGGGAAGAAAATCAAAACTTTACTGAACTGAATGATTTTTTTAAATTTGTTTTTCTTTAAATAAAATAAACTTTGTGTTAAAGCATATGCAAATGACCATTTTACATATGCTAGACAGTATAATAAAAAGATTGGAATATTTATATTAACTCTATTTGGAAACTTTGTTGTTGCATTATTTACATGAACTTATATACATATGCAGCCTTTTTACTGTAATATTAGCATTTTATAATACAAATTTATTTATATGTTATGAATAAATAATGGAGAAACATTGAATGGGAGAATAATATTTGAGTTTGAACATAAATGTACATGTACACATGCACCAATTTGCACAATTAAGATATTTCACAAGATTTGCATAACTCAATTTTTGTATAAGTTGGAAAAATTATAAGTCTTTATTTCTGCAATATATTAAAGCATGGCTTTTTTTAGTGATCATATGAGGAGGTACTTTTCCAAAAAAATTGAAGCATTCTCACCCCAAAATGGAATTATTCTCTGCAGGCTAAGCACATTGTGGTACATGCTTCTGCCTCTAGATCTCTCTTGCAAGGACCCTTGCATGATCATCATCTTTAGGTGAAGTTATAGTGCTACATAGCAAATATTGTTAAGCATGTCTCCCTTACTTAATGATTTTTGTAATGGATAAACAGTTGGAACATTGTGAATTCTGTTTTCTATTAGGGAAACAACAAGGGGTAAGTTATAATGCTTGAAATAGCTTACAAGAAAGCTGCTTTGGAGAAGGCACAAGTTTGTGAGTGATTTAATGGAAATGCTAAATCCATCATGTTCTAAAAAAGCATGGCTAGTGAAGTGCAATGTTGAGATGCTGATTTTTTTCTTTATGCAAACAGCATTGTTCACTCAGAATTCATTCATAATGATCAGATGTTTTACCTAAAAGTTCTGAAATGTTTGCATGATGCAGCACAACAAAAAGTCTGATTTGTGGCAAAACTAGGCGTGGAAGCTTCACCGTTACAACCTGACAGCACTCAAAGCTAGTTTGGAACTATTTATAATTAAAACAGCAGCAACCAGCTTATCTATCAGCCATATTCATCTGATCTTGCTATATGTGATTTTTATTTATTCTCCTGAATGGAAAAAATACCTCAAAAGAAAAAGTTTTGTAGACTAGAAAACAGTGAAGAAAATATGATGGAGGTGCTAAAAAGCATCACTTTGCAAGAGTTTTAGACTGCTTCAAAAAGGGTAAATCATGTTTAGACTAGTGAATTGCATTAAATGGACAATACTTTGAAGGTAATTTGTGGCACCTAAAAATAAATACATAATTTTTTTATTATTAGAAAATTCTGATTATTTTTGGATATCTCTTCTTATTTACAGAGTTGTTACTGTATTGGAAACATTTTTACAAAATATATATCATTTGAAACATCACATTTCTGATAAGTATGTAAACTTATAAGAGCCTTAAAATGAACAGTTCTACAATTAATAAAAAATTATTTGTTCCTAGTTAATAAAAAAAAAATGTTTTTGTTTGTTTCCCATTTCTGTAATTTAAATTAAAATTTGATTTTAAATAGCATTATGAAGAAATAAAGTTAGTGTTAAATTACTAATAAATGAAAGAAAGCTATTTTTTCTCACTCTGTTTTGAATGATGTGATGTATTTTGTATATTGAGGTTTTTTGTAAATTTTGTATATGTCAAATCATTTTTCTTTATCTAAGAACATCTTAATCCTCATTGGCAAGGACAATTGGTTCCTCAAAAATCCTCATAAATCAGATCTCATATAAACGATTTCCTATAGAAAAAATTATAATGCAGATAAAAATTATACCAGAAATTGTGAATATCTTATTAACAAACACTTTAATATATATAGTAATTAAAAATTACTAATATAGAATACGTATATATTATTTGCAAACTGTGCTATGCAGGTATGCATTTACATATGTATATATGTATAATAATGCAATTTAAATCTAAAAAAAAACAATTTAGAGTTGTTTTCCATTGATCCATCCACTGTCATTCATTATCATTTAGTTTTCTTAATTATTTTATCAGTTGTTCATTCTAAGGGTTCATCATTGTCTTTTAAATCCCTGGATGAGCTTGTTTTTTCAGAGAGGGCATACTAAATGTTGATGGCAGAGTCTCTTTAGAGAAAAAAAATTAGAATGGAGGATGGTTGAATTCCTGCTTTAATTTTCTTTTCATATAATATAGGATGAAATTCATTCAAAGTACTATTAAATTGCTTCATGCTGGAAAAAATAATTCTTTTAGTTTTTTGATGCCTCAGTTCTTCTCTACAGTTTTGACTTCCTTTTCTTCACTATCTTCTTTTTATCATCCAGTTGCATTAGTTCTTCATTGATTAATTCTTCCATGTGTGATTTCAAAAGCTCTTCAGCATTGTCATCATCATTTTTTTATAAATCTAGCTTTTTGATTATGTTCAGTGTGATTTTCTGTATGATTGTAATGAGCTTTTTTTCAACTTCAGTATTTATAATGAGTTGTGGGAACATTTTCTTTGATGTAAAATATCATTTTTGGATTCCAAGCTCAGAGTCTTTTTTAATTTTTTTTTGTGGTAATAATAGTTGTTGAAATGATTCTAGTTAATGTACATAGCTGTAAACTTTTAAAAAAAAATTAATAGAAAAAAAAAACAAACTAAAATAATTCTAGAAAAGTGTATGCTTTCATTGTGCACTATACAGTAAAAAAGACAGAGAAAAAGAGAGTAAGTCTGCACTTCACAATTTTTTGTATTCTTCTGCAAAAATTTTTCTCATTGTGCAAAAACAACAACAACAACAACAACACAACTCATATTGAAGTTTTTTTTTTTTTAAATTTATAGTCTTAATTATTTTATATGAAATTATTTAGAACTATAGAGAGCAAAGTTTAATGATATCTTTTTAAACTGTCTACCATAAAGATTTTTTTATTTATTTTCAGTGTAAAAGTAGCCAAATTACCATTACCAAAACCTAATCATAGTTAACTTTAAAAAAAAATCTGATTTGTTTGCATATTCTAATCACTAATTAAAGCTTTTTTTTTTTTACAGCATGTACACCCAGATGTAAATAAACAGCACTTTATATACAAATATGCTAACTGTGCCATTTTATTATGGCATGAAATATATTTTATTTAGAATAGTAGCCATTTTCTTGGAATGATTTAGAAATGTTTTGAACAATATAGTATGCTGAATGGCAGAAATAGAATACAATTAAATAAAAATTCACGGATCTCCTTCAATTTATTTCTGTTGCATTTTCATTGTACAAAATTTATTATTAATTGCATAATACATGAAATCATTCCCCTCCTCTTTTTTTGCTGAAAATATTTTAAATTTACATTAATAGAAATTTTGACTAGATTGAAATTAGTGTTCATAAACATTTTCATCAAAGTTAATTGAATATTTTAGTTAATGTATACAATTTAAGTATTATTATTAATAATATATAATCAAAATTTATTTTTAGCTTTGTTCATAATGAAATTTGTATTCTTTTATCCCCACCGGTATTATATTTTGTTTATATTTTCAGTAAGTCACCATTATCATAGATATGGCAGAAAGAAATTATGAGATTACTGATTTAAAATTGAACAAGTAAATAATATTTTCAATTTACATTAGTATTCTTTCATCATATAAAGTTGATTGTTAACTGCATAATACACAAAATCATTTCATCTCTTTAAAGTGCTGTTATTTAGAATTACAATTACCATATTTTCTGAGAGTGAAATTAATGTACATAAAAATTTCAGTTCAAAATTGATTGAATGTTAATGTTCTATACAGTGTATTTTGTTATTATATATGATCTAAGTATACTTTGATTAGGTATTTTACTGAATGAAACTTTACATTTTGTTTGCTTTTGTAGCTATTAATGATGAAAGTCTTCTTTGCTTTGGATATGTCATAAATGAAATGTTGATTGTCTTGCAAGGATACTGGATGAAAATTATTTAAGACCATTAATTATATTTTAAATTCTGTAATAATTAAAATATTATACTTTATGCAGTTGTGTATAATGAATAAACTATTATAATTTTTTAGCTTGAATAATCATTATTTTATACTCAGATGACATAGTTTTAACTACTTCACAAAAGTTAGCATGGCTGCTGCTCTTTCTTTTGAAATTAAAATTTGTTTTCATTTAAAAATTGCAGTAAAATCCAATAGCTTATGCATGTTGCTAATATAATCATTCTCTATGGTCCAATTTCCTCTTTCATCTTACATACAGCATGTTAAAATCTGACAAAAGTTTGATTTCTATCAATTTTTTTTTAAAAGAAGTATTTAATTTCTTTTTTCGGCTCAATTTATTAGATTATATGGAGATAACAAAGGTATAAATGTTTTAATGGCAAATGGAGATAACAAAGGTATAAATGTTTTAATGGCAAAATGTTATTAGAAAATGGATTTAACATGCTTCAAGATTTTGCAATTCCAAGGCTTTCATCCTGAAAATAAATGTAACTTTTGTATATTATATATAAGTATTCAATTTTAGATTTTTTTTATTATTTGATTATTATTATTTTACATTTTTATTATTATTTGATGAATGTATAATTTATTAAGGTGTTTGTCTGGTGCTAACATATCTGTGTAATATATAAATTATATTATTATTCAAATATAATGAGAGTAGTGATTTTGATTACATCTAAAAAATTAAGTGATTATGTACAATATAATTGGGCTCTAATCCAAGTTTGAACAAACTTATTTTATGGACATAATGACTCTCAAATGATTTAATAATTTATTAGCATGTCTGTATTTGTATTAGCACATCTGTTTGTATAATAAGTAATGATTTAAACTGCATCTATAAAATTAGGCTATTATAGAACAGTGCAATGTAAATTTTAAGGCTGATTATCAGATGCATAGAAAGGTTGCAGTTGATGAAGCAATCACAAAATTTACTGGGCATAGTACTATGTGACAATATAAACTCTTAAAACTAATAAAGAGGTTTCAAGTGGTGTATATGTGGTGATAAGGACAATAGTTATTTATACCACATGGAATTGTATGCAAGTAAGAAATCAAATTCAAAATCTTGCCTATGCCTAGGTACTCATATTGTGGAGTCAGTAGTTTTGCCATATGTTGCATCATATTATTTTCAAGTCTACAACTAGCAAATGAGATATATGCAAATAAGTTTTATCTTTGTGGGACAATAAATATAACAGGATAGCATCTTTTGTGTGCACAAAAGATATAAAATGAGGCCAGTGACTTTTAATTTCTAGTTCGGATAGACAAGAAATTAATTGCTATGATTATAAATACATATTCATCTTCTGGAAATGATTTATATCTTTTATTAGGAAGAATCTTTTTTCTTATAGATGCCTTGAGATTTTTTTAATTTCTGGAGTACAAGAAAATATGAACAATTCTTATGGTTCTTTTTTTTTTGTAAGTTCTGAAGCCATGGATTATCTCAGGTAAGAAGTATTATATATGATTTGAATGAGAATTTTGTGAGAAATACAAAGAAATTATCAATGAAGATGTAATTTTAAACTTAGTTAATGATAAATTAGAAATGATGAATAAAACAATAAAGTAATAATTTTTTCAGATACTGAAATTTCTTTTTTCCTTACCTTTTTAATGGTAATGACTACTTTTCTTAGCCTTATTTTTTTCCTTAGGTTTTCTATTTTCTGTCACTGTATAACATTTTTCTCTAACATAATTAAAACTAAAGTTATTGTGAAAATTGTCTCAAATCAATTTTTTAAAAATTCAAAATGACAGATGTTTTCTTTTTTTTAAAAAAAAGTTTTAAATTTTTTTTGTTGAAGATCATAATAGCAAAAAATTGTAAATCAAAATAATGGATTCAAATTGATGGTGATTGTTATAGTGAAACCTTGCATAAAAGTTCATCACCAATATGGGCAAAGATGTACAGATTTATTTTGGATTTGTATAAGTCAGTTACCTTCCTAGTTTATAAAAATGTCCGGATATTTGCATTTATATATGTACAAATAAATCTAATGTGTGTGTATTAATGTTTAATATTTTTATGGATTAGTTAAGCTGTAAGCTAAGGATCAAGTGAGTAATTTTCTTATAATAGATAAATGTGTTCAGCAATGGTATTGCTAGGTGACTACAAATTGAAAATTGACAGTCCCAAGTTGAGTCAATTTTGTTTGAATTTACTTAGATATAAAAGATCCCTTTTATCTCTATGTCTAAGATCTTATATGGGATATGAGATATAAGTATGAGAACATTGAAGCATCAGATCTCTGAAATCCTAGAAAAAATAAATTATTTATTTTCTTTGATATATATATAAATAAATTATTTTAATGAGCACATAAATAATTTTACGACTTATCAAATATGTAACACTAAGAATATTTCATTGAACAAATAAGTTTGAATATATTGCTAAGACAATTTACAAACATGATTCCCAAAGAATTATTTAAATAAAGCTGTAAATAATGCCACCTCAATGCCAATCTATTTTGTCAGATAAAATATGATTTTCTTTTATCATGCAAAACAGATTGGCTTTGATATTACAAAATGTGGGTATTATTTACAGTTTTATTTAAATTATTCTTTTTGGGTGCTAAAATTGTCTTAGTAGCATATTCCGACTTGTTTTGTCTCATGATATATATATATATTAAATAGAATAAAAGTCTCAAGAGTGTAAAACAACATTTTGGTATTGGTAGGAAACTTATATCTGCAATAAGAAAAAAAGATGAAACTATTACTAAAAAAAGAGCTGACATCATGAAATGGATAGAAGAGTTCTATCAAGAATTATATAGTAATAAAGGACATGTACCTCCTAAATCTATTATATCTTCTGAATTGCCCAGAATTTTAAATGAAGAAGTGAGATATCTAATTAAATTTATGAAGAAAGGAAAAACTCTAGGTAATGATGGTATTATAATCGATATATTAAAAGAAGCAGGTGAAGAAATAGAAAACATTTTGGCAAAATCTCTAAATGATAAAGATGTACCAGATTATTGGAAGGATGTAGTATTAATATTAATATTTTAAAAAGATGATAAAGAAGATATTAGAAATTACAGACCTATCAGCCTTTTATTAGTTACATACAAAATTTTTACCAAGATAATTGCAACTCGTCTACAGAGAACATTGGATTTCTCCCAACCAAGAGAACAAGCTGGATTTAAAAGAGGTTTTTAGTATAGTAGATCATTTCTTAAGTATTGAGAGAAGTTATAGAAAGGACCAATGAATATGAATTGCCATTATACTTTGGATTTGTAGATTATGTAAAGGCATTTGATTCTATAAGTATTTCTTCAGTGATTAAAGCAGTGTATCATCAAGGTTTAAATCCAGGATATTGGCATACTCTGAAGAATATTTATAAAAATGCAACAGCAACAATTAGATTACATAATGATACTAAGAAGGTTAACCTTGAGAATGGTGTATGACAGGATGACTCCATATCTCAAAAACTTTTTATAGCCATGCTGAAAGAAGTATTTTATGGATTAAAGTGGGAAGTTAAAGGGGTAAAAGTACATGGAGATTATTTAAGTCATTTAGATTTTGCAGATGATGTAGTTGTTTTTGCAAATAGTGCTTCAGAGCTTCAGGAAATGTTGCAAGAGTTATCAAATGAAAGTAAGAAAGTAGGACTAAAGGTAAATGTTAAAAAGACTAAAGTAATGTTCAGTGGATTTTCTCAAAATATGAAAATAAAGATTGATTATGATGAGTTAGAAGTAACTACAAATACCTTGATCAAATTATTAGTACAGATGGAAACATAATGGATGAAATTATTTATAGAATTAAATTTGGTTGTAGTTCTTTTGCTAGAAATAACTTAATACTAAAAGGAAATATGCTATGTGTTTGAAAAGGAAGGTTTTTAACAAATGTGTTTTACCAGTTTTTACTTATGGATCTGAGATTTGGACACTTAATAGAAGAGCAATACCACTCAAAAAGTATGGAGAGATGCATGATAGAAGTAACAAGAAGAGATGGAAAACACAATGTATGTAGAGAACAAACAGGTGTTACTGATATTGTTGAAAAGAATTAAAAGACTGAAATGGAGTTGGGCTGAACATATTGCTACAAGAGATGATAATAAATGGACAATTCCAAGAGGTTGTAAAAGATCCAAAAGGAGATGACATGTGAGTTGGGTGGATGAAATATAAAAGTGTGCAGGAATGATGTGGAGAAAATAGGCTAGAGATTGGAGAAGATAGATTGAACTTGGAGGGACCTTCATCCTGCAGTGAATGGTTGACAATATTTTCAACAATTAATTAAGATTCAAACAAAAGAATAAATCTGAAAATTTCATTCAATAACTAGAGAAATATGTTCAGCAGTGTTAATGCTAGATAACTATCAATTAAAATTGTATTCCAAGCTGAACCATTTGTTCTAATAAACAA
Organism: Epiperipatus broadwayi; assembly: GCA_028023455.1. NCBI lineage: Eukaryota > Metazoa > Onychophora > Udeonychophora > Euonychophora > Peripatidae > Epiperipatus > Epiperipatus broadwayi. The sequence goes on from JAQFVV010006231.1 coordinate 5,382,561, forward strand.
CAATAGCTTTCTATCTGATTTTACTTAGAGGTAAGTCCTTTTTATCTCTTTTTTCAGAGACTTATATAGGATATAACTCAGACATTTTTATAAATATGAAGATTTCAAAGCTCACATACTTATTCCTCACAATTATTCCTTGGTTTATATCTTAATTAATACATAAAAATATTTAATATATACAGCTCTCAGTGAGAGATGATTTATTATTTTCAGAATTTTTAAAACAATATATTTTAAAATTCTCTTATAAAAAATAGTTATCTGAATTTGTATCCATCATAAAATGGTATTGAAATATAAGAGGTTCTTCTTTTAATTGTAACTAAACTTAAACAAAAAACTATTATTGGTTAGTAGAGCAAATAGTTCAGTTTGCCGGTGTCAATTGTAATTGATAGTTACCTAGCAACATTATTACTGCTTATATTTCTTTAGTTACCATATATAAATTATCCATTTATTTTTTTATTTACATTTTTATTTTTGCCAAAAAAATCTATGGGCAATGAATCCATTATCTTTTATCTTCCTAACGATTTGAAAATATATATATATATAAAATTAGAAAATTGTAAAAAAATGAAATTTAAATTTTCTTGTCCACATAACAATTACAAAACATATTATTGCATTTTTCTGTGCATAGACAAATATATATATTTGAAATTATTGTTAAATTAATTTATTTTTTTGCATTTCATCATCATTAATTTTTATCACAAGAAAAATGAAAAAAAAAAGAGTATTTTTGTTATATCTTAATATATATATATTCAGTTTTTAAAAAGATACATTTTTTTTTTTTTAAAAAATATGGAAGAAAAAAAAAAAAAACTTTTTCTAAATTTTAAATATTTAAATCATTATTTTATAAATTTATTCATGTTACAGAATGAAAATTCAGAATACATAATAAAAAGAATTTATATAAATATTTTTTAGATATTTAATAATGTAACATATATGTGCAGTGTTTTATTTTATTTTTTATTATTTTTGACAATTTTTTAAAGTGCATACCTAAATTTTAAATAAATTGTGTTATAGATATTAATCTGCTATATATACATGCTAATGTTTGTTTATATGTTTTAATATATGTGCAAAATATATATTTAGAGCTGTGTATTAATTTAGTTTATCCACAAGGGGGGGGGGATCTTGGAACCAAATACCATGGGTAAGACAATACCATTGTATTATTATAGGATGAGTTATAGAAATAAATATGTTTCTATTTTTCTTATTTTTTTAATAATAATATTAATTTTTAGGAATAATTTTAAGTATTTTTTAAAAAAACAACAACAATGGTCTGGTTACTTCTAAGATGATAGGGTATTTAAATGATATTCTTAAACAAATAAAAATGCAAAACCATAAAACAATACAATACTAGATTAAATCCAAAATTTTACCAAAATCCTTACACAACCATAGTTTCATCTACTACAAATAGACCTTCTCAAGTGAAAATCAAACTAAAGGAAATAACATATATATATAAACAAACAAACAAACCTTCCCACAATTCATTTCAAATTCCACCTTCCCTTAATATCAAAAGAAGCCTTCATAAGATTGATAGCCTCAGAATCAAGAAGTTTTATCATCAAAGTCTCCTTTAACAATGCTTCGGTTATTTTTTATGAAAAGAATTAGTTAAAAAGAAGAATAAAGGAGACTTTGATGATAAAACTTTTTGATTCTGAGGCTATCAATTTTATGAAGACTTCTTTTGATATTAAGCAAAGGTGGAGTTTAAAATGAATTGCGGGAAGGTTTGTTTGTTTGTATATATATATGTTATTTCCTTTAGTTTGATTTTCACTTGAGAAGGTCTATTTGTAGTAGATGAAACCATGGTTGTGTAAGGATTTTGGTAAAATTTTGGATTTAATCTAGTATTATATTGTTTTATGGTTTTGCATTTTTATTTTTGCTAGTATAGTGTTAGGCAGTTTTGGTTTTAAACAAATAAAGTATATTCATATTACAACCATTTTCTGAATATTGTTCTTATTGCATGCAGTTCTAAACATGAAAAAAGTTTTAAAAGGAAAAAGTTTTCTATTCTTTTGTAATCTTTATTATTTAAATTTAACAGAAGAAAAATTAAACAGTTTATAACTATTAATTTTATTTTCACTAATATTTTAAAAGATTAATGAAAAAAAAAAGAAGATATAAATGTATTTGCCATTTTCTATTAATAATTACTACATTTTCAAAGTTAAATTATAAAAATTTTTGTATGTGGTATTTTCTGCCTGAAGATAGATAAAACTAAGCAATAGAATAAATACTACAACCAACTTTTTATCATCATTGCTAATTTTATTGTTTTCTTTGATCTCAAAAAAATATGAGTGTAATTTTTATTCTGATCTAGAAAATATTAAGATTCTTTATGAGGAGAAAAACCATAATAAAAGAAAAATTAAGGAGGCAATTTTGATAAATATAAATAGGATATTTTTAATTAATATACAAAAGTACTAATATTAAAATTCTTGAATTTTGGGATGTGATAGGATGTTTTCTCCTATTAAATTTGAATTTAAATGGTTTTCAGTTGAAGAAGGTTAAGAAATTAATTTAAAATACTTCTGTGGTTTAGTAAGAAAAATATATAATATCCTATGTTTTCAAAAAATATTATCTTCACTCTACACAGGTCTATCAAGCTTGAATAATCATTAAATACCAGGATAATATGTAATATATCTAGACTGGTTTCTGGTTTTTGCTTTCATCAGTGAATATTAAAATTCAAATCTAGAACTAATACACTTATACATCTAACTATCATCTTTTACTTCTATAAGTCATTCAAACTGAAACTAAATTAAAAAAAAGGTTTTGAACCCAAGATAATTTCATAATTATATAGATTTGAAAGTAGGTCATTTCTACATATTTTAAGGACCTCAGTTTTGTATCAGTTATAAGCCTCTTTTATCTTTTGAATAGAAAGGATAATATAAGAAAAGGTTATATGATGTTGGTAATATTTTAAATTTTTGATTATATTTAGTTAAAGGATATCAATTTATTTCTAATTTGATCAAGAATTTACAGAAATTTTTTTAGATATGAACACTAAAATTTACTAGATTGGTAAAGTTTTTGAAAAAATAATGTTTGTGTATTAATCGTTAATTATATTGCCCTGTCTAGTTTAGTGCAGGGTTAAAATGGTGGACTCTGTCATTTCAGATGCTTGAACGTCATCTGAACACCTAAGCAATAAACAATATAATCATAATATAAAAACACTAAAATATCACATGATGGCCATTTCCTATGCTTACACAAACTCTTTAAACACTAGCAAACTCTCGAGGCAGTAGTGCTTTCCAGTACAAGCCATAGTGATTAATGGATGCTAGAAAATTTGTGTATAAATCCCCATTCAAGGTTTTTCATTGATGAAAGCCACAAGCTAGAAACTAGCCTGGGGATATTGAATGAGTAGGCATTAGATAGAAATTTTATACAAAAACCTAGCATCAATTGATTACTATAGCTTGCACTGGATGGCCTTACTGCCTGTTTTAACAACTTGTGTAGGTATAGAAAATGTGATAATGTAATGGTTTAGCATTTTATACTAATTCTGACTGTAAGATAATGGTGACTGATTATTAAAAATCAAAAATGCTAATATGTATAGATACTGAACTGAGTTCAGATTGGTATGACTCTATAAAAGCATTATTGTTTTTATCTTGGACTCATAGCTTTATAGTTAACTAAATATGTAAAAAGTGGCAGATGGAGGGTTATATTAGATCCTAAGATCTAGGCGTAGTATACTCGAATCCAAGGCTTTTCACTGGTGATAGTCACAAGCTAGAAAGTAATCTGGGGATATTGAATGAGTAGGCACTAGATAGGAATTTTACGCACTACTAGTTGGAGAGTTTGATATTGTTATAATCATAATATATTTAAAGAAATAAAATAAGCAAAAAATGTTTATTATCTAAAATAATTATTTTAAAACAAATACTTAATTGAACATCCAGAGAATTGTAAAAAAAAAAAAGAAGAAAGAATTACTATGAGTAAAAAAAAAATTCTATTATAACACTGGAAAACAAACCAATGATTACACCTACAACTGTATTTTTTCATTTATAAATCACTAAAAATTAAGACTTCTCTTATAGATACAATAGTCATATATTTGGTATAAAAATTATTTGTCCACAATGTTGTTATAGATATATACTTAATATAATAATCAAACTAAATAAGATTGAAACAAACAACTAATTATATTTACAATTATTTGATTATCGACCTGGTTTTCATTTCTTATTGAGATCTTTTCAAGATATAAAGTTGATAATTAAATAATTGTAAATAATAATTAGTTGTTTGTTTCAATCTTATTTAGATTCATTATTATATTAACACTTATCTTGCATCATAATTATTTCAAATGGCACAGTTTATTCAAAATACAATTTTAATGTTGCAGGAGTAAAACAAAACATCTTTGTAAATTTTTTATTGGTATCTTTATGCTTTTTATAAATATAAGTCTGGATCTATTGCTTGGTTATTAATAGAAAATGCTTATGAGTTGACTTCACTATATAAATCAAAATCAAGTTGTTGTTGAATAGTTTGCTTCATGCAATTAACAATTTCAGATGGAATCATTGCTTAATGAAGCAAGCTTACAAAATACATTAGTATCAATATTGATTTTGGGGTTTATTTTCTTTTATGCTTGATTCTATCTGAGCATCTCTTTTTATTACCTAAATAATATCCAATGAATAAATCATTTTAATTGTAGGGTCATATAGCAATAATATATCCTATATAAATATAATAAAAATATTTAATCTTCATTCTTTTAATTTTAATTGAAATAGTACATCATTAATTATTTTTTTATGTAGTAACTGTATAGTTGATTTATTCTAAATTTTCATATGTAACATGGTTTTCATGGGATACTCCAGACATTCACTCACATTGCATATATTAATAAGTTCATTCACTGCTTTTTTAAATTAATACTGATATCAATCGGTAGATCAATCAGACAGTGAATTCAGTCTATCAGTAATTGATTCATACATTTTATAAATTATAGATGTTTCAAATCGACCTATTTACTACAGAAAAACAACAACCAAACATCCGATTTAAAAATTTTGTGCAGTCGTCAAAATAAATTTTTTTAAAAAAGTAAAAAAAAAACCTAAACAAAATCAATATTAAATAAATTGCTTAAAATATAGATTTTAAAAAATCATTTAATAATAATGTTATTTATTTTTTTAAAGACAAAAAAAAATATATATTTTTTTAAAGTTAAAAATATTTTTAAATTTTAAAGTGCTTTTAATTTCTGTATTTAAAATTTTACCAAGTTGGTTTCATTTTGTGTAATTTTTCTTTTAATGATTATTTTAATTGTTTTAGCAGAATATGTTCGTTTGAACATATTATAGTAGTCTTTTTTGTGTCTAAAAGTAATTGTTTTTCTTTTCCGAAAAGCTGTTATTTGATAAATCCGTAGTTCAGTGTAAATCTTTTAATCGATTTTTATTTGTTCTAAACTGTCCATTAAGCAGCATGAAAATATTAGCCTTTGGTAATATATATTTTTACAATTTCAAAAATAATCATCGTCATTGCTAGCGAAAAAATGTAAAATTAAATAAACTTAATTTAAGCGACTAGTTGTAATTTAAAAAATGGTAAGTCAATAAGTATTGATGATATATATGGAGAAGTTTTAAAACAGTTTATATAAGGAAGTGATGTGGTACTGCAAAATTATAGGATTTTATTTTTAAAGGTATATATGGAAACATAAAATTTACCTCCTACTGCTACAATTTATAAAATAAAGAAATTAAAGAAGACTGTGTAAATATCATGGAATAGCATGCTACCAAAGAGTTTGTTGAATATGTTGATTCCAATCATAGATGAATTGTTACTGCTATAGATAGACATACATTTTGTTGTCAGAAAAATTTTAAAACGTATTAGAAATAAAAATGTGATTTTTATAGGGTTTTTAATAGTTTGATCAAACATTTGATTAAATTATTTAAACATTTGTGGCAGTGTTTAAAATTAGCTAGCTGACCATTAAAGTGTATTTATATTACATCATTTCTAAATGATGGAATGAAAAAGAAGTATTATTTTTTCTGGAAGATCTGAAATATTTGAAATGAAATTAAAGTTAAATAAATACTTGTTCGAATTTGCTTCTTCATTTTTATGACAATGTTCATTGAAACAACTTACAGTTTTCATAAAGCATTCATGAAGATACAATATATTCGATAATGGAGTTTTTAATTTAAACCCATTACAAGCCAAAATAAAAAAATTAATCTTTCTGGCTTTTAGAGTTAGTATATGCTGATGATTGTGCTGTCCTTGCCAATTCAAGAGGTGGTGTATAGAATATTATTAATGTTTTGAATGCTACATTTGACAAGTAAAAAGGTATAATACTTCTTACAGGAAAATTTATATTATAAAAGTGAAAATTGGATAACCTTTTGATGCCAGTATAAAGGCATTAGAAAAAATTTATTTAAGGATGCTCTGTAAAATTTTAAAAATACAATGCAACACCATAAAACCAATCAATACATTTGTCAACTTACTGAATGTAATACTATAGAAACCATTATTGTAAAATCAGACTATTATTGGATTGGTCAAATAAAATAAGTGAATAATGCAAAACTTCTTAAAAGAATGTTTTATAATGAACTTGAGTGTGATTTTCATGGAAGAGGTAAATCCCATTACATTATAAGGATTAGCTCAAAGATATTGTAAATTGATTGTTTTCATTGGGAAAATATGGCAGAGAATAGAATACACTGGAGGGCTATAATTAAATATGCTGTTGAAGTTTCTCATAAAGAAAAATTTTCTGCTCAATAGATTAAAAGTGGGTGACTGCAAAATACCAAACAGAAAAATGAATTAGCATGTTCTGTATGTGAACATATTTGCAGTTCATAGATTGGTTTGTATAATCATTGCAAAACTCACTTCTAGAGCAGTCCCCCCCCCCACCCTTGGAATTGAAATGGCCAAACTCATTTATGAGTGCTGCAATAATGTCTGTTTAAAACTTAATTTAATAATGAATGTTAAAACAATTTTTTAGCCAATGATATAAGAAATATATAAACAGTTTATAGTTCATTTTTCACATTAAAGAAAAAAAAATTCTGTTTATAGTTCTCATATTTTTTTAACGTAGGCATCAAATTCAGTAGAAATTCTAGATTTTATTTTTTTGTAGCATAAATCTGTTCAGAGCCTGGATTGAGAGGCATCTTATCCTGATTAAATTTGGTTGTGATCAAACTTAAATTCTTTATCCCTAATAGTATTTTACCATAAGCTTTTGGAAAATTGGGGATTTTTTTTTCATTTAATAAAAAATAAAAGTGCAAGTTATACTTTTTTTTCAGTTTTAAATAATAAAGCAATTTACTTAGTGAAATTTTTATGTAAGAATTTGTAATTGTAAAAAAATTATATTTCTTGTAAAGAAAAGTTTTTCAATTTCAACTTTCCATTTATATATATATATAGAATTTAAATATTTATATATTGCATAAAGATTTTTTGTAAATATATTCTATACATATAATTAAAATTTCTTTTATGATACAATGAAAGTAAGGATTTTTATTCTTTAGATGACTTTGATAATGCTTTTTTTTTTTGCTTGTTACAGGTTTTTGATATATATATAATTAGAATTTTATGAACAAAGATTTTAGATTTTTCTCTCTATAAATCTTAGATAAGAATTTCCAAGTATAGATGAGGACAAAAAAAAAGAATACAATGTATAATGCTAGATCTTGGCTTCCACTGAATATGCAAAATATTTCATCACTTACCCTCACTGTTTTACTTTGCAGAGAAATCAGGTATCATTGTCAACAGAGACAGATATGCTAAAGTGCTGAAATATTTGGTATAATTTTTGATGACACATTTCTACAAAAGATTGTCATGGAACAAATAATTATGCAAATCAGTATCCATTAGCAAGAGTGAGCAAAAGAAAGTCAAGACATAAAAGCTGGAAACCCACCTAACTTTGTAAATGAGTTGAGGCTGCTTTTCAGGTAATGATTTTGCAAAGCATCATCAAAATGACTTATCAGAATTGGGTCTGATTAAAAAAGAAAAAAAATCCCCTTAGCTTCTCTGATGACAGGCACTATTGAAGATTTTTTTTTCAATTTTCAAGAGCATATGGTGAAATACTAACAACAAAGAATTTAAGTTTTGATCTCAACTAAACTTCAACAGGATAAAGTGTCTCAACCAATGCTCTGAACAGATTTGTGCTACAAAAATTGGAAATCTAGAATTTTCACTGAATTTGATGCCGATATTAACTATATTTAAAATGTAACATAGATTCGATTGTGTTACTGATGCATTTAACAGTAAAAGATATTTCATCTTAATGTTACAATTAGATTAGTTACAAATATAGTTGTTCTTTTACTCAATTTACTCATATATATATATAGTTCATGGATTGGTTTGCATAATTATTACAAAATTCATTTCTAATATATTATTTATTTATTTATTAAACAATATAAACAAAACAAAATAGAATGACTCCAAGAGAAAAAATACTTATGCAAGGCTTCATAAGAGTAATTATATTCCAAAATAATTATATATAAAAAAAGAGATAATATTATATATATTAATTGAACCCATACAAAACATACTGTGAATAACTTTACAATGATTAATACAACCATAAATTATAAAGGTAGGAAATGGTTATCAAAATTGATTACACAAGGAGAAAAAAAAGAAAGAATATATATAATTATTCATGTGCAATATATACAAATGTTAAAACAATAAACAAAAAATATTGTTACACATAATACAATAATCAAAGTTTCAAACTTTTTTTTAAATATGTAAAGTGATATATAGGCATCATCGGTAGTGTTCTGTTCTATCATGTCAGCCACTTAGATAGTGCTATTTCTAGCTAAATTGCTAGAAATAAGTTTACCATGGCCGCAGCCAAGCTAATAGCCTTCCTTCTATGATAAAACACAGAAAGAGTCCATTTGCTCAGCTGCCAGCTACTACTGTGCCTTTTTTCTATTCTAAAACCACAGAAAAATGTTTTCATTGGCTGCTGTAGTTGCTTGTGTTACACATTTCATTGTAATGCTGTATTGTCTATTTTCACTACACGTGAGGGTGTTTTGACTGCATCGTGTCTAAATAATTGAACTTTTCAGGTCTGTTTTTTTTTATGTGAACTGACCTTTTGGGTACCTTCTAATAATTTTGACATTGTCAACACTGTTCCATCAGGACTGTGTAACCCTCACAAATTGGATTTTAGGGTGCGGCACAGCACTATTTTGAAGATCCCGATGAAAGTAACGTATACATGAGAAATCAACTGAGACAAGTAAGATGGCTGCTTCGAACTCTGAAAATTGGCAATTTCCAAATACCGAAGTCAGCTTTCACTTTAATAGTTATAATTATTAACTTTAGTGGGTAAATTGCAATCTAATTTACTTTTTCCCCAAAATGCAGTGACTGATTAATTACTGTCCAAAAAAGAGTAAAATTTACTTTTATTTTTTATTAGAAAAGTACCGTAACTTTTTCTATACACCCACACACACACAAAGAAACCTGTCTCTGATTAATTACTGTCCAAAAAAGTCTCCGCTATATTTACTATTATTTGTTATTAAAAAAGTAACACAACTTTTTATATAAACACACACACAAACAAAAAAATGCCAGTCTCTGATTAATTACTGTCCCAAAAAGTCAAAGTTGGCTTTCATTTTAAAATTTTGTTTGAATTTTTAAATTTTGTGGAAGTTGTAATATAATTGACTTTGATTTCAAAACACAGTGTTTCTGATTAATTAATGTCCCAAAAAATTTACTCTTATTTTCTTTTAAAAAAGGAATGTAACTTTTTATATATACACACACACATTAAAAAAAAAGCCAGTCTCTGATTAATTCCTGTCCAAAAAACGTCTCTAATATACTATTCTTTGCTATTAAAAAGTAACATAATTTTTTATCGACACAAACACACACAAAAAGCCAGTCTCTGATTAATTATTGTCCCTAAAAGTCCAAAAAGTCTGTTTTCATTTTTATATTTTGTTTGAATTTTTTAATTTTGTATAAATTGTAATATAATTTACTTTTATTTCCTATTCCAAAAATAAAGTCAACAGTTCTTTAGAATCACTGGCTCAGGAACATTATATCTATGTGTTTTTGTTTAGCATCAACACCATCAAGCGGATGATACATAGAACAGAAAACTACCACAAACATTTATTGATAGTGACAATTGTAACTAAATAGCCTACAGCTATTTTCCAAATTAAAATCTGGCAATGTTAATTTAATGTTTTTATCTAAATGAGTATTTACAATAAATAATTTATGATATAAAAGGGGATGATGATGATATATATCAGAAATCACTTTGTACTTATAAATCTTAACAAAAGACAATAATATATATTATCATTCTTTCTTTTTATATCATACATTATTCATTGTAAATAGTCATTTTTATAAATATTCAATTAATATTGCCAGATTTTAATTTGGAAAGTGGCAGTAGGTAATTTAGTTACCATGTTGTCAGACTATATGGTTTTTTTTGTTATTTCAATACATATTGCCCAGATATCATTTTATATATTTGAAAAGTAGTTTGAAACATTGGTTATTGTATTGTGTAACAATATATGTGTATATTATCGTATTAACATTTAATTCAAAATAAATACATACAAACTGTATATAAAGAAAACTCGGTTTAATACTTTAACAGCATGGTATGCTAAGCATACTTTCGACTAACTGGTAGTCATATTCATAGTAATAGTTGTCCAAGAAGGTTGTGACATTTATAAAAGAATAACCAAGACACGGGATTTGCATAAAATTTGAATATAGGATGTAAATAATTTAAACAAGCCACTTTTTTGATAGGGGAACACAGAATTTTTTTTGATTGTTGGTAATATGCTAGGTCTCTTTAATTTTACATTTAGCATCATTTTTTTGGGAGCAGTCAATCCTGCATCCTCCTATCAAAATAGTGGCTCATTTAAATTAACTTATTTACATTCTACATTCAAATTTTATACAAGTCCCCATTCTTGTTTATTCTTTTATAAATATCACAAACTTCTTGGACAACTATTGCTATGAATATGACTACCAGTTAGCCAAAAGCATGCTAAGCATATCATACTGTTAAAGTAATAAACCAAGCTTTTCATCATATACATTTTGTATGCATTTATTTTGAATTACATTGTTCTGAGAAAAGTTTTTAAAAGATTGAAGTTATATTGTATTAACATTTGTATCTATATATTATTTTAAAATTAAAATAAAGGAGAAAATAATTCTTAAATAAAATTGATTTGTTAAAAACTAAAAGAAAATTAAAAGAGTTATGTTTAACATATATATTCGCACAGTTGGAATTTTTTTTTTTTTTAGCTTCTAAGTATTTTCAAATGCCAATATATTTGTACCATCTATTTGTAGATGGTACATTATCGTCCATCCCCACAAACAAAATAATATTATTCTTAATAAGGTTAAAAGTATAACTTTTTTTTTTGTATTAGCGTACTGATATATATATTTTGTAGATTCATTTACAAGTGATATGCGGCTTTAAAGCCCACTTTTAGGGTCTAACATGATGGGAATGATTTACACATTCACCTGTGTCCTTTATACTCAATGTAAAGCTGACAATAAGAAGTCCAAATCTAAGCACATACAAGTGTTGCTCATTCTTTTGAGACTTAGCTTCCCATTTCTTGGGAACCTATTCTTATAAGACTCATGGCATTTAAGGATGGTCTTATGTCACCTACTGCATATATGAACTCGGGGCTATGCTTCTCCAGTATCCGCCTCCCTGATCAATGCTGTGAAAATCTACATCAGCCACAATTTGTATTTTTTTTCCCTATAAGTCATATATATAAAAAAATATTTTTACATTCGTATAATCAGGGTTTAAAATTGTATCTCAGGTAGTGGTTTGTTTCGAAGCCAAATGTTGGGAAGCCATTGTAATGTTTTTCATGTTTTGGTAGATTCTTATAGGCCTTCTTTTACACACTATGAAGAAAATATCTTGTTCCTATTTCCAAAAACATAGCTTATTTTCTGATTAACTGGTCTACTAATTGTTACAATCTATGCTACTGGTGGAATCAGCTTTTTATTTATTTTTATAAGGGCACCAGGATTCATACAAGAATCCGCTGAAATCTGTTGCGTTGCATAGTTTAAAAAGAAATGTATTGCAAAAATCAGGGTTTAGATTTATTGTCCTTTTAAGGATCTCTATGAATCTTATCCGGGGCTAAAAGTATTAAATATAATGGTAAAGGTAATTTCTTTAACTAAATATTAATAAACTAATGTTAACAATATCTAATATTCAAATTAAGAACGTACAAAGAGAGTGCTAAATTAATACTAAATATTTTATTAAAATTTACTTAAAATCTTTATACAAGAATTAGTAAAGAAAAAATTGGAAAAGAAAAAACATACACTAATCCAAATATACCTGGGTCTCATTTTACGCGATAGATAGGTTCCTCAGAAAACATGCGCAAATGAAATCACGCAAAAATAGACGTAACTTATCTTGAAAAAGGGGGGATATAGACTGTGATTTTTCAAAATTCATGTAAAAGCAAAGCACCAACATAAAATTACTTTAAAATTCACGCAAAAAAAATAAGGAAATAAAATATGACTTATAAAAAATTTTAAATTTGAAAAAAATTGATACAAGACAAACTTTTTTTAACTATAATATTTAATTTTATTCAAAACAATATATTTTTATGCATAATTTACAGTACAGTAATTGACATTTTTTTATACACGTTTTAATTATTATCGCTACTTGCCAATAAACAGGTTCATTTGCAAACTGGTAAAAAATCAGATTCTTCACAGGAGGAAATACAACTAGTGCCAACTTCACTCTCATGTTGTGTTAATGGTTTTCTGGTGACAACATAATTAGTAATTAATCTTTGAGATGATGATTTTATTAATTATTTATGAAGCTTGCGATATCCAGACATATAACCATTTAGCTCTCGTTAGAATTTAAGAGCATGTTCGTGATTAGTGTCATTAATAAGAAAATAATTAAAAATAAACTTGCGGACACTAAATGATTAATAATTGATTACATTCTTTTTTAAAAAGAAAAAACAAAATGAGATTTAAAATGCAAAATTAACACGCACAATGTTTGAACAAATTTACGTTATAATCTTGTAAAATTTAAGGTGTGTATACATAAAATGTGGAAATCATGATTTTAATTTCATTATTGCATAAAATCTTACTATTATAAAGCACTGAAAATATTGAAATTACTAAGATGAAAGTCGAATTCCAATAATGTGCTATAACTTTCAATATGACATAAGTGTGCAAAATTTATTATTTAAAGTAATAGCGCATTGTTGGAGTTCGACTTCCGGAGAAACGAGAATCGCGTAACTTTAAAATCGCGTTAAATAAATCCGCATAAAAAGAGACCCAGGTGTACTATTAATCAGATGAAAAGTTCTTGTTACATTTAAATTCTTCTAGCTAGTTCCTTGAAGCATTGGAAATCAGTCACTATTGGTATTATTATTATTTCTGATTAATGTTAATTTGCATTAAAGTCACAAATTGTGAGTAAATAATCTTAACTTACTGGTAAGCTTGTATTAGTTCTTATAATATACTTGTTTTCCTTTGGGATCCCATTCCATAGCTGGAGCAAGAAGCTCGGTTGTGATGACCTCTTCGTTATGAAAGATAGTGTTCACAAGGCTTCATTTCCATTCTTGCATGATCATAGTGTCCCTGTGCAGATGCATTTCACTGTAACAGGTTACTCTCACGAAAACCCCCAATTCTAAAAACACATGATCAGAAGATAAATGAAACACCTACATCAAAGTTGTCCTCTTCTTTTTATACCTCGATCCAGTTTTGAAACTTCTGCACATGTTATTAGTATCATGACGCTTAGGTTTATAATCTTATACATTTATTTTCTTTTTCTGATACAAAGTTCTTTTTTTGGTAAATTATTTCTGCAATCTTTAATCAATATCCTAAAGGTTTTCTTGATCATAATCTTTGTACTTTTGGAATTCTTTTTGTTTATCTAGATTAGTAATCTGCATGCCTTTTTTATTCTTTCCAAATTCAACTTTTATTAAATTACAGATAAATAATTCGAAACAAAAAAAAATCAACTCTCATTGCACGTTTTAAAAAAATAAATTATATTAAGGAAATTGCGTCTTTTTACACATCTTTAAATTCTACCTTTTTTTTAAAGCTTTTACCAAATGTTAATATATTTGTACCATATATAAATAAATGATATAATACCACTGTGACCAGGGGATGAGAATAAAATAGGGTTTAAACTAATTTTATTCTTAAGTTTTAAGTCCATATTCATTTTTTTTTGTATTAACGTGCTGATATATTTTGTAGACTTATTCACAAGTGACATGTCACTTTAAAGCCCACATTTAAGATCTAACATGATGGGAATGAGAAACATTTCCACATTCATCTGTTTTTCTGCTCAAGCATAATACTAACAATAAGAAGCCCAAGTCATAAGCACATACGAGCGTTGCTCGTTTTGACTCTTACAGGCTCTCAGCAATGTGGTTCACCCTCCCATTTCTCAGGAACCCTGCTACAAATAGATTGATGGGCATTTACAGACCATCTTATGTTAATTATAATGGTCAGGGAATTTTCAACTCTTATATCTGCTGTACAGGGCACCACTTGGCCATTTGAACCTAGAAAATTTATAGTGTAGGCAGATACTTCTTGTTAAGATCTAAATTTTGACATTATCCCTTGCCACTAGCTCAAGGAGATGCAGAGATTTAATATATAAAAACTTATTTTAAACATTTTTATAAAGACAAAGATTTTAAAAAAAAAAAAGCCACTGCCAGTAATAACACACAAAAATATTTATTGTCACACATATATAAATTTAACTTTGAGGAATAAATTGAGATTTTATTATCAATTTTAAATTTAAATTATTTCAGTAAGTCCGCACAGATGGACACTTATATAATATTTTTATTTTAGAATATTGAGTATAGATAAGCTACATAGTTTATTTACACAATTAAAACTTTTCAAAACATCCAACCTCAGGCTAAAATTTCACATCCATATCAACATTTGCTTCCTAATATACAGATGCAACCAATGCAATATGAAGGTGCTAGCATAAAACCACATTGACAGGAATGTGTGTCTGCAGTGTGATATTATTTAAAGGACGTATCCTCATCCAGTAAAGGAATGGGCATGTGTATGGTGAAGGAATCACGTATATAAAATATTAAAGAGAAGTGCTATGCATGGAGGGAGCATGGTACTTTTGCCTACTTATAATCCCTATCCATAGAGCTAAAGGAAATCAATGTCACAGGAATACTCTGCATCCATTGCAATGCAATAACTACACTTTTGGGTCATGCATTCAATTGGGCACACTTGCCCTGTATGCTAACACACTTCATATTACATTGATATAAACACCCCTATATCCCTCCACAAGCATTGACTTAACTATGAAACAGTCTGAAATTAAATCCCTTTAAACTAACATAAACAATTCTAAATATAATGTTATTAATTGAATTGCATAGGAGAAATTACAATAAAGTAAACCCATTGACACTCATCATAAGGTACTGCATTGACAGCAGTAACTTAAAAGATATATATATGGGTAAATACGTTGAGACATTCAGCATGAGTTTTCATATTTACTAATATATACCAAATGGCTGTGCACGTACAGGCATATACATTTTATGTATATGAAAATCTTAAGAAATAACTAACATAAACATCAATGAATCTATGCAGCCATCTACACCCATCTTTAAATTTAATAATTTAATTAACACATAATAATAAATAAATAAAAAAGAGAAATGGAAATGACTAATTCGCAAACTTAATACATAAAAAATAATATTAATAATTGATTTAGAGTTCTTTTAAGTCAGATAAGAGTTATACCTTATGTTAAAAATTGAAAGCTTGTTTAAAGTTCATATTAGATAAACAAAAGAGTTCATACTTTCCGGATTCCTGCAGATTTAGAAGTCCATCTTAGTGATCACTTTTGTAGATTGTCCATCCTCCTTGGAAACAAAGCCACTACTTGCCAATGCTTGGGTCAGGAACTGTCATTTGGAAGGCCTCAACTGGTGCATGCAAAGGAAAACTCTTTGTTGCAAGACTCCTACATCATGGAGTCCACAATACAGTTGCAAGATCATATCTAGGTTAATAGTCAGAATTAACCCACAACAATAACTTATTTTTCTTTTTATAATATTATAGCCTCTTATCAGCATTTTTACAGATCCATCGAACATGACATCATTTGTTCTTAAGGTCCTGATGTTTTCGTTTGGTGCTTCCATTGGTTAATCTTTAATTTCATTCTCTTATCTGACCTTTATTATTTAAGTGCCCCAAGGGCTAGTTTGCTTTACATTTAATTAATAAAACAGTCATTTCCATTTACTAAGATTAAGCATGATTCTTAAAATAGAAATTAATTAATATTTATTTGTATTTTCTTTTATATAACTTCTTTAAATCTTTACTTTTTTTAAAAAATTTCTTACTTTTAAATACTTTTTTTTTAAAAAAAAAAAAAATCCACCTGCGCGAATAATATATGTTTTAAGCATAACTTTTTAAATTTTCTTTTAGTTTTTAACAAATCAATTTTATTTAAGATTTATTTTCCCCTTTATTTTAATTTTAAAATATTGTAATGGTATATTCACCGTTACAATATATATATATTTTCTTGTGCAATTAATTTTGACAATTATTTTCTATGTTTATAATTTTTAGTTGAATTAATCATTGTACAGTATTCACAGTATGTTTTATATATGATCAATGCATATATTGTAATGGTCATCTTGCTATGGTTAAATTGATTAAGGTGCCACCTGACAATACTTTCTATAAATATGTAGTCATTTATACCTTATTTATATATTTTAATAGAATTCTGAAGTATTTTCCTTATGTGATGATGGTGACCACTACATAACATTATTTGAAATACATGACCAAATCATGTAACTGGTCTACTCCTGATGAAATAGACATGGAATTAATATGTGGATTGGTCACCATTATATATATGCAAACAAGTTAAACATACACTATTTAAATAAATAACCAAATTTATTTACAAAGTGTTGTGATTGTCATAAAATATATAATTTTCATTTATCATAAACGTATTTCCATTACCAACTATATAATATGATGATTCATAATAAATTATTATTAGTACATGAAAATTTTCTTCATAACATAATCACCTTTAGGGTTATAATTTAATGTAACAAATTTAACAGCATGGTAATGATTTATTTAATAATCATTTTAAAACTATTTTTTAATTATAATTCACCTGCATGCACTGGAAAAAAAATCCAAAACAAATTATACTAACAAAAATGTATAACATTTATCTTGATTAATTTTAAAACATTAATCTTTTAATGATTGATTATATATTTGCCATTGAATAAATCCCTGGCCTTTAATATAATTCTATATATAGTTGACCGTCACAAATATAAAACATTTATTAATCATGTCACAAATATATATCCTGTTTGGGATTATTATAACAAATACACCTTCCTTATAATGACAATTTCAGATAGTTACCACTTTAGATTTGAATCTCTTTTTAATAATAACTCAAACTTAATTAAATGAGGTGGCCATTTTAAATCCCACCTCAAATTTAAAGAATGAAACTGTGAATAAATTTACCATGGATATTTTAACCATTCAAACTAGTGATTTAAACAACTGCATTTATATTATAAATTCTAATGCACATAAAAATGGTAATTAATGAGTTAATTCATGTACAAATGAACTTGATTTAATTAAAGTAATCGTTAGTTTACTTTAAAACTCCAATTATACTGTGCTGATTTCTTTTCAACTAGCTCTCTTTATTTTAATACTTGAACACTTCACGTTAAATATTTTATCTTGTATTTTAAAATGGCTATTACTTACTAGTGATTATTTTCTTTCACTTACATGTTCAGTGACAATTTCAATATGAAAATAAAACTAGTTTTTTTTTTTTTTTTAAAAAGGGATAAAATTTTAACTAATCAAGTGAATTTGTATTTTATCTGCTTTAAACACAACTAGAATATTTATGTACACTAAACAATAAACTCTGAAAAAACATTCACTTCCTCCTTTAATTAATCAATTTACATATTATTACTGTAAAATATGGTTATAATTAAATTATCTTAAGAGGTCACTTTCATAATAAAATTGAAAATGGTTAACATTTTAGGATATTATCTAATTGATAAACAGTTGTTTTTTGAAAACTTAAGTATGAATATCAAACTTAGTACTGTATAAAGTTTTATTGTTGTGATAATTTTTATGAGAACTAATATTTTTCCTTCAGTGATATACAATAAGTGATTTATTTTAGATGGGAATTCTCCTTCTATAAGCAGTTTTGTGTAAAGTGCATTTTTGAAATTATTTGATGCTTAGGTTTTTTTCCCTCAGATTCCTTTAAAATAGCTCTTGGCAGATTGCTTTAACATTCAGGAAAAATCACATTTTCCCAGCAATCTTTTCTTAATCTGGGAAAATAAAAAAACTATTTCATCATCTTGGCTGCCACCTTTCAAACTCTGCAAAAAGTTTTTCATCCTGATTGCACCTATCAAATAATCCACTAGAAATTTACTGTAAATGAGAGCTGGTTATATACATTCTGAAATTAATGTGAACTCAAAAATAAAATTTCTTGACTATTTTTGGATTTGGCAAAATGGTTGCTATGATTAATTTTGCATATTGGGGCCTTTTCAAATGACAAATCTTTGATTCTTAAAATAACTGCTGTTGAGCTTTTGTAAAACATCACAAAAAGGGCTGATTCTTATCTACACCCAATTAGCACATAAAGTTTACATCACTTAGGCAAACATGATTATCAATTTTTATCACAACAAAATTAGCACATTTTATTTTTTTCAAGAGAATGATTGAGTGAGTATATTCTCCTAAATTTGAATAATATATATATATATTTCTTTATTATTGTACTCTTAAATATATTTATCAATTTTCACTACAACAAGAATAAAATAGAAAGATAGGGTGTTTTATTTTTTGTTTTGAGGAATACTGATTGAGTGAGCACGTTTTCACATATTATTTCCAAAATTTGAATACACTATATATTTATGTATAAATGTGCTCTCAATTTATTACTCCATTATCCTTTTTTATAATTGTCTTGTTTTTTTATTAATTATTTTTGCTGATGGTATAATTTTTATATTATATCATAGATATGTATATACATGTTAAAGTCTCTTATATGTTAAAAAAACATAAAGCATTCACTACTATCTATTATTTTCAGTATTAGCATGAAGATTTGGAATCAGATTCACAGATATCATCGTCAGTCAAACTGTTTTAAATATTTTTTTCCAGAAATAATTGTATATATTAGTTTAAATTGAAGTCTTTTCTATTGGAAATTTTTCAATAATGAATATATGATCCATTTTTTAAATTAAGTAGAATATTGTTGACTAGATAGCTAAAAGTAGAGATTTATTTTCACTTTAATGACGTTTAATCTTAGATTTAATTTGTCTCTTTTCTTAAAAGTCTAGTTTATAATTTATTTTTTTAATTTTCTCAGTCATTCTAGAGTCAATCAGCTTTGTCAATGATTCATTTTTGTGAATCAGACTAGAAATTAATTCATTATTATGAAAAATAAATATCTATCTAAACAGTATAGATTCAATTGAAAGTTGAGTGTAGGTGCACGTGTCATGTGACGTTATATTTTTTAGAAAATTGTCGTAATGTGTTATAAGTATAAACAAAATTAATAATTAAACATCTTAATTTAATAAAAACGGTATTTTTCAGAAAAAAAAAAAAATTCACTTGTTAAAAAGAAAAAAAAAACTTGTCAGCAATTTTTTTTATTGTTTTCATTAGTATTTATAATGTCTCACATAATTTAGCTCAATAGTGAAAAGTTTGAGTTTCTTAAATAAAAAGATCATGAATTAATTTTCAACTGAGCATAAAAGAGAGAAAAAGAAGGCTCACATCGGAATTGGTATGTTCCCTCTATCACTTGGGTACTAGTATATTATTTATGATTCTCATGAATAATTGATTGCGTGGTAATTAAAGGTAATTATTAACATTTCATTTTTATAGAGAACAACTGATGAGATGATATTTTCATTATCGGTAGATCTAGAAAGTCTTATTGCTTACTGACCATTCACTTCATCAAATTCTTAATGTTTACAAAATGACATTCTGCCCATCCCTCTTCTATGTATTTAAATGGATAATGTCCAATACGTAAGGGGTCAGAGTAACTGGAGGTCAACATGGGCATAACAACAATATTGGCATCAGCATGGGATTTGGGCATTCTATCAGATTTTCAATGATATGGATGGCTGAAAAGTTGGAGGTTAGAGTAGATTGAAGCCTGTCCATTAAAGTATAAAGATTTGCTATCTTAATATAAACTGAACACTGATTATATATGTATGTGGGAGATGATAATCTGGACTAACTGATGAGTGCTGGTTAAGGATGAAATGTGTATATTGGTGATTATTTATCTTTTCAACATGTGCGTGGTCATGTACATCAGTAATATGAGATAGTGTGGATAGTTGATGGTTGCTTGAAAGTCTGAGTTCAAATCCCCTATATTTAAAATTACATCTATATAAACTTCAATCTCTATATAAACTAAGCAAGATAATACTAATAAATGACTGAAATTTTGTGTCTTTGAAGATATATGCCAAGGAAATTAGGAATGCTGAATATTTCTCAGGACATATAATGCCATTAATCCTAATATCATTTTCACTTGTTGATTGAATAAAATGTTTAAATTTGTGGATTGAGATTAATGATGGATATATTGCACAAGATCCATCAATAAAAGCTTTTATAAATTTCTTATGTCATTATGTGGTTATAAATATTGGTTAAATCTTAAAAACAATATTTTTTTATTTTGACTGATTGAAAGAATAATAAGCAATACAAATATTTTAGTTACTTGTTAACTATTGAATTTTATTTACAAATAGAATTAATTTACATTAATACTTTTAATATATAGGGTATATGAGCACAGACTTTCACACAACCTGCCACTCTCCACACTATCTCATAACACTGATACACCTGAACACATATATGTTGAAAAGATTAATAATCACCAATATACTTATTTCCATCATCAGATTTTCAATTGGATGGATGGTTGAAGAGTTGGAGTGTGGAGTAGATTGAAGCCTGTCCATTAAAGTATGAGGTTGTCTGAGCACTTATAGTATATATGTGTAGAGATGGTAATCTGGACCAACTGATGATTGCTGGTTTAGCATGAAATACGTATATTGGTGATTATTTATCTTTTCAACATATATGTGTTCAGGTGTATCAGTGTTATGAGATAGTGTGGAGAGTGGTGGGTTGTGTGAAAGTCTGTGCTCATATACCCTATATATTACATATATAGACACAGGTATATAATAAGCTTGTGTTTCAGTTATTATTGCTTTTATTGTATTTATATAAAGGTCAACTTAGTATACAATTTTTCCATCAAATTTCAATGAATATATATGGTAAAGATGAAATGAAATGTGGATTTATAAAAAAATATGTATGGTCAGTTGATATAGAAGCCATGTGATATTAGTGTATCAAAATGACTAAAGGAGTATAATAGTTTCATTTAATTCAAACTGAATTTTTTTCTTTTCCTCAGTTGAAATTGATAAGGAATGCTGTTTGGGATGATATTATATTTATTACTTAATTTGACTTGTATATAAGAAAGAGGCAATATATCTAAAAATTACTTAACCCACATTGGCTACAAGTCAGTTTTGTAATATTAATGCTACATGTGGTATAATGATACAGTTTATTAGAAAATTATTATTTTATGTTATAATTAGGCATTTAAAAAAAATAAGACAAATAAAGATAATTTTGAAATGATTTTATTGTAGATTAAAACATGTACTGCATTTTTTTTTAACATGTTCTCTCTACATATGGGCTTGATATATTTTCTGCTTATTCTATTTTTTCATTTGTCCACATTACAATTTCACTCAGAATGTTTCCAGAAAACAATAAATTCCATACTTTTTCAGAATTTGACTTGTCTCCTAAAACTTTTGGTGAAGCTTTGACTATATTATACTGAATTATAAAAAGCAGTGAAATTTTAGGAGAAACCATGTATGAAATTGAGTCTAATAATGCATTCTTTTAAAGAATTTACAATCGGGTATTATAAAAAAATAAATTTGATTTTTATTATTCTAAGAATTATTTACAAAAATTATTATAATATTTATATAACCATCAAACATCATGTGATCACCATTTTATATTCTTACACAGATTTTTTAATAATAGCATGCATGTCATTGTGGCTTCTTCTTTTTCAGTTGGGAATCTCTCAGCCACTATGCCCAGAGAAATCTGTTAGCAATCTTACCTTACCTTTCCATTCCCCACCCCAAGTTTTTCCTAGATTCTCTTCCCTGCTCCATTCCATTTCTATAACACAATCATTGTCAATTCCATGATCTTTATATCTAAATCCCCCTTATATAGTAAGAAACTCTTCATACAGTAGTGTCACAAAGTGCAAGCCTTAATAATCAATGGCTGCAAAGAGGTTTGGGCATACCCATTTAATATCTTCATACTAGTTTCTAGCTTGTGGCTTTCATCAGTGAAGTGCCCTTGGATTTAAGAGCATTGCATCTAGATCTTAGGTTCTAATGCAACCCTCTTGCAGTCACCTTTTATCTATTTAGTTAATTATAAATTTAGGAGCCCAAGATAAAAACAATGTTTTCAATCCAAGCTCATTTGCTTGTATAATCATATAGATCTGAACTCAGTTCAGCATCTATAAATTTTTTATCTTTGGTTTTTCAAAAACCACAGTCATCATTATCCCACAGACAGGATAGGTATAAAAACATTAAAATATCATACGATCACCATCTCATATGCTTACACAGGCTGTTAATAACAGTAGCAAACTTTCCATACAATAGTGCCACCAAATTAGAAAGCCACAAGCGAGAAATTAGTCTGGGGATATTGGATGAGTAGGCACTAGATAGAATTTTATACACAAACCTTCTTGCGTCCATTGATTACTAAGGCTTGCACTTGTTGGCAATACTATATGGAGAGTTTGCTACTATTAATATTTATATGAAAAGGTAGAAAAAATAATAACCATATATCACAAAGAAATAAAATTACTTACATTTAGTCTGCAAGCATTACAACATCCAGTAAAGTCCAAAAAAAAAAAAAAGTGGCATAAAACTTAAACTATGTGAGGTAAATTCAAACTAATTTGATTTTTATTAAATAGCAATATACTTAGGAAGGTACTTTTAGTAATATGAAATTAAGCCATTTGAAAATTGATAGTGATATAACATACTGCATTTAGGCATTGAGGTTTAATATAAAGGATAATGCTTATTTTTTTTAAAAAAGAAAACTGCCTTATGATCATTTATAATATTGATTGCAGAGATTTAATTAGTAAATAATTAGCAAGTTACCCATTCATTAGGAAGAAAATAAAAAATGAAGGATTTCCAAAAATTAAAGCGATTGTGCATACGTTTCAAACTATTACTTATAGTATTGGGGTATTATTTTGTTGTATTTAGAGTACTCAAATCACTGAAATTTAACTTATTACATGAGGGTATGCCAAGCAGAGCGGCATTTATATGTATAATTGAATTAACTTTAATAATATAATCACTCATAAAATATTGGATTATATTTTCATTTTTATAATATGTATAGCATTTGATTGTTTTTATCTATTTTTTTTTTTTTTTGCATAATGTGCTAAATATTTATTTAATAATCAAATAAATATATGTGTATTCAAAAATATAAAATAATTTTGCATGTCAAAAATCATTCCACTGCTGCCAAAAAGATATACTGTGAAAAAAAAAAAAAAATTTCTGTTTAGTAATGAGAGTGTTAAAAGTTTTTTTTTTTTATTCTTGTGTTACAACTTAAATAAAATAGCTAGTTACCCATTTACCAACCATTAAGAGACGATTATCTGGGTATAATCTAGCTCCCTAAAAGAAAAATTCTAAGCCTATTTGAGGCATAGATAGATGTGTAAACCACTGCACTAGAATTAATAGATTACAATGTTAAAATGTCTGATTACTGCTTATTATTTGAAATAGTTTTTATACTAGTTTATTTACAATATTTTAACTGAAACGAATGTTTTAAATCTGAAATATATAAGAAATCTATATACAAAAAAGTAGTCATTATTCTAAATAATTTTTTTTTTTTTTTGTTTCCTATCTTTTTCTAAAATATTTGAATTTAAAAAAGTCTGATATTTTTTCTTCTCTAGAAATGTCTGCTGTAAGCTAATTAATATAACCTCAAGTGCAATTTTCTTATCAGTTCTTAAATTCATTTTTAAAAAGAATGAATCTTAATAAGTTATCTACATTTATAGAATGTGAATTAGTAGTTTTAAAATCTGAAAATAATATATAAGGACTCTTTTGCTTATTAGTTTAATTTTCTGCAAATAAAGCTTAGCAGTTCCAGTTAATTGATTAGACTAAGCACCCCCCTCCCCTATCCTCATGTCTCACTTTTTAATTTTATTTTGCCAGAGAATTTAAACAACACTTTTGGCTTCTAATTAAAGAAAATATATTGAAAATGCAATCTGATCAATTGTTGTAGTCTAAACGTAGCATAAATAAATGTATTAAAACATTTAAAATCAGGACAATAATAAAATTATAAAGAAGACTGAGAGAGACAGTCGTTCATTGGTTTTTGATTTTGAACTCGAGTTGCTATTAAATTGGTATTCTTTTTTTCCCCATATGTCAGAGCATCGGCCGGGAAGCGAACCCGCGACAACTGTCTGCAAGCAACTGCTACTAACGCTTGACAAATTGGTATAACACTGATAAGAAAATTGCACTTATTGTTATGTAAAAGTTGGTAAATTTTATTAAATTGTACAGGCTTTAACCAACTTTCATCTTTTAAATTTTTTTCCAAGATCAAAACATATTTGCACTGGATATTGATTTTAGTTCAAATATAATTAAAAGATCTGATATAAATCTAGGTTTTAAGGATGATGAGAATTATAGTTTTAAACATTGACAGCAATTTTAATCTTATTCAAGTTATAGATTTAGTGAATAATTTTTGTAATATAAATATATTACTTATAATATGAATTATTCCTATTCTTTGTACCAGATATATCTGTTCATTTGTAAATGTGCATACATTTTTTTATCATCATACCGTAATTCTTACAAAAAGTTTCATAATTTAATGATATGCTCATTTGCTTGTAATGCACATGGCCTGGAAATTTGAATCCATGCTCATTTTTTTTCTGATTTCAGATAGTTTTAAACAGCCTACGACCACTATAGTTGGTCATCGAAAATTGACCAGTAAAATAATATAATTATCTTGCGTCTGTATGTTGTTGTAGAGATAATTTGCCCTACAGTAAATATTTGTGACTACTCTAGTTGGTCATCGAAAATTGACCAGTAAAATGATATTATAATTATCTTACCTGTGTGTGGAGTTGTTGTAGAGATAATTTGCCCTACAGTAAATATTTGTGACCACTCTAGTTGGTCATCGAAAATTGACCAGTAAAATGATATAATAATTATCTTACGTGTGTGTGGAGTTGTTGTAGAGATAATTTGCCCTACAGAAAATATTTGAAAGTCGTTTTATTTTTTATTATAATGAAGTAATTGAATGGTTTTTACTTTAAAGGTCATGTGATATTTGAGTGCTGAAATGACCTGTGGATTTTCGATCCAAACTCATAAGGCTATCATGCTATACTAACAGACATTTTTAAAATAGTAATTCGCTTAAATAGAAAGTTACAAGCATGCCCTGAAAGCTAGTTTCTTCATGTAAAATTTATAATTATTTTATTCTTTATAGTTTTATTGATATTATTTTAATATTTAAAGATTAGATTTTTAATATTGTTAATAAATAGGTCATAACTTCAAAATAATCAGGTGAAGTTTAAAATTTTTTGTTTATTAAAAACCACTAATCATTTTATAATTTAAACCACTGCAGAAATATTCAAAATTTATTTTTATCAGCCGTGAAGCTCTTGTGAACCCCCACTCCCCAGTTCACATGAACAAGAATTTAAAATTAAATATCTTTTCCAATATTTGGAAATAAAAGAAGATGACATCAATGATTAAATGTGTAAACAAAAGAAATTATTCAAATTTTTTCCACATTAAATTTTTCTCATAGACTTGCATTTTATTATAGGGATTTCAAATAAATAAGATATAAAAGATCAGAATTTTATATATGTTTTTCCTAAATATATATTGTGAATAAATATAAAATTCTCAGCCTGAAGACAAGTTGAACATATAAACAAGCAAAAAGTTGAATAATGATTCCATCTTCTTATTCTACATTACAAACTTTAATGCACATTTTTGTATTAAAAAGACATGTATATTTTCATTTATTATAATGAACATTCAGTCAAAGAGTTGTGAGGGATTGCATCATTTTACTTATGGTAATTGTATCATGGTCAAGTCAGGATATAAAGGTCATGAATCATAGTTAAATTTTGGTGCCCAAAAATCTTATGATTCCCAAATGATAAATTATCTTTTCCTATGCCAGCAATAGTTAGTGAAATGGTAAAGTGATAGACTTGAATCCATGGATTCTAACTCAGTTCTATCATTTCCAGTGTTCAAATATTATATGACCCCCCCTCCCCGAGCATGGCCTTGAGATCTAAAAATTTAGGCCACTCTGTCACTTCTGATGCATGAACTTCTTTATTGACAAACCAATTATTTATTTAACTAAATTATTAGCTTTTCTATTCTAAAAGTGCTAATTTACATTTATGAAGATTGTTTAAAATATCACTACTAGATTAAATTATAATAAGGAGATGATAACTAGCAATGGTAAACTTCCAATAATGATGATCAAGTGTTATTGTTTAGGTATGGCATCCTGTTGATCAGTAACTCAACCTGCTTTCTTGTAGTTAACATGCACACGGCATTTATTAATATTTACATATAAAATGTTATGCTAAAATATTGTGTATTTTTCTTTCAATAAAAGGATATTCACACAGGGAATGAAAAGTTTAAGATAAATAGCACTTGTTTGAAGCCATTCAATCAGTCGAGCAATCTAATAGAAAGTTTATGTACCATATTCAGTGGTTCACAATGCAATTTATACTTAAAAACTCATATTGTGAAAAAAAAAAATTTATTATATAAGAAATTAATTAAATTTATGATAAAAGATGTGATTTAATTTCACTCATGAGAAATGAATCCAGATCTTTTCATTTTGAAACTGAATTTCAATGAATGAAATAATAATAATAAAAATTATTCTATGGCTATAAATGCAAATTTATCTGATTTAAATTAATACATTTTTTAATTCTGTGAATAATTTTTCAATATTGTACATAAAGAAAAGTATAAGAGATCTATCCATATTTGTGTAATAAATATCTCATTCATTAAATAAAAATTATACCATTATTTGCCTTTAAATGATTCTGGGCATTTTTGATTATTTTTTTTAGATTTTCCTGATTAGTATTTATTGAAAGTTTTATCTTTAAGCTATCAGTTTACTGGTCTTCTTTATATCTTCAAAAATACAATGCAAATATAACAGCTAAATATAATTTTTTGGATAGATTAAAAAAAATTTTAAATTCATAACATTTTGGCGGCTTCTTAACAAAATAATGTTTAAATTATTAACTAGGCTAAATGCCCACTTAATGAAAAATAAATACTTGGATTAGTGAATTAGTCTGGTGGCCTGAAAAGAAAAACATAAATGTCATTACAATCTGAAAAAAATAATAATTCAAGCATGATGTCCATATGCCAACCATTATACCCAGAAGTATAATGGTTAGTGCACTCAACTTATAAATTTCAAAAGATTTATTAATGTTATTGTTTATGTTATGTAAATGTATTTTTTTGGGAGGGGGGAGACAAGGGTGTTCATTGCATTTACTAAAGTATGTGTAGCAATATACCTTGCACAACTAATAAGTATAGTCCACTTATTTCATTTATAATGCTTTGTTTATTCATAATAATCATAAAGATAGTGACTATCATTATTATAATACATGAAATCTAAAGGAAAAAGTATGGTGTATAATGAAAAATATTATTTTTTGTGCTTCATAACTAACTTAACAGTCACCAATTAAATAATTAATTAATACAGAATCTATTTCTATGGGAATCAAGTTAAAATAGTCAAACTCCTTTAATTAAGTGTTTTTTCATATTTTTTATATTGAGAAGTAATAATAAAAATCATAAAGTGATGTGTTATGACGTTATTGTTATGATTCATTGCATTTTAAAAATAAATTAATTCTTAGCACTTCACAATCATTGATTACAAAGCTCAAAATAGTTCAGTTCTTTAATTAATCAGTAATATAGAAGACCTACAGATTAACAACAAATAAATATTCTTTTCTTTAGACCTCTAAATAAACTGATTATAGAAACTCAGGTTTGAATTTGTAATAAAGAAAATTTATTTAAAGCTGAGACTTTCAATACTGAGTAGTATAGCATTATCTCAACTTTATTTAGTCACATGATGCTATGATTGTGATACTACTCAATATTGAAAGTGCTCAGCTTTAAATAAATTTTCTTTATTACAAATTCAAATCTGTTTTGTTATTAAAAATGTTTAACATTTTTTGAATTGTTACAATTATTGTAGAAAAACAGGGTAAAAAAAAAAATTCTAGAATTACGTAAAAACTTTTTATCTAAATTCTTTTAAAATATAAAAAAGTGGGAAAAAGTTGCCATGGTTAAAGATTATAACTTTATATCAAATATAGTGTCAGTATGAATAGTATTTCTGTAGTGTAATTTTCACTACACCACTCTCATGCAAAGTAGGGATTGGTTTTAATTCACTTTTAACAACTTGTGGAGGGGTGTAATCGTAAACATATAACCAAAGACATGTGAAAAAGATGTGTTACTCCCAAAATGCACATTTCATGTTGATCCAGCACTCATCAATTGGCCAGATCACAATCTCTTACCATATCTTCATCATTGTTTAGTATACATAAATAGCCTATTGTTACAGCTTAATTGGTAAGTGTCAAACTTACTGTCCTCACAACTTTGGCACAAACCACTTAATGGAAGTACATTAATAATTTTTATTAGTCATTCATTAGACTAGATATTATCCACTTAATGAACAATTTTTCTATTGTATAATTTTCATTACACAAATCTCGCACGAGATAGGGACTGGGCCAATTGATGAGAGCTGGTTCAGCATGAAATGTGCTTCTTAAGGATCATACATTTTTTTCACACATCTTTGGTCATATATTTATGATTATATCCCTCCACAAGGTATTAGGAGTGGATAGAAACCAGTCCCTACATTGCATGAAAATGATGTAGTGAAAATTATACTACAGAAATATTAATTAATTAGATAATCTCTAATATAATGTATGATTATATATTTCCATGAAGCAGTTTGTACCAAAGTTGTAAGGGCAGTAAATTTGACATATCAATTAAACTGTAGTAATTAGCTATCTATATATACTGAACAATGATTAAGATATGTATAAGAGATTGTGATCTGGTGCAATTGATGAGTGCCAGCTCAGCATAAAATGTGCATCTTGGGGATCATACATCTTTTGTATATGTCTTTGATCATATCTTTATGATTATATATCACAAGATGATAAAATGGAGAAACCAGTCCCTACCTTGCATGAGAGTGGTGTGGTGAAAATTATACTACAGAAATATTATTCATTAAGTGAATAATCTCTAGTCTAATGAATGACTAATACAAATTTAAAAAATGTATGAAATTGACATATTGAATTTCTGTATTCAACAATATAAATGTAGAGGGTATTTTAAAGTCACTTTATAAAACTTTAAACTAAACAAAAAAGGTTAAACAAAATTGAGATGTTATTATAATAATAATTTTACTTTATGTTACTTCTTAGTTTTATTTCTCATAAAACTAATAAAAAAAATATTCAAGCAGCCAATTTTTGAAAATGGTGGCTATTTATAAATTACAGTATTTGTATTCTAGGATACTAATATAATAAAAACAATGGCATCTTCCCAGGTTAAATGATAATTCACTCTAGGAAAAAGTACTGTACCAGATTGATTCATTATGCAAATAAAAGCAAACATATAGCAAAAATATACGATATTCAATAATAAAATGAATCTGTAAGAAAAAAATATGACCTCTAATTTTTGTTCAGTATTTTTATATTATAATAGGATGATTTCTGACACATGGAAAACAAAGAGACTCTTTACTACAAATGTAAACAATTTCTGCAAAAAATAAAGAAATAAAAAATTTATTTAGCATGAGATTAAAATTTTTTTTTCACTATATGCAGAATTAAAATGCACTAAAAATAAAATGAAAAGTATATAATTACTTAAAATACAACTTTTAATTAATTAATTTTTGTGTAATATTCTTATACCAATAAAATTTTTTTATTTCCAATCAGGCAAAATGCCTAATATAATAATATTGCCAATAAAAAAGATTGAATAACTTACATTATTTAAATTAATAGTAATCAATCGTACATTACATTTTAAATCCAATTTTTAATTAATTAAGACTGTATTTTTGTAAAAAAAAAAAAAAGGTGAGTCATTAATTTTTAAAATGTTTTTAAATACAACTGCAAAAAAAAAAAAAAGTTTTATTTGTTAGGTAATTAAATATATATATCAAAACATTGATGACATAATAATACATTCGTCAACCTTTTTTTTTTAAATGCTTAATTCATTCTAATTTAATGAATTATGATTCAATAGTGTATCAATCTTATTAAATTCAAAATGGTGGCCATATGTAAAAATTATATTTGCACTCAGATTAGTGCCTTTTTTCTGATAATATGCTTAGTAAAATGTTTATTCTTTATGACCTTTTCTCAATTGTGTTATTTTATGATATATTTAATATTTATTATATATTTTAAATCTGTGGTAATGAATTAAATTTTTTGTCATAGGAAAACGTAAATATTGATTTTTATATGAGAGTTTTGATTCACAAGATATTTTGTGAAACTAATTGACCATCTGGAATAAAATTATATGTCTTTATTCAACTTTCGAATGCATTTTGCATCAATCTTAGTGCTTTTGAGGTCTACTTATAGTCTCATATTCATAGCACTGAGAATTAAGTAGGAGGGTCTGTATATATGTGCAATAGATTTATTCGAATGTTATTAAATTATATGACCCATTTTTTCGATAAGCAGAAGCAGGATTCATTCTTATTTATGGAGTTGGGATTTATTATAAACTTTTCTTAATACAGTATTCAAGCACTTGAAAGTTGAATTTATAGTTGCATAAGAAAAGTTACTACTTTAATTAATTATATATCCTTGTATACACTTTTTTTGGTATTAATCCTTTAGCCATGAGCGCCGCTTGATGGCATTGTTTTTTTGCAAAATCACATAAAATATAACATTACGGGGCTGGCTTTAATTTAATTGTTTTTTATCTTTTTTTTTGATGTTGTTACGGTTAGTTTTTGATCAACTTTTTTTTTTATAAACATTGTCAACCCTTTTTTACTTTTTTTTATAATACAGACACACAAATAAAATGTAACATTACAGGGCCAGCTTTAATTTGTTTAGGTAGTTTAATTGTTTTTGTCTCTTTTTTTGATGTTGTTACGGTTAGTTTTTGGTCAACAGTTTTTTTTTTTTAAAAACATTCTCAACCTTTTTTTTCTTTCTATAATCTGGACACACACACACATATATATATAAACAGAAAAAGAGCAATAAAAACTGTTTTGCTTTTTGAAAACTGTTTTGCTTTTTTATTAATCAAAACACGAAATAAACTGTTTTTTGTTTTAAGGTTATTTTACCTTTTTAAATCATTATTCGGTATGAATCCTTTAGCCATTATGAAAAAATAATGGTTTTCATAACATATATACACACACACATCTAAACACAAAAACAGCAATGAAAAGTTTTTTTTTTTTTTATTAATCAAAATTACAAAACAAATTTCAAGTGAAATCAGAACAACAAAAAAAAAAAACATTTTTACAAGTTGCTGTGGATTGGGTCTCACTGACATCTCTGAGAGGATGGCCAGGAAAATGTCTTCCTCCTTATGCAGACAATGCCAAATAAATTCTGCCAGGTAGTTGTCCAGCAATTTCCTGGCAGTTCCGTGTTATTTGCAGTTTTGCCACTTCAGCAGGCTCCAAAGATGCTCGACGTTTTGCGCTTGGATGCTTGTGGTCGAGTCCACAAAGTTGTAATGGTGATTAACTATGAGGTGTTGAAAGCCTGCAGCCTGCAGATCAACAATCTTGTAGCCCCACCAACAATCAGAGTAGATAATTGACTCGGGCTTCATGTAGTCTTTCAGGGCCTGCGTAAGTGTTGATGCTGATCGGGAAGGAACAGCTGTTAAAAAACATTCCCTGCTATCATGACCTATACTCCCAAAAATTCACTGCTGTGGAAGGACATGGTCCTGGTCGTTTTTACGATGACTCCACATAGTCTCATCAACCTCAACAATCAAACCAGGCCTGCCTATTTCATGGCAAGGTCTGGCTTCCAAGCTCTCATGGCACAGCGTATGCAGCCTGTTCCAATACAAAATGAAATTCTTTGATAAGTCAAGCTCTGAGCAGATGCCTTCTACTGTCAACTGTTCATGGCTCCAGTAATAGATAACACAGCCCCTTAGACAATGGGATTCTGGAGCTATCAGACTGACTACCATTCTTAACAGAACACCTTCGTTTGCATAAACGTGATGAACATCTGAATTGATTTGTTGTATTCGTATTATAAACTCTCACAGACGATTCACAAATGCAGGTCTTCTCATTTATTAGAACATTTTTTGCTTGCAGAAAAGCTGCAGCATCTAATTCTGTTGACAGCAAATCTTTCAAGCAGATGATTTGATTTGTTTGCTAAAATGCACCATTTTGTTTGTCTCGACAAGATGTTACTTACTTGTGACCTTCTCAGAATTCGGTTCGTTCCTACATTCGGACTATTTTTTGTCATCTTCAAATTTGTCTGCAGGACGAATTGAATTTTGTGACAATTTCATTTTAGTCAAATTGCGTGATTTCCATTTACCACAATAAAAAAAAATTTTCAAAGTACAAACTTTAAAACAGTTGAGATACACACACCCTCACATAAGACAGAAGAAAAAGTTTATGAGTGACAATTCAGATAAAGTGATTCGTGAAGCACAAAGCAGGTCGTAATATTTATGTGCAATGTCTAATACAACATACAGAGTGTATTAGACATAACACATGTCCTGCGGCTGCTTAAACGACATTTTTATGTGATTTTTACACATAAATAACGCCATCAAGCAGCACACATGGCTAAAGGATTAATACTCAAATCTCTCTCTCTTTTTATTGTCAAATCAAATCAGTTGTATAATTTCAAATGGTAACACAATATAATTGTTTTTGACTTGTCAGAATTTGCTTTGATGGGAACTTTTTTTTTTCATTTAAAACAAAATTTTTTTGTTTTTTCAATATATATATGTATATATAATAATCTTATTATTTTTTGTAAAGTTGTTTTAAAGAAACTTTATTTTTACATTTAAAATAAATAATCCTTTCTTTATAGACTTTTTACAATGCAATCATTAATTCTTAATGACAAAACTTTACAATTTCTACTGTCCAGTAGGCTTCTTCAGAGCTAGAAATTACATAAGAAGGCATAACATTTATAACAGATTATTTAAACTATATACTATTTCTTCAATGAATTTCATTCATTACTTTTTTTTGTAGAGCATATTTATTTTTTTTAAATGTTTTTTTCAAACATCTATTTAAATAATCCAGATATATTTGCTTCTAAAAATTTTTAATATATATTTTAAATATGTTGATAGTGTACTTGATTGAAAAGTTATAATCTTTTGCCATTTTTTTGTCATTTTTTCACTTTGCAAATGTAATAATTAAAAAATTCTATATCATTTTTCATTTCAATTTTTTTGTTTCAACTAATATTTATGAATTCAGTAAACAACACATTGAAAGAGCTATGAAGCTAAAAGAGAATATACACTAACAAAACAAAAAAAAAAATCTGATTAAAGACTTAGTTAAGAGGTCAGTTGAAGTTAATAATATTAAAATAAAACAATTTTTGAATGCAATTGAACAAAATGAAATTATTCTGATGTAAGCAAATTTTTTTCCATATGTCATAGCATCGGCCGGGAGGCGAACTTGCAATAACCGTCTGCAAGGTGGCTGCATTGACCTCTCAACTAACAACGCTTGACACAAAATTTAATAGTATAAGTTAAGGTTCTTGAATTATTTTTAACAAAAATAATTTAGCAGTAATTTTGCCAAAAATGCAAAAATTCCACAAAATCTTTTATTCAAATGTCAGTAAAAAAATACACTAATAAATATATGTATTTCTTTATAGAGATTAGATATATTTATAGATTATCTAAATTAATCATTATTTTTTCTTTTAGCTGTTTCCATTTTTTTTCCTTATTGTTTTCTGCCACTGTTCAGATATTGTGATCCCTCTCATGTCATCAGTTATCTCTTTGTATTAACTGTAATTATAGGTATGTGTTTGGGCAGCTACATTTCCATTCTTTAATAATACACACTACAATTCTAATTTCAGATTTTTCAATCTTTTTTTATTTCCAACTTTCTAATTTTTTTCTGGAGATAAATAGTTGCTAATGTTATTATTGCAATTGATGTATACCTACATTCTTATGTGAATGTAAATTGTATATATTTTATGTTATGACACTCCTTGAATTATCCAAACTATATAAAAAACAGGCATTTTAGATTTTAACTAAATTTTGAATAATTCTTATTTTAATTAAATAAGTTATATGTATCAGCTTTCATAATAAACCGAACATCTTTTTATTTTTTAAATCTATTCCTCATTAATACTTTATTACTAATCAGTAAATATTCCTTATTTCACAGTATTGTTGTATATATTATCAAAAAATGGAAATTAATGAAATCCATTATGCCATTAATCTCATTATAAATTTTAACAAAAAAAAAAATCATATACAACACTTATACAAATATATATATATATTAATAATAATTATACATAAAGTCTTTTTCAGCACATGGTTTTATACTCATTTCAAATGTTGAGTATCTATTTTTGTAACATTAATGTGATGTGATGTGATGTATTGTGGCTTCTCCTTAAATGAAGTCAATAATATCTAGCAATTATGCCCAGATAAACCTGTTAGCCACTTTATTTTCCATTCCCCACTCTAAATTTTCCCATATTCTGCTTCCACAACATAATCTTTGTCAACTCTATAACCTTTATATCTAAATCCCCTTTATCTTTTCCCAAACCCAGCATAAAAACCAATAATTCACTTTCTGTATAATCATTTTTTTCATATTTATTCTTCCATAACTTCATTATATGTACCCTTTCTGTTTTCAAGCATTTACATTCAATTAACAAATGCCTAATATTTTTTATTCCTTCTTTACATAATTTACAAAATAAATCACCCATTTTTTCCATTTATTATGTATATTCTCTTGTAGCTAAAGATCCCGTTTGAGCCTTAAATAATAAACTACTTTCCTTACTATTATCATATATTAACTCACACCTAATATTCTGTTTATTTCTATATATATATATATTTAAACTCTTTTTACTCTCCATACTATTTCTCCATCTCTCTAACTCCCTATTCTTTATTAATAAATCTATTCTTTTATCCCATTCCTTACTACTACAACACTCAACAATTCTCTTAATACAATCATCCCATCTTTTGTACAAATATACTGATATAAATTCTTTATCCAAATATTTTGCATACCGCATTACCTTTCTCACCCATCTTGTTACCTGCCCTTTACTCATAACTCAATTAAATACTATTTTAGCTATTCTTTTATTATTTATAAACTGCAATCTACCAAACATTTTCATTTTACTTTTTGCATCTCTCATATGAAAACTTGACCATCCCATTTCTCCTTGAATTGCCTCTCTTGCTGTCCATACATCTGCATCCAATGCATGTGTTCCTACTTCCCTTTGAACTTTTTCTAAGTAATTTAATACCTCTTTACTAACATATAATGCATCATTACCATATGTTAACCCTGCTACTGCAACTCCTTTCCATATAATTCTAAGTACATCATATTTATTATATGAAAACACTGTTAATTTCTTTATCAATCCCTTTCTTTTCTTTGCTTCTTTTATCAATTTTTTCTCCCATTCATCCAAATAATTTTTCTGATTACTTAAAATAATTTCCAAATAGCTATATCTATTCACCACACTTAACTTAATATCTCCCAATAAAAATTCTACATCTTCTCTTTCCCCAGTATTAACCATCATTATATTTGATTTTTCTTCACTAAATTTAATCCTCATCTCTTTACCAACCCTGCACATGTCCTCAACATAACTTCCATATCTTCTTTTCTTTCTGCACACAAAAATATATCATCCACAAAAAAAAAGACCTGACAAAATATATACTCCCTTACTACCTATTAACGGTATCTCTATCCCTCTTCCTAATCTTTCTATTGCTCTTTTCATTTCACTCAAATACAACACAAACAAAATAGGTGACATAGGCCATCCTTGCCTTAGCCCCATCCCATTTTTAACTTTAACTGATTCTATATTCCCTGATTGATATATATATATAATAATTATTTTCATATAATTGCTTAATAATATCTATTAAAGCTTCAACCATTCCCAAATTTGCTAAACTTATCCATAATCTATTTCTATCTACTCTATCATATGCCTTCTCTATATATATAAAACTCATATATAACTGTTTACCTAAATTCCTACTCATATCCATAAGTTGTGTAACTACAAATAAACTATCTCCTATATGCCTATCTAATCTAAAACCTCCTTGCATTTCCCCCACTACATTATTCCCTTCCATCCATTTTACAACTCTTCTAGCCACCATATACGAGAAAACTTTATATAAAATTGATGTTACCGCTATTGGTCTATAATTATTCAACTTTCTAATTATTAATTAATTGATTATTAATTAACCAATTATTGTAGATAGACCACCATCTAGTGTTATAGAATGGAAGTAAAATAACATTTATCTGTTATATATTGGTATCTTTTGTTTTTTAATATGAAGTGAATAATAATAAGCCTGTGATTTTAAAATGTCAAGAAATGTTTGAATTTTCAGATGCATTTTTATTTTATTTTATTGGTTTGTTTATTTTTGTCTATAAACTATATTAAGAAAAGAAATTTGGTAAATAAAACATTAAGTAATATAATTAAATGTTCTTTGTCTATAAAGTTATTGTATTGATTCATAAAAGAAATATTTAATTTACATATGTAATAATCAAATGTACTAAATCTAAAGTTTTAAAGAAAAACAGAGATCATTATACATTCAAGTAATATCAATGTGAAAATATTAGAATTTTTAATTAAAATATATTTTGAAGTAAATATATGGAATAAATAAATGTTATGCAAATATTTTAAAATAATGAACGAATCAACCAAAGAATATTTGCAGACATTTTATCCCACCTTATAAATAATGACAAAGAATTTGTAATTAAATTTTTTATATACTTTATTACATGTAATGCTGATGTAGAATATAATAATATATTGTTGAGGTCTGGAATTCAGTTGAATTTCTTTTAATTTAAATGGTAATCATGTTTATTAACTCTATATTTACCATATTTCAAAATTTAACATGTGCTAATTCTAATTTTATTTATTCTTTTTATTTATTTATTTTTTCAATGTATGATTTTAAATCAATCACAGTAAGATAGCTATCATGAAACAAATTAAAATAAAGCATGTAGGTCTCTGAATATAACCAAAAACGTTTTAAGATATTTATTATAAATACTATAAAAAAGTCTTTTTTGAAAATTTACATAGAAGTTCAAAAAGTCTAGCTATATCATTGAAAAAATAGTTTCTCTCAGGAATTGCAATATTAACTCATTTAAAATTTAAAAAATATCCCATTTTTATATTTTATTATAAATATAATACCTTTGTCTGGAAAAATAAAGTGATTATACCAAGGATAAAAGAATTGTAAAGAATTAAAATATTATATATTACTAGGCTTTAATTCTGTATTAAAAATTGTAAATGATAAATAAGTTTCTTTTAATAATAAAAATACATTATACGCTAATATTTCTACCAC
The DNA here is from genome assembly GCA_028023455.1 of Epiperipatus broadwayi. Taxonomy (NCBI): domain Eukaryota; kingdom Metazoa; phylum Onychophora; class Udeonychophora; order Euonychophora; family Peripatidae; genus Epiperipatus; species Epiperipatus broadwayi. The sequence continues at coordinate 5,421,347 of JAQFVV010006231.1, forward strand.
CTCATATTATTACATATGTAAAAGAATTGATTATAATAAAAGAAAAAAAAAATAATTTGGTCACTTAAATAGCATCAAAGCATAGGGATCAGTGAACTAGTTTCACTCAATCAAACATTTTTTAACTCAAATTTATTTAGAATCCTCTAAGCTTTTGAATTCATTACTAAGCTATCATATCCTACTGACAATAACAAATAATTCAGCAAAGAGTCAGTTTTATAACATATATATTTCCTATTTTGAATTTTCTACTGTTAAAGGAATTTGTTTAACATATGGTTTTTTAAATTAACATTATAAAAGTTATCTATAAAAGTTTTAGTGGGGAGATGAATTCACAAGTGGCTTTGTTAAATTCTTCAATTCTGTATTATTATATGTAGATTTGAGAGTCTTTAAGTTAAGGTTTATGCTTGCCACAAACTATGCTTGTTAGAGGATCCATTTCTGAAGCAGGGAACTGGCCGATCATGAATGACTCTGAAACTACAGATGAGACTCCAGATTAAAAAACAAAAGTTATTTAAAAATAACTAAACCCACCATGGAACTACCTGATCATGGATGATTCTGAAACTACTGATGAGATTCCAGATTGACAAACGTAAGCTATTTAAAACAACTGACTAAATCCATCTATTTTTTTTATCACTATAACAATGCTTATTTTATTTTTTATGCAATCAGTTTAACAGTTTTGACTAAACAGCAGCCTTCTTCAGAGCTTTTTGCTGGTCAGTCGAAACTGTTAGATTGATTGATTAAAATATAAAATAAGCATTGTTGTAGTGATAAAAGAAAGATGGATATATTTAATTATTTTGAACTATTTAATTTGATGACATCATATTTTATTGAACTTTAACAACTGGATCAAAAATTTTTTTATTATTTGAACTAAAATTCAATATTTTCCTGGAAAACAAGGTACCAACTTTCAAACAGAATAGAAAATAACTAGTTAAAACAACGATTATTAAATAATATTAACTCATTTGTCTTTGTATGTTTTTTTTGTATTTGGGAAAATTTAAATAAAGTTTAAAATTTTCTAGACATTAATTCATTTGTTTATTTTATTTAACATGGAAGCACACATATTGTTTTGATTTTTGTTTATGTATTTAGAAAAGCAATATTCAACTTTGCAGTGTGAATCATAAAAAAACTCAAGATGTTGTGGAATAAGGATTGCACTGTATATATAGTTTATGTGCAAATAGGAAAAGTAATATTGAATATTTGTTTTTGAAGTATAAGATATTGAAACATGATCACTATGAGAAATTTTAGAGATAAAGGAAGTGAAAGAGATAGAGATTTTGTGATTTTTTTTTGTCTATATTTTACAATGAAAATAATAAGAGGATTGAATAGTGGAATTAACAAAAAAACTTTTAATAAATTAAGAGACGAAAAAAATGTACGATTACTGGAAACATGATTTGGTAATAAAGAATAAAAAGCAGATGAGTTTCTTGTGGTATAGAATAATTTCTGAAAAAAGGAATGTGTTATCTTGGCTAATAGGATTTATATCACACATTAAAATTTCTGACTTTAAGAAGTTTTATATACCACATTTAAAGAAAGCAAAAATTTAATAAGAATTTGGACTGTTTATATATAGTTTATGCTGATATGAAGAATTTGAAAAGAAGGCAAATGTTGATTTGATACATTTAAAGAGAAATTTCATTTTTATTTGTTTTGAAAATAATGATTATGGGGATAGGATAGTGAAACTAACATTGTATTAATATGGACTGGAAAAATGATTTAGTAATCAGGAGTAAGGAGTAGATGAGTTTATTATGATATATAATAGTTTCAGAGGGAGGGAAGATTTAATTTGATTAACAGCATATTTGTTTATATGATCTTTGCACTGAAACTTTTGGTTTTATCTAAGGAGATTATTTTGTATCACGTCACAACTTTGTGTGTATAAATATTATCCATACTTTATTTGACTTATATTCAGATGTGTATGCCCTTTTGTTTTATCTTTTATGCATCACTTGGGAATATGTTTGCATTATGGAAATATATTTTATTCTTTTATTTTAAACATCAAGATTAAATTTTCAAATTAACGAAATAATTCAATTTAAAAAAGGAAAGAAAATAAACTGCTTTGATAAAAAAAATGTTACGTTTTAATTAATGATTTACCGATAAATGTATAAAAAGTAACTGAATTTTAAAAGTAGCACCCAATAATGCTTGCGTTAAACAATAAAGTATAAATGTTTTTATTTTAACCATTATTGAATGTTGGCAAAGAAAATGATGACTCCACTTTTGTGAATAACTATATAATTTTTATATGTAATATTTTATTATGTCTCATGTATCTTAACATCTCATGATCATTTCATATGCTTCCACAAACTGTTATTAGCAGGAATGTGATGTGATGCACTATGGTTTCTCATTTTTCGGAGTCAGAAATCTCTCAGCCACTGTGCCCAGAGAAAACTGTTAGTCACCTTACCTTCCCTTTTCATTCTCCACCCTAAGTTTTATCCATATTCTTCTCTATCCTACTTGATCCCATTTCCACAACATAATCTTTGTCAATTCTTTGGTCTTTATATCTAAATCTCCCTTATCTTTTCCCAAACTCAGCATAAAAACCAAGAACTCATATTCTGTATAATCACTTTGTTTATATATTCTCTTACAACTTCATTATTTGTACCCTTTCTGCTTGCAGGCATTTACAATCAATTAACAGATGCCTAATATTTTCTATATCTTCCTTACATAACTTGCAGACTAAAGCCTCCATATTTTTCCATTTATGTGTATATTCCATTATTACTAATGTTCTTGTTCGAGCCTTGAGCCTTGAACGATGAGCTTCTTGCTCTGATCATGAAATTAATTTGTCATAATAATAATTAATGTATCAAACGAGTATATTTTCTAATTTGGAAAATTATTTACTAATGATTGTTATAATATGTGTAACAAATCCAAACAAATGTATACCAACAAGATTTATATTGTAATTGTACGTGTATTTTCCTTAATAAAAAACAAACAAACAGTAAACCACTTTCCTTGTTATTATCATAAATTAACTCACAGCCAATATTCTGTTTATTTCTATATCTATTTAGAAGTCTTTTTACTCTCCATACCAGTTCTTTCATCTCTCCAACTCTCTATTTTTTTTTATTAATGCATTTATTATTCTACCCCATTCCTTGCACTATAACACTCAACAATTCTCCTCACACAATCATCCCATCTTTTGTAAAAGTATATTGGCGTAAATTCTTTATCCAGATCTTCTGCATACCATATTACCTTTCTCATACCTTGTTGCCTGTCCTTTACTCATAATACAATTAAATATTATTTTAGATATTCTCTTAAATTGCAATCTACCAAATATTTTCAGTTTGCTTTTGCATCTGTCATATAAAAACTTGACCATTCCATTTCTCCTTGAATTGTCTCTTTTGCTGTTCACACATCTGCATATAATGCATGTCTTTCTACTTGTCTTTGTACTTATTCTAAGTAATCTAATACTCCTTTACTAACATATAACACATCATTATCAAAGTTAACCCTGCTACTTCCACTCCCTTCCATACAATTCTAGCTTACATCATATTTATTATATGAAAACATAGTTAATTTCTTTATCAGTCTCTTTTCTTTGCTTCTTTTATCAATTTTTTATTCCCATTTATCCAAGCAATTTCTCTGATTACTTAAGACTATTACCAAGTAGTTATAACTATTCATCACATTTAACTTTATATACCCATTAAAAATTCTTTCTGTTATTTTTTCCCAGTATTTATCATCATTACTTTTGAGTTTTCTTTACCAAATTTAATCCCCCATCTCTTTACCCACCCTTGTGCATGTGTTCAACATAATTTCCATATCTTCCCTACTTCTGTGCACAAGAAAATATCCACAAATAAAAGACTTAATAATGTATATACTTTCTTGCCATTTATTAATGGTATTTCTACTCCTCTTCCTAATCTTTTTATTGCTCTCTCCATTTCTTTCAAATATAATAAAAACAAAATAGGTGACATAGGGCATCGTTGTCTTCCACACCATTTTTAACTTTTAACTGATACATTCCCTAATTGATATGTATAGTGATTATTTTCATATAATTTCTTAATAATATCCACCTAAAGCTTCATTCATTCCCAAATTTATTAAACTTACTCATAATCTATTTCTTTTTACTCTATAATATGCTTTCTCTATATCTATAAAAACAATATATAACTATCTATTTGTATTCCTACTCATATCCATAAATTGTGTAACTACAAATAAGCTATCTTCTATATGCCTATTCAATCGAAAACCTCCTTGCATTTCTCTCACTATATTATTTTCTTCCATGCATTTTGTGACTCTTCCAACCACCATATGTACAAAAACTTTATATATCACTGATGTTACCACTATCAGTCTATAATTGTTTAACTTTCTATGATCCTTACTCTTTCCTTTAAATAATAGGTTTACACTTGTATTATTGCAGCAATCTGGAAATTCTTCTGTGCCTTCTTATTAAAACATGATAATAGGTTTAATTTTGTTCTCTGCAGCCCATCCATCTAAATCTCTTGCCTTTCCACTTTTCATTCCCCCCCCTGCCTCATATAATTCAGTTTCTGTAAACCTAATATTTCCATTGCTATATGCTTTTATGTTTGCTATCATTCTGTCCTTCATATCTAACATCTTTTCTATATCCATTACATACTTATTTAAGATTGTCTCTAATTCTTCTCTAGAGCTATAGTGTATTCCCTCATCATCTAGTAATACTATTTTTCTTTCCTTTGCATTCTTTTTAATATATTTCTAATTTTTTTTTACTCTCATCTCTTCCAGTTTTATTAATATCCTCCAACAATTTACTATTGAATTTCATTCTTTATAATTATCTATTTTAGCCAACTTTCTAAAAATCCTTTTCCCATTTAACATTAACATCTTTTTCATTTTTTTTTTTTGCTTTCAATAGCACACTTATATTCTCTGTGTGCTTTTCCCTTCTCTTTTACACTTTTACTAATTCTCACTTTTCTATTATTTTTATTCTTCTGAATATTCTCATCTAAAGTCCTATTTTCCACTTTTTCTATTTCACCACACCAGTTTTTATATTCATTCCTAATAAATCTTCTGTTATTTCTTCTATTTTTATTTTACATTCTTCTAACTTATTCTTATCATTCATTCTCCATCCACGTCTTTCACTACTTTTCTATTTTTATTACTGTTTTTCATTACATTACCAACCATTTCTATTATAAGGAAATTATGATCACAATTACATACTCTCTCTTCATTACCAAACACTTTAATTTTCTGTACTTTATTCATTTCCTCTTTCTCTATTAATACATAATCTATTATTTGAAATATATTATTTCTAAATCATGTCCCTCATAAATATTTGATAAATTTCCAATGCTCAAATTCACTCTCTTAAAATTTTTTTTCAAAAGCTGCCCATTCTTGTTATCTATGTCATCAATTTCTTCAATGTGCCCATTCATATCTCCTATAACCATTATTTTAATCTTTTTTTTAAAAACTCTGTATATCCTTAACTAGGCATTCATATAGACTTCTGTTCCATCCCATTATAGTTTTGACTAACTCTAGTGGCTGTATACATTATAGTCACCACCCATTCTTGTCTTCCTAACCTTATCTCAAACTACAAATGTTCTTGACACTTGTTAATATTTTAAATATTTCTTTGACATAACTCCTATGCCACCACCCCATTTTTTTCTTATATATTTATACTCTGCCATATCAGATCTTCCAGTATAGGCTCTTCTTCTTCTTTTAGATATGTTTCCACTACTGCTAATATTTTATGTTCTTCTTTTTTAACAGCTCTGTTTAATTCCAGCTACTTTTCTGGTTTACCACCATGTATATTCAAATATCCAATTTTAAGAATTTCTTCTTTCCTAACTACTCTTTTATAAATTCTTTTAACTCTTTCTTCTCCATTACATTTTAAGTAAGTTGCTTACTATTAATTTTACAGACCCATTCCCTCTCCACATCTACTTTTATATACCAAATTATCTATCCTTTGTTTATTTGTTACATCCTGTTCATTTTTATTATTTTTGATAACACTGCAATTTAAAACCCTATCCCCCTTTATACGTTTTCCAAACTACAATATTCTTTATAAATCAAACTCCCTAATATTTCATTTCCTTGTTTTGCTAAGTGCAATCCATCTTTACTATATAACTCCCTCTTATTAATAAAAAAATCCCATACATCCACAAACATATCATTTTTCTCACATATTTTTTTTAATCTCTCATTTATAGAACATTACCTGTCTAACATATACCTATTGTCAAATCTTGATAGTAATTCAACTATTCCTACTCTTCCTTTAATCTTACTCAAATTACTAATGAATCTATTAATCATCCATTACTCTCTCTGATGACTCCCTACTATAACATACACATCACGACCACCTTGTTTCTTTAATTTATCTGTAACATCCCAATTCTAGTTCCAGGCAAACATATTCTTACATATCTATTTCTATTTTTCCTTGCAATTACATCTCCACATCTCTAATTAGTGTCTCCTATGAATACTGTCTCATAGTTTACTTTTTCCTACTTCATCTGTAACATTCTCTTCTACCTTTTGGATTTCCTCTTATTTACTTCTTCCTTATTATTTCTATTCATCAATTCCTTAATCTACTCACACTTCATCTCTAATGATTTTAATTGTGCTTCTACATCCTTTACCTCTTCTTCTATTTTACTTTGGTTAACCAACTCCATTACACTGTTTATTTTGGCATCAATACCTCTTATCACTCCACTAAAAACATATTCTATTCTATCTTCCTCAACTACATTTTGTGACATTTCCCCTGACTTTCTCTTTAAACTATCTACACTTTAGAAACCATTTTTTCACCTCTTTTATCACATTTACCCATGATATTTCAAATGATAAACCTTATCACATACAGAACACTCTACCACAGCATGCCTAATTTCCTTCTGACTATTATATATACATTGTGGGATACAAATACAATCCATATTTCTTATTTTAAAAGCCCTTATTTTATATTTAACTTTATGCTTTCTGCACTATTTTTCAAATCCCTGTATACAAAAGGAAAAAAAAAAACTTCTTTCTTTCAATGGCGATCAATAAACATGTGTTTCCTAGCCTTAAGTCTCCAAACATTATTTTCTTTCTCAAATAAACCACTCTCATAAATTAAAAAAATTTTTAGTTGCAAAACTGCTAAAAAATCAACTAATCTTACATACAACTTAATTTTAAAGCCTCATTGACACACACAAAATTATTTTTTCCTTTTATATTTAAAATGGTGTAATGAAACACTTTCCAAAGTTATCACTAATATTCCCAATCTTTCCATATCTAATTAAATCAATCTCTCTTTACCTCTCCACAGTAAGAAAAAAATTTTTGTAGCAATAATTTATTTCAGATGATATTCAAAAAAATATATAATAATAGGAAACTCTCTATACAATAGTGCCACCCAATGCAAGTCTTAATAATCAATGAAAGCCAGAAGGTTTGTACATAAAATTCCCATCCAGTACCTATTCATCCAATATCCCCAGACTAAATAGGTAAAAGGTGGCTGCTGGAGGGTAGCATAAGATCCTTGGATCATGGTAAAGTGTTCTCAGATTTAAAACTTCTCACTGATGAAAGCCACAAATTAGGAACTAATCTGGGGATTTTAGATGAGTAGGCATTTGATGGAGATATTGTGCACAAGCCTTCTTGCATCTTGTTGATTCATAAGGCTTGCACTGGATGACACTCCTGTATGAAGAGGTAATAATATTTCAGAAACCAGATGCAAGAAATTTATTTATGCTAATAATATCACCTTGACTTTATAAAAAGGTTTTCTCCACAAAATAAAAGTCTTTTGAAATAAAGATATGAAAAGTTTGGAAATCTTTATCAAAGGACTGGGATTTTATTCTTAATCCCATTAAAGCATATCAACTTTCCATTGGAAAAACAGAATAGCATCATCAAATATAGGAACTTGACTATTTAGGTGTTCTCTTGGACTATAATCTAACTTATTTTTCATATTTATCAATATTTAAACTTAAAATAATTTTAAGTAATACTTTTTTTTGATAATCTGACTATCCCTATTTTGGGATGTGCACTTTATAAACAAACTTTACCAAATATCAGATGATGTTTTAAAGGATATTTATAATCTATTAAGTATATCAGCTTACCATTAACTACAAACTATTTAAACCATTTCATGTCAAGTTCTCTTTTCTGGATGTTCAAGCAGCAACCCTTTTAAATAATAAAAAGAATTATTATGCAGGCTCAATAGTAAGGATAAACAATTGGTCTAGAGTCTCAACAGATTTCAGATAACCCAATATGTGGGTAGTACAATAATGGAATTTAGCAGCTTTTAATTTATGTACTTATAGGCTTACATAATCATTATCTTTTGAAGTTATGAATACAGTGGAAGAATTGAGGATTTTATAAAACCATGAGTGAATCTGATTTCTGACTGGAAGTTCTACAGATTTCTTTCTTATGAGTCAAGAGGGAGGGGAGGAATAACTAAATAAATAAAGCATTGTGTATAATCTGATTTTTTAAAAATATTTTTTATTTGACTGAAAATACATGAAATGTTGTTATATATGTATTTGTCTTAGAACTTTACTTAATACTGGTTTGTATTTTGCAATCTTTAGATGTAAATATTTTGGTAATTGTACTTTTATTTACAAATATCACAAAATAATAATAATATTATTTTTTAAGAAATGAATGTCTTGATTTTTTTTTAACTTATTAAAAAAGCAGTGGCGTGGTAAAAAACAATAATATGATAAATTGCTTGAAAGGTCATGTGACATTTCAAAGTTCTGTTAATAAATTAAACTGTTGGGCATTTATAAAAAACTCTAAGGCATCATCCTATATAACCATTTTTTTTTAGTGTGAATTAGGATTTTGTGCTCTCAAATTGGGTGTGCCTACGCTTGAACTGTAAGCCCAGAGCTACTTATTCACACTATTCTACATTATGATAGTCTTACATTGAAACATGTTTAAAATGGAAAATGAAAGTGCTGTTTTAAAATATTTATATATATAATTAAATGGTTTATAATTCAAGAGGTCATATGAAGTTAGAGTACCAGAAATGATAGTCTTGAGTCTGAGCTATGGAACTTAAGTTCCAGAATCTGTAACTCTACCACGCAACTAAACCCTACTAGACATTAAAACATTTAAATTTGCAGATTAAAATGTAAATAAAGCTGTTTCGATTGAAGGGTTTAAGATAATAAGTATTACATTTTGTTTAATTTATATATATGTATAAGAGTTTCTAAAGCTTATTTTAAAAAATAAATAAACTATAGATAGTATTATTTACCGAGGCTGTAACCTCGAGAATATGCGTGTAAAATGCGATAGTAGGGACCTCTACAGGTGTTTAACTTAACCTCGAGAATATGCGTGTAAAATGCGATAGTAGGGACCTCTACAGGTGTTTAACCATAATGGTTAAACACCTGTAGAGGTCCCTACTATCGCATTTTACACGCATATTCTCGAGGTTACAGCCTCGGTGCCTCGGTAAATATTACTTATAGATAGTATTATAAATTTATATGATTAAAATATATAAGAAAATGTTAATATTTACTTTTACATGAAATAATAATTTAGAAATGTTGAAAAAATAAAATAGTTTATTTTAATGTTAGCATTAAAAATTTTTTTTATTAAATTAGTTTTTCATTTTTCATTTAGCATCATTAAATAAGAAATGATTGAGATATATTTAAATGGATGATGAAAATGTTATTAATGTTAATAACTTTTTACTTATCTAAATGTTATTTACTTTTTTCAAAATTAAAATGAAAATAAATAAAAATTTATTTTTATAATTTTTTTGCAAATACTTTATGAAAGTAACATTTATAAATGATGTTATTTAAAATTAATGACTTTTTTTGGGTGGACAGAGGGAATGTTAAAAAACAAAACAAAACATGAAATATAGTAAAAATAAAATTGATAAAAATAAATTGTAGCTGGTTAATAAAAACTGTTTTATGTAGAAAAAACCTGATTCATGAAATAGGCATAATGATAGAATATTGAACTGCGATTCATGATGTAATTAGTTGTTTCATGTAATATTCAAACATCAGCAGTCGCCCATAGAGTTATAAGTCAAAAACTTTTAGTTATTAAATGAGTCACATTAGTATTGAACTGTATCTGATTTCTAATGGATCAGGTTAATTTTTATATCACCTATACACTCCTTTATTTCCCCCAATATGTGTATGTCCTGTTTATAACATATATAAATAATAAATCCAAGTCAAAATGCAGAACTATATTTACTACTACAGTAGTACATTATTTATTTAGGGTGTGTGTGTGTGTTTTTATAGATAGTTTAACTATTAACAAAATACCATAAAGGAAACTAAAAATTTCATTCAGGAGATGAGTTCATTAGTGGTTTTAATAAGGCCTTCAGTTTTGCCATTGTAGCTATAGATTAGACTTTTGTTAGTAATATTACTCAATGTTTTGTATTTGACCACCTCTACAAAATCATTAATTGTTAATTTCCATTTAAAAACAGATAAGCACATTGATGATGAATTGTCCTGAGGGTATTCATGAAACTTCTTATGATATACTAGTAGGAAAAAAAATGGCATTATCAAAAACAGTGTCAGTATGTTTTGGATTATCTTATATTTTTAGAAGTTTAGATTATTATTGTTTTTCATGACAATAGAATGGTTGACTCTAGAACTCAAGATTCCTGAATCATTGCTCAGTTCGATCACTTGGATATTCAAAATCTTCTTATTAATTTTTGAGCAATAAACCATTGAATTATTTTCCCCTTTATGGATTAGTGCAATAATGGAGTTGTGGATTCTGGAATTTAAGGTTCATGGATTATGGCTTCAGCTTTGTAACTCTGGTGTTTGAACTTTGTATAAACTTCTGAGCAATAAACAATTTGATTATTTTGTCTCCCAGTGGACTGATGCAGTGATAGAATGGTGTGTTCTGTAGCTTAAAATTCATTGTTCATATTTTAATTTATTCATTTTGATTGTTTGAATGTAACATACAAGCATTATATCATTTGATTATTGCTCTTTTTAAGTTATACTATTCAAATTGGCTCTGTGAGTTAAATGCAGTTCTTTGATGATTTTAATGTGATTATCTTCAACTACCATTATGAAAACAATAATATATTTAATCTTAACTTGAAGAAATATCAAAATTGTTTAAGTGCTAGAATTTTATTATGATAAAAATTGTCTATCATGAAAAATAACATAAAATGCAGTCCAAGAAATATAAGATAATTAAAATATATATACTAATGATGACTTTATACAATGCCACTTTTTTTTGTAAATACATCATAAGAAGTCTGATTAAAAGCTATATGTATCAACTTTAATTGACATAGAGCTCTATTTTGTATTGAAGGAGGAATGTTATACAGTTCCATGTTCATTTCTTTTTTACATCATTAAAAAAAATTATTTCACATGATTTTATTCCAGATTACAGTAATTTTGGATGTCTATTTTCATTAATGTTGAAAGATATATGGATCAGATACTTTGTTTGTCATTTGTTGAAGTAACCAATTTATCTGTTTTCCTATTTATTGGAATATTTGTAATTGTTGTATAGAAAATTTAAAAAAATAGTTTGAAAAGTTAATATTTGTCAAAGAGAAATGTGACTGTTAGTAATATTTAAATATTCTATGATTTTAGAATCAAATATTTTTTAATGACATAATCACCACAATAAGGTATCAGTTTTTATGTCAATAATCTATTTTATTTGCTTTTAATTTTCACTGTCAATATATTTAAGAGTACAATCACTAACAGAAACAACTACTGCCATTACTATATATAAAAAAGCAATAGTTTAACAACAACAAAAATCAATTTTAAAATATTTTTCTTTAGATTTTAAAATGTTGACAAAACAATTACTTTTTTTTAAAAAATATGGAATTATAAAATAAAAAGAAAATACAAGAAAAATAACTTTAGAAATTTTAATAAAGATTATAAAAAAGAATTTGTTTTTATTAATAAAAATGGAAAGTCTGTGCTATATAATATAGTAATTACAAATGATAAAATTTATTAACTTAAAAACATTGTTATGAAAAACTTTATCCTCAGATTTCATTTCACTACTGTTTCAATTTAGAATTTTATATAAATAGATGGAAATTTTCCAGTTTAGAACTAAACTTTAATGAAATAAGTTTATTATTGTTTATTTTTTTAATATTTTGACAGAAATTGATATCATGGAATATTTAAAAATCTTTAAAAAATCTATTCTCTTTTAACAGCACTTTCTTGGCTTGCTGTCTGATCTCTTAAAAATGAATTCTGTAACATTGAATTATTTTTTTAATTTAGTGTACCATTTATTGCAGGGATCTCATAGTTGAATATTCTTTTGTGATCATGTTATGAAAACTTTTCAGCAAATCATTAACTGTATCCATATTAGCAGTTCTAAATTTTTATATTAGTACTACATTTTGAAGCAGTTGTTAATATCTCTCATAAATGTATTTTTTAAATTATTCATTTTTTTTATTGGGTTTTTGATGTGTACATACATATATGAGGTAATAAGGTGGTCAGAAACTTATGTAAAATTTAGTTAAGTCTTGTATTGAAGGGTTAAATGTAGTAAAGATAGTTGTTTGATTATAATTAATTTCAAGTTTTATAATTAAGTGGTTTATATTTATGATTTATATAAGCACAAAATTATAAACATGGATGAGAAAATTCAGGTGTTTCAAGCTTTTAATTTTACCTGATGCAAGGTTGTTTTTAAAAAACATTATGGGGAGAAAAAATGGCTTAAAATTTTTATATACTGGTGAATAGTTGTGACATAGTAGATTATGAGATGAGAGAAATACTTATAAAAATTTTATTGATTTATTCTATAGCATTTTAATAATTATTAAGAAATAAAAATATTTTTCATTGCAATGCAAATAGTTGCTGTTCCATGGGGTGTCACAAGACCTGTGGATATTATCCCATTACATGTAAGATCTTTGTTTAGTTCATTCATTTTATAATGCTACTGTTGATTATTTCATATATATAATCCTTGACAAGATGTATTAATTATATGTATAAAATCAATAATATTCAAAATTATATAAAAATGAATGAATATTTGATATAACAAAATATTTTGAAAATATGCCTAATCTATCTGTAATTATATATTGGACTTAAACCTTTTTTAAACTTCTCAAATACATTTAACTATTAGTAATATATATATATATAAATTAGTATATAACAATGTTTTAAATGATATTATTCTCCTATAGCAATCAAGTCTAGGATTTTTTCATTGAAGTGTGAATCTAAAGGTCTTAGGTTCAATTCCCATACTAATACAGTCATTGATCAAGTCAGCAATACCTAAAGAAGAGAGGAAAATAATAGCACTTGAAGCATTGCATTGTGTAGTATTATTAATAGTTAAATGTATTTAAAAGGTTTAAATAAAGCTTGAATTAAGTGAGAAAGGCTTGTAGCATATCTTGTTCAATTTTGAGATCAGCATCCAGTTTCCTGAACGTAACTTTGAAATGTATATAATCTAAATTTCACTTACAATCAACATTTAAAGATTTAATTTATATTGCAATAGCAGAATATTAAACAAAAATTTTAAACATTTCTGAATTACAAATACAAAAATAATTTACATAAATAAAAATGATGTATAAAATTTATAACAATTATATCAAGTTTATTTAATTTTTTTTTAATCAGAGTCTTTTCTGTGTTACATTTTATGATCTTAAAGTTTAATCATATGAAAAATACAATGCAATAATGTTTTAATTTGATTTATTACATTAATTTAATTAGTGATTGAAATTAATTTTTGTTTGTTTAATTTACAATTTTGTATAGAGTAGAGTTTGCTTTATTGATTTTAATTGGTCTTAGAAAATTAATTATTATATCATTTGTTCATTGTAGTTTACACTGAAATGGATGTATGTTCAGGTAATCCATTCCAAGCCCACAGCCTAGAGCAAAATTACCATCCAAAACAAATATTTAAACTAGAAGAATATATTATAAAACAAAAATATAATATATATAAATTTAATTGCTATACATAACTGCATAGTTAGATTTTAATGAAAACAAAAATCAAACTTTTAAAAGCATAAAATAAAAATATGAACAAATTTGATATAATAAAAATTCACAATCATTGATTTAGTTTTATTAAGTCCAGAACTTCCACTTTTTTGCTTGAAAATTATTTTTTTATTGATCTATGTTCTGTTTTTTGCCTCATAGTAACATTAAAATTAATCTTCTAAATGCTTAACAGCTTTCTTTCACTTCTTCACTTATAAATATTTTATGATGCTATGTTTTATGTTTTCTGGTCTTCTAAAAATATAAACTCACTTGGGATTTTTTTTTTAATGGTATTAATTAGCATCCTAACTCTCTCTTTTTAAAAAGGTTCTGAAATGATCTTGGGTATATGTCCTATGCTAGTCAATGATGTTCATTCATACTATTTTTGTTTCTTGGCAGTTTTCTAGCCTTTTCATTTATGAAATTTTTTTTTCACGACTACATTAATCAGGATTTTAACATTAAATTCCAGGCTTGTGCTAAATAATTAAAAAACCAGTAATAAACATTAACAATCTAAAGAGACTATGATTATGGAGCAACAAAACTCTGAAAGCGCTGTCTGCAGAAATTATGCTATACAAAGCCTACAGAAATTATTATTTAGAAAAGTTTCACCACAACACCTCTGCATATTATTAATTACAAAGTAAAGGTAAAATAAAATAGTTATTATAGGAATAAACAAAGCACAGTTAGTTATACTGCTAAAAGTATAAACAAAGAGGCAACTGACTTAAATTGACAACATAAACCTTACAAAGATGATGGAATGTCTTTGTTGTTACATTTGCCTTTGTTACACATATCTTAATTTAAACCACTAAACATTACATTATCACTATTCTTTATGATTACACAAGCTGTTAAAACAGAGGCAATCCTCTTCATATAATAGCATCAAGCCAGAGTAATCAATGGATGCAAGAAGGTTTATGCATAAAATCCCATCTAGTGCCTACTTATCCAATATCCCCAGACTATTTTTTCTAGTTTGTGGCTCCTCTCTGGTGAAAGCCACAAGCTAGTAACTAGTCAGGGGATATTGTATGAGTAGGCACTAGATGGGGATTTTGGGCACAAACCTTTTTGCAGCCATTGATTATTCTGGTTTGCACTGAATGATGCTATTGCATGGACAGGTTTGTTTCTGTGTATATTTTAATTTAGTAAGAAGTAGTGTTTGGCATGCAACCTGTTAATTGAAGAAGTTTCCCTGAATTTCATTAGTTTATTCTTTAATGTATATATTTAAAAATATTTATTTGGGCATATATATATATATTGTGTAGTGTGTGTACTTATAAACGTCCCCGTATAACGATTACAATCTTAAATGATCTTTATTACTGTTATTTTTTAACATTCATATTACTAATTTTTATTACTGCCTTCATATATCCAGGAATTAATGTGTATCAAACCATAACTGGGGTGTGGCTGCTGTTTGTTGCAGCATTTAATTTACTTATGCCATTTTTGTGTGAATATATATGTATATATGAGCGTTTTTGTAAATTTTTTTTAAGCATTTAAAAAAAAGATAATTATTTATTTTTGACAGTAATAATTCACAACTTCAAATTAACTGGCAAAAAATGTGGAGGCAAAAGATAATTATTTTAACCAGCCTCATGATGCATTTTAATTAAAACAGTTTTTTTTTCAGAACGTAGTTTAAAAAAATTAAATCTCATTAAATTAAACAGTTACGATCAAAATATCTTTTTTTTTTTTTTTTTGCAGTTTGGGTTAAATAATATTTTTTGGTGCTGTTATGCATTATAGGCTAATTAAATCACCAATATTTTTGATTAGATAATTAAATGTGCAAAAATTCTTAAAAGAAAGAGTGTGTATTTGCATGCATTATTTTTGTATTTTAATGTATACTGGTAGATGCTTATTAGTAGTCTTACATTTATTTTTTCCAATTAAAATAGATTAATATTTCTATATATATATAAAGAGGAATTATTTTTAACAGTTAAAAAAGTTATTCTTGGTTTCTAGAAAACTAAAACAATTTTTTTAACATTTAATTAATCGTAAGTTTTGTTTTTGGTTAATGAATATGATTGCTTAAACCTTATTTATATATAATCCATATTTAGTAATTGGCTCAAAGTCCACGTGTGATGTTTTTTTTTTTTGCTATTTTTTTTAAAAAAAAAAAAGTAAATAAATACTAATTATTCATCAAAAAGCCATACAAATTCTGATTTATAAAAATTGTTGCTTTCAAATGAATTTTGAAACTTTATTTAAAAATTTCTTAAAAAATTTTCAATAGCTTTTGTATAAAATATGTTAATGATTGCTAAATGGTGGCACTAGTTGTTATGTGTAGCAGGAAGAATATATAGCTTTTATAACAAGATGAATGTATAGTTGTTTTTTGGCACACTTCCCCTCATTTCTGTCTATTATTACCTATTAAAATAATTTTAAACAATAGTATAATGACAATTAAGTGTCAGGTGACATATATATTAGTAGTAAATTAAAACTAAAACATTGTATACACCGAAAAACAATTTATTGCAAAAGAAAAGATAAATAATACATTTATTATGTCATAAAATTAATAAATATACTGTTTAAGAGTTGCAAAGATTGTTAAAGGCAAAAGGTATTTAATATTTTTTATAACTTTAAAACATAATTAAATTATAGCATTTACACTAAAAAATGTATGAATTATTATTTAATTATATCTGAAATTGCAATGATTAAATTCTTTATAAATAATAGGAAGAAAATACTATGTTGAGAACTGATGAAATGTTTTCTGAAACTGAGCTCAACATCAATAATCAGATAAACTACTAGTAGTTATTACAATTTTTAAAAATATACAAAATAGGAAAATACAAAAGGTAAAATGAATGAAAAGTTTAGGGAAGAAATACTCTTTAAAAAATATTGTGTGCATAAGGATGTGTATAATATAAGGATGTGGAATGTGATTAACATATCATTTAAGAGTAAAAAATTATGAAAAATATATTTAAAAAAAAGATTGATGGGTAAAAATTATAAAAAGCTCATTGTAAAAATAATAATACATGGACAGTCATAATAAAGACAATTATACAGTTATGGAGAGCAAGTAGTAAGAAGAAAGTGACTTAACAAAAATTGTACAATTTATTTTTTGATAAAATAATTAATATTAATGATTAATATATAAAAAAGATAAAATATTTAAATAGCACACTATAGGAATACGGTCTTTTCAGCAGCTTTTTTTGCTTAGGATAATTAAGAATAAGGTATTATTCACCATACTTGCAAATTTTCTGGATAATAAGAGTTTGGATAGTTTTTTTTATCCATGTTTTATTCTTTAGATAAGAATAAGTAGATACTCATTTAATGATTACTATTATTTGGGTTGGCTGTGGTCATGCTATGTGAAAGAAAAATTCTATTTTGAAACTGAAAAATTGTTACCTTTATTCAGTGTAGATGATAATTTTTTCTCCATGCAATGCAAGGTGTAGATTTTTTTTTGTGTGTAACTGCATTATATATATATATTGTATGGTATGCTAGAACTAACAATTGGTTTTAAAATCTTGTTCATTATAGCAACTACTTGTTCTTTTAGCATACATTAATATATATTTATTTAGGGCTAATTCACTCCAGACCCACATCCTAGAACAAAATCAGTGACAGTTATTTAAATAGGAAAGTGTAAAAATATAAAACCATTACCCCCAACTTTGTTACTCTCTATATTAGGGATATCAGATTAATGGCTTCACATGCATCCAGAAAAGATACAAAATAAAAGGATATCTGCTTTTATAATAAACAGAAATATCTATTTAAACATTCAATTTACTTGTTTTTATATTTATATTTATAATATGGATGTAATAACTGCTATAATATAATTACAATAATAAAAAGTTATATCACAATTTTAATGTTATATTATATTTTCAATGCTAATATATAGCATACTAAAGAAAATAAATTTTATTGGTTAGTGGCTGTTTGTGTGACTAATGTCACATACATTCATGCATGCAATGTGGCCAGAGTTTATAATTACTTGTTACAGTAAATCACAACCTCTGAAGGTTATGTCAATGCTCTAAACATATTCAATGACACTAGCAATGTAATCTGTGAGGGAATTTTCTTATTTATATGGGTCTTTAGTTTTGTGCATTTTTACTCTATAAACTTAATTTTAATAATGTTACTAATTATATATATATATATGAAAAACAAAAACACAAGTTAAAACTTGCTAACGCTTGTATTTATGACAATAGATGGCGTTCTACCAAAAACACCATCAAGTATGCTTGTTTACATAAACGTCAGAGCAAGCATTCACTATCTCTAACTTAATTTTCACCTTCAGATCATGATTTCAAGCTATTTGCTATTGTCAGTGAAGGACAGGAATAAGAAACTAGATCTAAACACAAACTCTGAGCGTTTATGAAACAGTTTCTATTCAGCTTGCAAGCATGAATTTTTTAGACACGTAATGTATTCAAACTCAGCATAGCAAACCAGATAGCTATATGGGTCTGTATCAGTTCAGCATCACCACATAGTAGAAGCCTCTGCAATATATATCATTGCAAGAAAGACCTCAAAGGTACATTTATGAAAAACAAAAACACAAGTTAAAACTTGCTAACACTTGTATTTATGACAATAGATGGTGTTCTACCAAAAACACCGTCAAGCGTGTTAAAATGTCAGAGCAAGCATTCACTATCTCTAACTTAATTTCCACCTTCAGATCATGATTTCAAGCTATTTGCTATCATCAGTGAAGGACAGGAATAAGAAACTAGATCTAAACACAAACTCTGCTGAGTTTGAAGACATTATGTGTCTAAAAGATTCACGCTTGCAAGCTGAGTAGAAACTGTTTCATAAACGCTCAGAGTTTGTGTTTAGATCTAGTTTCTTATTCCTGTCCTTCACTGACGATAGCAAATAGCTTGAAATCATGATCTGAAGGTGGAAATTAAGTTAGAGATAGTGAATGCTTGCTCCGACGTTTATGTAAACAAACACGCTTGACGGTGTTTTTGGTAGAACACCATCTATTGTCATAAATACAAGCATTAGCAAGTTTTAACTTGTGTTTTTGTTTTTCATAAATGTACCTTTGAGGTCTTTTTTGCAATGATATGTATTGCAGAGGCTTCTACTATGTGGTGAGGCTGAACTGATATTAGACCCATATAGCTATCTGGCTTGCTATGCTGAGTTTGAAGACATTACGTGTCTAAAAGATTCACGCTTGCAAGCTGAATAGAAACTGTTTCATAAATGCTCAGAGTTTGGGTTTAGATCAAGTTTCTTATTCCTGTCCTTCACTGACGATAGCAAATAGCTTGAAATCATGATCTGAAGGTGGAAATTAAGTTAGAGATAGTGAATGCTTGCTCTGACGTTTATATAAACAAACACGCTTGACGGTGTTTTTGGTAGAACGCCATCTATTGTCATATATATATAAATCAATAATATCTAGATTCGAAGACATATGGCTGTCTGAAAGTTTCAAATTTTTTATTTAATAGTTAAACATTAGATAAAATTCTGGGTTTGATGTGATATTTTAAATCTAATGCGGGAATATCCTAGCACCTCACTGATAATAGCCAGAGCTAGAAAACAGTCAGGATAGGGATATTCTGAAAAGCTTGTTAAGAGCTATTAGCACACTCATTATATAACATTTGTAATATAAGCTTTTAAATTAGGTCATGTGATATATGACTTAAATTTTGACTTAATTTTCTTGCAATTATTGTTTTTGTTCTTAAAGCTTTGGCAATTTTATATTGCTGAAGCTATTGATATATGGTGTATCTAAATTTGATTCAGTCCCATATGGCCATTTAAGTTAGATAGCTGGATTTGAAGACATATGGATGTCTGAAATAGTTAAACATTAGATAAAGTGCTGGGCTTGTCTTGGTATTATAAATCTAATGCTGGAATATCCTAGTGCTTCACTGACGACAGCCAGGGCTTGAAGCCCATCTGAGGATAGGCATATTCTGAAAAGCTTGGTAAGAGCCAATAATTAGTACACTCATTATATATCATTATATAATATAAATCAATATATATATATACTGTAATAGTATATACAGAGGGATAATAGAGAAACCAAAACAACAGAAATAACCCTGACTATTACCATGAATTTATAATCCGATCACATTAGATATATATGTTTTTATAAATTTTTTTATTAATAATGTAATTATTTACCCAGACAATGTTACTATCTAAGATAACAAAAGAAA
The DNA here is from genome assembly GCA_028023455.1 of Epiperipatus broadwayi. Taxonomy (NCBI): domain Eukaryota; kingdom Metazoa; phylum Onychophora; class Udeonychophora; order Euonychophora; family Peripatidae; genus Epiperipatus; species Epiperipatus broadwayi. The sequence goes on from JAQFVV010006231.1 coordinate 5,442,003, forward strand.
AAAATTGGAAAATTGTTAATGAGGAAAAAAATTCCAAGATAAATGGGAAATTAACTACTTCTGCATCAAAACAAATAAAATTATGTGCATTATTTGTAATGAAACAATTAGTTTAACAAAGAATATAATATAAGAAAGCAATACAATAAAATTCACAAAAGATAATATTCATGCTTTGAAAGTAGAGAAGAAAAATTTTAAATGTATAAAGAAATCATTTCAAAGTCAGCAACAATGATCTTCAAAAATTATGAAAAACAATGCACTAGCAATGAGATCTAGTTATGAAATCATCTATTTATTGATAAAGCACTCCAAATCTTTTTGTAAAGCAGTGATTTCTTGGTTAAAAAATGAATAATAAATCAGCTGAAAGCATCTGTTCCAAAAATATGTAAGTATTTTGGAATATTTCTTTGGCCAGAAATACAATCATTGAAAGATTAATCAAAATCTGGATACCCAGTTCCTGGAAATATCTGCAAATGTACAATGCTTTTTAATTACAATTGAGAAAGTTAGGATATTGACAATGTATTTCAAATTGTTGTATTTCTTCAGGCTTGCAACAACAATATGAATATTATTGAAGAGTTTTTGAAAATGATTCACATCTGTGAAACCACTATAGGTGAAGATATTTTAAATGCCCCGTGAAGTGTTTTGGAAAAATAGCAAGTTTCTCTAGAAAGCCTCATATTTAAAACAATCAACAATGCTCCAGTCAAAAAGAAAAGTTTAATATCAGGATTAGCAGCAAATCAAAGAGAATATACACAGGCATTTCCAAACTACAATGTTTTCATTATGTTATTCTTTAGCAACTCCTTTGCTTCAAAATATTTTAAATGAGCAACATAAATTATTGTAAACTTTATCTGATTCAGTTGCTTCAGTAACCATCAGTTTGCATGTTCATTAAATATTTGAAAAATGAATTTGAAAGAATAATTTGTTACATAGAGATTTATTGGTTATCTTATCATAAGATCTTGTTAGAGAGATTAAATTGTAAAATTGTTTCTAGAAATGAGATGTGAGAATAAGATTTAGCATTCTTAATTGATATTACAGGATATTTGAGTGATTTAAACATGAAACTTGAGGAGAAAGATAATAACAAACTTATGATGCACTGGTATGTTTTAGATGCAAATTGGCTTTATTTCAAAATTATTCAAAAGAGAACATTTTAAATTACTTTCTCATAGATGCACAATTGAAAAATAAGAATCAGAGTTTTACTCTTTCTCAGTGTTGTCTCAAATTCTTATGATTAAAACAGAATCTAATAGGCTATTTTAAAAAGCTTTAGTTTTTTAGCCTTTCTTGTTTCTTTAATTTTTTTTTCAAAAAATGCTTCTATTTATATTCAAATGGAACTTAATGATTTATTAAATATTCTATTCTTAAAGAGAAATTTCAAGAAGGTCAGTATTTAAAAAATATACACTTAATTAGGTCAATAATTATTTGCAGTTAAAGATTTTTTTTAGCGCATTTTGATGTTATCTTGGAGACTTCTACTTATGTGAATATTATTTTCATGTATGAAGGCTAAAAAAATAGTTCACAAATCCTTCTGAAAATCTTAGTTTCCAAATTTTGGCAAATTATATTATTATTTTTATTTTGAATCTAATAAAAATATTCTTTATTTTTTGAGTTGTTATAATCTTTATACTATTTTATATATGACTCGCAATGTCTTAAAATAAATTTAATTTTCATTGTCTCCAATTTCTAATTAAATAACTTTTTGTTAGAAAGAAAAATATTTCAGTAGCCTATTTGGGGTGATTTTTATGGAAAATGGTTCCTGATGTAATTGAATTTGATATTTTTGCTGTTCTTGTAAATTTGAGAAAACATTAATAATCTTTCTCATGTGAAAACTATAATCAGATTTTTCTTAATAAAAATATATATATATATGAAAAGCATAAACAATCTTTTTTAATGTCTATATTAATTAGCTTTTTCATTCTTTTTTGCTGACTCATGGTAAAAACATATAAACCTATAATAACATAATTGAAAAAATTACAAAATGTAATTTCATGGCTAAAATTAAAAATAAATATAAAAATGAACTAAATTAACTTTACAAAATTTGACAAAGATGTCTGATGCTCTAATCAAAGTAGAACTATTCTAAAATATTTTGCACATTCATGCGTGCTTCTTAGCATTTATTACAATATGTAAATTCATTGTAGCAATTTTAATTTATAATAGCAAACTCTACATACAGTAGTGCTACCCAGTGCAAGCCATGGTAATCAACAGGTTTGTGCATAAATTTCCTATCTAGTACCTACTCATGCAATATCCCCATACTAGTTTTTAGCTTGTAGCTTTCATTAGTGAAGAGAATTGAACCTGAGAGCACTGGGTCTAGATTTTAGGATTTAATGCAACTCCCAGAAGCCACCTTTCATCTTTTTAGTTAATACAAAGCTGTGAGTCCAAAGTGTTCAGGAACTATACATTTTGGTGTTTTCAGATTTTATTAACTACAATCACCATTATACCATGGGCAGTATTGATATTAAACCACTAAACATCATATGACCACTTTTTCCTATGTTTATACCAACACAAGCTGTTAAAACAGTAGCAAACTCTCCTTATAGTAGTGTCACCCAGTGCAAACCATAGTAATCAATAATTGGAAGATTTGTGCATAAAATCTCTTAGTGCCTACTTATTCATTATCTGCAGACTGGTTTTTAGTTTGTGGCTTTCATCAGTGAGGAACCTTGGATCTGAGATTACTAGCAGTGCTCTTAGATTCAAGGTTCCTCACTGATGAAAGTCACAAGCTAAAAAACAGTCTGGAGATATTGAATGAATACATCAGATGTGATTTTATGCACAAACCTTCCATCCATCTATGGCTTTGCGACTGGTTGATACTATTGTATGGAGAGTTTGCTGTTGTTTTTACAGCTTGTGTAATCAAGGAAATGGTGGTCATGTGATATTTAGAGGTTCACTTTAATTTAATGAGTGAAAGTGTTCATTATACCATTTATTTCTTCATTGTAGAAACATTTGTTCTAGGATATCTCACTGTATATGTATTGAATAATCTGATAACGTTTTTTTTTATTGTCAATGAATCTATTTATTCTTTTTCTTATTATATCATATTTTTATTATTTTATTTAAAAAAGGCTAATAGTTTTATTGCTCAGGAATTCATAAGAAGTTTGAGCGCTAGACCAGCATGCAACAGAATCAATCCTGGGACTTCCGATCCCAAATCGGACACTCTACCAGCTGTGCCAAATAGCTTAATGATATTATTTTATAAAACAAATATTAAACTAAAACCAATAATAATAATAATTATGATCATATTTTTTTAATTATGAATATATTTGAAAGAGAGAACTTATATTGGCAAATGCATTTCTCTATAATTTAAAATAGGAATGTGAGATCACTTTAAGATTAGATTTTAAGTAATTATTGTAAATAACAAAATTTACTTTTATTGCTTTGCTACTCTTAATGATAATGTTATTGATTTTATTCAGAATCATGTTTAAACGAACTACTTAACTTTTTAAATATTTGAAATAAGCTAAGTAAAAAAAAAATACAGTGAATTCTAGAATTCATTATTCTTTAAGGGACCAGAAAAATAAATAATAGATATAATAAAAATATTAAAATGTAATTCTATTAAAAAATATAAATAAAAACAATTTAATAATTATTCCTTGAAATGCAGTACACATGAAATATAATTAAACCATTAGCTTTAAATATGATTAATATGCAAAACATTCCTCGTCTATTATTTGCAAAATATGTGTGTGCATATACATATAATTTTTACAGTATAATTAAAAGTGATATTTAGTATAATTATATATATTTAAAAAATTGAGATTCATATTAATGATATATAGTTATTAGATTTTTTTAAATGAATAATTTTAATTTATTATAAAAAAATTATATTTATTTGATTGTGACAAAATTTCCTATTTCAGCTATCTGAAAATATTCAAATTTTTAATAAAAAGTTTCAAATTTCTCTTTTTAAACTGTTAAGACTTTTAGTTGAAAATGAAAAACAAAACAAAAAAACTTCTGCCTCTTTAATTAAATTGTTAAAAAATTTTAATATCAAATTGCAAAAAGAAACAAATCTTTATCTTTTAAAAAGTTAATCCTTTCTAAAATAAACAAAGTAAAAAAAAATTAGAGAATCTTTGAATTTTAGGGATTAAAAGAGTGAGAGAAGATATAATAATGATTATTATTATTTTTAGTTAAATAAAAATATTAATTTAAATTTAAAAAAACAACAAAACTATTCATGTGATAAATATTATAATAAATCTATGATTTATCAATAATAAATATCAAAAAGAAAAAAAAATAGTTTTAAAATAACACCATATATATTTCTATAACATGTATGACTGTGGATCTGAATTTAGGAACAAAGGAAAGTCACAGTAGATTCTGAAAAATATGTATCTATCTGAGAGATTAAGAATTCACTATATATATAAAAAATTGAGTGTGTAATGAGTGAATTCTTTAAACAAGCTAATTAGCCTGAATTTTGAATGCATATGATAGAAGTTGTTTTTAAGAAACAAATTAATCGAATTAAGAAATATTTTTAAAATTGTAGATTTGGAAAATATACACCAAATTGTTTGTTTGTATGTATATTTTTTGTATGTGTTTTTGTTTTAAAAAAAAATAAATTGTAGAACTTCTTTGGAGAATTAATGGGAAGATAAATTGAACAAATAATGTTAATAAAATATTTAAAAAAATAGATGAAAAAAAAAGATATTTATTAAAAAAAATAAACAGATATTAGATTGAACATTTTCTAGAAAAACTATGAAGGATATGGCAAAAAAGATAGTGGAAGATGTTAAGAATCTAGCCAGAAAACAAAAGTTGTTAGATGATTTTAAGAAAGATAATAGAAGGCAAAAAGTTTATGCCAAATGATCAGTGCAATATAGATGTTGGGGACTCTGAGATGAAATTTCTATGATCAATTATCAGCTTGAGTAATACAATAAAAAGCATTGAATCAATGGAATAGGACTGTTAAATGCTCAATCTGTCACTAGATGTTTAAACATCACATGATATCCTGAGCAAATTTATCATAAGATTATTTATTTAAAGAAGTTTGAGAAATTTTTTTTTTAAGAAATGATTTGGTTTAAAATGTGGATCTTATTGTTTGGCATTTATGTGTGATGACTATTTTTATGAGATAGTAAATAATCAGTAACACCTTCTACAGTAAGATTTAAAAAATATATAATAATTATTTTATAAATAAGTAATACTATGAAATTCTTAATTTAAAAGTTTGCTATTACAAATAAGAGAAGGATCTTGAGAGGGTGAGAACACATTTGTAGTGAGTCTTTTAAAAATCTTTTAATGAGTATTAATATAATTTTTATAATATGGTTTAAAATCAATGTATAATATTATTTAAAAATAGTTTTCACAGGAGACTTTTAAGGTTTGTTTTTATAATTGAATTATATAAAACTTGCATTGAATAATTGATGTAATTATAAAAATTAAAATAATTAAATCTATTGAAGCATTTACAATGCTTTGCCTTTTTATTTTTAACAACTTTTACAAATTATTATTTATAAACTTTTCATTATTATTTAAATAAAATCTATTTGTGTTTTTATTACTAATTATATATATTCAGACATACATTATATTTGAAATTAAAAATTTGCAAAGTATTACAAATTATATATATTTGCATTCTTGTATGAGATGGTTCGAATTCATGAACAGTTATATAAAGCTAAGAAGAAAAAAATGCTAGAAACTGTTACTTTTGATAATGAAACAACTTTTGACCTGTTTCATTAATAGATGGAATGCTTTTCATGGTTTAATTTATTGGTAGACAGACAGACTTAAAAACTCAAGGTCCATGAATTGCAGCTTAACTCTGGCACTTCCAGTAAATGTCATGTGATATCCTGGCTGACAAAAAATTGTGCACATTTATTTATTTTATTAATAGATTTAATTTTGTATCTGTTATTGTTGATTTAAAATCAAATTGCACTGCATGAAATAATTATTCTACTGTCCACATAACCTCTGAATGTATTAATGATTTCAGAAAAGATAAATTAAAATTTCAGTTGGCCATTCTTTATTTTTAAAATATGCAATTCAGTCAGTATTTGAATTGAACAAAGATGGCCTATGGAGAGTGGGGGGGGGGGTCTCGTTTTTCTTCATCTTTATACTTTGTTGTGATTTTTTTCTTTTTTAGTAGTTAATTTTTAGGATGTTGAAAACTGTCAAAATTGGCAAATTGCCACATCCATGGATTGTTCTAGAATATTAAAGACTAGCACTATATATAGAGTATAACTTATGCACTTAATTCATTTAATAGATAGCAGATGATACTATTTGCATGATTTGTCTAAAAGTAAAGAAAGTGAAAGGAGTAGAAATTTTATGATGTTTTTGTTTAGATCTTTGTAACAAATTTAGGGAATATGAAGACAACATAGTGGAATTATGAAACAGCTTTTATTAAAATGGGATAAAAAGGGAAAAAAGAAATGAACAAGGGCTAAAAAAATAAGTAGGTAACAAGAAGTAAGAAATAGATGAGTTTATTGTGATGTGCAAAGGTTTTGAAAGGAGTGAATGTTTATCTTAACTAACAGGATTTCCGGGCATGTAGATTATGTAGAGAAATTTGTGATTTATTTAATGAGAAACCATTTATGTCATGTCACAATATACTACATATAATTAATTGAATCGAGATTAAATTAATATTAATTAATTACATACTATATATAGAAAAATATAGTAATTTCTTAATTAGTAATTATTTTTATTAATATTTGATGTAATAATCTTTATAAAATAGGGGTGTTTTTCCATCTAAGTTTTTAAGTTTCATATATACCCCCTCTAATATTTTGCTTTATGTCAGCTACTTCTTTCCACATTTTTAGTAATAGCTATATCCCGTGTCATGGAGTTTAAGATTCATGGATCATTCAGAGTGTTTACACTTCAGGTGCTCATCTTGTTGAACTTTCAGGGAATAAAGCCATTCATTTTATTTTAATAAATAATTATCAATGTTTCTGTTAGCATATTCTGATTTCTTTTTGATTGTGTTTATGAATTTTTGGGTTAATATTAGAAAATTTAATTGTCACAATGGCCAGATAAATGCTGAACTTTAAAAGTTATTATCACTTCAAAAAAGTAATAGTGCTGTCTTGCCATAATGATATTTCATTTGTGTTCAATAATGCAGTCCTAAAAAAATTTCCAATCATGACTCATTATTGTTTGTTAATAATTGCTTTTGCACTACCATTATTATTTTTTTTAAAAAGTTTTAATTCTCTATATAAAAAAACACTGCACCAAAGCCAAAAAAGTATTACTATGTGAATTGTACTTTATAACTCGCAGTTTCTCAAAATCTGAAGTTTTAATTATTACAGTCCATTCAAATAGAAATGAATTTATGAGATTATGACAAAATCATTTTTTCTCTCTGTAAATTTTGAATGTGAACTACTGAAAGAATTTAAAATTTGAAGAATTACACCTAAAATTTAAACATAATATAAGGGATTTGAACACACACTTTTAAGTTCTCTTCAGCACTTTCTCATATAACCAATACACATGATCACATGCATGTGTAAAAGATAAATGATCTCCAATATATGTATTTCATGCTGAAATGGCACTCATCAATTGGTCCAGATCATCATCTTTCTGACATACATATCTAATCAGTGCTTAGTTTATATTAAGATAGCAAATCTTCAAACTTTAATGGACAGGCCTCATTCTATTCCACCCTTCAACTCTTCAGCCATCCATACTCTTGAAAATCTAATGATGAATTATCCAAATGCCTCGTTGATGCCCATAATCGTGCCCATAGGATGTGTGTTCAAATCCTCTATATTACATCTAAACTCCAAATATATATATTATGACTTTAGATTTTCACTGAAGATAAATGCCAGCACATGTCTTATGCCAAAATATCTAAATAAAAATATTTAATTTAAATTTTATAGTAGATTTTGTTAGTCCTTTATAATACTATGATTTTTCATATGAAAAGTTACTATATCAGTATACTTGCAAAATGTTATAGCTGTAAACTAATTTTAACAGCTTAGTTGTGAATAAGTGATATTCATACCCAAAGTATTTAAAATTTTAATAGCTTATGAATTAAAATCATAGGTAATGTATTTTAACATATTTTAGAAAGCTGACTTAAGCTTAAAAACTAAGTTCAAACCCATATTTAAGTGTGCTAATAATTAAATTAAATTTATAATGCATTAATCTAATCTTAGTTTTAACACAGAATATTAGAATTATTTTAAATTTATTTATTTATAAGCAGTTTAATAAAGTCAATAGTAATTAAAGGTAGGATTTTTAAATAAGACAAATGAATGCCTGAATGAATGAAAAAATGTTAATTTTAATTTTAATATATATTTAATTTAAAGTACTCATTAGATGTCTAATTTTAAGAGACAATATAAAAATATTCTGAGAAACTTGTCTAGGATTAAATAAATAAATGTGTTAAACATTATAAATAATATCTTTATTTTTAATAAACTAAAGATCAGCATTTCAAGCTAATGTACATGCGCTTTTTTATGAATGTTAATAATAAATGAATACTTTCATTTCCAACACAAGATAAAGTCTTTGCGAAAGAATAGAATGAATCCACCTATTCTTTCAAGCCAAATGCTTAAGTATGGGCAAATCTTAAGCACTGGAAATGAAAGCGTGAAGATAAACCAATCTACTTTAAATTACTCTTTACCATGTCTGAATAAATGATGCCTACGAAATTTTCTAGAATTTATGACATGTCATTCTTAAATGAAACTAAACATATGTTAATGAGATATTTATTTATATAGCTTGAAAATGCTGATCTTTAGTTTATTACAATTTATATACATCGTGCTATATAAATAAGTATCTCATTTACATATGTTTAGTTTCATTTAAGAATGATGTGTCGTAAATTCTAGAAAATTTCATTGGTGTCATTCATTCAGACATGGTAAAGAGTAATTTAAAGTGACTGGTTTATCTTCACGCTTTCATTTTCAGTGCTTAAGATTTGCCCATACTTAAGCATTTGGGTTGAAAGAATAGGTGGATTCATTCTATTCTTTTGCAAAGACTTTATCTTGTGTTGGAAATGAAAGTATTCATTTATTATTAACATTCATAAAAAGCGCATGTACATTAGCTTGAAATGCTGATCTTTAGTTTATTACAATTTATATACATCGAGCTATATAAATAAATATCTCATTTGCATATCTTTATTTTTAAAACAATGTAAATTTCATTTGTATAATACTTTGTTTTGTTCTAATGTTTAAGTTTTAAACAATTATTGAGATAACAAATAATTTTAATTTTATTTGTCTAGACATGATAATTGATTTGTTTTAAAAATTGAATATTAATTAAATTTTTGGTTGGCAACTTTAGAATGTAGATTCAAACCAATAAAGGGAAAGGGGCATAGGCTTAAATGTAAATAACCAGTGTTTTAAAGTAGTCATCTGACCACTAATATAAATAGGTGAAATTGGCACCACATGGTTCACTCTAAACACTTCTTTGACACCTTACTTTTTTAAAAAACTTCAGTTTAATTTCAAAGTATAATTGTATTTAAACTTTTATTTTCTTTGCTTAAAGTATATTAGCTTCATTTAAAATTATCTAGACATAACATCTGAATTTAAACTTCAAGGACAAGAATCTTCATTTCAGCCAGCTTTCTAGGTAAAATTAGTTAATAATTATTATTATATTTAAACTTGGAATAATTAAACTTTGTGCACTAGGTAAGTTTGAAAGTCATTACTATTACTACTATAATAACATACAGCCTGATATTAATTTGAACATCTATTTCATATTTAAGTTTGCTATAAGATATTTGAAACTTTTAGCAGCAAAACCAATAATGTTGTTAAAACTGTTAAACAACTTTATCATATATTTTTCTAAAATAATCATTTCAGATAGAACATTATTTGAAATTAATTTACCTTGTGTAAAGAACATTGAATTTCATATAATAATAAAAAGTTGACCTTATTATGATGAATATATTACCAGTCATCTATAAAATCATTCTCATATCTACTAGAAGAAAATATTTAACTTCATTAATAATGTAGTGTTAAATAAACAATTAATTGTGCTGTTATTTTAATAAAAGACATTATTTTTTATATAACAGTATAAAAGAACTCTCATTTATTATGATTACTTTCATCTTAGAGGGAATAAATTATTTCTTGGATTAGCATAAAACAGTTATATTAAAAAAAATGTTTAATAAATATTTTTAAAAAGTACTTATTTTATAAATGGGAATATAAATATACCTAAAAGTAATATTATGTTTTAAAATTAATTTCAATAAACTTTATCTGCTATATTATTAATTTTATAAAAACCTTCACACTTATTCTTTCTCTCTTGGTGTTGCTATGGAAACCACCACTGTCATTTTAAGAGTAACATTTTAAAAGTATTTCTCCTGCTGAATACTCTTGATAATTTTATAATGTGATATTTGAAAGAAGTATTTTTTCAGCAGAATACTTTAAAGGATTTAAATTAAGTGTGAAAAATATTGTATTGCATTGTAATAAATATTTGCTATTTGATCCATGGAAATCTAAATCTGCTCAATGAAGGACCATACTTATAATTTGATAATATAATTTATCGAATTTTAGTTATGGATAACTGTGAAGCTTCTATATTCTGTATTTGAATTAAATGATATTTGTGCTTAATGTCTTTGCTGTCCACAAAACTTTGTTGCTGAATAGGCTGTTCATGTTCCCATTTAATGCTTAAATGGTAGAAGAACCCAAGAAACAGAAAGACTTTACCTTTATTTTATTTATTTTAAAAGAGCAAAAGATTCATATTTTATTTATGTGTATAATTTTGCTTACAAAATTATTATTTTAAATGCATATTATTTTATAAATTTTATATGCTATTTCAATAATAATATTTTGGTTAAAGTTCTTAGGATATCAGTATATGATATTTGATTTTAAAAATAGTACGTTTTCTTTTTCATACAAATTATTTATTTATAAGAGATATATTATGCTGATGCAGTACAAGCAGATGTATATTTCTATTATTTTTTTATTTCTCATTTATTGCTTAGTTTTAATCAAGCTATATTTAGCATTAATTATTATTTATCATCTTTCACATCAGTTAGTTACAATATTTTGCTGAGAGATTTCAACTTTAGTCTTTCTCTATTTAGGAATGCTTATTTTTGCCAGTATTGTAAGAGATTGAAGTGTGTGTCTCTTATTATTTAGCTAGTTTATTTCAAAAGAGATGGAGCATTAGTATCTCATATATTTTTTTTCCACTAGCTTACATATTTTGGAGATTTTAGCTTAGGCTCTCTATAGTTTAAGGTAACTTTATATAGTATTATTGTCCCTGTTGTGCATTCTCATTATTCCTTGACTAATGACAAAGTTCTAGATTATTTTATTATTGCCATCCAAAGTAGATGCACTTATTTTGAGTTATGCTATCATATATTTACTTTGTCTTTTGTTTTAATAAGCTTGTTTGTTGTTGAAATGTATTTTGAAAAACGTGTAATATTTTATCATGATTTCCTCTGGCAATCATAGTTGTTTTTATCAAAGTATTGAAGAATGCCATCCTTATTCCTTTAGCATTCTTGGTTTATTTAGATGTGAATTACATATTGTTGATGTGGAGGTCCTGCATTTAAGCTTTGCTGAGTTAGGACATAAATATGATCAATAATTAAATTCCAAATTTTAAATTGTATTTTGACATAAATAGATAATATACATCTCTCTTATCACTCCTTCAACACTGGATTGGTAAGCTTGTATTTTAAGTGAGGTTAAATATTCATAAAAGGGACACTATTCATGAAAAGCGTATTATTATTGTATGAATAATTTAATATGTGAGAACTTATTAGAATTTAAATTAATGGAAAGTTGTTTTTGACCAACTAGATTATTTTTGCGTAACCAAACTTATTATTTTTCATAAAACCAGTTGTAACATAACCTTCTGACATAGTCTTTAAAAGAAAGCAATGTTTGTAGAAGCCATTGACTTTGTGGATCTAAAAGATAAGATAATTGTAACTTGTTCTTATTTGTATTTGTTTGATGTAAAATAAATATTTGTTTTTCTTATTAATAAATTTCTTATAAAATCCACATCATCCACTCATTAACCAGAAATCTAAATAATTATAGGAGTATCATAAATTATTTTAAATGTTTTGTCATAAGAGTACTTGAACATTGAAACTGATAAGAATCACTTTATAGAGCTAAGAAAGATATATTTTGTTTGATAAAAAAATTTATAATTGCATATTATTATTATTTGAGATCACTTCAGCCAATTTAGTTTATTCATGAAAAGATCACTGCTTATTTATTCTAAAACTGTTTTGATAAATATAAAAGACCATATTTATTATTCTATAATAAATTTAAAATTAATTGAAGACTTAACTCAGATCTGGAAGATATTTAGGTAGATTTATTCTATGGTATTTAAAATGACTATACAATCTGAATGTCATCCTAGTTTATTATTTAACTTATTCCAAATTAAAAGATCATGTTATATTTTATTTAAAATTAATAATAATTATTATTGTAATTGTGATAAGACATAGGATACCATTCTATGTGGAATAGATCTGAAAAGTCAATGAAAATATATTTGATGAGTAAATAATCATATTTCTTTGAGATATCCTTATTTATTTATTTCATGAACCACATTATTTAAAATATATTTTGCTAATGAAGAAATTATTTTCAAAAGATGAATCTTTATGGCAAAGATTTAAGGTAATACTTTCAAATATTATAAAATTAAACATAATATTTATCTGATCATAGCAATAAGATACTTAAAAAATGCTTATGATGCTGATATGAAAGATAGTACTAGTAGTAGATATAAGAAAAAATATTTTAAAATGTAACTTCAATGGCATATGATTAAATAGTACTAGATGAGTTGAGACTTCTCTCTTAAGTTACTGATAATATTGCTTTATATTTTAATAATATGTATTGTATTACAGCTTACTCCCTGTATCTCTTCTTACTGTGGCATATGGCATTTTTTCTGATCCCACTGAGCTTGTTCAATGACATTTAATTTTTTTATTATTAACCACAATTTATTAGATTACAATTTTTACTGATTTGCTTGATTCTTTTATTATTTAAAGGTTACAAATTTTGGTGTCCAACTAAAGACTGGTTTTCAGTTAGGTGCAATTTCTCAACTAAGATGGCAATTGATTAGGTATAATGGCTCAACCATTGATTAGGTAAAATTCTAAACTAGGTATATGGGCATAAATTGTTATAATAGTTAATTAGTATTTTGATATATTTGGTAAATTGGTTAGTAGTTGTATGCATAAGATATCTTATTGTTATGCTGTTGCTGCATTGATCAGATTTTTTATACCTATTTGGTCAGTTTTGCAGTGACCCAATTATAATTTTACAATTTGTTTAATAAAAATCTTAATTTCTTGTTGTTACTTAATTATTTTCAATTATTTTATTAAGTATAATAAAATGACTTATAATCTTAATTAATATTTATTCAAATTATATAATAATAAAATTTAAAGTATTGTATAAAGATTTCTGAGAATGATGTGAGATTATATTGGGGAGAAATATATTTATTATTTAGAATATTTTAAAAGTAGCTAATTTGTGAAGTTACTGTTGTGTGAATTTTAAATGTATTGATAGTAGATGTTTGGATTTTTGTGCTTAGATAAATTATTAGTGATATACAATTTATAAAATATAAGTGATTTAGGAGATAACAATGATTTAGGTGGAATGCAGGAAATATTGTCTCTTGATACCCAGAATACTGTTTGGGAACAAGATCAGATTATATTGTCTTCCAACCCTCAATAGGAGGAACCCAAGTTGGGTCATTCCGTAATTTTCAAGAGTATAAGCTTCAAACATTGTTGGATTGAATGAAAGAGTCTCAAGAGAAAACTCAAGAATCTCTTAATAAGCTTATTTATTAATTTACGAAAAGAGATGATAGAATCTTTTAAACTCACAAAAAGAGAATAAAGAATCTTTAGAAAAAGGTATAGAAGGTATTAAAATGTGTCGAAAGTCTTCAAAATTCCAGTTACTAAAATAAAAGAATCTCAGAAGCAGTTAATTCAATTAGAAACATTACAAGTGAATAAAGCATTAGAAGTGGTACAATTCCAGACTGAGATTAAAACAATCCCAGAAAATAATTTAGCTATTCAAAAGAATCCATCATAGAATCTTTAACTTGTAGAGATAAAAGACTCTCAAGAAAAGGAAACAGAACCTCCAATTGAAACAAGAATACCCTTAGAAAGTAATTTATTGAAATCAGAAGAGTTAAAAGAGCATCAGTCAAAAGAATTAGAAATAATTGAAGAGAGTAAAATATTAGATGTAAATCATCCCATAGAGTGCAGAAATTTTTCAGAGAATATGATGGATCTGGAAGAGCAGTCAGCAAGTCATTCAGAAAACAAAAGAGTCATCAGATAATAAAATATTGCTTTTGAATAAAGTTGAAAATGATACTGTAAATATTGAAAATCATTATTATAAATTAGTAAAGAATAAAAAGTATATTTCTCAATATAAGACAAATTTAAAATATATAAAAAAAGTTATATTCTACTCGTAAATGGGAATTGAATGATGAGTTTAATTATTTAAAGGCTAGAATTAAAAATTCTAATGTTTAAATAACTCAGTATGAAGATTATATTAAATCTAAAAATTTTTGTATTAGGATGCAGTCTTGTTTATTTAAGGATCATGCTATTCCAGAAATAAAACCTAAATTCAAGAAGTTAGTCTATAGCCATAATGAGTCGGATAAAAAGATAATCCAATATCCAATGAATGTTCAAAGTAAATATTGCCAGTTTAATTCATTTAATGTTGATAGAGATTTATTAATTAATAAAAAGATAAAATGCAAAATGAAAGCCCTTTCAAATAAATTTATTGTATTTATTCAATGTCAAATTAATAAGAAATTGTCAACAAATGCGAAAAAAAATTGTAAGCTGAAATCAATGTAGAAGAAGTCTATTTTGTTTGATTCATTTAATATTAATAGAAAATTATTGATAAGTAGAAATAAGTCAATGTAAAATGAAAATTCTTTCAAAGAAATAGAGTTTATTTAATTTAGCTAATGTTGATAGAAAATTATCAATTATTGGAAGGATTATTTATAAAATGAAGCTCATTTCTAAAAAGTTTATTTTATTTGATTTCCTTGATATTGATTAAAAGTTCTTAGAAGATAGAAAAATAAAGTGCAAAGTGAAAATTATTTTTTTAAAAAAAGTATTTCTTATTTAACTGATTTGATTATAGTAAGATAGTGTTATTTGATGTAAAAATTCTAAGTGTAAAATGAAGACAGTTTTCTTTATGCAACATCTCCTCTGAATCATATTTTGCTATCAAAATATGAATAAACTCTAAGATTAAATGTAAGATGAGAGC
Source organism: Epiperipatus broadwayi (assembly GCA_028023455.1). Lineage (NCBI taxonomy): Eukaryota > Metazoa > Onychophora > Udeonychophora > Euonychophora > Peripatidae > Epiperipatus > Epiperipatus broadwayi. The sequence continues at coordinate 5,457,713 of JAQFVV010006231.1, forward strand.
AGCACTTTTTAAACAGTATATGATTAGTAGTTTAATTTAGAGATAATAGTGCAATGTATTTACAATGCACAACCCAAAACTTATCCCCATGAGGAAGGATAAATAATTTAAAAATTTCTTGTATCCGATGTATAATTAACCAGAATATGAATTGAAATTAATGGTACTCATTAAAGTGATGATAATGTTGAAGTTTTTTAATGGTGCTATTTTAAAAGATTTGTTATACTTTGATAATTAATGTTGATAATGCTTACATTTTTTCCCCCTATAAGCACAATGGAATTATGACTTTTAGCTTTTTCCTGAAGTTAAATGTTAGGGCATGTCTTATGCCAAAATATCTTAAATTTTTTTTATTTTATTTAAATTTTATAGTAAATAGATTTTGTCAGTGCCTTATAATGCTATGATTTTTAATATGAAAAATTACTATATTAGCATACTTGCAAATTTTATAGCTATAAAATAATTTTGATATCTTAACTTATAATATTTTAGTCTTTTAAATACCCAAAGTATTTAAAATTTTAATAACTGATAAAATGATAGATAATGTATTTTAATATTTAGTAGTATTGATTTAGTCATAATTTAACTATTAAACTATTTTAGAAAGCTGACTTAAGCTTAAAAATCAAGTTTAAACCCTATATTTAAGTGTGCTAACAACTAAATTAAATTCATAATGCATTAATCTAACATTAGTTTTAACACAAAATATTATAATTAAGTATTTTAAATTTATTTACTTACAAGCAGTTTAATAAAGTCAATAATAATTAAAGGTAGGATTTTTAAATAATAGACAAATGAATGCCTGAATGAATGAAAAAATGTAAGTTTAATTTTAATATTTATTTAATTTAAAGTAGTTATTAAATATCTAATTTTAAGAGACAATATAAAAGTATTCTGAGAAACTTGTCTAGGATAAAATTAATAATAAATGAATGTGTTAAACATTATGAATAATATCTATTTTTAAAACTATTTAAATTTCATTTGTATAATACTTTGTTTTATTCTAATATTTAAGTTTTAAACAATTATTGAGATAACAAATAATTTTAATTTTATTTGTCTAGACATAATAATTGATTTGTTTTAAAAATTGAATACTAATTAAATTTTTGGTTAGGAAACCTTTATTAGTTTCACTAGAACAAAGATTCAAACCAATAAAGGGAAAGGGGCATAGATTTAAACATCAATAACCAGTTTTAAGTAGTCACCTGACCACTGGTATAAATAGATGGAATTGATACCTCCACTTTGTTCACTCTAAACATTTCTTCAACAACTTATTTTTGTAGTCATTTTTTTATAAAAAAAAACTTCAATTTAATTTAAAATTATAATTTTATTTAAACTTTTATTTTCTTAGTTTAAAGTATGTTAGAATAAATTAAAATTATCTAGGCACAATGGCTGATTTTAAGCTTCAAGGACAAAAATTTTCACTTCAACTAGCATTATTGGTAAAATTAGTTAATAATTATTATTATGTTTAAACTTGGAATAATTAAACTTTGTGCACTAGGTAAGTTTGAAAGCATTATTATTGTTATTATAATAATATAGACTGATATTAATTTTAATGTTTATTTCATATTTATGTTTGCTATATGATATTTGAAACTTTTAGCAGCAAAAACAATAATGTTAAAAGTATTAAATAACTATCATATATTTTTCTAAAATAATAATTTCAGATAGAACATTATTTGAAATTAATTTACCATGTATAAAGAATTTTGAATTTCATATAATAAAGCAATTTAACTTTATTATGATGAATATATTACCAGTTGTCTATAAAATCATTCTCATATCTACTAGAAGAAAATATTTGACTTCATTAATAATATAGTGTTAAATAAATATTTAATTGTGCTGCTATTTTAATAAAATATATTTACTATTCAACAGTATAAACAAATTTTTTTTTATCATGACTACTTCCACTGCAGACAAAATAAATCTATTCCTTGGATCAGGAAGTAAAATAATGGACATATTAAAAAATGTTTAATAAATATTCTGAAATATTTTAAGAAAGTACTTTCTTTATAAAAGGAAATATAAATATTCCTAAAAATAATATTATGTTTTAAAATGAATTTCAGTAAACTTTGCCTGCTATATTATTAATTTTATTAAGACCTGAACTTTTACTCTCTCTCTCCTTTGGGTGCTGTTGTTTAAAGAGTGTAACATTTTAAAGGTATTTTTCATGCTGAATACTTTAAAGGATTAAAATTGAAATGCTTAAATTAAATGTGAAAAATATTGTATTGCATCTTAATAAATATTTATGTCAATTAATTCATAAAAATCTGTTCAATGAATGACTATACTTATAAATTGATAGTATAATTTATTGAATTTTTTTTATGAATAACTGTGTTTTTATGTTTTATATTTTAATTAAGTGATATTTGTGCATAATATCTTTGCTCTCCACAAAACTGTGTTGTTGAATAGACTGTTCTTGTTTAATGGTTAAGTGGTAAATGAACAGAAGAAACAGACTTTGTTTTATTTATTTTAAAAGAGTAAAAGATTTATATTTTACTTATGTTTATAATTTTGCTGACAAGGTTATTAAAATGCCTATTATTTTATGAATTTTATATGCTATTTTAGTAATAACATTTTGGTTAAAGCCCTTAGAATATCAGTGTATGATGTTTGCACATTTTGAAAATAATATGTTTTCTCTTTCATAAGAATCATTTATAAGAGGTATATTATTATGCTGGTGCAGTATAAGCAGATGTATAATCTTATTATTTATTTTATTGCTTATTTATTGCCTAGTTCTAATAAAGCTATATTTAGCATTAATCATTATTTATTGTCTTTCACATCTGTTAGTTATAGTATTTTGCTTAGAAATCGCAACTTAATTTTTTCTCTCTATTTAGGAATGCTTATTTTTGCCAATATTTTAAGAGATTGTAGCATGTGTGATGCTTATTATTTTGCTACTTTATTTCAAAAGAGATTGTAGTATTATCTCTCTCTATTTTGTCTCACTAGCATACATATTTTAGAGATTGTGATTTAGTTCTATCTAATTTAAGGCAACCTTATTTAGTATTATTATTTGTGTATTTTCATTATTCCTTGACTACTGACAAAGTCCTAGATCATTTTCTTATTGCCATCAAAAAGTAAATGCACTTATTTTGAGTTATTCTGGCATACAATTATTTTGCTTTTTGTTTTAGTAATCTTGTTTGTTGTTGAAATGTATTTTGAAAAGCATGTGAACTATTTTACCATATATTTTCCTGGCAATTGTTGATTTTATTAAGATATTGAGGAATGCCACCATTACTTCTTTTAGCATTCTTGGTTTATTGAAATGTGAATTATATATTGTTGACATGAAGGTCCTGCATTTAAGCTTTGCTGAGTTAGGACATAGATATGATAAATAATTAATATCAAAATTTTAAATTGTATTTTAGGCATAAATAGACAATATGCATCTCTTTTATCACTCCTTTATTGCTGGATTGGTAAGCTTGTATTTTAAGTATAATGTTAAATATTATTTATGAAAAGGATATTATCATTATATGAATGATTTAATATTTAAAAACTTATTAGAATTTAAATTAACAGAAAGTTTGTTTTGACCAACTAGATTATTTTTGCTTAACCAAATTTATTATTTTTCATAAAACTAGTTGTAACTTAATCTTCTGACATAGTATTTAAAAGAAAGCAATGTTTGCAGAAACCATTGGCTTTGTGAATCTAAAAGATATATTTGTGACTAGTTATTATTTATATTGGTTTGCTGTAAAATAAATATTTGTTTTTCTTATTAATAAATTTCTTATAGTCATTTATCCACATCATCCACTCATTAACAAGAAATTTAAATAGTTATAGGAATATTATAAATCATTTTTTTAAGTGTTTTGTCATAAGAGTACATGAACAGTGAAATTGATGAGTCTCTTTATAGAATTGTATTTTAAGTATCATAATTATATTTAAGATGTATTTTGCTTAATAAAAAATTTATAACTGCATATTATTATTATTATTTGAGATTACTTCAGCCAATTTAATTTATTCGTGAAAAGATTTTTTAAAACTGTTTTTATAAAATGAAATACCATAGATCTGGAAGATATTTAGGTAGGTTTATTCTATGATGCTTATAAGAATGGCTATAAAATTTCTTATCCATTTTTGACATCTGACTGTCATCCTAGATTATTATTTAACTTATTCGAAATTAAGAGATCATGTTATATTTTATTTAAAATTAATATATTTAAAATTAATAATAATAATTATTATTATTGTAATTGTGATAAGATATAAACTTAGGGATAAGTGTATGTTATCTTACTTGATTAGCTAGGATATCATTCTATGTGGAATAGATCTGAAGAGTCAAAGAAAATATATTTGATAACTAATTAATCATATTTCTCTGAGATACCATTATTTGTTTTATGAACCACATTATTTAAAAATTATTTTGCTAATGAAGAAATTATTTTCAAAAGATACATTTTTGCGGCAAAGATTTAAGATAATACTTTCAAATATTATAAAATTAAATATAATATTTATTTGATCATAGCAATAAGCTACATAAAGTTGTTTATGATGCTGATAAGAAAGATGATAGTAGTAGTAGATGTTGTAAGAGAAAGTATTATTAAATGTAACCTCAATGGCATATGTTTGCAATACCGAGAGTTTTTTAATTGTACTAGAGTGAGTTGAGACTTTTTCTCTTCTTAAAGTTATTGATAATATTACTTTATATTTTAATGATATGTATTGTAATAGCTTACTGGCTGCTTCTCTTTTTAATGTGACATATAGCATTTTTCCTGCTCATTGAGCTTGTTTAATGACATTTTATTTTTTTATTATTAACCGCAAGTTCTAGGTTACAATTTTACCAATTTGCTTGATTTTCTTTTAATTTTTAAAAGTTACAGTACTTGTATTTAAAATATAATTAAAATTTAAATAATAAATTTATGACAATTATAAACCCCAAAGCAAGGAAAAAGAGAGTACATTTATTGTCAGAAATAAAAAATTGTAGGATTCTGCAAAATAAGGTAAATGAGTTTATGGAAAGAAATAAAGTGTGAGAATCTGTTTTGAATGTATCAATAGATGTAGTGGGGCAGGCATTATTTTATGTACAAGAATTAAAAGATAGTCCCATATGTAACCCTATTGCTTAAAAGTGTTTTCAAGAAATTAAATGATACTTAAAGTTTATACATTAGTGGTATAAAGTAAAGATAAAAATCCATAAAGTAAAAAACTAATATAAAATTACTGTTTAATAGTAATGAGAGATTGAAGAGCTGTATAAAATTGATGTTTTGATAAAGAAAACAAGCATGTTCCATCTGCAAAGACTGCAACCACCTCAATTGGGACTGCCCTCTAAAGAGATGCAACTCACTGAAAAAAAGGGTCTAAACCACATCTGTGCTCCGTGCAGCTCCAACACACATGAGCTTCCTCCCTCAGCTAATTGCTCACCTCTGTCTGATGCTATCTCAACTTTTCAGTATTCAGCCACCGTCATACCTTCCAATAAGATTCCAGGCCTCCTGGGCCACATAATTTCAAGTTCACTCACAGCCCACCACTCTCTGTTACAGCTGTGCCACAGGACCTCCCTCCTTGATGGACACACACACTAATTCAAACTCAGAAATTCTGCCTGAGTCTACTAACTCTGGCCCTTCCAACACAAGCACCCTAACCCATCAGATAGTGACACCAACCCTGATGGGCAGAATCACATCATTGACCTTCCCAATGAAACCATAATGGAACCTTTTCTCGAATTCAGGGCAAGTCGCAGACACAGAATGTACGAGAAAAAAAAGAGTGCCAGCAGCAGTGAATGCTCTGGTTTCAACCCAGGCCTCATCAGCTTCCTCCCTTCACTCTTTCACCATCCCCTGTTGAAACTTTCTTAGACAGTGGTTCATCAAGTGACATTAAGAAGGAATTGTATAATTCTGACAGGAGATGAAAGAACCATATACCTCACCTTTCCCCCTGCCCAGTACATCTTCTCACACCATAAAATCTCTGCTTTTCTCCTGTTTCTCCATGCCTTATGTCCATCTTAAAGTCACCATATGCTTATCTCTGTTGTTCGTTTAAACATTTGGGGCCTAAATTCCATCCACAGGCTTCTCACTCTCAAATGCTGGTTTGAACTCCTCTCCCAATAACCTCTTCCTTGCTGAAGCTAAACTCTCCTCTCACTTTAACCACAGGATTTACTCCACTTTGTCAATCTTTGGTTTATTCAACTATTTGATGTCAGCTGGAAGAGTAGCCATCCTCATTAATAAATGTGCCCACCCCCATCTTTTTCATTCTACATCTTGATGCTCACTTTATTATCTTAGAGGTGAAATTTGGGTGCTTCACAAGTTTTATGATTTAATTATATTATTTATATCTGCCCTTCAATGACACCCTCATTGAATCTATTATTCATTGAATCAACTACATCACAGTTGCTGCCTCCCTTCTCATTATTCTTCTGGGTGACTTCAACATGGGATACCAGTCCTTTACATACAAATATCTACATCTCTTCTCCAGGGGCTTAATGTGTGGTTTGGGCTTTTTCCCAGACCACACCTACTCTTTCTACACCCATAAGCATCAGACCCTCATTGATTTAACATTCTACTCTCCTGATCATTTCATGATTGAATCGGCCCAACTTCACACCATACCTTTTTCGGATCATAAAGCACTACATCTTTCCTTGGACATTGACTTCAGCCCTCCAGTAAACTTTGGCCTCAGAAGAACAATACAGTTCCTCAACAAGAAAAATACACCAATAGCACTGCTTTCAGAAGTTTATATATACCTTCATAAAATCAATATCCTTCAAATGGAGCCTATATCTGCATGGATGACATTTGTGGAAATTCTGCTAGCTGCTATCCACAAATACACCTGGAATTCCCAAGGGATGCTCAAGTTTCTGGCTGCAATAGACAAAATTATAGAGCATCTAAATGATCAGGAAAGTGGGCCATTAGTTGTTAGCACCATCTTCCAACTGAAACTTCAATACCACAATGCCAAGTACATCTCGGTCAAAGGTTAGACCAGAAGATCACCTTGGGTGGGCTCTTGGTTCCCACAGGAAGCAAATCACCGCCTCATCCATCAAGGTTGGCAACACATCCTACATAGGTCAGGAATTGCTTCTTCTTTTGAGAAACCATTACATGCACATGCTCCTCAAAGCTGACATTCCTCCTTTCACTAAGCCATCAATCTCGAATGCCAACTCTGATCTTGGCATCATTCAGGCAGTGCTACTTAACAAACTAAAAAGTTTCTCTGACCACATCCACCCTGGTCCCCATGCTATCCCCAAGTCCCTCCTTCTTCACCTAAGTCATTTCACCATCCCATCACCCTCAACATGATTAACAAGCTGGCCTCAGGCATTTACATTATCAAGGGTCTCTTTCCCATTGCATTGGTCCCTTTCCTTAAGAAAGATTGGTCACCCCCTGAACTTCAAGTTTTAGTCCCATTTTGGTGATCTCTTTGCTCTCAAAACTTATTGAGTCTACCATCAAAGAGTCACTAGAACAATTCATACTCCCTGATTTTTTGGCCTCATAGTTTTCATGTAAAGAGAACTACACTCTTGTGGCAGCCACATTCTTCAATGGTCACCAAGCATGTAAGGCAGTCTCGAAGTGGCAGACTCATCACTATCCAGCTGAACATCCAGGCAGTCTTTGACTCTATCAGGGTCAACCTGTTCCTTGGCATCCTCAGGGACCTTGACATTCCAGAGACCCTCCTGTTTATCCTCCACAATCTCCTGTCCAACAGAAATTTTAATTGCCCTTGATGGGAAAGTTGCCCCCGGCTTAACATATCCATTCCTCAGAGCTCTCCACTGAGCACATTGTTGTTCACCACATTTTCCTGAAATCCTCCTTCATGGACTGGGAAAAAGCCTCAAATACCCTTGCTTATGTAGATGACATGGTTGTCTTCCTTCCCTTGGTCGATCTTATCCCCAAGCTTTAATAGATCCTCACCTGGTACACTGAAACATACAGACTAGAATTTAGCAGTGACAAATCAGTGGCCTAGCAACTTTCTTCTGGTAAACAAATCCCTTCCACCTTCAACGCCAAGCCAGACAACTTCCTAGGATTCCCCATCATGTTATCTCCCAAGGACATAGAGGGTTCAGGTCCAAACTGTATTGTATCAAAACATATCCACCCTCAACACTATTACAGGCATCTATCTCTCCCTTTATGGGAAAGTCACCTTCCTCAATCTTTTAGTGTTTTTTAAGATAGCATATTACCTCCCGATCTTTCTACCTACACACTCCTTCATTTCCAAAATCAATGCTTTTCATCCATTTACTCTGGGGCAGAAAGGTAGTGGCCATCAATCTCAATAGGCTGGGCCTGCATTCCATTGTCCCTCTTCTGATCCAGAGAACTCATTTGTATTATACTCACGCTCATCACTTTCCTGCCGATATGTGCATATCATCATCACTCCCACTGACCCTTCTCCCAATGGCAGGCCCAAATCATGGACCTCCACTCCATCATCCCTCTTCTGATCCAGAGAACTTACAATATTATACTCACGCTCATCACTTTCCTGTCGATATGTGCATATCATCATCACTCCCACTGACCCTCCTCCCAATGGCAGGCCCAGATCATGGACCTCTCTCATTGCCAACATCCTACAAAAGGCTGGCTTTGCTATACCTTCCATCTGTGGCAAATTAAAATACTGGGAGGTTTTCAATTGGACCATAGACTCCTTCATTGTCTCCCCTACATTTCTCAAACTTACCAATGCTCAATTAATTTGCAAATTCAAAAGATGATCCCTTGAGGCAAAATTCCTTGATTTCCTCCTCAAAATCAACCTTCACTCCCTCACCCCAATCAATTTTTAGTCAACTATAGGGGTTTCACCAAGATCTCTCCCCTAAGCCAGCTCTGTAAAACTGACAATGAAACCCTTCTAGCACTTCCTACTTGAATGTCCCATTTTGCTTGGAGTGAGACAGGTCATCAACTCCTGCCCTTCCTCACACATCCCCTCAGCCTCTGTCACAGGCATTAATTAAATGTTCATGACCTGTGTGCGATCACCCTGTCATTGAGGATCTGCATCTTGGACCTGCAACCAAAGACTTTCCTTGGCCTGGACTACACACCCTTTTCACATCCCTTTCCCTTTTCATATGTATCCTTTCCCTTTTCACCATGTTCCCAAATTTCATTTTGTCATGTAATCAATTCTTCGTAAATCTTTTTTTTAACTCTAAATTGTATCTTTTTTTTTATGAATAAACTTTCATCACTGTGAAAAAAAAAGACAAGCATAGTAATAATGAACATGGTTTAGAAATTATAAGAGAAGTATTTACACATGAAAATGTCCATATTGTGAGAATATACTTCTATTATGTTAAGTTATGAATGAAGAATAAGTTAAGAACAATATTAAAAAAATATATGTACATTCTGCTGCTAATAGGATTTGCATCATACTTTATTGAGAGGAAAATTTAGGTTAACTTTTAAAAAATAACTGAGATGAAAAAAAAAGTGAGCTATTGATAAATTGAAATGAAAAATTAGAGAAAATTATTTTATTTGGTGAGTAAAAAATAAGTTAAATTCCATGTAAATAAATTAAAGTAAAAGATGGGTTTTACTCAAGAATGATTTAAAAGATTTTGAAGTGAAGATTAGCTTATGAAAAAGTAAGAGAGCAAAAAAAAAAGCATTGATTTAGCAATTAGATGATAAATAAACTAATAGAGCAGAAATGATGGGAAAATATGAATTTGTTATGGAGTAATGGTGTAGATTTTGTAGAAGGTAAAGGTGTATATAAAAGATTTATCAAATCAAGACATGAAGTAGATCAAAGATGGGGGAGAAACAAAGAGAATATAGGAAGAAAAAAATTGTAATAAAAAATAAGCAAACATTTGATTTTATATATAAAAAAAATTTGTTTGGGAAAAACAGGGTCATAAGAATGAAGCAATAATTATATAGAAATAATAAATAATTAATTTGATAGTTGTTTTATGTTTCCATATTTAACAGTGAGAAATAATGAAGTATTACTGAAGAAAACAAACGCATTGAATATATATATATAGTAATAAGCATCAACTCTGTTAATTCTAATAAAAAGTCAGATAAATAGGAAATGAAATGTTATACAGTAATTGATAAAATTGTAAAAGATTTGAATGAAAAAAAAAAAACCATTCAAGTCGCAAGGAGTTAACAACTTAATTTCATATACAACTAAGATATTAGTCTTGGATTCATGAGAGATTTAGATCTATTTGAATTTGAATATTTGCTTATAAATTTTTTAAAAAGGGAAAGAGGCAAGAAAATACAAAGAAAAGGAAATAACTCTGGAAATTATATATATTTTAAAGAAGAATTGCTTTAATCTATTTCCTGATTGGAATCTCTAGAGATGTTTTATGATGCTTGTTAACAGGTAAATTATCTTAAAAAATCCATATACTGAGTAAATAAATAATTGAGGAGATAAACATAGAGGAGAATAAGATGGGCATTTTGTATATTTTCTGAAGTATTTAATATCTAGGAATTATTAAATGGGTATTGTTTTAACATCAATGGTATCAGTATTAGGATAGAAAGTTCCATTGTATCAGATTTGTTGATGATATGGCAGTACTTATAATCAATGAAGGTTGAATTTAAGATGTTATTCAGAATCCATAGAATTTGTAGAGATTTGGAATGAGAAAAAATATAAATAAAATTTAAAATGTTACAAATAGAAAACGAGAATATTAACTGTAAGCTTTGGAAAGGAAGTTATAGAATAAATCAGTGCTTTTAAATATTTGGGAATTAAATAATGGATGGTGAAAGTAATGGCAAAGAATGAAAATTTGCAATGCTAAATAGGTTTTTAATACAAGCAGATTATTTTTTGGTTCAAAGAAAATGGCTTTATTTTATATGGAGTAAAGACCTGGACAATATGAGAAAAGATTAGAGGCATGTTACAAAAAAAATTGCTTTAACAAATACTTTCTATAAGTTGATAATATTCATCTAAATGATCTGCATGATTTACTATAATTTTAATGTTAAAGATCCATGGATCACAATTCAATTCTATCATTTCAATTGTTCGATCCTAAGTGACGAATCATTCAATTGTTATTATTCGCTCATCTAAATTGCCAAGCATTAGTTATCCTGATGGATTATTTTTGCCAGTTTGAATTTTAAGGAATATTTTTTCTTAGACAGAAAACGCTTGTAACTGTTTCATTTTCTAATGCTGCTTTAGTTTCTCATGAACACATTAAAGCTATTGTTTTATAAAATATATGCATATTTCTGCATAAACAATCCATTTTCTTCAACTTTTTACTACACACTTGTATATTTTTGTATCACTCATCATTCTGCTGAGCGTCTTATACGGTACATTATTATAATAGACAAGTTGAGAAAAGATGGTCTATTTAATTAATTAAAAAAATTATAAAAGTTGTAAAATAGAATTAACAACATTGGATCAAGTCTTTAGCAGTGCATGTGTATAAATGCATATATCACATTTATAGTAATTTTTTTTTCATTCTATAAAAACAAAAAAAATAATAAATAGTTGTCTGCAAAATTTCTGCATAATATATTAGTAATGAATGATTAACTCTTTTTTCCATTAAAACAGACAAATAAACATATATAATCTATTAAACTATTTTAAGATTATTAAATAATACCAATAAAAAACGATGTAGAAACAAATAATTTATTTATGTAAAAATAATTCATCCAATGTAAATATATAACCATGGAAGTTAAATAAATCATAAACATGATATACACCTGTGCCACTCAGTGCCAACCAGAGTAATCAATGGATGCTAGAAGGCTTGTGCATAAAATTCCATCTAATGTCTACTCATCCAAAATCCCCAGACTAGTTTCTGGATTGTGGCCTTCGTCAGTGAGGAGCTTTGGTTCTGAGAGCACTGCACCTAGATCTTAGGATCTAATGCAACCCTCCAGCAGCCACCTTTTATCTTTACTTAACTACAAAACTATGAGAATAAAATTGAAAACACAATATTTTTAATCTAAGCTCAATAGTTTATATTGACATATGGGTCTGAATCCAGTTCAGTACCCATACATTTTGGTGTCTATCCTATTAGGCAGGATTGGTGTTAAACCACTAAACATCTATGCCAGCACATAACTTATTAAAACTGGTTAATGAGTGGTGCTACTATATGGAGAGTTTTGCCTGTCTTAATAACAGTTATGAGCTGGTGTAGGAAATAGTGATCATGTGATATTTAGTGGTTTGATACACCTGTGCATGAGAAATTATATTTAGGTATTGAAACTATAAGGCTACATGGTGTCCACAAGTTTTTTTTCTGATTCTATACAATCTTAAGATTTTTTTTTTCAGATAGCTGGGCTGAAATAAATTCAGCTAATCATCTTTTTATTAATTGGTAAACAGGTATCAAATTATTTTTAGCTGAAGAATAAAACAGAAGGGAAAATATGATAAATTCTCCATTATCCGGAAATTATTCAAGCGTATTGAATAATTATGTTTATTGAAGTGGATTATAGAAGTTTTTGTTCTATAATGGGTTTATTTAAGGGTTATATAAACTATAATTTTAAATATTAATTCTCTATAATCTTTATGAGCCATATGTAGTATATTTATTTTTAGGACAAACAGCTCTTAATATTCCTGTCCAGAGTCATGCATATATCATTAATAAGTAGATGATTAGTGTAAACATATAGTTAAAATATAAGACTAATATATATCATCATCATCATCATCAACCATTATCAATCCACTGCAGGATGAAGGTCTCTCCAAGTTTAATCCATCTTCTCCGATCTTTAGCTTCTCTTTTCCACAACACCCCTGCACATTTTCTTATTTCATCCATCCATCTCACATGTGGTCTCTTTCTGGGTCTTTTACAATCTCTTGGAATCCAGTTTAAAATTTCAATTGTCCATCTATTATCATATCTTCTAGCAATATGTCCAGCCCAACTCCATTTCAATCTTTTAATTTTTTCAATAAGGTCAGTAACACCTGTTTGTTGTCTTACCCATACATTGCATTTTCGATCTCTTCTTGTTACTCCCAACATACATCTCTCCATACTCCTTTGAGTGGTCTGAAGTCTCTGTATTGCTCTTCTATTAAGTGTCCAAGTCTCAGATCCATAAGTAAGAACTGGTAAAACACATTTGTTAAAAACCATTCTTTTCAAACACATAGGCATATTTCCTTTTAGTATCAAGTTATTTCTACCAAAAGCACTCCAACCAAGTTTAATTCTATGATTAATTTCCTCCATTATGTTTCCATCTGTATCAATAATCTGACCTAGGTATTTGTAACTGTTAACTTCTTCTAATTCTTCATAATCAATCTTTATTTTCATATTTTGAGCAAATCGATTAAACATTACTTTAGTCTTTTTAACATTTATCTTTAGTCCTACTTTTCTATTTTCATCGGCTAACTCCTGCAACATTTCCTGCAGCTCTGAAGCATTATTTGCAAAAACAACTACATCATCTGCAAAATCTAAATGACTTAAATACTCTCCATTTACTTTCATTCCTTTAGTTTTTCATTTTAATCCACAAAATACTTCTTGCAGCACTGCTGTAAAAAGTTTTGGACATATGGAGTCACCTTGCCTTACACCTTTCTCAATGTTGATTTTTCCAGTATCATTATGTAATCTAATTGTTGCTGTTGCATTTTTATAAATATTCTTTAAAATATGACAATATCCTGGATCTATACCTTGATGATCCAATGCTTTAATCACTGAAGAAATATGTATAGAATCGAATGCCTTTTCATAATCTACAAATCCAAAACATAATGACAACTCATATTCATTTGTCCTTTCTATGACTTCTCTCAATACCTGGATATGATCTATTGTACTAAAACCACTTTTAAATCCAGCTTGTTCTCTTGGTTGGTGGAAATTCAAAGTTCTCTGTAGACGAGTTGTAATTATCTTGGTAAAAATTTTATATAAAACTGATAAAAGGCTGATAGGTCTGTAAATTCTAATATCTTCTTTATCACCTTTTTTAAATATTAATATTATTACTGCATTCTTCCAATCTTCTGGTACATCTTTATCATTTAGACATTTGGTATATAACTTTGCTAAAATTGTTTCTATTTCTTCACCTCCTTCTTTTAATATATCAATTATAATTCCATCATTTCCTGGAGCCTTTCCTTTTTTCATACATTTAATTGCATGTCTCACTTCTTCATTTAAAATTCTGGGCAATTCGGAAGATGTAATAGATATAGGAGGTACTTGTTCTTTATTACTATATAATTCTTGATAAAAATCTTCTACCAATTTCATGATGTCATCTCTCTTTTTAGTAATAATTTCATCTTTTTTTCTTGTTGCAGATATAAATTTCCTACCAATATCAAAATGTTGTTTAACATTCTTGAGACTTTTATTTTCTTCTACAGCTTTCCTTGCTATTTCACAGTTATACTTTCTTATATCATTTTTCAACTCTTTTCCGTACCATTTTACAAAATTCGAGATATTCAATTCTTTTTAATACATCATTTTTGTATATCTTCATATTCCTTCTTTTCTTCATAAATTCTCTAGTCTCAGTAGAATTTTTATTAGTCAATTGCTGCTTTTTTCTACCAGCTATCTTTGTTGCAGTTTTTAAAAGTGTATCAGTTATTTTCATATTAATTTCATTCAAATCTGAATCTCCTAACACTTGAAACCTATTTGTAAGTTCTAATTTAAATTCATTAGAATGTTTCTGAAGATTAGGAATATCAACTGTAAATATTGTTTTTCTCAATAATTTTTGTCTCTCTAGTTTTACATTAACACGTAACTTACACCTTACTAATCGATGATCACTTCCTGTGTTAAATTTATTAAGAACATTACAATCTTGAAATCCAAACTATTAACACGTAATTTACACCTTACTAATCGATGATCACTTTCTGTGTTAAATTTATTAAGAACATTACAATCTTGAAATATGTATTTCCTGTTAGTCAAAATATAATCCAATTCTGCTGTACCTTCATTTGGATGCTTCCATGTCCATTTCCTTTTAACATTTTTCTCAAAAAATGAATTCATAATATAAAGTTTTTTTTCTGCAAACTCCACAAGTCTATGTCCTTGCTCATTTCTATTACCATAACCAAAATTACCTACAGCAATTTCATCTTTCATTTGTCTATCAATTCTAGCATTAAAGTCTCCCATAACAATTTTAAAGTGTTGTTTACTCTGATCAAAAGCCTTTTGTACATCCATATAAAAATCTACTACTATTTCATCACTATGAGAACTTGTTGGGGCATAAACCTGAATTATCTGCATTTGGTATCTGCTATTAAGTTGTATAACTAATCTTGCAACTCTGTCCGATACACCATCAATCTCCACAATATTGTTCTTCCACTTTTTATTTATAATGAATCCTACTCCACTTGTATTTCCAATATGCGTGCCTTTATAATAGAGTATATGTCCACTTTTTAAATCAATTGTTTCTTCACCTTTTCTTCTAACTTCACAAAGTCCAATAATGTCCCATTTAATATAAGACAAATTGTTCTTCTAATTCTTGCAATCTTCCTTCACTTGAAAGTGATCTGCAGTTGTAAGTACCTAAATAAAAAGTCATCATCAAATGGCAGCCTGGGTCCACAATCAGGGGATTCTTAAACTCAGAGGTAAAAAGCCAATAAATTCACCACGCTGGCTAATGCATGTTGGTGAGCAGCCCATCCATGTTCTTATACTATATGAATAATCACATAGTAATAACAGCTGCAACGACAAGAACGTATGGAGTGGACATTAGGAATTTGCCCTGCTCGGTTCCTTTAAGGCCACCAAGAGGAATCAAAGGGTCTCCTTTCAGTTAATAGCAAACTCCTTTCTGCAGCCACTAATATATATATATTGTACCAATATTGAAATTGGCATATAACAATTTATCTAAAAAATTATTAAAATAATTTTTCGAAAAAGAAAAAACGTAAAATTAAATGTTGAAGAGTTTATTACAGTTTGTTTTTGAAAAAGATAAGAATCAAGTAGTTTTCTATCGTTAGTTTTTGAAATGAAAGCTGCAATGAAGTAATCAGAAGGGGAGAGGGGTCTTTCATTAGAAAAAGTCAAACTAAAAGTCTTATAAAAATTAAAAAGTGTTATTATTATAAATTAAAAGTTAGAATATAAATCTCTTTTCATTCCAGTTTATTAGAATATATGTGTATATATGTGCGATGGTAAAACACATGAAAATAAATATTGAAATGAAATATATTTAAAAAGCACAGCGGTGTGCTACTAATTAAAGATATGAAAACAACACGTTTTGAAATAGCTACTACTAATTAAACAATCAAAAAACATGTTATCATAGGATTGATTACTGCCGGAGGATATTAAAACGAAAACAATTCGCATACATAAATAGCTAGATTTTTATCGGACGTCCAGTTTGAGTTTGCAGTTTCAGTCTAGTTTTCAGTGTCAGTCTTGTTTAAACAGAAATGCATTGTTGAGCAGCTTTAGGAAATATATGCTCTTATTTCAGCCCTTAGTCCAATAAGATCAGCAAGACCTGCCCATGAAATAATGTCTACCTAACAGCTCAGAAATTCTCCATCAATATTCAACAGTCTCCAGAAATAAAAATCATGAAGAATAACCACAATCATCAAGGAAATGTCCCAGCCGGCTGGAAGAAGCAACAAACAAGAAGGAAACAAAGTTCTAAATCTACGTTCAAAAATCCTAGGTAAAACATTTTATTATTCTCAGTTATATGTAGTAGCGCCGCTGTAATTCATATATCCTACCGAGACAAGTAATTTGAACTTTATAAGCATGCATAAAATGAACTATTGATGTGCGTGTTTGTGAATGTTAGCTAATTTAACTACTTCCGGTTTGTCGGCGTCATTTGCGCCCTTCGGTGCTCATTTGATGATGTGCTATTTTCTTTCTTTGCTGACGTAAAAAGTATAATGATGACGTCGAAGAAAATATGGCCGTTTTTAGCTATATATGTTAGCTTTCAAACGATCTTTATTTCAAAAAAATCGGTCGAAATTTAGATTTTTGGCGAATTTTTTAATCAACCACAGTATTTAATTTTTTTGGTAATTTTTGTACTTATCACGAAACGATAAAAGACATAAAATGTTTTACGGCTGCAAGTGAAGTTTTCTTCGGTATTATTCTCAAACAAGGCTTACAACAGACTAAGAACGTAATTATTCGTAAGTAAAATTTTTTAATTTTTTGAAAACACGACGCTTTTTTTATTAATTTTAGTTTGTAATTAGTGTGTGCTAATTTGTAGTTATATATTTATTTATTTATGCTCATATACAATTCATATCTATCGAAAAATTGGTGTGTGTGTAATTATATATTTATGGTCGTATAGAATTCATATTTATCATAATTTTCTAAAGGTAGTTTGTAATACATTTATTTATGCTCACATAGAATTCATATTTATCGAAAAATTAGTGTGATTTAGTTTGTAATTATATATTTACTCATATAGAATTCATATTGTAATTAACTTATTAGTATATAATTCATATCGTAATTTTCTAAAGTTCTATGTACACTAATCCTCTTATTTTTATAAAAATAATGATTTTCAAAAAGTATACTTTTTGAAAACCATTAATTATGTTTATATTATATGGTTTACAAGCAATGAGTTATAAGACTAATAAACAAATGTATACAGACAGACATTGCATACACAAACATATAATCCAATTCTGATTCTTGTTTATGTTTATGCTTGATCATGCTTTGCTTTTGCTATATGTTTCATAACATTATTTTCAAGTCTATAGATTATATGCAAATAAATTATATCTGTAGTACAATAAATATAACAAGATAGCATCACTTCTGTACATAAAAAATATAAACATGACTTGTGCACTGCATAAAGAATATAAACATCATTGGTGATCACAATGAATATAAACATCACTATTGTACACACAAAAAATATAAAATGAAGAGATAAAACTCATTTTATCAGTGATATAGAAAGTAGTCTATAATTTCTAGTTTTAGACATACAAGAAGCCAATTGCTATGATGATTTCTTTTGTATCTTTTATTAGGATGAATCTTTTTCTTTATAGACGCCTTTGACATTTAGAACATTTGGGGTACAAGATAGAAATGAACAAGTCATATCCGACTTTGTTTGGAGATTGTGAAGCTATGGATTATCTCAGGTAAGACATATTATACATGTTTAGAAAGATAATTTTGTAAGGAATAGAAAGAAATTATCACTGAAGATGAATTTTGAATTTTAGTTAATGTTAATTTCCAAATTATGAACAAACAATAAAATAATAATTATTTCGAATGTGAAAATTTCTTTTTTTTCCTTATTTTTTATATAGTTATCACTATTTATTTTATGCTTATTGTTTTTCTTAATTTTTCTAGTTTCTAGCAATGTAATTGTTTTTGTTCTAACATAATTAAAACTGAAGTTATTATGAAAATTGTGTCTCGGGCCATTATTTTAAAAAGTTCAATATGGCGGCTTGAAGCTGAAGTAGTTAAATGTCAAAGTTTATTGATGCCTTCTCATAAAATATATTATAATATGTTAACTTAAATGTGTGTATTATTTAGATTTATAAAAATGGTCTATTATTAAAATCTACAAAAATATTTAAACTAGTTTAGAAATATTAATTTAAAATGTGTGTGTATTATATTAAATTATAAAGATGTTTAAATTTAGTAATTTAATGTTAGTTAATAAATTGTCTTTAAAATTAAACTCTATTTGTCAGTCAATTCTTTTTATCAATCTCTTTTATAAATTCCTTTTACAATTCTTTTTATCAATTCTTTTTCTATATTGTATTACTGATTAAAATTAGACTGAGCTAGTTTTGGAATCATTTCGAGCGCTGGATTATGAGCCTACTGAACAAATACATTGTTTATTCTTCTGAATAGATAGCTGGCGCCGGGAGTTTACTCCGAAAGAAATAAAGTGTTTGAATAGTAGGGGTTTGAATCTAGCAGCTGAGGTGGGACATTGTTGATAGTTAAAGCTATCAATAATATCTCCCATTTTACTCGAACATGCCATTTCGTTCACGTAACATTTATAAGATTATAAATGTATTATGAAGAAGTATGAAACCAGCAAAACATCTATACGTATAAGTATACTTCATTCAGCGGAACCATCCGGTACAATATTAAAGAGAAACAATTCATAACACTGGCTGAAATCTGTACAAAATATTTTAAACGCTCCCCAGAAAAGCTTGAATTTTGAATGCATTCAAAAGGAATTTCTCTTGTATATATTCTGAAATCAGGGCTCCCATATGGATAAGAAACACCTTTGAGCAAGCTAAATTTCATAGTTGGTTTGAATGTGATGTGACAACACAAGACCTCACCCATTTATCAAGACTCTGTGCATGCATGATCTATATCTTTTGCAAAATCAAAAAAACATGCTAAATGAAATGTTTCCTTCTTTTTTGCCCAAATGCTGTAATTTGTAGGCCCTAACAATGAATATCATATACAAAGTAATACATACAACTGTAGAAGTACTGATTACTCTGTAATGTAGATTTTTCAGTTACATTGTTTACCTAAATGTTTCACAAAGTTTTGGCAATGTCAATGTGAAATCAGTTCTTTATTAGAAATTTTATGTATTGAATAAAAATTTGGAAAAAATAAAATAAAATTAGGACAATGTTATTAATGGATTCACAATAAAACATTGAAGAAAATAAAATATATATTTTTGCATTATATATATTTTATTTTGTTTTCTCAAATATTGATTCAAAATTATATTTATAATAAATAAGTAATTATTTATACATTATAAGTACCTGTTTGTGCAATTTTAATATATTTATATTTGCAAGCAAGATACTTTTTTTTAAACATCTAAATGATTTTTACCTCCTCCCATGAAATAAAATTGGTTAATTAAAAGAAAATGAATTCTATATAATTTTGTTTAACAAAAGACAAAATAAAATATTAAAAAAATTAATATTATTTACACTTTTATCTTTTTATTTGCATATTAACTTTTCTGATTTTGGTGGCTGCAATGTGATAAACAATCAGTCTTAATTAGGTAGACTCTAACCAACATATTAAATTAGTTCAAAATGACTTGGTTTTTTTACTTTGTTTCATCCAAAATCTCTCATGCATAAATTATATTTTCTATTAACAGAGTTATTTTCTCAATCTCAAATATTCATTCAGTAGTAGAATAATTTTTGGTATAGCTGTTATTTCAGTTTAGAAACTTAGCCATGCTGTATAATCAAATATCTAGGAATTTTAAGGATTTATATTACATTTACTAAGAGAAATTTTTTTCACACATTATTATATTCGATAAATTTTTTAGAAACCATCATACCACAACTTGCAATTTATTTTGTTTAATAATAGATTATAATAAGTAAAAAAAATTAACAGTGGGTTTATTCCACTAAAATATGTAAAGAACTTTGTAGATACTTTCCTAATTGAACAGTTACAAATGAAGTTGTATAGTTGTTGCAATCAACAGCGGGACATTAAATGAGAATACCGTTTTAATGAAAAGTGTGCAATAATATCTTTTTAAAAACATGGTTTTTGATAATTTTGTTTTCCTTGGATTTGGATTATCTTATATTTGTGTAATTTTATAATTCAGTTATGAATTTTAGCTAAATAACAAATTTCACTATAATACAAAGTCAATAAAAGCAGATTAGTAAATCATATAAAAATTATACCAGTATTAAATAAATATTAGTTTTTAAATGAAAAAAATGGACAATATTGGTTTTAAAAACATGACTTCATTGGATTAGATCACTTAATCCCTAAGGTTTTTGGTAATCTACTCTAACCCTACAACCATACAAATGTATGACAGAAATATTGATAAAATATGATTAATAAACTAAATTACCTGCAATGCATAATTATTATGAGTTAATATTTTAAATAAGTTTATTTTAAAATAAATTATTAATAGCAATATATCATTTTTCATATAAATTAGGATGTTTAAATAAAGGTAATTTGTAAATCTAAACATTTCCATATAAATTTTATTAATTTTCTCAGAATATGTTTGAATAAAAAAGTAATCCTCTTATATTTAAATTAAAAATATTTGCAATCCAAACATGTTTCTAACAATGGAATGATTCAGAAATTAAACATTTCATTTACATATAAATTTTAGTACTTATTGCAGTGAAGTGGCACTTATCTGTTCATGCAGCTCAAGAATATAATATTTTGAATAATTTAAGTTAAAAAATATTTAAATAAAAAATATTTACAATCTAAACATATTATTAACGAGGAGATGGTTTGTAAATCTAAGCATTTTCGATCAGAATGTGTTTCTAACACTGGAATGATTTGCAAATCTAAGCATTTTTTATATGTAAATTTTATTAATT
Source organism: Epiperipatus broadwayi (assembly GCA_028023455.1). Classification (NCBI taxonomy): domain Eukaryota; kingdom Metazoa; phylum Onychophora; class Udeonychophora; order Euonychophora; family Peripatidae; genus Epiperipatus; species Epiperipatus broadwayi. The sequence goes on from JAQFVV010006231.1 coordinate 5,479,400, forward strand.
ATCATTATGATTTGACACCCCAATTGATGAAGCACCTTTGTGTCCTGCACACTTGCAACTTTGGTCTTGATTGCAATAATCTTTTATATATATATATATATTGTGCCCTTATCTATAGGTCATAATAGGGTAGAATGGTCAATTACTAAAAAATTTTAAATTTTAAGATATGTTTGTATGATATATAAATAATTGTATGATCGATTAGATTTTATAGTACAATTTAAGGCTGAAAATACCTGGTATATAAAAGTGTAATGGATAATTTTAAAAAGAACAGTTAAATAAAGCTTAATTATATCCTTGCTTATGGTTGTAAAAGCTGGCCATATAAAATAACACAGCTATAAATAGTTAAAAGTATATTAATAATTCGAGTATAATATTTTAAAACTAATAAATTAAATAAATGCTATATGTAATATTATAATTATAATTAATATTCAAATTTAATCTAATATATTTTAAAATAAACTTTGGGATGGTGAGAATTATATTTAGTTCTACAAGTTTAAATTATTTTCCAATAATTTACAATTAAGTATTTTTATAAAATATATCAGTTTTGGTAATTTAGACCGAGACGTAAATTAAAAAAATCATCTGATAAAGTTAGTAATCATGTGACTGTATATTATATACCTTCACACACACGCTTGTTAGAATAATAATAAAGTTTGTGAATTATGAAACTAAATATAATTGCTATCGATCGTTAAAGTATAAGTTGAAATATTAAATATTGTTTTAATAATTGTTTTTAAAGTTTAAATGATTTTGATAAAATTATAATTGAATTTAAAAATATTATTCTAAGTAATATTTAAGACATGACGTCATAAATTCTTTATTTTAAAAATGTTTGATCTATTATAAAACTAAAATGTGTAAATTTGTTCGCGCTAAAAAAGTCATTAACCAATCAACGGAGGTATTTTAGCAGACAAAATATAAGAATTAGACGAAGCGGGAGAATGTAATGTGTAAGTGAAGGAGGAAGTAACATATTTTTTTAGCTGGATAAGACCGTAAGCTAGAAAAGTGATATAATTTTAAAATTTTGTATTTATTTTAAAAGTTTTCTTTAACATATAATATTTTGACTGCCTTTACATGAAGGACTAATTTTAAAAGTTTTCTTGCCAGTAATTTTATTCAAGTTTAGCCAAAACCTTACAGTGAAAATGGAAATACTACAGAAAACAGTATATAAAAATATTGTTAAAGGAAAAATATTTGGAAAGTGCCTTGATACAGCTTTATTTATGCTCAACCAAAAACTTATTATTGTAACTCAGAGGAATATAATTAGGACGCTATACGAAAACTTAAAAGAGAAGTTATTTGCCGTCAGGAAAAAATTATGACGCACAAATTTATAAGGCTACTCTAAAGTTTTTTTTTATTCTTCTCTATGGGAAAATTAAGATGCTGTATATTATAAAGAATTATGTAAAAGTTATAATGAGAAAAAAAAATGTTTGTCCTTTTTAAAGGAAATATTACAAAGTATATAGTACCCGAACTTTAAAAGAAAGGGAAAATTACCGAAGAATGATATGAAAGAGCTATTGTGTTTTTTATAAAAAAAAAGGAACAGAAAAACTTTCTCTAAGAAAAATTAAAAATGTTATAAAGTGTTCATTGGAAAAATGCTTGATTTAGAAAATATAAATTTAAGTTAATTAATGAAAATGGATCCATGGAAACAGAAAAATTTTATTGAATATTTAAATAAAAGTACCTAGAAGATGCATCATAAAAGTCGCGCGAGAAAATATTAGCAGAAAAGATTAGAAGAAAATATTTAGAAGTTTTCTTTACGGGATTAATTGATATCATAATTAATAATGGTATTAAATATTAGGAAAAACCAAGGATTGTCGTCTATGAATATTTATTAAACAGAGCAATAATTGTTTTGCCTTAAAATAGAACATTAAGTGACTGAAGAAGAAATAATAAACATTTTTTTTTTAGCTTTAATATGAACGGTTTTCAAGAAAATTCGATAAAGAAGTACAGTAAATATAGTTTAAATATTTTTTTTTACTGATTTATTTTAAAATATAAAATGCTATGTGAGATTAGGGAAAACATATAAACATAAATTTAGTAATATTGAGATTTAAATATAATAGCTTGATAAAATTATAGAAATATTGTTTAAAAATAAAGTGTATGTATGTGAGTCTTATATCTACAAGAATCAAATGGATGGTGAAGCCTACGGAACGCGATCGAGAAGATAAAGATCGTTTGGTAATTTTGATATTTATTCATAATGCATAATGTATTTTTTTTTAGATCATCTATTGATTAAGAATGAAGTGTGAAAGTTTAAATTATATGTACACATTTTATACAACATTTTAACATATTATGAGATAGGAGTAATTCGGAAGATGCATGCAATAATTTATTTAAAGTATATTAATAATATAATTTAACAGAACAATTGTGTGATTCTTTTGAACTTTCATGTGATAAAGTATTCAGATATTTTAAAATAGTTTGTATATGATTAAATATACTGGAGGAAAGTAGTAAAAAGATTTTCTTATAGAATAGTGGAATAGTTTTGAAATAAATGAATTTTATTATTGTTAGTAATGCAGATATGTATTTGTCGATGTACAGTATAGAAAAATCTTGAGAAATAAGATCGGATAGTGACTTGGAAGTACTAGTGGAGAGGAAACCAAGATGATGTTTTTTTTTTAAGAAATAGGAAAATAAAGGATTTAGATCATATTTAGTTTGTGTGATTTCAGTATAGTTAACTAAGCCCTATGACTGAACACATATAGTTTGGACAGTGTTTTGCATATTTTTAAACTTTTTGATGTTATAATAAAGCTGAAGAAATAGCTTTAGCATCGTTCCTATAATAGAGGTTGGTAGACAGGTAAAGGTCACTCCTCTATAGTGTCTTTTAATTCACTGTGCCATGATTGTCAAGGTTTATGACGAGTAATATTCTAGTTATATTTTGATCCTATGCATCTATCTTCGCTATCCTTATTTCGTGAATCTGCATTGGTCAGAAAGATATTTTCAAAGAAATAATGAATAAAATAGAACTGAAGATATGTTATCGTTTATGTAAGAATAGTTTATTTGCTGGAATGTATAGAATTGTGTAACTTTAAAATTGAAAGTCCAAAATATCATAAAGAGAGAAAGAATCATATAATACATTGTAAAATTAATTCGGAAATGAATATAAGATTTTGAAAAGAAATCTAAACAAAGTTGTTTTAAAAGTGATAACAAAATTTGAATGTTTTAAAATAATATTTAGAATATAAGTATTGCATATTTATTAAGAAAATAGTTCAATAATGTGTAATAAACATATACTTGTGCATGGTATATTGATAGTTGTAATTATATCATCTGAACTAAGGCTTAAATGAGAATATTAGGATTAATAAACATCGGATAATGAATAATAAAAACCTAATACCGAATGTAGAACAATGTTTTGACTTTGTAAGATTCCATACAACCAATATAAAACTAAAATTTGTTATTTTGTAGAATTTTACTACGAATGTAAATTTTGTAAAAAATATAATTTTAATAATATTAGGGATGCAAAGTGTTTGTGATAATCATATAAGAAATACATTTTGTAATAAGCTAACCATAATAATAAATCAAGTAATAATACTGTATTTTCGTAAGTGTTAAAAAGATAAGATTTAATTAGGAAAAATAAATAATATTTTGATTTCATTTGATAAACTAATAAACTAAGTTGAGATATGAGAGTAAGGGATATCCAATGTATATAGTGTAAAAACATTGTTAATTTATTTATGTTGTTAATAAACTTTGTTTTAAATTTATTTTAAAGTTGTGTGCCCGCGTTGTTATTTCTCCACATGGATGCATGAAATCACGATACATTTATAATTGAAACAGACATATAGGTTTTGCACAAAAAGGTAAACATAAAAGTGTTATAATAATTTTGAGAATTTATTGGTATGTTAAAATTAAAAGATCATAATTTTATATTATTTATTGGTCATAAGTCGATTGCCACAATATTACATTTAATTATATGCTAATGTTGCCACATGTATTCTGTTGTCAGATTATTAAAATACTACCACGTACGTATTTATTTATTTCATTTAGGAAGAAATAAGATTATATTATACTATTATTGTTATTATTATTTTTATTATTGTTAGTTGTTGTGTAGTAGATTATGACATAAAATTCCCTTTTCATATTTTACTACCGTAATTTTAAATCAGTTAGAATACAATTTATGAACCTGAGATTTTATTTTATTTTATTTTATTTTTCTTCATTTTATTTAATTGAGCTAGATTCTTGTTATAAAGAAGATTAAGATATGATTATTATTTTAATCGTAGTGAATAGAGCTTAGAAAGTCGTAAGAATACTATGAGTTAGTTATTTGGTATAGTAAAAAGGGGGAATAGTGTTCTTATGCCATTGAGTTAGTATCGTGTGGATAATAGCTCAATGTAGTCTATCTCGTTCCCCGTATTGTCACTCCATGTCTCATGAAAATAGTAAATATTTGTTAATTCATTTTAAAATTGAACCGAATTTGTATTTTAAAAATTAGAGCTAGTAATCATTTTAATTAATGCTGAATATTTCATTTATTTATTTGTTAACTGAGCTAGAACCCGGAATATTCGTAATAAACAGTATATTTTGGGGTGAGGATGCGCGGGGGGAGGTTAGAATATATATGTATTAAAAGAAGCAGGTGAAGAAATAGAAACAATTTTAGCAAAGTTATATACCAAATGTCTAAATGATAAAGATGTACCGGAAGATTGGACGAATGCAGTAATAATATTAATATTTAAAAAAGGTGATAAAGAAGATATTAGAAATTATAGACCTATCAGCCTTTTATCAGTTTTATATAAAATTTTTACCAAGATAATTACAACTCGTCTACAGAAAACTTTGGATTTCCACCAACCAAGAGAACAAGCTGGATTTAAAAGTGGTTTTAGTACAGTAGATCATATCCAGGTATTGAGAGAAGCCATAGAAAGGACAAACGAATATGAGTTGTCATTATGTTTTGGATTTGTAGATTATGAAAAGGCATTCGATTCTATACACATTTCTTCAGTGATTAAAGCATTGGATCATCAAGGTATAGATCCAGGATATTGTCATATTTTAAAGAATATTTATAAAAATGCAACAGCAACAATTAGATTACATAATGATATTGGAAAAATCAACATTGAGAAAGGTGTAAGACAAGGTGATTCCATATCTCCAAAACTCTTTACAGCAGTGCTGCAAGAATTATTTTGTGGATTAAAATGGGAAACTAAAGGAGTGAAAGTAAATGGAGAGTATTTAAGTCATTTAGATTTTGCAGATGATGTAGTTGTTTTTGCAAATAATGCTTCAGAGCTGCAGGAAATGTTGCAGGAGTTAGCAGATGAAAGTAGAAAAGTAGGACTAAAGATAAATGTTAAAAAGACTAAAGTAATGTCAAAATATGAAAATAAAGATTGATTATGAAGAATTAGAAGAAGTTAACAGTTACAAATACCTTGGTCAGATTATTAATACAGATGGAAACATAATGGAGGAAATTAATCATAGAATTAAACTTGGTTGGAGTGCTTTTGGTAGAAATAACTTGATACTAAAAGGAAATATGCCTATGTGTTTGAAAAGGATGTTTTTTAACAAATGTGTTTTACCAGTTCTTACTTATGGATCTGAGACTTGGACACTTAATAGAAGAGCAATACAGAGACTTTAGACCACTCAAAGGAGTATGGAGAGATGTATGTTGGGAGTAACAAGAAGAGATTGAAAACGCAATGTATGGGTAAGACAACAAACAGGTGTTACAGACCTTATTGAAAAAATTAAAAGATTGAAATGGAGTTGGGCTGGACATATTGCTAGAAGAGATGATAATAGATGCACAATTGAAATTTTAAACTGGATTCCAAGAGATTGTAAAAGACCCAGAAAGAGACCACATGTGAGATGGATGGATGAAATAAGAAAATGTACAGGGGTGTTGTAGAGAAGAGAAGCTAAAGATCGGAGAAGATGGATTAAACTTGGAGAAACCTTCATCCTGCAGTGGATTGATAATGGTTGATGATGATGATGATGATATATTAAGATTTCCTTTGAATGGGCTGCAAAACTCAAGCTTTTCTTTATTCAAAGGGGGGATGTGGCTGAAAATAATATACTTATGGAATATTTAAAATATTTTATAGAGACTTCAGCTAGTGGTATTCTTTATACGTATATTTAAAATTAAACATATTTTTTTATTTTCAAGTTAAGATCTTTATTGATTTAGTTTCACACTCCTTGTTTAAATTAGCTTGAATATTAATATATATTACCATTTCAGTATACATTCAACAGATTTCCTTTTGAATGGGCTGCAAAATTCAGGCTTTTCTTTATTTAAAGGGGGAGTATGGCTTAAAGCAATATAGTTATGGGACATTTAATATATATATAGTCAAAGGCTATTTACAATTTGCAAGATTGATATTCCATAAATTAGTTCAAACTAATTTCTTTAGTTTTCATATATTCATAACTATTCTTTATCTTTTTACTTCTTTTTATCTTTTACATTCCCCTAACTTTTAATATTCTTCTAATACTAAAAATATGCCCTTTCATTTTCTACTATTTTTAAATTTCTTTAATAAATATTTTTTCTTTTTTACTATTTTTTCAATGCTCTTAATAAGGATATGAAAAAAATGGAAATGTTTTTCAAAAACTGGTTTATAATCCTAATTCAATGAAGGCAGTATAGTCAATTTTTTTTATCTAAACAACAGGAGTTCATCTCACAATTTGAATATAACCTTTTGCAATAGTAATCGGAAATAGAATTCTACTTCATGCTTTTTAGGAATGACATTAGATAATAGTCTAGCTTATTTTTTTATTTATCTAAGATCAAAATTAATTTCTAGGAATAACCTCTTGTGAAAAACTGGTTCAGATCTCAAATGCATATATTAAGGATACCTTAATTTTTATATTTTCTACTAGTGAATACCATGCCCCTATTTGGAGGAAAAGTTATCACACTAAAATTCTGGATATTCAATTAAATATTACCATGGAAAATATTACAGTGGCTTTCTGTTTTTCATATATTTCTCCACCAGATATCAGAAGAGAAGCTTGCCGTATAGAAAATGGTAAAAAAAACAACTGTTAAGCACATTGAACTTGCTAATAATCAAAATATAGTTTTACTACCTAAGATTTGTCTTATATCAAGATTTCTGATTTGGATGTTCAACCAAGAATCTATAATGGAAAAATTATAGCATAAGAAATGGAATTTTCATGAGATTCCATATAATTTTTTTTTCCAGATTCGACAATAAAGTCTGTTGAATTGGAATTTTTCTAGATATAATTGTCATCTCAATAACAGATTTACAACCCATGATTATATGTTCATCTGCTTTGTGAGGGACATTTATCAGCTACTAATATTTGTAATTGTGGGCAAATACAAACTATGAAATACATCATTAATGACAATCCGATTATAAGCTACAGTGGCGAAATTGAAGAATTTAATAGTGAATTCATCTTCTGGTTGAACTTTTTATAGGTTTCTTGATGATATCTTGTTAATAATTAAGTTGTCTAAACACATGTTAAATAAATAATATTATTTAATCATATCAAATTAATTTTTCAATACATATATACTGAGAGATAAATGAAAGTGTTATAATGATTGCATGAAAACTTGATCTATTTTTTAAAAAAACTACATATAACATTTTATAAGGAAAAAAAAAGTCACTTTATTTTTAAATAACATTCCTGAAGTTTTAAATTGCTATGATTTTTTCCTATAATAAATTCAGAAAGCTTTGAATCAAAAGAAAAAAAAACATTCCCATACACACACTCATATATATATATATTGTAATACAATATGTTTAATGAATATTTAGATGGTAATCTTGAATGTGCAGAGTAATCCATTTAAATCAACCTAATTAAAAAGCACTTAACCTAGAACCACTGTGTCAGTCTGTCAGTTTACTTTGACCCTTCACAGTTGTTCTAGGTTAAGTGCTTTCTAATTAAATTTATTTTAAACAAGCAAAACTCTCTATATGTATTGCCACTCTATGCATGCTAGAGTAATCAATTGACACCAGAAGGCTTGTGCACAAAATCCCCATCTAGTGCCTACTCATCCAATATCTCCAGATTATTTTCTGGCTTGTGGCCTTCACAGTGAGGAGCCTTGGATATGGATGAGTAGGTACTAGATGGGGATTTTATGCACAAGCCTTCTAGTATCCATTGATTGCTCTAGCTTGCACAGAGTGACAAATATGTATAGAGAGTTTTGCCTGTTTTAATAACAGTTATAAGCAAGCATAAGAAATGGTAATCATGTGATGTTTAAGTTTATTTAAATGGTTTACTCCACATATTCAAGATTTCCACACACACACACACACACATATATGATAATCTCCCTATCAAAAACTATAAATTTATGTTATTCAAACATCTGAAAGTGAGCTTTGCACCCATAGTAATTTAGAGATGAAAATTATTTAGTTTCCATTATATTATTATGTTCAGGTATTATATTCATCTATTTGGCATTTCCTCATTAGACTCATCATTTTACTTTTGATAATCAGTCCTATTATTTTATAGTTTTCTGATTAGCTTTATTTTGCTCATGTGCAATATTCTTTTGTTCTAAATTATCAATTTCATTATTCTTATTTGTTCATCAACTTCATTATTATACTTTTATTCATTAGTCTTATTGTCTTATCAATTTTCTCATTAACTCAACTTTTTAAGACTGCAGGATAGTAATAACAAACTTGCAAAACCATTAAATATTATGAAGATTTAATAATAAAAATATAATAACAATGGTTTTATTAATTTATATACATAATTTTTTACCTAAAAAAAGTTCTCTTTACTAATGTTTTTCAATCTTTTTTATAATGCAGCCTTTTTTCTTTAATCATATTTTTCTATAGTCTCTTTTAAGTATTTAGCAATGTGAAATAGGCACCAAGATGCACCAAGATAAGACGATGAATTTTTTGTTTTGCTTTAAATCATTTCAAATCAAAAAATTCCATTATCAAACCAATATTTTTTAAGCTGTCTGTAAACACTTCAAAAAAAAACTAATAAAATTTGAAAGTAATGTTAGAGCAAACACACACTTATGTTTAATGGCAATTTTCCATTTGAATGTCTCAGATTTTTCACCTGTTGTAATAATATTTTGCTTTATTTAACCATATACAAGCTGTGTAATATGAATTAACTCTGGTGAACAACCTAAATTCACTGCAAGCAAAAACATAGATATGTTTGATTAATTGCCTCAAATGTCTTGATCAAACAGCAAAAGAAATACATGACATTCTTTACTTTTTTGTTCCTGTTCATATTCAGTCTTTGGTAACATTCATCAATGTCTGGAAGTTAGTTTTTTAATAAAATCCTTGAAAGTATTTGTTGCTCTAGTGATTAATAATGATCACCCGTATCTTCCATTGCAGTAATAAGAGACACGCAAATGAATGTCACCATTCCCAATCCAAGAAAAAAAAAGTGTAAAAGACTCCCCCCCCCCCTGAAATGAATTTTGTAATGACTATACAAACACCCATTCTATGAAACAGAAATATATCTATGACAGAATGTTAGTTGGTCTATTATTCAATGATATTTTGCAAAGCTGTCTTTTTATTTGTTTTGCATCAGACTTTTCTTTTAGTCTTAACATTTTTTCTTATTATAACTTTTCATTGATGGAAAGTGTTGTCTTTTCTCTTTATTTTTAAAAATTGGACAAAAAACAATCATCCTTGATCAATTGTCATACATTCATTAAAAAAAAAAAATCCAATATTTTGAAATTAACATATTACCACACATTTTAAAATGTTTACAGGTATATCACCAGTACCTGCAGCCTTGCCATATTTAAAATTACTAAACATCACATGATCATTATTTCTTATGCTAGCACATAACTGTTATTAAACAGGCAAAACTCTCCATACAATAGTGCTACTCAGTGCCAATCAAACAATCCAGAATGTAGTCTGGGGATATTGGATGAGTAACTTTGTCCACTCTAAATGAATAAATGGGGGAAATATATCTATCATTATCCAAAAGATGTTCAAAATACTTCATGCACCTGCTGAAATGCCTTTGCTATCACATAAAGGAATATCTTTGATGGATTTAATAGGATTACAATATGGCACATTCAATTCATCAAAAACAGTCAGGAAATATCTGTAGCTCTATTGCAGTTTTAATTCAATTTAAGCCTTCTTATTAGTTGTTGGATTTTTATCTTTAAATTTTTAGTATATTCAATTTATTATTCTGACAAACAGAAAATGTACACAGGTTTCCTTATAAATTATTTCACCAAGAATAAGTTATGATTTCCTTTTTAATGAATCCAATCCATAACACCCTTCTCAAGAGAATTTAATGCATCAGTAATATGTCAATCCTAAAAGTCCATATTAACCAATTTAATGTTTAATCATTGTTGAAATTTAACGTGAATAATAGATAGTTCTAAAAAACAAAGTTTTTTACAAATGCAACTGGAATGAGATTTATTTCTAAATGCATTGATGATTTTAAATTTGGAATATATTAGACTGTGATTGAACAAAATTTGCATTTGAACTCTATGTATTCTGACTTCTAACTATAATATAGTCCATTAGAGAGCATTGTTTTAAGCATGGATGAGTTTAACTTTCTTTTAAGTTATTTTTCTGTTGTAATAGCTAATCCAAGTACCTTGTAGTACTAAAAAATTTAATATTAGCAGATATCATTACTATTATTTTCAACAACTTTTGGAAAAGTTTATTGCTCCTATAAATACACACACTAAATTCTCCAAAAAGAAAAATTCTATCTTTGAATACTGGAGTGTATACATTAATAAAATTAACACAGGCACTATTGTTAAAACCAAGACTTAATACTATTAGATTTTATTGATATATCAAGAAATTCCAAAAATAGAAACTTATTACAAATCCAATACCATGAAATTATCTTTCATTGTCTGATCTGCCCTTCTAAAAAATTTGTAGCTATACATATGTTTTGTTTTATCCTCTGGAAAATGAATTTTGCTAAGAGTAGATGTATCTGTCATTAATTGTCAGCACCTTAGCCATAAGTGTTGTTGTCCTCCATTCAATTGTTGTGATTTGCATTAAATAAAGTATGCTCATTTCACACACCTATATTTACAAAAAAAAAGATTTAAAATATTTATTTTTAGTAATGTTACTACCTTTTGCTTTACCATCTTTAACAATTCTGATTTTACAATTATGCCTATTAGTTTAATAAGTGATTTCCTCCCACTTTCATAATAAGTAGAGGCACTCCCAAATAGATCTGCTTAAACATGCAATCTTTGCCAAAATGAAACTCCTGGCTCAAATTCTGTTTCAACATGATTCTCATTAGTAATTTTTCTGTCATGAGCGATTATCACAACTAAGGACTCCTAGTCTACTAAACCAGTGCCCATTATTGCTTTTTTAGGCTCAGGATTTGTGCTAAAAAAATGAGAAAGAAAAAAAGATATTGGAGTCAAAATTGCTGTGCTTGTAGTTAAGGAAGGATTTACAGTTGCTCAAACACACAATCCCATTGTGTGAGCAGTAACCTGGAATTATAAGAGGCTCATTTTAATCAAATCCTGAGCTAACTTGGGGAGGCAGAAAAGATCTATTTTATCAGTAATACTATTTAACCTTTGATGAACCAACATCTTATTCTATAAGGCAACTAGAAGTAATCTTGGTCAGGCACTTTTTGTTGGTTTTTAACAGTTTGACCATTTTATCTGAAAGTCATTTTGCTATCTCTTACCTGGGGATCCCATCAATAGTCTTAGAATAGCACCCCAAATAAGCATTGATAAACATATTTATTTAAAAAAAATTTCTTACTATTATTTCTTTCAATATTATTTCTACCAAAAGCACTTGAGTTTAAGAATAAGTAATTTCATTTATTATATTTTTATTTGTATTAATAATCTGATATTTCCAATTGTTAACTTCTTTAATTCATTACTTTCAATCTTTATTTTATTTTTTAAAAAGTTGTAAAACATAACTAGTTAAAAAAAATTAGCATTTATTTTTAGTCCACCTATCATGAATTTATCTCTAACTTTTGGTAACATTTCATCATATTTGAAAGCAAAACTATTACATTATCTGCAAAATCTCTAATGTTTCATAAACATTGATAAAATAATCTAATTTAATTTATTTTTATTTTTTATGTCATTCTTTTTATCATATTATTTAAAATGCAGTGTATTTCATTATATTATTTTTCATAGAATATCCCTCACTCATTGATGTTAAAATCCATGATTATTTATTAAGGGAAAATAAATGTATCGATATTATTAAAATTTTAATACATTTAAAAGTAGAATTTAGTTATTTAATTTGTACTTAAAAGTGACAATAAAACAATCTTCAATTAATCAAAAATTGGAAAAAAAAATTGTTTTCAATTAATCAATTTGTATAATGTTTTTTTTTTTTTTACGTTTAATCATTTATATCTAATGTTTTAAAACCCCTGAGTTGTTTAATAAGGGATGAAAGGGATACTATTAAAAGCTATGGATTTCTGCATTGATTCCCAAATTGAGACAAGTAAAAAGAATGTTTGAATGGGCTATTGTGCCCATCTGTAATGTTGATGAATAAACACTTTTTGACTTCTTGAATAATTAATAATATAATAAACTAAAGGTCCATCATTATAGAAGCCATTGCAAAATTTAATGGACTATATCTATGCTACAATACAAGAATTGTACAAGTACCATGTTGTAGAAGTTTAAGAAAACAGAATCAATACATAATAAGCCATATAATGGATCTTTGAGGTAATTGACAATTATGATACTTCAGTTTTTGCTTATGGTAATGAAAGTTTTTTCACGGATTGTCTGCCAAAATAGAAGTGTCAAAAAGAAATATTCATTGCATTCCCTGAAAGGATCTTTAGTTTTTACAGAAATTAATTGAAGATTTATCTTAATCATGAAGGGTTAGACTGGGATAGCAAGAATATATTGAGATTCCCAATTTTTCATATTAATTTGTTTAACCAATAAACATGGCTCTACTGTATGGAGAGTTTTGCCTGTATTAATTTGTTTAGTAAAGAATATTTATACTAAAGAAAAGGTGAGACAATTTGATAGATTTGCTGATTTTAAAGGCAATGTACTGGCATTTTTTATACTGCTGAAATTATGGACATCCTTAAGTAAATAAAATGGAAAAGAGTACAAGATTAACTCATGGTGAAAGTTCTTATTTTTCTATACAGTATATTCTGACAATCACAGTCTCAGAGTAATGTTATAGATTATATTTGTGCAATGAAAATTGTCATGTTATAAAAGAAAAAAATATTACTTTTTTATAATTAAAATATTTTTTGAAATTATAGAAATATTATTAAAGTTTTTGGTACTTTGATATTATTCCTGCAATGACATATTACTCCAGTGACTTTTGCGATCGGTAATATTTATTCGGAAGTTTTCATTTATGATATCATTGCAACCAAGAATTCTGGCATAACTAATCCATGTCAAATAAACTGATCTTTTCCTTTCCATTTTAGAAGATATTAAATGGTTCAATCCACCACAGTGACCCCTCCCTCCCACACAATATAATATATCTCTTGCATCATTTGTAAGTAATATGATTTTACATTTAAAAATACATTTACAGCTAAAACTTTGTATATTTGTGATCCGTTTTTTTGTGCTGAAACTTTTTTATTTTAAAAAATTAAAATATAAAGTTAAACTAAAACTTTATGTTACAATATCTTTTTTCTCCCCACAATATATCTCTCACATCATTTGGAAGTAATACAGTTTTATGTTTAAAAATTAAAATTTTATATATTTGTGTTTTGTGTTTTTTGCTAAAACTTTATATAGTTTTTTTTTTTTAAAAAAAATATTTAAAATAAAATGTTAAACTTACAACTAAAACTTTATTATGGCTTTCCATTTAAAAAAACGTTTCAAGGTTCTTTTTCATATTTCTCCTTTTTCCATAATGAATATCTCTCTCCCTCAGTGGAAATAAGGTTGTTTTTTTTTAGATTTGAAGTTTGGTATATTACATGTTCTGCATGTTTATGATGGCACAAAGTGCCATATTATATCGGGAGGGGAAGGATGGCTTTGATGCTCAAAGTGCCATAATAAAATGACATAATCTCACAAGTTTCTATTTTATTTAGTATTCTAATGACCTTTTTCCTTTTTTCATAATAAATATATATCTCCATTATTTTTTTTAGATTCGAACTTTCATATTATATGTGGTGTGATGTATCACTCCCGGTGACATATTATTCTAAGTTTGTGATATATTAAAAATAATGCATCCAGGGATCAGAAGATAAATTTTATTAATTAAGTTTGTCTGCACATTCCTTGCAGGCATTATTTTAAACATATTACAAACTTAGAATAATATAGGACCAGAGTATTACATCTTAGCAGAAATAATACCAAAGTACCAAATTTTTATAAATATATATATTTTTTAATATTCACTAAACTAATTTAATGTACACCCCCCCTCCCGATGTCTGCCACATTTTGATTGCAGCCTTAACATGAATTCCAAAATTTGCAGATATTACTTTACTGTATTTATTATAAAGTACATTAAAAGGAAAGTTTTTAATAAATATGTTTTGCCAGTTCTTACTTATAGATCTGAGACTTGGACCCTTAATAGAAGAGCAATACAGAGACTTCAGACCACTCAAAGAAGTATGGAGAGATGCATGTTGGGAGTAACAAGAAGAGATCGAAAACAATGTATGGGTAAGAGAACAAGCAGATGTTACTGACCTCATTGAAAAAATTAAAAGACTGAAGTGGAGTTGGGCTGGACATATTGCTAGAAGAGATGATGATAGATGGACAATTAAAATTTTAAACTGGATTCCAAGAGAATGTAAAAGACCCAGAAAGAGACCACATGTGAGATGGATGGATGAAATAAGAAAATGTGCAGGCATAATGTGGAGAAGAGAAACTAAAGATAGGAAAAGATGGATTGAACTTGGAGAGACCTTCATCCTGCAGTGGATTGATAATGGTTGATGATGATGATGACATTTTAACATATAAACAGGCAGGATTTAGAAAGTGAAATGCCTATCTTAAATAAAATAAATGGAAAGATAATAGTTAATAGATCATTTTAATAAATTGCTTTAATAGATTTAGATTTGTAATTAAAGATAATTATTTAAGTGTTTATCATTTTTTATTTAAGATATAAGTAGGAATTGAAAATTAAATATATAAAAATAATAATGTCAATTTAAATATGTGTGTGTTTATGTTAAATACATCAAAAATATATATATTTGATTTTTTTAAATTTAGGTTACCTTGACATAACTATATGACAATTGTCTAAATCTAGGAAAATTAATAAAATATTTATTTATGCATGTTATTTCAGTAAAAAACAAACAAACAACAAAAAAAACAAGATTTAAAAAGCAAATGATGGAGTAAAAAGTTTTGAGGATTATTTATAAAATACTGGATTAAATTTTGAAAGAAAATTAGATTGGGGATTTTTAAATGTTAAAAAACTTATACAGTATAATACATTCATATAAAAGTGCTTGTTCATACTATTATATCTAGTAAAAAGGAGTAAAAAAGCAACTCATTAATTTTATTTCTTATTTATGACCAGTTTGATTTTCCTTGATAAATTATGTTTTTATGATAAAACTAGGTGAATGTTTAATTTTATTAAACAAAAATAAATTCTCTCAAAAGATTGGGACATAACTTCTGAAGTTAAAAAAGTAAAAAAAAATATTTGTTGTTTGCAATATATTATTTTCATAATATCTATTGTGTTTATGAAGAGATCCAAGATACTGTAGAAAATGTATTCACCTACCATGCCCATGATTTTAGATTTAAATCTAGGCTGACTTGCAAATTACTTCAAGTCACAAGCAATCTTAAATTCCACCCCCACCCCCACCTCCAGATATGTGATCAGTATTCAATGTATTGACCATGCAATTAGTGACTGGATATGTAAAATTTACTTTTAAAAAGTAACATACTAACTTGAGATGAAATAGATCTACTAAAGTAAGATATTTATAATAAATTTCCATTCATTCTTACAAAATATTGAGTTTTTTTTTTTAATGTTCAATTGAAAAATACAATAATATTAGAGAAGAAAAGATACAAAGAAGAAAATTTAAAGAAACTGCTCACATGACAATGGCAAACAACCTCATAAGTCAATCTAGTGTGATTATTCATAAAGTATGTAAATCACTAATAAATTTTGCTCCTAGGAAAAAGTGGAAAAATCGGGGAAACCTCATAGATGTCATATGAAATTTCTACTAACTATTGATTTGGCAGGATGGTTCAGTTGGTTAGAGCATTACCTTAAAATTCAATATTCAAGAATGTAAGGGTCCAGGTTTGATTCCCATGCTAGTACTGTTACTGGTCAGGCCAGCAACACCTGAAGAAGAGGGGAGAATAATACTTCTCGAAACATTGTGCATATACTAACCTATGTTGTTATTACTAACAGTTGAATGTATGTGGAATATTTAAATAAAGTTAAATATTTTTAAACATTCATTACTTATATTAGATGATGGAAATAGTTCAATAAATAAATACAACTAAAAGACTACCATCACAAACCTTCAAGCTAGCTCTACAATAACTTTGTTTAACAGAGTAACAAGTAATTATTCATTCTCATTGATGATGATTTCTGACTGCAAAGAACTTACCATGTCAGCACATTGTTACCAAGCTATATTTTTAACTTATAAGCGAAATAATTTTTTATCTAAATAAATAAATAAAACTAATATTTTTGGATGGTAAGAAAAAGATGGTAAGAATGATGATTATAGGGACTAATTAAATTTTATTTTGTTTACTTAAGATATTATTTGAGTATTGTGACCTATATATTAACCAAACATTTATAAACATAATATTTATTAAATTTATGAATTAAAATTTTTTTATAATTGTCTCATACAAACTTAAAAACTTTTGGTTTTTTGGATCTGCTCATAACTGAGTAATAAAATATCAACAAACAAAAAACTGTTTGGTAAAATGAATGGAAGTTGTCTTTAAATCTGCATATTTAGCACTGGAATGTCATTTAGACTCTTGAATAACTTATATATGATCAATTCCTGGCACACTCACATTTTAGAGTAATGATAGACTCAAGAATTTAAGGTTTTAGTTCAATTCCCCGATCAGTAAAATAAAAAAAAGCAACCATCATTTCATTATTTTAACAGAAATGTTGGACAGATTATGGAATTGAAATGATCATCTACAGATTTTATTTTTAAAATGTTGTTAATGTTTAATTAATAGCATATATATCTTAATACTAGATTAGTTTCATGTTTTTACACTTCATTTAATTTTTTAATTTGTTTAAAAATAAAAGAATGCTACCCAGTAAATGTTTTAAGTATGACAATATATACATTTGTACTTTGTATAAATATATTAAATTTCCTACTCACTGATAGGTAGAGCAATGTGACACTAGAGTACTCCTGATTTTTATTAATAGAATAGATAAAGTATTATTACTTTGAAATCTCTGATTCCAGGATATTTTGGATTTATGAATTTATATAATTTTAAGAATACATTTTTTACATTTTCACTGCAAACCTAAATCATTGAAACCCCCCTCCCACCACTGATAGTTTACTGCAATTAAGGTACTAATTTATAGACATTTACTGAATGCTATCAGACTAATTTATTTATTGTAAAGGATTTAAGACCAGTTTTGACATTTTTCCTGAGTAATAGAAATATTTGTATAATAGATATTTGGATTAACATTATTATACCTATAGTTTGCCTTAACTTGTCATCTTTTTAATGTATTTTAATGAAATATCATGAAGTTTTATCAAATCCTTTACATCATTAGAATGCATAATTAATATGTGGCTATATAAGTTTGATAACATTTATTTATGTATACATGTAAAATTATTGTGACTTGTGTGATGATTATGGGAAAGGTAGGGAAGTGTTAAAAAAAATATTTGAATTAAGATAATGATGGTCCTAAGATAGAAAGTGCCACATATAGATAATTATATATATATATTGAAGTTCTTATAGTAAATAATAATGTTAAATAAACATTTGTTGTTAATTTTAAAATGGTTTTCAGAAACAGCTTCTCATTACTTAGCATTCATTTGATCATAATATTTTTTTATAAATGTTTTTTTTTTTTTAAAAAAAAAAAAAAGTTAAAAACATAAGGAATTTTATAAAAGTTAAATCTAGAGTGGGATATTTTGTACTAAAAAAATGATGATTAGCTAAAAATCTTGTGTATAGATAATGTTATTGATTATATTATAATTCATGAAGATCATAATTTACAGATTATATAAAAGTTTTGTGTGATTAAACAATTATTTTTTTTTTTAAATTAAAATGTAGTTTGAATACTATATATATAAAAATTCAGATTAAAAAATTTACATTGTCAAATGTTAAATGTTTCACAGAACTTTTATACAATTATTAAAAAATTAGTTTAAAATATTCCAAGAACTATTCTTTATCTGAAGGTAAGTTTAAATTCCTAAGATTATAGGATTTATCAATAACTTTATAACCTCTGATGTCTGTAGTTTGATATACAGTAGCTGCTTTTTTTTTTTGTTTTTTTATAAATATGAGATTTTGATTTAATAAGAAATCGCTAGCGACGACGGAGAAAAAGTTTTGAGATTGACTTTTTACAGACAACAATAAAAGCAGAAAAAATGCCATCATTGATATTGAACTACTGCTCTAAGTATGAGGACTATACTGGTCAATTCTACTTTCATATGGGCATGTCATTCAGCCTTAATTAGAACAAAATTCTATATCATAAAAAGAATAAGCATGGACAGTTTCATTGTAAATTACTATAATCTGTCTTGTGGTTGGAGTAATGCTGCTATTGATATTTTTCAATGGAGATGTTATTATATTTCAGATTCATGTAATAAATTTTAATACATATATATGTCTAATAGCTGTTATCACCCCACATGCCATATCAATGGCTTGGGATTGAACCCAGATGATACTTCTTTTTTTTCCAGTTTAATGCTAGCTTGAGATATTTCTTTTAAGCATTTTGATTTGTAGTCAACATTACTAGGAACCCATTGATTGTTAAATGATTATAATGGCTACTATTAGTGAGGACAAAGATATCAAATTAACCTGATTGATCATGTGAATGATATTCCATTGATTGTAAAGTAAAAACAAGATTGTAATATGAAACAACTTTCACAATTGCTAAGAAAAGTTATTTTATAAAGGCTGAAATCTTAATTTATCTTTATATTTTGCTTGTTGTGAAATGGCAAACCTGTTTGTATTAACTGTATTGCTCTGTAATATCAAAGTTCATTGTTATTGAATTTATATCCTTATATATTATCAATATATAAATCATAAAAATATAACTCTGGAAATTTAAATATAACAAAGTGATTAGAATTGTTAAGGATGATTATAATTAAACATTTAAGAAAGTAATATTAGTTATTATTTGTCTGAAGGTTTTTGATAATGGTATATTAGATGTGATAATTTGTTGGACTTTTTTTTAATCATTTATCATTCAATGTTGAATGTATAGAAAATTTTAAATTTTATTTAAACTATTCTAACAAACAACTTGTTTGTAATTCTGTGATGTCTATTGTGTGTTATTACTAACTCTATCAAATATTATAGAGACTGTAATACCTACTGACAGACCTCCCCCCAGTAAACACACATGGCTTGACACCATTATTAAACAACAATCTCTATACATCGGGCACTCAATAACAGAGTTTAATAATAAAATCAACATCTGGCAGGCACATTGCCTGCTGAATCCTGTTAATACAGTTATTTATGCTCACCTAGGGTGCAGCAATCATAAAATCACCTCAATATTTAAATATCTGCTACTGGAGCCCAAACTTTTGGATTATCTGATCAAGGTGAATATGGATTCCATGCCAACTAATACATTCTTATACTACAAGCGGTTTCTAAATAAAATAGACCCTATTTGTCATGCCTGTTCTAAAGGAGAGGAGTCCTTTAATCATCTGTTAAATATATGTCCAGGCTATAACAGTATTCAAAGAATTATCTCTCAACACTGCATTATAGCAGTGGATAAAATCCTGGACATCAGGGGTTGTCCCTTCTCTGGAGACTTTACAGTAATCAGGTTATCAATCTTCCTGACATATGCTTTTGGTACACAAGGTGCAGGACAAAGTTCACACAACCAACACCGGATCCCAATGCTATATTTTGCTATAAGCTCAAAGCTCTTCAAGACAAAGATAAGGTACTATCCTCTAGATTTTTGTTTAATAATACATGGAGCCTACTAGTATGGCCCACAGACTCTACATGAATTTTGGACCTGATATATCCACATTGTAGTGTATCGTAGAAGAAGTAGTCTGTGTTGCAACATGCCAGATTCTACTAGAGGGGCATTGATTTCACACTACATGTATCCCAGCTGATAAGTTAGCATTATTGGGTCATTCTCTGCACTGGCAGGGGTGGGCAATACCAACTAAATAGTATGTATTTGCTCATTTTATAACCTGCTAGTGCGGAGCTTTTGCATACTTTTTCCAGACCAACGCCAGCAATGGATGAGCCATCATTAACAAAGTGTTTTTATTATGCATCTGTACAATTTTATAATGTCAATAAATATATTTTTTTAAAATAACAAAGTGTTTGTATTTGAAATTTTCTATATATTGAACATTTACTGATAGATGATGGAAATAGTCCAATATATTATCACAATATTAATTATGTTTTAGCAAATAATCTGTTTTATCTGATAATAATTAGTGTTTCTACACTTTTTAAAAATAAAATTAAAAAGTAATTCAATGTTTAAAAATAAATTTAAACTAAATTTAGAAAGTAATTCAGTGTTTAAAAATAAATTTAAACTAAATTTAGAGAGCTAGCATAGTTTTGAAGTTTCAGATTTATGCATTTTTATTGTTTACTTTTTATTTAATATTTTAAGATTTTACTTATATTTATTTACTTAAATAAAATCAATTTATTTTTAGATTTGAAAAGATTAATTTTTGTTTTTAAATAATCAATTTTTAATTTTTGAAGATTATGTCATGTTTTCATTGAAAATAAAATTGCTTTTGAATTCTTAATTCAAAATTATATGTTTCCAAAAATTCTGAATAATGCCAAAGAACTTATTTACTTTTCATGTGAAATATTTTTCACTTGTCTATCTATCTATCTATCTATCTCTCTCTTTGTGTATTTTATACAACACAATTTTGATTATTCGTTGTTTAACAATCTGACAACATTTATTTGTTTCATAATTATCAGCAAAAGCATTTCTATCTTCGAGTGCTATTGGATGAAAAATTTAGGTCATTTACAAATATGATTAAGTAAATAGGGTTCTTTGAACTCAGACTTTCACACGACCATAAACTTTCCACATTATCTCATACCACTGTTACACTTGACCACATATATGGCTACAAGATAAATAATCACTAATATACATATTTTGTGCTAAATCAGCACTCATCAGCTGGTCCATATTTTTATCTCTACACATATATACAGTAAGTGCTCAGATTTATATTAAGATAGCCAATCTTCATACTAATTTAATGGACAGGCTTCAATCCACTCCACCCTCCAACTCTTCAGCCGTCCATCCTATTCAAAATCTGATGATGGAACCTCAAAGCCCACACTGATGCTGACATTCTTGTCATAAGTCACTCTGATCCCTCATGTACAGGATATAATCCATTTAAGTACATATATGAGGACTGGGCAGACACTGAAGCTACTGTTTAATATCTAATATGCATGTTATATATATACCTGTACAATCAATGTAATATATAGGGTTCTTTGAGCTCAGACTTTCACATGATCCTCAACTCTCCTCACTATTTCATGCCACTGATACACTTAACCACATATATGTCTAAAGGATAAATAATCACCAATATACATACTAAACCAGCACCCGTCAGTTGGTCCAGATTATCATCTCTACACATATATGCTTACTATAAATCTGAGCACTTACTGTATATATGTGTAGAGATGATAGTCTGGACTAACTGACAAGTGCTTGTTTAGCACGAAATACATATATTGGTGATTGTTTATCTTTTAGACATATATGTGGTCAAGTGTATCAGTACTATGAGATAGTGTGGAGAGTTGAGGGTCATCTGAAAGTCTGAGCTCAAAGAACCCTGTACCCTATTTGTTAGATATTAAATTAAACAAATAGTTTTTTTTTTCAAAGACAAATCAAAAATACCTTGTTTATATATTTTTAGTTTATATATATAGTCTATTGGTCTAAATCATTATCATTATTAGTAGTTGACATGGCTTCAATCACATTTATTGATCAACTATTTATGAAATATACTTTGTAGTATGTGTGTGTAATATAATCCTTCATTGTTAATTTATTGCAGAAAGAAAACCTTTCTGAATTTAATGTAATTTCTATGTTCTATAATTTCTCTTCTCTCATCACTTCTAGAAAATTTCATTATTTCATTCATTCATTTTAATGAGTTTTAAATCATTTTTTGGAATGAAGTTTAAAACTTTGTTCATATTAGTAATATGTCTAGTTTAGCTCGATTTTTTGCATTTTAATTCTTTAAATAGAATAGTTTGTTGTTCAAGAATTTATAAGATGAACATCAAAACAGATAGATTGGAGTTGAAAGATCTCTACTCTAGTTCTGTCATTTGTAATGTTTGAATTTTTTATGAACTCTTAAGTGATAAATCATTCAATTATTTAATTCGTATAATGTTGCCAATGAGACATCTTTCTTCTCATCAATATCTTAATTTTTATTCTTTACATTTTTGTCACTCACAGTATTGTTTTTTTTTAATGTGTTTATGCCTCAGATTCATAAATAAACACTGTTAAAAATACACTATCTAAATTTAATTCTATGTTTAATTTCATCTTTTGATCTGTATTAATAATTTTTATAGCTATTAATTTGCATTTTATTAATATCAAACTTAAATTTTTCTTTGTTGAAAACAATCGAATATTATTTTAATGTTCATTTTTAATCCCTTTTTTTTTTGCTTTTATAATTCCTGTTTTTTTTACTGCAGTTCTAAAATATTGTTTATGGGGGGAAAATATTATTTTTTAAGACTAGGTGTAATTTCCATTTATTTTTATTTCCTTTGCTTCCACTTGTAATCCACAAAATATTTTTCATAAAATTACTGCAAAAATCTTTGGATTAATAAAATCTTTTTATTAATACATCTTACCAATGTTAATCTTAGAGTTACAATCTATTGTAATGTTGCTGTTATATCTTAATATTTTCAAAATTTGACAACATCCTAGTCTTACATATTGATAATTCAGCAGAATGCTGAAGTAAAATCTTTTCAATATATAATTTTGGTCTGGTAGATTTCTTGAAAATCATGTTGGGGGGGGGGTGCACAATGATAAGATATGTTTATATTCTAAACTACATAGTCTTAAATATTCATTTCATATCTATATATGCAATATTATGAAACAGCAACTTGTGGTTTTTCTCTCAACGTTTCTTAATATCAGATGTGATTATGTGTGCTAGAACTACTTCTAAATCAAGTTTGTTTTTTGGGTCAATCTGGGTCTGAAATTTTCTGTATATGGATTGCATCTTAGTAAATTTTTTTTACTGAACTGATAGAAGAATCATAGAGAGGGTAAATTACTGGAGTATTACTGAGATTATTACCATGACAATGTCACATATGCCCAATTCTGTTCCTTTTTATAAATTTTCAAAAAATAATTTTTCACATTCTCTTGTCAATGTTTCTGCTTTACATCATATTTTCAATATATATTTCAATTTTCTTTCAAATTCATATCTTTAAAACCTCAAATCTTTTTTCCTTATAGCATTTTTTAATTATTCATATCTCCTCTCTATATTAAGCTATTGCTTCAAACAAAATACTTAAAACACTTTTTTTAAATCTAAATTTAATGGGCCATAAAATTAACCTCTGTAACTTATTAAAAATGTTTTGCATTGAAATTCTCACTCTAATACTTAATATGTTTTGCCATTGAAATTCTATTTTCATTATTTTAAACATTTTATTTATTTAGTTTTATTTGCATTTAGTTTTATCCTAAACTTTTTTCAATCTTTGTTAATTTTAACTGCAGATATTCACTTATCATCAACATATTTTATATAATAAGCCTTTCTATCTTCAATTCTAATTCTGTCCTTATTAAAACAATGGTCACTTCATATCTTATTCAAATCTATCTCTGCTTTACACCTTTTCTCTATATATCTTTTTTAAAGAATATCTTTTAATTTTACAAACATCTGATTCATATATATATAAATCTTTCATAGCAGTTAATAATATATACTAATTAGATTAACAACTCAATGCTGGTTTATTGAGCACACAAAATACTTTCAATTTAAAGTAACAAGATAAAATCTTTGAAAAGATAAAAACGGAGTTTTATCCTTTTATATTCACTTATATAGGCCAATCTGAAGCACTTTGAAATGAGAGCATGAACATTTTAAATTGATCACATTACTTTTTTCAAAGCTATATTTCAACTATTGACACTGGTGAAATTTTTCAATTTACTGGTTGTCAATTTTAGATGAAATAATGAAATATGTAAACACAAACTTTTTTTAGTGGTTAATATTATATGCCAATTAGATTAACAACTTAATAAGATTTTCAGACTCTACCTTGTACTTTGGATTGAAAGTACAATGTTGAGTTGTTAATCTAATTAGTATATAACATTAATGGCTAGAAAAAGTTTGTATTTACATAGCTCCTAATTTCATCTAATATTGACAAGTAGTAAATTGAAAAATTTTGCTGAAGTCCATTAAAAGAAGTAATGTGATCAATTTAAGATCTTCATGCTTTCATTTCAAGATGTTTCAGATTGGTCTGTATAAGTGAATATAGATAAAAGAATAAGATGGTTCGTTCTTATTTTTTCAAAGACTCTATCTTGTTCTTTGGCTTGAGAGTATTTTACATGCTCAATAAACTGGCATTGAGTTATTAATTTAATTAGTATATATATATATATGTGTGTGTGCATATTGAAGCAGTCAATCTTAGCTTAAGATTGAGCTTCATTTTTCCATCTTAATAACTTTTATTTAAACCCTATTTCCCATCCCGCTTCTTTTGTCATATATATATATTTGAGATGCATGTCTAAATTATAAATTTTTAACGTTTAAATTAACATTATTATTATTATTATTAATTTTATGATTATTAATTTTTTTTATTAAAATACATAGGTGCGGCTCAAATATGTATATTGTAACGATCCGGAGAAGGAGACTTACGTAATCTGCATTACAGGGCGCCATCTAGGCATTTGAACCTAGAAAAATTTATAAAGTAGGCAGATACGTAAGTCAAAAAAAAAATTTTTTTTTTTTTAATTTTGATTCCGGTCGTTAGCCCATGTCACTAGCTCAGTGGAATAGCAGAGATTTAATAAGATAATCTAAGAGTATATATATAAAAAAGAATAAAATAAGCCACTGCCAGTAATTAACATACAAAAATTTATTTACGCACATATATATATAAGATTTAAAATTGTTTTAGTATCAGTTTACATTTTAACATTTAACATTATTTTTAACTTTACTTTAATTTACATTTAATTACTATTATATTATAATTTTACATTTTAATTAAGTTCGCACATATAAATTTATGAAAGCTTGTTTATAATGTTGAATATAGATCGGTTACATAGATTTCACGGTCAAAAACATTTCAAAAGAAACATAAACGATCAAAATACAAAATTATTGATTACTGACAATTGTGGAGGGAAATTTATATGTAACCCAATAGTATTCACCATAAGATACTTGCATTGTCACCAATAACTTAAAAGACATCCGAATAAATACATTTTAGATACTCACCGTAAGGTATCATTATTTATCAAATGTCTATATATTTTGATCAAATATGAAAACCCAAAACATACTTAACCGATAACCAATCCATGCAAGCGTCTATAAACAACTTAAATTTAATGCATTTTTATTTAGGGTCAAGTATGAATAGACCACATAGATTTGCATTTGAAAATAAAATATTCTATCCCTATTTAACCTTAGGCTAAAATTCGCAGTCAAACTGGCATCAATTCATCTGATACATCGATGTATTCAATGTAATACGGAATACGGCAGCACCAAAAAGATTAAGAGAAGATATTGACTTTCATTAGATAGGAATATTACTTCTATCCAACGAGAAGAACAATAAAAAAAAACTCCATAGAAAGGAACTGCGCTCTGCGTCTTATAATTCCTTCCCTAGGCAAAACGGGAGAGTGCGGCGTATGAAGCGATTCTGCCAGTAGCGAATCTCTGACTACATCTACTAACTACATCAATATATCCAATCCATTGACCCAATCTAACAACGACACAAATAACCTAAGATTACCCTCCCCTAATATAACTTTACAAATCTATACAGCCATTCATGCCCGACTTAAGTTTAACATTTATATAATTAATTTAACGAAAAACAAAAAAATCATGATAAAAACTTAAAGAATAAAAAATAAATAAATGGAAATGATTTTACATAAATAAGAAAAAAAAATACATCAAATAACACTATTAATAAAGAATTTAGTTTGGTCAGATAGGATCATATTGCAATCATTTAAATATAGAAAATTTTAATTTAATGTTCATTATTTATAAAGTTCTTATGGTTTAAAACAGTTCATCTTTATCCGTTGCTTGCCATGAACGTGAATTCCCACACCGTCCTAAGATTGGTATCCAGTTAGCCGTTGTTTCATTTATTCATTCGGAGGTTTTTTTAGTTTAATTGGTCCTCAATGTAGGAAACGATAGTTCATTTCTCCTTTCTTTAACAGCTGAAAGAATTGACAGTGCGTCTGTCAATTCCTTCACCTCCAACTCCGTACTACTACATATAGTCACATCGTAATAATCAATTTCCAGTCACTAATTAATAATTTCCAAATTTTCCTTTTATACGTATTCGAAGGATTGACTTGGCATTATGTCATCGATGTGATGATCCTTTCGCTGAGGTCCGATTTCCCGATGGATTTCTTTCATTGGCTATTTGTTTCTATTGTTTTCCTATCTGACCGATGTTTTTACATTTAAATGCCCAAGGCTGGTTTACATTTAACTAATTAACAATCATTTCCATTTCTGATTAATTAACCTGTTTTCCAAATCAAAGATATATTTTTATCTCTAAATCTTTTTAAGTTTTTGTTTTTAAAATACCTTTTCTATTTTTAATACAGTTTTATTTTAATAATTTTTTTTATCTGTGCGATTTAATATATACGAGTTTAAGATGATATTTAATTTCAATTTTTAATTCTTAAAGAAAATTTTTAAATGCGAACTTTTTAATTTACTTTCATGTTTAATAAATATAAAAAAAAACAATGTAATGAACGTCTGTGCTCGTTACAATATATAAGAGCAAAAACTTACTAACAAAAGATTGATGTTTTAAATATTTTATTATACGTTATTTTTTAAACTTTTTCTTTTTAAATTGCTTGTTTTTTCTTTTAAACTGTATATTTTGTAAAATCCAATATGGAAGATGCTACAGTAATTGTCTAAAAATAATTAAAGGGGTTGGAAGCACTATTGTTTTAATCTGGGGTAGATATTTTTAATTAAAGTTTTACTTAAAAGGGGATTAAGATTAAAGATACTTTTGTTATAAACGTGTTGTCAAATCTATTTCTAATCTGGAAATAGATTTGAATTTATTTTTGGACATTATCTTACTGTTGCATCTTCAAAATCAATCGATAAAGAAAAAGTATAAAATGGCTGAATTTTGAGGACAGATGAGATGAGCTATTGTTGAGAGAACTGATTGCTGCTAGACATCACGCTGTTTTGAAATGTAAAAATGATGTAGTAAAAAACTTTTCCCGACCCTTGTGGGTCATCTTCTGCTGCCATTATATCATGCTCCCATAGTAATGAAGTAAGAGCCCCACTGGAAAATTTTAGAATGCTAATAGAAGCTTGTTGCCACCGAAGAACTTTAATTTCAATTGCCGTGCACTACTAAATCGGACTCTTGAAATTGCAAGGTAACTTTTCAAGTCATCACCTCAAACTAAATTTAGCCTAACTCATCCATCAAGATTTTTTTTAATATATTATTTAACTTTGTTTTTGTTAATATGTAATTTGCTCTTAGTTAATTTCTATATATAATATGTAAATTGCCCTCAAATGATTTCTTTAAATTTAATTCTATCTCATATGCTCTAACTTTCTTTAATTTTGGTGCGGTCATCTTATTTATTACTTGATTTTATGTGTGCTTTTATTTTTTAATATGCCAATCTCACAACCTGACGAGTTTAATTTCTAAAATCTTTTCTTTCTTTTAAGTAAACCTTCATGCATCAAGGTTATTAACGTCCCCTAAAAATATAATGCGTTATTAATTAACATACTCGCCAGATTGTTTTTTGAGTCAACATTTTATTTATGATAAAAATATATTTGTTTCACTCTGGATTCTCTACCCGGGGAGAATCCAGAATTCAAGCTAATTAACGCTCTGAAATCTTATAAAATATTATTTATTTAATTCTGAAAGTGACTTATTAATTGTTTTCTATATATAACTGCTAGTTTTTATTTTATTGTTCCATACTCTTAAAATCTCAAATACAGTATTTAAATATTCCAGTTATTATAAAATCAACGAAGGTGGGATTGATTTATTTTAAATAGCAGAATAAGGGAAGGGGTAAATCTTAATGTTTCTTTTGCTAAATAAAATCTTCCAGTATATTTTAATAAATGAAATTTCTCTCTCTCTATATATAACTGCCTAGCGTATTGTCTAAATTATAGTACTCAAACAAGGGTCATTTATTTTAAAGCAGTAAAATTTATTCAATGTCATTAGTGGCATGTATCATTACTGCGTTACTGGCATTTGGCTATCTTCATATATAGATATAGTACATGCTTCTAGTTTTCTAATCTGGGGGTTGCGACAAGTTCGAACCCATAGATTTCTTCTCATATCTCATTCCGTAGATAGTTGAGCTATTCGGAATCACATTTATTTTGTATAAAATGCCTCTGGCGGTGATCCTGTAAGTTTGGCACATGCTATGCATATTCACTTCATAGATAAAAGGCCTCTCGCATCGGTTATACCAGCAAAAGTCTGGGCCATGCCATGCCTGTCCACTTTTCTCTAAGCACCACCCAAGAAGGGAAGGCTTAGACTTCGTTCTTGTCCAGAAGCATGGCCGTTTCCTCTTAGTTATTTTTTGGCTATTATGTCAATCCCGCTTAAACTTCATATTATTATTATTTCCTTTGCTTATGACCTAGTTTTAGTGCTGTAATAATAATGAAATTGCACTCTGTTTAAAATATATATAAATGCAAACTACTTTTAGTATTATTGATTAAATTTATTTCAATCATATACAATCCCACCGTCGTAATTTATATATCTATTTAAGAGTATATGCTTTGGGAAAAATAAAGCGTTCATCTTACTATTGTTAAAATAATTTTTCATTAAATATTTTGTCATAGATTTAAATATAATCAAATGTTTTCAAATGGATTTTATTTATTTTCATGATCGTAATGGCATGAAAATAATTTATCTTATATCTGTAATGAATCCCAGAACGTTCCCTGAAATAATGCTAGTCACCATGTTTCAGAACCATAATCCAAAGCGTTAATAACCATTTTATGCAAATTCTTTGTAATAGTTGATTGGCATCTTAATATTGAACCCACCAAAGATGTGTGTTTATTTATAATATATTTAGCTAATTAATAAATACAAGAGCATATGAGAAATAATAGCGTGAATGACACTATGTAATCATCTACTGCTTGCTCATTCATGCACACACTAATGTATATAATTAAGTCACAATGTATAATAATGTTGTCATTATATTAAACTATATTTTTATTGTCTAACTTATTTGAGTAGTTTGAATTCCTCTTTTCTCCACTTCCACATATTACAGCCATGCTTATATATATTTTAGTTTAGTCATAGTTAATAGATGTCTCATTGTTTTGCTCAGCTTTGCTAGTCGGCCAGATTCAAATTAATTCTCATGTGCCATCACTATTATGTTATTCATTAGGTGTTAGATCTGGGGCTTAGAGAGTGGTTCAAATTTAGGCTGGTCCCTGACCTAAATCTTGGGCTTGACTGGGTTTGAAGTATATTTTGTGAGTTCCAGCTCATGTTAGATGGATAAACATGTTTTGACCGATACAGTATGTAATTGGAAAAGTGGAAGTAACTACATCCCATTGAGTTATGTAATATCAAAAACCAGGAAAAGATAGAATACCATTCTATCTTTAAGCTCTGTTGTTATATAAGCTTAGTTTTTTAACTTAATTTTTAAACTATATGGTAAATTTTTCCCACTGTTTTAATTTATATACAGACTTGTTCTGAAATCACTATTAATATATTCAGAGGATGATAGTCTTACTTTTAACAACCTGTGAACATTTAATGACATATTAGTTTTAATAACTGTAATAATAACACTTACATTTCATCCTTTGAATATATTAATGGTGATTTCAGAGCATTTAATCTGTACATAAATTAAAACAATAGACAAAACCCAGAGCCTATAATTTAAAAATCAAGTCAAAAATTAAGTTTATCTAACAACATAGCTTAAAAATGAAATCATTCTATATTTTCAAGGTTTTTGATGCTACATACCTCAGAGGGAGATATTTGCTTTCACTTTTGAATTACAAGTATTTTTTTTTTTGTTAAAAAGTTTTGTTGATTGATTTATTATATATATCAGATAAAGTGAATATAATAAACACAAAACTCCGGAATAAACTCTACAATATTTAAAATACTAATATATAAAAATAAATATATTGGACAGCTTATGGCAAGTCTCCATCCTGATTAGCATTATTTTATTTGGAGATATTATGTTACTTCATATGTCTGTAAGTCTTGTGCAGATTTTAAAATTTATTATTATTTTTTTTGAAAGTTAATTTTTAATACAAAAAGACATTTTTTTGCTCTTGGAATTTACTGTAGAGATACTGAGAATTTCACACAATTTAAAGAGTAATTTTAACTTTTTATAAAAAATGTAATGTGGATATTAAATTCTGATCATATATATTTTTTTAATCCCTGGATAATGTAATGATGTAGTAGTCTTAATATTAGAAGCTGCTGATATATTATTAAAAATATATTTTTAGCATAGAATTGAACATCTTTTTTTTTTTTGCTTTTGAAAATTACTGTATTGAAAGTTGAAAAATTTCCACAGCTTTAGGATAAGTTTACCTTCTTTAGAAAAATGTCTTGCAAATAAACTCTGACCAGATGTTTTTTACTTTTAATCTATTTAACACTGATATTAGAGTTGCCACTATATAAAATTTGTTTCATTTGCCATTGAAAATAAAATTTTAGCATAGAACTATAATTTTTTTTTTTTTTACTTTCGGACTATACAGGCAGTTGAGAATTAAAATTAAGCAGCCTTCTTTATAAAAATATATTACATGTAGAAAACTGACTAAATAGTTTTTTTTGTATATATAAGCTAAGGGAATACCATTCTGATAGTAGAAACTGCTGTATTTTGTTTTCATTTTTTAAATTAATGAAAATAGTTTTTAAAAATAGATTTGCAAGTTTTTTGTTTTTATATGTCATAGTCAGTTGTATTCATATAACATTATATTGTAATTTGTGTATACATTTGCAATACCATGTTGACTGACTTCGAAGTATTTGGAAAATAGAAGGGTCAAATTCATGCAGTTCAGATTAATGATAGTATAACTGTAATAATAAAAAACTTTTGTTCTCAATAAAAAATATAAGATTAGATATAACTATTTTATATGTTAGAAAATATTAAAATTTCAATAAATTATTAATTCAATAAAAGGAAGATGTAAAATTTAAATGTAGATGTTGATTGAAGAAAGTGTATCATTCTATAATATTTAAAATGATTTGTCTATATTGAGACAGTTATGTGTCTCATGGCATACATAGTAGTGTGTGTGCACATATATATAAAATTGAAAGAAAAAATAGAAATAAACACAGACAAAAAAAATTTGTAGATATTTTTTATATTGCACTGAAGTAAGGATTAAATAATTTTGATTATTTTTTTTATATTATAGATTAAACATTTAAAAAGAGGTCTAATTAATATTTTATTAATTCTGATTTTGAAATTAAAACAAGCACATTTTTATGTTACAGTAGGTATATTACTGGTAATTATAAAATTCCACTTTCTATTTTGATTAGCAAATTTTTTAAATTAATGCTTGTATAACATATTTTGATAATGTTTCACAAAGTTGTTTGTCAAAGGACTTTTTTCAATCTCAAGATATGGAAAACTTATTTTTAAGTACTGTATTTTTTTCTACCCTGAGTATAAAAGGGTTTGAAAAATATTAGAGTTTAAAAAGTTTGTACAGATTATGACAATATGACTACTACCATGAAGGCAAGAGACAGTACAAATCCAGCTGCTGCTACTACTTTACATTGGTAGAGTTGGGATTCACAAGGCCCAGCTTTTCTGTGTTCTCCTTAACCCATATTGTGTACTAGATGGTATGCCTGAAATCTATCAAATTTTAGACTAAATGGAGCTGATTATAGGCCAGCAATTACTCGATTGTATCTTTCCCAAATATGACAATAAGCCAGTCTACTGTTTAGAAGAGACCAGCTTACCTAGTCCATCAGCTTGCTGAAGAACTAGTTTATATATACTGTTTTATCTCTATACAGAGGCACCAATAAAGGTTATGGGTCATATATATATATAAAGTACAGCTAGTGAGTAATTTAAATAATTACTTGACATGACATTTAAAGTCTATAATTTAAAAGTAAAACAAGTAAATAATTTTTGTTGTAAAGTCTAAAAAAACCCAAACAATTGATTCATAGACAATTTTTTTTTTAAAAAAAGTAAACTCCAGAAATCTTTCTAGATTAGGGAACAAAAAAATACTTGCTGGAATATTTTTTTAAGGCATTTATAATTAATCAAGAGTAACCTGTTAAAAAAGAAAACTTTTATGAAGAACTGTCAAAGGAGTAAATATTTTTTTAAAGAAAACTTTTACCATAAAAAAAAGAGGCTAATTAATGGCTTTAATTCATATCATCTATTTTTTATATATATACACACATCTTATGTATGCATTTATATATAATTAAAATGTAATAGCTTATTTTATTATTATATGACAATTCCCATGTGTGCTTATATAGATGCATGTTAGGTATGTTAAAATTAATCATATTTTTATTATTATATGACAATTCAAATGTGAAAATATAATATGTTTAATAAGTTTATTATTTTGACAAATTAAAATAGAGCAAAACTCTCCATACAGTATTGCCACCTGTGCTAAACAGAGTAATCAATGGATACCAGAAGGCTTGTGCATAAAATCCCTATCTAATGCCTACTCATCCAATATCCCCAGACTAGTTTCTGGCTTGTGGCCTTCGTCAGTGAGGAGCTTTGGATCTGAGAGCACTGCATCTAGATGAGTAGGCATTAGATAGGGATTTTATGCACAAGCCTTCTGGTATCCATTGATTACTCTGTTTAGCACAGGTGGCAATACTGTATGGAGAGTTTTGATCTGTTTATCAACAATTAATGTGCTAGTATAGGAAATGTGATCATGTGATGCTTAATGGTTTAACAAATTAAAATATATGATATAAATAGTGTGTGCACACATTTCCATGCACACACATATATATGTTAAATCTGTCATTGATTATGTATTATAAAAATGAATTTTATTTATAGGTTTATAACAAATCAAATATGTTCATAAATTATTATACCACACATCTGTATACTGATATATGTATGTTTTATGTATTGACATATTTGTAAATTACAATGTAATAGCTTATTTTTTTATTATATGATAATTTAAATATGTTCATTTTATATTATACAGGCACATCTATGTGCTGATATATATATATGTTTTATGTAAACCTATTGGGACCAATATACATTAGTAGATTTTTTTTGGTATTAATCAAAATCAGAAGGCTTAATTTATATGTATAGCCATATTCTGCAGATCTTAATTTCATTTGTATTGTTATTAATAAATTGATATTTCATTGTTAAAGTTATTCCAGTGAATTTACTCAATCCTAAATAGTTTTAAAATATTATATGTTAGGATTATATATCTCTTGTTCAGAGTAAAAGTTATAGAGCTTTTGTTCTTGAGCTAGATTCATGTATAATGGTTTGTTATATAAAAAGCGGTATATATTCAGTGTTTATTCCAGTTGATGATGATCCTAGATTAGGGCAAAGGGGATATCCTTTAAAGTCCATGTACTACATTTTATTTAGTTTAGTATTTATTAGAAATTAAGTTTATAGTTGGCCAGTACATTAAAGTTACTAAATGGCTAGAGCATTGATGATGATCAGTATGTTTTAGTATCACAGCATTATTATTTTTATTGTTGTATGTTCTGATGGATTAGCATTTAAGTTTGTGCATCCAAATTAATGTTCAAATAAACTGCCCCTAGCTGGCAAGGGCTAAATAATAAGCCTGGTCTATAATAGACTCATTTAAAATTGAGCCACCGGATTGATTGTTGATTTATTTTTATTGTGGATCATTCATGATGATGAATGGTTATTACATTTGTGTAAAGCTGATGAATGTATAGATGGTTTTGTGTTGATCTTTCATGCTCTCATTATTCATAGTTTTTCATTATATATTTTTTATATTCAATTTTATAGTTTGACTTGGGGTTGATGATGATGAATCCATCACCCCAGGTTTACACCATAGATCCTTAACATTACAATGTATATGATATATTCATGTATACCACATTCATTTTGCTTAATTCATTTTTCATTCCTGTCAAATTTATATTATGCCTTTTATTTTTGCATTTCAATAAAATAAAAAAAAATTCTTTAACTTTTGATAAACTGTTTTAATTTCTTTTGCCATTTTATAATTTATTTTAGATTAAAAAGTTCTTTATTCTAGACTGTCTTTTAAGAAATTTAAGCTGCAATAAATTATGTGTTTTTGATTGGACACTTCTTTTGCCTTGACTTTTGTCATGATTCTTCCTTATCTGTGGAATGCAATTAATAAACTGTCATTTGTCAAAATTGTAAGCCATTGAATAATTCAATATTACTATGCTGCAGACTGACTTTTAAGATTTTCAATAAATAAAAATCTAATAGCATTTTTTTGATGTTTATACATATAATAAGTAAAATTTGTGAACTGATACATGTGAAATTGTTTGATAATTAAAATACCTGTATTGTAGTGATAAAGGTATGGTATAAACATCAGAGCTCTAAGAATAAATGGATTCATTCTATTCTTGATCTTTTTTTCAACACTTAGAAGAGTGCTTTTTTATTCATAGCCTGAGGGAGCATGATTTTCTCTCTTTGTTTACACATATACATTGAGCTAGAATTTTACATTTAAATTAAATTGAATTTATAACAACTTTTGAATTATTGTCATTAATATTATGAATCACTAGATCAGAAATTGTTGAGAAATCATTAAATACAGTATAATGTTGTCATCAAATAAATCTTCATTTATATTTTTCTTCTATAAATAAAAGTATATTTGGACATTCATCAGAGTCCTATATAAACAATACGTCTATGGCCAACATTGATGTT
Organism: Epiperipatus broadwayi; assembly: GCA_028023455.1. Lineage (NCBI taxonomy): Eukaryota > Metazoa > Onychophora > Udeonychophora > Euonychophora > Peripatidae > Epiperipatus > Epiperipatus broadwayi. The sequence goes on from JAQFVV010006231.1 coordinate 5,515,564, forward strand.
CTAAAGTAGCAAATTGCATTACTAGTGAAAGAATTGATATTCATGCTATACCATCCATGATAAAAGTTAGAATATCAGCTTACGTATGACTGTTTGTAAATTTTATGTCAAGAAGATAATATTTTGAAATTATTTTTTATAAATTTAATTAATAATCTTTAACTAAGACTAATGTATCATAAATATAGGAATACCTATAGTGAAAAGCTTTCATAAAGTTTTTTATTATTTTTTAAACAGTATGTGCTTAACCAACTTTGTACAGTTGGTAAGTTTAAATCTTCACATTAATTAATTTATGTCCCGTTTGTTTGTATATTTACATACAACTAATTCTCTCTAAGTGTATCTTGATATTTTTACTATCAAGTTCAGAAACTGTGTCACATGAAAAACACATTATTATTGATTGACAAGAAGTTAAATAATTTAAAAAACGATTTATTATAGTTGACATAGTTTCTCTTCAAGTAAAGGAGCCATTATAGGTATTCATATTTAGTTCAAAATTTTATCTATATATAATATTCAAATTTTTAGTTTTTATTGTTTAAATAATATTGATAACAATTTTTTTAAAAAATTGGTTAAAGAGTAGATAAACTATATATTATTATATTTTTCCTTTTAAAATTTTAATATCAACTTTAAAAAAATCAGTATAAATAAATAATTAAATCATAAATATCCCCCCCCCCCAAAAAAAAAAAAAATCAATAGAAATAAATAATTAGATCATAAATATTTTCCAAATAGTATTTTTTTCATGCAATGCACAAATATATTTGCGTGTTATGATATACACATTATACATCGTTGTTCATGTTATTTTTAATATACACTTTCCTGTTATTAATATTTATGGAATAAAGTGTGAAATTCTTTTTAAAAAAGAGTGAAAAAAAATCTCATAAAGATAGTTACAGAAAAGAGAAAAACATTAAAAAATTTTTTTTTCTTTATTGAAAGGAAAAAATACTGAAATATTTTTCTCTTGTGTTCTTTTTTGATTCTTTTACGTATTTTTTGCTGTCCTTTAATGTTTTTTTTTTTTTTTGTGAAGAGAATTGTGAGAATTTTCTATTTATAATAATACTGAACGGTTTTTTTTTTTAAAAAAAAAAAGAGAGAGAGAGAGAGAGAGAGAAATAGGTCTTAAACTTTCAAATTTTATAGTTTTTTTTGTGACTACCATTTACGTAACATAACCGATTTTTATAGTTAATAAAATTTTATATGAATATTTATTATCTATATGTCATACAGAAGTAATACAAGTAAATAAAATTTTAATAACAACCAAAAGTAATCTGTGTAGGAAAAAAAAACACAAATATAATAAAACATTATTATTATTAATGTTTTTTCCTGATTATAAATCCAAAATGTTTACTTAGATATAATATATTAACTTTTCTTATTTTACTTCATATTAACTTTTTATTTCTCATTTAAATGTGTTTTCTGAAATGCTGTCTATTACACTTGTATGGTTGTTTTATAATTAAGAGTGGAAGAGATTTTGAACGTCTTGGAAAAATAATTTTGAATAACTAATCTCGCAGCTCTGTATCAGTTGTTAACAAGATTCTAAATACAGATAGAATATTTTTAATCAGAATATTTATTTTTCAAAAATTTCTATTATCCAAACAAAATTTCAATCATGATCTTTTACAATTAATAAATTAGACTATGCACACATTTTCAAATGATATTAAAGAGAAAAAATCATGCAATAATTATTTATAAATTACATCACATGACCAACAAAAAATAACATGACTTTATTTTACGCATATTGCTATTCATTAACAAAAATTTTATTCTCCCTACTCTTATGCCATCTAGTGTAAACTTTAATAATCACTAGATGCCACCTAGTAGCGCTTAATAAATTCTTATCCATTGCTTTCATATCCAAATATCATCAGGCTAAGTGTCTAGTTTATGGCTTCATCGGTGAAGAAGTTTTTGGATTTTTTTTACAAATGCACTTAAGATATTTTGGATCTAATGCATCTTTTATTTAACAGTTATTTTTATTTTTATTGTACTACCTAGCTATCAGTCTAAATTTAAAAACTTTTTTTTCACCCAAACCTATTTGCTTACATAGATCTGAAATCAATTTAATTTTTACATATTATGGTGAAAATTTTTTTTTATAACCTTTGTCACCTTTATTTTTTGGCCAGAATTGGTTACCACCTAGTATCTACTGAAACTAAAACTTACACAAGATGGCAAAAAAAGTAGGAAGGTAAAATAATTTGCTAATGAATATCTACATGCATAAGCTAAAATCATGTGATATATTATTAGTTTTGTACCAATTCTGGCCACAGAAATGAAAGTGACAAAGCTTATTAAAAAACTAAGGTTATCATAATATATAGAAACTGAACCAGTTTGAGATCTATACAACTATGCAAGGAAATAGATTTGGATTGAAATAATTAAAAACTTTTTGATTTAGGCTGATATCTTGATAGTGAAATAAAAATGGCCGCTAAATGAAAGAAGTATTAGATCCAAAAGATCCAAGTACAATGTTCAAAAAAGTCTAAAAACCTCCTCATTGATGAAAGCTTACATAAAATGGTAATAAAGGGAGAGTGAATGAAATTGCTAATATCTAAAAATTAATGTCTAATTGTGTCGAACTATTTTTTTTTTCTCATAGTAGAGTTTAGGCTTTAAAATTTTATATTAATGGTGTTTTATTTGTAATTATTATTGTAATATAAAATTTTAACTAGCAATTAAAAATATTTGGTAAAAATCAAAAACTATAGTTGTAAAATACCAATACTAAAAAATAAGTATGTGAGTTAGCATATTCAGAAGATTAGTATCATAATATTAGACAATAATAATGGAAAATGTGATCATATTCAGAAATTAACAACTATATAAATATGTTTCATTGAACTTGAAGTTGAGAAATAGAATGAACACGTTCATATGCAATGGATTAAAATAGTAATGTAATGATATTGCTGGTAATCAGATTTATTATGACTTTGTATTGTGTTAGCGTAAGCTAACAGTCTTATAATGAGTTTAAAAGCAGTAACTAAAATAAATGAGTTAACAATTGAGCATGCATTATTTTAATCATTGATCATCAGATTGCTTTAATAATTGTAGATATAATTAGAAATTAATCATCAAAATGTTTTAATGGAAATATTTCTAAAAGATTACTGTGTAGGATTATAGTTGTTTTTTAAAATTTCTATTTTATGATATTTATCTATAATTAAATATTAATGTAATTTCCATGCATATATTTAGTGTGAATACAAAGTGTCCGACTCGGGAGCTTTAATGTCTTTGGATTGACTTCAATTCTGGAACTTTCAGTGACCAAACTTGTTTTGAACTTTAAAGTAATAAAGATATTCCATTATTTTTTTTATTTATATAATTCAAAATAAACAAAATTTTACAAACCACATTTAAATGTAAGCAAGTTATATATAAGATTTTCCTTCTTTATTTTTAATGCTTATAATGAAATTATGATCTGTCTTTGAAATCTGAAATATAGGATAGTAGTAGGTATGATGTACATAAATAATTTGAGGTATTCTGATGACATTTTGGTCTTGGTTATTAATGAAAAATAGTTAATCAATACTATGAAATAACTGTCAGAGGAAAGCAAACAGTAAGTCTTGAAACAAATATTTTGAAGACCAAAATTATAATCATAAACTGTGATAATAATAAGTAAATCTTATTAAAAATGTTACAAATTTTTAAGCGTTGATCATGAAATATGGCAAAAGAAATGCAATAATAAGAATAGCAATGACTAAACAGTCTAAAATATGGAAAGACCAAAATCTCCAGTTGGATTTATTTCTCTAAACTGTGTCCCATCAACTAATCAAATGGAAGAAAATAAGTTGATACATTTGAGATTTAATATTATTTAAGAATTGATTCTATTTTTTTATATTGTCAACAGGACTAATGCACCTATTTAAGAAGAATTTAAGATCAACAAGAGATAATTGTTGCTAATAAGTAGCTGGACAATGGCATATTTCAAGTTCATAATAAGAGATTCAATATTATACAAAAGCTAGTCATTGAAGGAAAAGAGGAAGATTATTGTCCTTACAGCTACTTTTTAATGTCATATACAGATTATAAAGCAAGTCATTATCCATGAGCTGTATGAGATATTTCACAGGTCTCAAAATTTAAAGTATGAAAGAAGACAATGAAATGCTCCACATAGTGCCACCACACCTTTTTAAGAATTTCAGATTAAAATAATAATGTTGACAATTGATCAGTTTATTGTAATTAAATTTATTATGAAATAATTCTTGTAAATTAAAATGTTGAATTTTATATATAAGATAAACAAAAAATATCAGAGAATGCAAAGCAATTCTTGATTTTATCAACTACCTGCAGTAAGATCGTAAAATTAAATTCTTTTATAATGTGCAAACTCTCTCACACATATAAAAAGAAGACTTATAATACAGTGATCATTTTCAGTAATATATTGTAATGGTATAAAATATGTCGTTACATTAATTTAAGATTAAAATAAAAACTAAAAGCTAAAAAATTAAAGAGTTGTTAAACGTGTATACATATATATTCGCACAGATGCAAAACTTTAAAAATTATTTTCTTTTTTTAAAAAAAAAAATATTTGAATGTACTTTTTTTTTAAAAAAGTACAGGATCTAAAGATAAAATATTTTTGTAAATGGAAATGATTGTTTTATAAATTAATTGAAAAGCAAACTAGCCCTTGGGGCTCTTATAGAAAAAAAGGTCAGTTGAAAGATATAGATAAGAGAATAAAAAATAAATTAGATGTCCAATATAGAAGCAGCAATGAAGGCCCGGACCATAATGGAAATTATTGCAACAGGAAACAATGTTCAATGAATCCGGAGGAGTACTATAAAAGGAAAAATATTGAAATTAAGTGGAGTTCCAGCTTGATTTTTGTGAGAAGAGCGATAAGACGCACTTGTCGCTCTCTCTCACTTATTTCAAATAAAATGACTGTAATACCAGGATTGAACCAGCTTAGGCCTCCTCCAGAACAACAGACCGGACTTCAAATAGAGACATCATGGGAATTGGCACCAGGAACCGTGATTCTCCTTCTGTAAGACATGAACTATAAAATTTAAAAATAATTAAGAACTTTCGTTCAAGCTTTTAATATTCAGAACCTAAATTTTAAAATGAACTCTTATCTGACTTTCAAATTTCAAATTGATAATTAATGTTTAGATTTTATACATTTAAGTTTAAAAAAAAATCATTTCCATTTTTATTTTTTTTATTTCTATTAATATTTATTTGTATAAATTATTTAAATGCATTAAATTTAAGTTGAGTATTGACGCTTGCATAGATTCGTTCACGTTTAATTATGTTTTTGTTTTCATATTTGATTAAAATATATAGACATTCGGTAAATAATGATATCTTATGTTGAATATCTAAAATGTATTTATTCGGATGTCTTTTTAGTTATTGGTGTCAATGCGGCATCTTATGATGAATGCCATTGGGTTTCTTGTGAATTCCCTCTGCAATTACATCAATGACTTTATATTTTGATCATTTATGTTTATTTTGAAATGTTTTTGAGCGTGTAATCTATGTAGTCGATCTATGCTCAACATTAAAAAACAAACTTTTATAAATCCATCTGTGCGAACTTATATAAATGTTAAATTTAAGTTGGGCATGAATGGCTATATAGATTTGTAAAGTTATATTAATTAATTAGGGGAGGGTAATCTTAGGTTATTTGTTTCATAGTTAAATTAGGTCAATGGATTGGATATATTGGTGTAATTAGTAGATGTAGTATGAGGTTCACTACGTGCAGGATCTCCATTATATGCCGCACACCCCTTTTTGCCTATGGAAGGGAATAGTAAGATGGAAAATGCAGTCCCTTCCTATGGAGTTTTTTTTTATTGTTCTTCTTGCCGACAGATGTAGCATTCCTGTTTGGTTGAGAGTCAATGTCTTCTCTAACCATACTGTTCAGATGTACATTCCTGACAGTATGGTATTTTGTGCTGTCATATTTTCATGCTACATTGAATACATCAATGTATCAGATGGATTGACGCCGGTTTGACTGCGAACTTTTGGCCTAAGGTTAAATAAGGGATAGAATATTTTCTTTTCAAATGCAAATCTATGTAGTTTATTCATACTCGACAATCTTAAAATAAATATAAAATTCATCTGTGTGGATGATTTAAAATCTTAAAATAATAATTTAAATTAAAAGAATATTAAAATCTAAAATAATAAATGTTATTCCTCAAATTTTAAAATGATTATATATGTGCGTAAATAAATGTTGTTTGTGTGTTAATTACTGGCAGTGGCTTTTATTTTTTTATATTTAAGATACAAATTAAACAAGTTATATATTGTTATCTCTGTGTCTCCACTGAGATAGTGACTTGAGCTAACGGTCTAAATATAAAATAAAGTGGGATCTTAACAGCGCGTATCTGCCTACTCTATAAATTTTCCAGGTTGAAATAACCTGGTGGCGCCTTGTAGTGGCAGATACGGTAAGACTCTTATGATCACCGTCACCCAGACTGTTATAATATATTACCTAAAGATGTTATACTTCATTTTCTACAGATACAATATAGGAAAATATTAGCTTGAATATAGAATTAGAAGTTATCATTTATAGAAGATAGCATATTATTGGATTTACACAAGAAATAATTAGATATCAAATGAAAGCAAAGACCACATTTTAAAATGTAAAGATTAAAAAAGAAATCAGAGCAAATAAAAATTTAATGAAAATTTACTCAAGGGAAATAAACTTCTGATGTTGAAGTCAATTGTGCTGCAAAACATTTCCCCAATTTTTAATTAGAGAAGATGAAAACGGTTTTTTTTTTTTTATTAACTTTTTCAAAATGAAAAAAAAAAAACTTTCCGGTTTCAAAATATTAAATATTTTTTTTTGGCCGTATATATATATAATGATGAAAAAAATAAAAAATTTTGATTACAAACGTGAAAAAAATTGTAAGTTCTTCATAAAATATATGGAAACCTAATAAAGTTTAATACTTAGTATGCATAAAAAATAATGAAAATTTTAAGTCTGCTTCAGATTAGTATTCAAAAGTTGATATTAACTGAATTACAGAGGGGAAAAATCAAGACGTCAGCAAATGTTTTAATTCAAGTGAATAGGAAAGTCAATGTTGAATATGTGTTGTTTTTTTAATTCTTAACTTGTGTTTGCCAATATTTTTTTTAGTTCTTACTTAATCCATATTATTATGTTTTTAAATAAATACATGTGTAATATTACAATATTAGTTATATTGTTTAAACTTACAATGTGTCATTATACTGTAGTTATTCTGTATAAAGATAAATATTGTAGTTTATTATTAACGCAGTTCCTATTAAATGTTATAAATTCTATTATGAAAATTAGGTCATATTTACACATACTTAAAATTATCGATAAAGATATGCGAAAAAAGCAAATGATTGTATTTCTGCTAGAATCAGCTCTCATCAGTTGGCCCAAGTTCCCTTTTATGAATAGAAAAAAAGGAATTAAATAATATTCATGCTGCAATTTAATAATTATCATATAAATGTTTAAATTTTACATCTGGACAAAAAATTAAATAATTTACATCCTAACGAACAATTAGTAATAATCTTTAACTTATTTATTTAAGACTTGTCTTTCAAGAAATATTATATATGTAAATTGAACTATAGTTGTCCCATGGGTAAATTTAACTTCTGTTAAAATAATAGTCTTCCAATCACAGATTTAAAGAACCATCTTATAATTTTTTTCAAACCTCATACATTTCTAAATTTTAGGAAACCAAGTTCATTGGGTTATTTTTTGTTTCAGTTGTTTGTTTTATGTGTATATTTTATATGGAATAAATATTATTTCTTTCTCTAAATTAATTTTAATAAATAGATAATTCCCTGTTAGATACATTATTTATTGTTGAACTAATTGTAAAACCATCATATCTTTTGGGGAGGGATTCATTTTTAAATCAGAATTGTCCTTCCTTTTTTTTTTTTTTTAATTTTTGCATATCATTTTTTTTAAATTATAATTTTATTTTATTAATTGAATTATTTGTATGTTTTTAGTTTAACAAACATTGATTTGTTTTAAATTGTTTTATTTCTATTACTGTGTTTATTACATTTTTTTCTAATATTACAAACATTTTTTTTTATTATCACATCTGTACTGAACTGAAATTTATTTTATGTAACAATTTATCTGCCTATAGAACTATAGACTCACATAACATTCAGCATTTGCTCTGAATATATATTATTATCAATCTGTATATATGTGATAAGTTAAAAATTTAAAAAAATTGCTATAGATTCAGACATTCTTGCTGATTTAATTATATAAAGCTAAAAATAAATCATCCATAAAATAGTTCACCGCTTGTCCAAAAACTCTGCAAAGAGAAATAGTGAAAAAGAATCATCACTCATCAGTCTTGCCAACCGTCAGGTTGTGAGGATTTTAATGAGTTTTCTATTATTGTTTTATCAGTCTTGCCAACCATCAGGTTGTGAGGATTTTAATGAGTTTTCTATTATTGTTTTATTCTATGGCCAAAAATATTTAGATAACATTTTGCTGATCATTTATTAAATGGCTAGCAGAATTAATTACAGCCAGCAATCTGAAAGAAAAATCCTAAGTTTGTTCACAATTTAAAAAAAAAAATTGCAAATTTTATCCATTCCAGATTTAAACCTAATGTCATGGTTATTACAGCAAAGTGTTCTACATAAAAACCTTACTTTTACCTGGCTAATATATTCTATAATAATATTATATTAAAATGAAAAGGTATGTGAGATAATTTAATATAATAATAAATGTAAAAATACCATAATTCGGTACTTTGGTATTAGAGCTGCAACATAGAGCATGTATTAGACCTACTGCACCTGTTCATATTCGTATTAATCCGCTAATTTTGTAATCTTGGGATCTGACCAAATAACATGTATACAGATCTTATACATGAATTTTTTGGCAAAAAAAAATGTGTACATGGATCTTGTACCTGGTATTTTGGCAAGATTTACAAAGTTATCGGGGAGGGGGGGTGATACGAATGTGAAAAGGGTGAGCGCACTAGGTCTAATACATGCTCCATGTTGTAGAGCTAAAAATAACTAAAAGTAAAAATATAATGAACATATTTATATAAGAAATGTTTGCTTTTAAACAACACATTCAAATATGTACAATATGGACACTAACAACTTTTAAGAATGACATTTGAAATAAAAAAAAAAGTTATTTGCGATCTTAATGAAATGACAGCATTAAACAAAAAAATTGTTAGTTTAAATATGCACTAAACAAACACTAAATGATTTTGTTTTTTAAATAATGTTTATAAAAAGACATTAACTATATGTACAACTTTCATACTAACAACTTTTAAGAATGACACCCCCAATCAAAAAAAAAAAGTGATTTGCGATCTTAATGAAATGGTGCCAGTACACAAGAAAATTATTACTAAACAAACAGTAAATGATTTTGGTTTTTAAATAATATTTATTAGAACACATTAAGTATACTCATACAATATTTACTGTGTAATATATAACAGGAATTGTCACCTTGAAACAAAACATTTAATATTACCACAGAAAATAGAGATCTCTTCTAAACATTTTCCCTCCGAAAATGTAGCACATGATTGTAGAGTATGCTGGGATTTTTAACAGAAATGCTAATAAATGTATTTTTTTTTTTATAAACAACTTAAACAACAACAAAAAAAAAAGAACAAAAACCACAAAAAAGAAATACATATTAATTATGAGACTTTTATTAGGTTTTTATTCTGGGGAACCATTTATTTTATATTGTTAATATCAAAGTATTACAAAAAAAAAAAAAAAAAGATCGCATTGATAAAGATAAAAACATGTTTCCTTATGTATAATCACAGAGATTATTTCCTTTCAATTTGATGTTATCACAATATTACACATTTATTGGGGGTGTGAAAAGACCTCCTATTTCACCTACATTACAGCTATAATACCAAAGAACCCAAAATTCTATTAATCTTCACTTGATGACAATTTTGTTCTATTTTAGATAAATCTGTTAATCAGGTTTGTTATGCTACTCTGATATTACAATTATTGAATTAATAATTATTTAATAAGTACAAATACTAAGTGCTAAAATCTGATTAAAGTACAAAAATTTCTTATGACATTAGTTTGCAAGTGAACATCAGAAGCTGAAAGAGATTATATTTCACAAATTTATTTTTTCATAACTGTATAAAGTTACAGACTTCAAAAAATGACTGTAGGATATAATTAAAACACATGTAGAACTATATGATGGTATAAATAATAAATTCCAGTGAACTAGTGACTGTTTTTCCCTCCAAACTGCCTATAGCTCTATTCTGAGTGAACATGAACAAGTGTTATGAAGTTATATAATTTAACTTTCATGAAAAAAAAAGTAGCACTAACTTTTTGGATCCTGTGTTACAACGTGAAATATGACATGGTTTTAAAACTTTGTTGATTGTTTTAAATGCTCTTCCTAACATCATGAAATCTTGAAAACTACTTGAAATATTCTTGTGATTTATTGCTTCATTGTCATACACAGTTTGAATTATTTAAAATGTTTGGTCCAATTAAGACAAAATTTAATGTTTGCAAATTGTTCCATCAAGGGTTAAGATGTGAAATTCACTATCACATTTAATGTCATAATTTGTGATCCAGACATATTAGCACTTTAAAATGTTTGTGGCAAATAGCTAAACTATGTCACTATATAATAGACACCATGATTCAGAGATGGCACCATAGGCGATTTGAGCAGCAAAGCATCCACCAGTGACCGTGTATAAATATGATGGAAAAAAACTTTTAAATTAATATCATAAACAAGATATTGTAAGAAAATGAATATGTAGAATATGTATTGGAATTAATGGGCTCTTTTTTTTTATTTTTTATTAAAAAAACAACAACTATTTATCTAATTACAGAGGTTAATACGTTTTTTGATTATTTTTTATTAATTCATTTTCTGTAGTTGCCTGAAATCTTTATGATTACTTAATCCTAATAATTGTTTCCAAAAGCAGTTCTCTTTATCCTACTTCAGAGCCATTTTGTAATTAGTAAGCACTAGATGATAGTACTTTAATAGTCACAGTTTGTGATTTATTTTTATTGCTGACGACTTAAGATTCAAATTTGAAAGTAAAGCGTTTATGCATGCATTTTATATTATTTAATAACCTGAAATTAAAAAAAATATTAAGGTTTTGAACCCAATCCAATTTAATTGAATAGTTATATAGACCTGACACCAAGTCAGTAATTATATATTTTAATGACTTATTTTAAACTTATTATTTAATTTGGAGTAGGGTAGTCAATTCGAACTTGATTTCATTGATTTTTCTGCTTCAATTGACTCTAGCGTTATAAATAATCGGATCTTTCATTTCCTTATAGCGAGGTTTCGCGTAATAAATATAGATATTGGAAAATGAATATAAAAGACGAATAATAATAAATGCTTAGATTACCAGTATACATAGCTGTACATATATAAAAAAATATCTTGGGAAAGTCTTTGCAAATTTATTGTTGTAAAAATAATTTTCAAAGATTGAGATATAACAATATGCGCTGGAATGATTACATACGTATTTTAAAAATACATAATTTACAGAAAAATTCTATAAAATAAGAAAAGTTACACCCTTATGGTTGCTATGTTTTTTTTCTTTTTTTTAAAATTCAAATGTCATTATTTTGTTTTTGAACGTATCAAATAAAAAATGAAATTTATATTTATTTTAAACTGACATTTTTTTTTGTTCTACAATTAGCAATTAATTTTACGTAAGCCATTAAAAAAAACAATCACAGAAAATCATGATGGTTATTATATATGTTAGAACAAAATCATATGACACTGGAAAACTTTTACAAGTTTATTTATTAAACATGCAATTACATTTGTTTTTTATAGAATATATATATAATTAATTGACTAATGTTTCAGGATTATTCCACCCACAGCCAATATCAATAGTGAAATTCAGGACAATTAAGAATGTCTGCATGTTTCAAATTAATTCTCAAATAACCTAAAACATTTAAAAAATGTTTTTCTAGTAAATAAAATCAATCATAAATTACCCAATCAGCAATTAGCTAATTTTTAATATAAATGTGATACTTATGAGTATTTTATTTAAAGTTTTAAATGTCAACTAGAATACATATCTACATACATACATCCACTTGTGAAAACGTCAGCGTCATCTTTACTAAGATAATGTGCGGCCATGTAAGATACCAAAAAAAAAAAAAGATCATGAAATGGTTTGTAAAATTTAAATTTATACTTTAATTAAAAAAAATATGTACAGAAAATTCTTGCATAAATGATGGTAAAGCTAAAGATAAAAGCAGCTTTAAGCTCTAAGCCATAGGGCACTTGCAGTCATAATTTTTATTTTTCCAGTTAAACATCTCCATACAGCAGTGCCACTCAGTGCAAGCCAGAGTAATAAATGTATGTATAAAGATTTGTGCATAAAATCCCTATCTAAGACATACTCATCCAATATCCCCAGACTAGTTTCTAGCTTATGGCTTTCATCAGCGAAGAGCGTTCGATCTGACAGCACTGCACCTAGATCTTAGGATCGAATGCAACTCTCCAACAGCTATCTTTTACTTTTTTAGCTATGAAAACTATAGTACTCTCACCAAAAGAGCCCAATTTTTATGGGACCATATATCAATCTAATACCAACTTTAATCTCTCTTCAATATATTTTCACTCATACTATCATGTGTTTCTATGTATTTTTCTCGATATAACTTTTAAAAATTCTATGTAAAACTAATTTGACATATGTACCTTGTTATATAATAATTATTTTTCTTTCAGTTATTGTAAATCATGTTTTATTTTCTATCACAAACAAGATTGTAAACCTTTATTATATATGTAATATCACCAGATCAGTTTGTATATAAGACCTCTTGTTTTCAAATGCAACTTTTTTTGAGTCTCAATAAAATTTACCCTTTGAAACATCATCATCATCATCATCATCATCATCATCATCATAATAATAATAATAATAGTAGTAGTAGTAGTAACAATAGTAGCAGCAGCAATTAATCTTAGTCCTATCACCTTGTTCATTCCATGAGCTCCTGTACCAAACCCTAAGAATTTGCATAATATTAGTTTTTTTAAAGGTAAATTTGAAGTCATCACAAAGATTGAACTTGACCTAATTACATAAGATTCTATTTATACATTTTTTTTGTGAGCAATGGATAATTAATAGTAGTAAAACTTAGTATTATTAGGCAACAAGGAAAAATTTCCAGGTTTAAGCACCCAAAAGACCACTCAAAATCTGTAATATTTCAGGTAAATTTAACATATATTGAACCAATTATTAACAATTAACTATGCCACACATCTTTTCTAAGATAATTTTGAATTTACAAATTTTTTATCTTAAAAAAATGGCATTTTTAAATCATTAAAACCAAACAAAATGACTGCCGTACAACCACATGACCAAGTGATTGGTGCCAAAATTTCTACTGTATTGTCAGCTTTAATTCATGAAAAAAACAATGCTAGCATCTTCAAGACAATTTCCATGTCAGCAATAGCAAAGATATTTCAAGTCCATTAACTAACAAGCCCATTTGAAGCTTCAGGGCAACCAATGCAAAAAAACATTTAAAACATAGACTTAAAAACACATTATTGTAAATCCCCTCTCCTGTCATGGTATGGATTGCTGACATGCTGACATCAATTTGTCAAAATTTATTATTACTATGCCACAGAGGATATTTTGTGCATCATTTAAGACCATTTCACCTTCAAGTCCATTATATCAGTGACAAATTTCAACCACTCTTTATATAACTTTCACCTCAATGTCTGGAATTTCAACCAACTTAAATGTCTACCATGCATGAACCCAACAGCTCTAATGCCACACCAAAGTACTCTGGAATAAATACTGCACCATTTGAGAGTAACACAGGACACCCATCTCATCAACCCACTGATCCAAAGAAGTTTACAAGATCACTTCACCATCTTACCTAAAATGAACTTTAAATCCCCAGCACACCTATGCTCTCCAATTAATAAGCACAATTTATGTACAGCCGTATACTAATGGGACACTAATTACTAACCTTTTCTAAATGTATTAACAAATATCATCATGTGTTTTCACATATTTATCTCATAATGCTTTTGTAAAATTTATGTAAACCTAATTTGAAATTATGCAACAATTATTATTCTTCCAACTACTGTAAATCTCCTTTTTAAAAAAAATCATAAACAAAATTGTAAACTGTCATTGCATATGTAATCTTATGTATCAAATTATCCTTAAAAACTTATGTTTTTCACATGCAACTTGTGTAACACATGAACAATAAGACAGCCATAAAAACTATAATCCTCCCACCAGATAAGTTCAATTTATATACAATCATATATTAATCTAACATCAACTTTAACCCTATACTTCTTATATTTTTTTCCTCATACTATCATGCGCTTCCATGTATTTTTTTTCCAACATCCCGTTTAAAAATTTCAAGTAAACCTAATTGTCACATTATCTTGTTATGCAATAATCATTCTTCTTTTGATTACTGTACATCATGTTTTTTCCATATCACATGCAAAATTGTAAACCCTTATTGCACATGTAATGTCGTATATTAACTTTTATATAAGACCTTATGTTTTCATATCTAACTCATGTAACTCTTTTTGAGTCTTAATAAAGTTACCTTTGAAACATTATAATAACAACAACAAAGAAAAGTATACATTTGGGTTATTTGGGGCAGAAAAAAAAGATACACAAGCTGTTATAAATAATTTTGTATTACTGTTTTTGCCACTACCAATATACCTGCATTGTATTACTTTGCATATGCAACCTGATAATTTTTTGATTTAATCAGTTGCTACTATGAGATGGTATGCCAGCATGAGAAAATGCTATCAGAGTAAAGCATTCTGGAAACAATAATTATGTAACATTTAACAGTTAAATAAAATTTAAAAAATACTTGAATATATCATTTTTATGAATGCCACCTGCATAATTAATTGATGTTAGATGCTAGTGCTTAAAAAATCTCTGTCCAGTGTTTTTATATTCATATCTCCTTATTTTCTGACTTATGATTATACTTTTTGTCAGTGAGAGGGTTTAGATCTGGATCTCATACATTTAGGTATTTGAATCTAATGCAACTTCTAGCAGCAAACTATTTTTTATTTCATTATTATTATTATTATTATTATTATTATTATTATTATTATTATTATTATTATTATTATTATTATTATTATTATTATTATTATTATTATTATTATTATTATTATGATGATGATGATGATGATGATGATGATGATGTTTCAAAGGATAAACTTTATTAGCATTCTAAAAGGTTATACAAGTTACATTTGACACATAGTTCTTACATATAAATTGGTTTCACAAAACTGCATATGTACAATGATTTGATCAGTAACTGTATGCGTTATCAAACTAGAAGTATCTAAGAAAAAAAACAGTTCAACAAAAACAATGATGATCACTCAATGATATGATAATATTCAATTAGATATACTTCAATTAAATTAAAGCAGGAATGCATCTAGTTTGTGTCAGTTGGCTTTAGAACTGGCACAAGGATCCATGTTAGATATAGTTTTTTTTTTTTTGTTAGTGCTTTTATATAAGTTCTTGTATATTCCAGGTGTCAATGTACTTAGATTGATCTGTAATCTTCATGTCTCTTTCACGTATGGTTTGCAGCTTATTTCTGAACGTGTTTGGATGTCTTCTGGGGTTATAATTGTATATGAAATTACACCTTGTACACCATAAGGTATAGAGTAAAAATATGTAGATTCTTATTTCAGCAAAGATACCCCTTTTAAAAGAGTCAAAAAGGGTTTCATATTGATTTTTTATCCTTGAGTGAAGTGCTAATAATTTCACGAATGTTTTCTAGACTTGAGCATGAGAAAAAAAGGTGGATTTGTGTCTCCAAGTCCCTATGGCAAAGATTACATATATCATCTATATCTTTATAGTTTCTTTGATATTTCAAAAAGTGTTGTGTAGGTAGCAAGTCTATATTTATCTTTAGGAGAAAGTCAAAATATTTTGGTTCAAGTGACCATAGATTGAATTTGCGACATAATTGTTTATTATTAATATGAAGTGGAGTTTGTACATCATCTTGATTTGGATGTAGAAGTTGATAAACTTCCCAATATTTATATTTGGCTTGTGGTGGTTTAAAGTTAAGAGTGTGAATTGTTAATAATGGTGTAAGTAGTGTGTTCAGATATCCTTGGAGAGGAGGTGGTCTATCTGTAGGGGTAATCTTGACAGCAATTTCTAAATATGGGAATTTTTGTGCACATGTAGATATTATGTTCAATGTTTTTTGTATCCTGAAGACATGTATTGAGTGAAGGCCAAGGCCATTTTGTGAAAGGGGTTTTCTTAGGCATTTTATTGATATTGAAATAATCTTTTTTTCCCAGAATAATTTTCTGCATAAGGAGTCTATTTTATTTGTAAATGCCTTGGTATAAATGATTGTTGGAGTAAAATAAGAGATTTTTGTAATCACTAGCATGTTAAGCAAGGCCATTTTTGTATATATAGAGAGGTAGGCATTGGAAAGTAAATTGACAGTCTTTTCCACTTTCTCTATCAAATTTTTCTGTATGAGCGATCTCATAGGTGAATGTCATAAATAAAAGTTGAACCCAAGAAATGCGCTTGGTCTACCTTTGAAAACTTTAGTAATGCTATTACCAGTGAAGATCTGCCATGCACACGATTTCTCCATATTAAATGTTAGCTTGTATTCTTTTGTAAAATTATTAAGTATCTTAAGAAGTTTTGGAATTTGTTTTTGAGATGATAGAAATATTGCTATATCATCCATATATGCGATACCTGAGATGTTGTCATTGATGGTAGGCACGTAGATTCCTGAAAATTCACGTAGATTCCTGAAAATTCATTTTCTATTATTTTTATAAGAGGGTTGATATAGGCAGTGAACAGTAAGGCACTGAGAGGTGAGCCTGAGGAATGGACTGATGTGGTACTATTGGTGGTGAAGTTTTCCCATTTAGGGAAACATAAATCTCATGGTTTAAAAGCAAGTTAGCAAGCAAGTTTAGATATGCATTCGGAACTGAGTATTTTTGCAGTGTTTTAAGAAGAGTACTGATGGAAATCATGTCAAAAGTGGCTTCAATATCTAGTTGAATAACAACTGGACTGTATTTTTTAGTATCTCTAACAGTTTCTATAATTGTCTTGAATAGAAAGGCTGCTTGTCCTGTTGAGGATTCTTTTTTGGCAAATTGCATTTTTGATAGGTTTGGCAAAATGAATGGCTCTATTTTATCTTTTATCACTGATTCTATTATCTTTATGCCAAGGGAGCACATTGAAATTGGACGTAGGTTAGTGGTGTTTAAGATTAATTGTTTCTTTTTCATGAATGGCACAAGCATAATTTGATTTAAGCCCTGTATTTTATAGATGTCTTTAGTG
This sequence comes from Epiperipatus broadwayi, assembly GCA_028023455.1. Lineage (NCBI taxonomy): Eukaryota > Metazoa > Onychophora > Udeonychophora > Euonychophora > Peripatidae > Epiperipatus > Epiperipatus broadwayi. The sequence continues at coordinate 5,533,308 of JAQFVV010006231.1, forward strand.
AGGTAGGAGACTAGGTTAAGCATATATTGTGCAGCGATATTATCAATATGTTTGTATACAAACTTGGGAATTCCATCTATGCCAGGATGACATGAATCTGGCATCGCTTCTATTTTTTTAATGAAATCTTTTAAAGAAATTTTAAATTCATTTTCTGATCTATCTTGTAAAAAGGCCATTAGACTCGGAGAGGATACCCTCTGGAATTTTTCTCTATACAATATGTAAAGCCACTCCAACATAAAATCTCCATAGACAATTTCAGTTTGAACTTTAGTAGCTGCTGGGACTCGCACCTGGGAGAGGTGGCCTAGCGCCCATCTAATGAAGTTTCTGGTATAAATGTGTGGCTTATTTAAATATAACTTTTTCTTTTTAATGGAGATATATTCTTTAAGCTGGTTTGTTAACTCTTGATATTTCTTCTTTAAAGCCATCAGCCAGGGACGATCAAGATTTGATTGAGAAGTGCCAATAATTTTTTTATAGGTATCATCCATAAGCTTTAGTAGTTTTGTTGGGGATGTTGATGTCCTGGTAAGATGATCAATATTAAATGAAAGCAGGTTAGTAAAAGCACACCATGCTTGGACTGGATCCATTGTAATATTTTTCAACTTGTGAAGATATATGTATACTTCTGAAAAAATATATTCTGGTGTGCGTGATGGTAGTAGAACTCTGATGGTTCTTCCTGTATTAATTGTTGTTCTATTATCGAAATTAACTTCCAGTGACACTAAAACAGCTGCATGATCAGAGAGGGGGGAATTCTTTAATTGAATGCATATCATGTTGTGTAATGATGGCGAATAGAAAACCAGATCTATAAGTGATGAATGTCTACCATTGTTAAATGACACGGCCTTCTCCAGCAGAAAGTCTCTTCCACTCATCATCGGAAAGGACAGTTGATGTAACATTTGCCGGTGAAGGTCTGATATGTCATGTTGAAATCTCCCAAAATAATTGTCGGATACATAGCATTTATGAACCTAGAGTTAAGTGTTTGTATAATTCTATTTATAATAGTGGGACCTGGGGGATATAAACAATTGCTATGTTTAAGGTAATGGCTTTATGAGTAAATGTAATTATCAGCAAGTGCGCATCAATATGTAGGATTTTGAAAGAACTAAATGAGCAGGCTTTATCAATGATAATGCCTGTACCCGCTGATGGAGTGTGAGATGTGTTTGAGAAGGCTGTATAGCCCTTGGAATTTAGCTTGTCTGTAGGGTTGATTAGTGAGCCACTGTAGATTTTTGTTTCGATAATGCCCATTATCTGCGGTTTAACAATGTCATACCATTTAGCGAGGAGGTCAATTTTTTGTGGGGAGTTTAACCCTCTAACATTAAAAACTCCTATTTTAATATCCATTATTTGTATGTGTGTGCGCATATATATCAGAATCTAAGCCTAGCATAGGAAAGTTTTATTCTAAAATAAAGTTAAATATTTTAATAAGGAAATCTGTAGTATATTTTAATGGATCAATAAATATGCATTGTTCAATTATTGTCTGTAGATTTGAGAGAAATATCATTGGATCTCATTTTCCTGTCTGTGAATGGGTTTTCAATTGAAGCTTTATTTATGTTTGTAATACTATCAGTTTCCTCTTCCATTGGACTATTTTCTGATGAGTATGTGGCAATTGGAGAGGCATTGTAACTTTGCGTGATGTTAGCTTTTTTTCTAGAGACTGGAGGAGGGGAATCATTATCACTACTTTCACATTCTAGAGCCATTAGTTTCTTGGGATTATTACCTGATTTTTTTTTAGGTGGCCGACCTGGTTTTCTAGTGATTTGTGAAGTTTCTAGAATTTGTGGGGACGGTAACACTGCAAGCGATTCCATTATTTCGAAAGATGTTTTATTAAGAGGGGGTGAGATTTCCGGATTAGGAGAGGAGGAAACTTCAATGCTATTGGACCCTGTAGTATGTAGAATCACCTTTCCACTATTGCTAATGTCAATATCATTTTTTCCCCTCAATATTATGGTCTGTCGATTGCACATCTTCATCTACAGTCTCTTCTTGTTTACTATGAAAGTCTTCTTTTGGGCATTGATGTAAGGGGGATGCACTCATATTACAATTATTACAATATAAAGCCGGACAGTTGCTAATAAGATGACCGCGTTCTTTGCAATGAAAGCATTGCGGTTTTAGACCGTTTATAACAAGAAATAATGTCGCTTCTTCATCTGCAACTTGTGTTGGAATATTTTCGGGATTAATGTTCTCTCCCAGTTTTACTTTAAATCTATAATTGTTACTAAATATTGGGATGGGTGTATTTTTAATCTGTAAAGACTGAAAATCTATCACCTGCCCGAATGGTTTCATAAGTTTAATGAAATCTGTTTCTGAGTAACCTAGGTAAGTTTTTTTAATTAAACCAGTAATAAAGTTTTCTCTGTTTGGATTGACTACAACTAATGCATATTGCCCCAGAGTTTTCATTTCTTGTCAGAACAATTCTTTGCTTTCTTCGTTTACAAATTCAGTAGCCAGATAACGCGGATTCGGATGATCTCCCACACGAACTATTAAATTCCATAGGTTTTTATTATTTATCTCTTCAAATAGAAGCTCCTTAGGGAATCTATAAAGCGAACAGTTTCTATCTGTAATTGCTATGACAATGGAGCGTTCAGTGAAAAAACGTTTAAATGAATTGAAGAGTTCCCTAGGGATGGTCTGGTTAAACACTTCAAATATTTTTTTAAGGCTATCATTAGACCAAGGCTCTTTTATTGCGTTAATGTAGGTTTCAGTGGTTTTTGGGATAAGATCTAGTTTCATCAGATCTCCTGCTGTAGAACGGTGAAATCTAGGCGCTAGCTGCGTTTTCCTTGAGAAAAACAATCGCGTATTATTTTCACTTTTTTTTATAATCATTGATGGTAATTTTGCAACTTGTGCATAAGAACTTTTAAACATGTCTGAGCTGGCAGACATCATGGCTGGATGTTGGACATCTAAGTCCATTATACAATCAATCTGTGTTGCCTTTTTGTATTTCTCTTCTTTTTTTAATTAATCTATTAGTTTTCTATTTTATAGTTATTAGAGATATAAAACTCTTACCTGTAATCGGTATATTTTATATTTTAATAAATTGAGGAGCACAATCTGAACGAGTGGTAAGCTAGAGGCGACCTCTGGTGCTATATTGTATTATTATTATTATTATATATATTATTATTATTATTAATAATGATAATGATGATAATGATGATGACAATGACGATAATGATAATAATAATAATAACAACAACAGCAGCAACAGCAACAACAACAAAATCATCAGCCTCAATCTCAAAAAACATCATAACATCCTGAATCTAAGCCAACTTTCTTTCATAGTTAATATCTGTATATTTTAATGTTCTCAGATTTTTAATAATTGAAGGCAACTACATACTTTGGCCATGATTGTTATAGAATCAACAACACATCACATGATTATATCTTACACAATATTTTTTAGTAGCAAATTCTAATTCTTCTACTCCAGTGTGTTTTTTCTAAAGTAATCTTGGGTTCAAAATATTTTGAATTTCAGAACTTGTACTCTTGAAAAAACAAATAAAAGATAGTTGCTGGAAGAAAAATGTATTAGATTTCAAAAATCCAGATGCATTTGATCCAGATACAAAATTCTTCATTGACAAAAACCATAAGCCAGAAACTAGTTTGAATATATGGATAAACACAACTCTGAATAGAGATTTAATAAGCCTTACCATCATGTGTCTTTTGCTCAAGCATTGACTAGAGTGTCAGGATTTGGATAGAAGAAATAAAATTTGGTAATGACAACTATTGTATTAATTGAAGTCTTTGATGTTTTGATAGTTTTATAACTTAGAATAACTATCATTAATTATAGTCTTATTGCAATGCAATACAATATATATTTAAAAAAAAGTTTTTTAAATTAGTTTTTATAAAAGTCAAAATACAAAATTATACAGTTACATATAAAGACAAACAATTAGCATAAAGATTCTCTCAAATAGGAAAAAGAGTAAGTTTGTGCCCTAGTAAGTTCTGTTCTTCAAATTGACTTCATCAGCTCAATCATAATCTTCATTATCATAGCTTTTTCTAAGTCTAGTTGAAATGAATTCTGCTGCAATGCAAAATGAATGAGATGGAAAAAAATGGAAGTTGTCAAGATTAGATATGCCGCATATCAGTTTTAAGCAACTAATCATCTATGATTTAGCACAATGGTAGACTGGCAGACTGAAGGGCAAAAGATTTTTAGATTCCCAGCTAAATCAAGTTTAAAAAAAAAATTCAGTTTAGTTAACTGAATGGAATTATTGCATTCAACCTATTACTCGGATGCTCAGACATCACATAAAACCTCTCAAGCAACTAACCATACATATTTAGCTAATTAAAACATATTGAATCATTTTTGATTTAAAATCTATCTTAAATTTAAATATTAGTATAGAATATTTTAGATCTTATAGTTTCAAATATGCTCACACATTCCCATTTGGAACTGAGCCATTGAATTACATAAAGCAGATATTATGTAATATACTTAAAGATGAACTCACTAAGTGGTAGAGACTTCGCATATTATTTGTATAGGACATTTAATAGGTTCATCTGTAAAAATATATTACAAACTATTTTGATGTAAATTTTTAATATTACATAATAATTGCATAATTTAAATACATTAATTAAATAGTGTAATGAATCTAGTGAAAATTGATAAATACCAAATCTGATTAAGAGAAAATTGGTAATCAGTCAACTTTCTTAGTAGTAGTTGTTATTATACTATTATTATTAATACTACCGGTATTAATACTACAAATATTATAGAAAAGAGTTCTATTATGTTGTGTTATGCCATATACATATATATGTTTTTGCATAGAATTGTTTTTTTTCCCACCCCTTCATATATTATTTAAAATAATTATATATAAAAGGATGTGAGTTTTCTTTAGCAAAACTGTATCTAAATGTAAAATAAATGAACTAAATTCCTTTTTAGAATTTATTCTATTTGCAAAATTAAAAATAACCTTCAAAACAGAAAATTATATTAACAGGAAATCTCGTGTAGATGGGAGAAATAGTTGCTTAGCAACAGTGTGATGCTGAAGCTCCCTACGTATATCAATATCAGATCAATTAATAGGTTTTGAGAAAGTTAATGTTAGTCAGGAAATTCACTTTAACCTTTATTAGACTTTACACTTGGAAGATTAAGTGAACAGGAACAGATCATAATTATGTAGAAATCCTTTGAATTACTGTACAATGACTGTCATTAATTCTTATAAATATTTCCTGTTTATGTAAATTAATAGCACTATATAAATGTTTTAGTGCAAATTTTTACTCCTACAAGCATATGCTTGTTTTAACAATTAAAATTGATATTTACAAACATATATATAATAATAAATGTGTATGGATTGTATGATATATCTGTATGCATTTACATTGCAAAGATCAAATTCAAAATTTAATTTCAGAATCCATGGTAGGATGTGCTTATTTTACTATTAATACAAAATAGACTAACAATTTATTATGAAACTCACACTTTTATTTATTTTAAATTGTATCATCAGATTTCTCAATTGTGTCTATCGCCTCTAATGTATATATGTTTAGATTTGTATTAAAGTTTGTATTTTAATATTGTTAAGTATTTTTAAAAAAAACTAAGATATTTAATTAGATAACTGTATTATAATTAAAACAATATTATGATCTCCTAATTTTGTAATTACTATACTGCTTTAAAGAACATATTGATTCTCATTGCAATATCAACCTTAGATGAGAATGTGAGAATAATATTGAACAAATTCTAAATCTCAATTCACATCTCATTACATCTAAGTTAAAAATCTATAGTGGATTTAAAGTTTATTATTCTAGCTACACAATACTTGGTTATACATTCAAATATCAGCCTTTTAAGCTAATTGTGCATATGCTTTGCGAGTGTTAATAATAATGAATACTTTCTCACCAATACAAGATATAGTATTTATGCAGGAATAAAAGGAATCCTCTTATTCCTACGACTCAAGTGCTTATATGGAAATATTAACCATGGCTCATCTAAACTGAAATGATCAATAAATAAATGGAAATTGTACCTAAAAAATCAAATAAAAGAGAAAAGATATGATATAAAGTGGATTGCTTTCCTTATATATCGGAACCTCTAATATTTAGTGTTGAAAATTTTTGATGATAGGATTATTTCTATCATCTAAATTAATTATTAAATGTCTTTAAAACAATTCAAACTTTGATCTTTACAAATAGATTAATGTATTAATAATAACATGCAGACTGGTATTTGGCACAGTGTTTTTGAATGATATTCTTTTCTCTTCTTCAGATGTTGTTTGCCTAACCAGTGAGTGTGCTAGCAGGAAACCAGTTTTAAGTTTAATTTTTATGCTAGTACTGTGCTATTATGAACAGTTTAATGTATTTGAAAAGTTTAAATAGAGTGAATTTTTCTGAAGACATTCAACAATTCTACATTTGGAAATAGTTCAATATATAATTTAAAGTGAACTTATAATATGATTATATTTATTAGATAGAAGTTAAGTTATTGTAGCAACAGTGTTGATTAGTTCTACATATGACAAACAAATTAATCACAAATTAACATTTATATAAGTTGGGGATTCCAGAAACCTGAATTTAAATACATCTATTTCAGCAACAATTTTAAATAAAGACAGATTGAATGTAACATATGTTTTTGTATTAGTAATCGAGTTTATAGTTTATTATAATCATATGTGAATCTGTAATTATTATTTTTTTTATAATAGTTAAATATATTTTTCATACATAAAAAATTCAACAAAATTGTTCTCTCCCCTTTTTCTTTTTAAAAACATGATTCCACCATTTCATCTATTTCCTTGCAGTTATTATCAAGGATTTACAAATGTTCATTATTATTATTTAGTATATATTTTTAAATTCATATTTCTTTGATATATATATTCATTATATACATTCCCCTATTCATTATTATTTTATATTTTTATATATTATTTTAAACCAATTTTTTATTACATTTAAGGGAATGAAACCTTTATATATTACTCTTTATAATAAATACTTTTAATCAACATCATTTAACAATTTGTTCTATTTAAAACTGGTTTGTCTTATATAATTTGAAATTTTTTAATATGCTTGTATAATCCTGTAACTGGAAGTTTGCCAGTGTTTTTTTTTAATTCTCACTTTTCAGGGGTCTCCAATATGGCTGACTAGAAACTGTTATATTTTAATATTTCCTTTTTTTTAATATTATAAAACTTCAAGAAATTACACCAAATTATGAGAATTGATTGCAATTAAAATATATTTAATATAATTTAAAATGCATTAAACAAAATAAAAAATGTGGGGAATTAAAGTAACAAATGTGGGTTATTCATATCAGCACATGGAAATCTCTAATAACCTGCAGCATTGCCACAAATGCATCTTCATGCAGTTATTGTCGCACAAATTCCACTAAATAGAAATCTGTGTTGTCATGCAGTTCACTAGTTCATATTTTTCTGTCAATGGAAGACCCCAAATTTTAATCATTTTGGAAAATTTTACAAAAAAAAAAGAAAAAGAAATAATAAACATGCTCACTGATAATCTTATGCCAAACATAAAAAAAAGCATGACAATGTTCACAAGGTGTTAATGTTTCCATGTTATAATCTATATAAAAAAATACAATTAATTAAATCTTGTGAATAGAATTTATAAGAGATTTATTAATATTTTTTAACTTAACAGGAATTTATAATGGATTTTCTAATATTTTTTAAACTTAATAAGTAACACATTCTATAAAATAATTTTGGAAAAAAAAAAGTATAAACAAATACTCCTCTCTGAAAAGTAATAATTAAAAAAAACCCTGGCAGGCTTCCAGTTATGAGATTATAATTAAGAATCCAACCCTAACCCTAACCCTTATCATTTAAATGCTGATTCAATTTGGTTTTTAAGTATATTAATAATTTTTATTAGTCATTCATTAGACTAGAGATTATCCAGTAATGAATAATATTTCTGTAGTGAAATTTTCACTATACCACTCTCATGTAACATAGCGAACTGGTTTCTATCTATTTTTAACATCTTGTGGAGGGGGTAGTCATAAACACCACCTCATGTAAGATAGCAAACTGGTTTTTATCTACTTTTAACACCTTGTGGAGGGGGTAGTCATAAACATATAAAACCAAAGACATGAAAAAGATCTATGATCTCCAAGATGCACATTTCATGCTGAACTAGTACCCATCTGTTGACCCACACCACAATCGCTTACACATAAAGATAGCAAATTATTACAATTTAATTGATACATCAAATATTCTGCCCTCATAACTTTGATACAAATGACTTAATGAAAGTATATTAATAATTTTTCTTAACAATTCATTAGACTAGAAATTATCTGATAATGAATAATATTTCTATAGTGAAATTGGTAGGGATTGATTTCCATCCACTTTTAACACATTATGGAGGTATGTAATTTTAAACATATGACCAAAACTATGATCGCCAAGAGGCACATTTCATGCTGAACCAACACTCATCAGTTGGCACCAGACCACAATCTCTTACACCTATTTTTATCATTGTTCAGTATATATATATATAAGAAATTACTACAATTTAATTGATAAGTGTCAAATGTGTCTTGCCCTCATAACTTTGATATAAATCACTTTATGAGAGTATATTAATAATTTTAATTACTCATTAATTAAACTAGAGATTCTCCAATAATGGATAATATTTCTGTAGTTTAATTTTCACTACACCACTCTTATGTAAGATGGGGACTAGTTTCTATCTGCTTTTAACACCTATATACTTTCATTAAGTGATTTGTATCAAAGTTATGAGGGCAGCACCTTTGACACATCAATTAAACTGTAGTAATTTGCTCTCTCTCTATGTATATATACTGAACAATGATAAAGATATGTGTAAGAGATTCTGGTCTGGGACTACTGATAAGTGTTGGTCCAGCATGAAATGTGCTTTTTGGATATTGTAGATCTTTTCAACATGTCTTTGATCATATGTTTATAGTTACATCCCTTAACAAAATGTTAAAAGCAGATAGAAAACAATCCCTATCTTGCTTGAGAATGGTATAGAGAAAATTACACTATAGAAATATTATTCATTATTAGTTTTTAGTTTATTTTTTGTTATGGCAATATATGATACATTCTTATTATCTTTTTTACAATCTAAACATTTAATTATATAAATTTCATTAATATTTTTAACATTTTTTTTGTATTAATCAAATCACCTAGATTAATTTATCTCTTTGTGTAGTGGTTTATTTACTTTCCTTTTTATATTTTTTGATAATATTCTTTATTATACTTTTTATTAAAGAAAGTACTTTTTGTTAAACTGAAACTACTATACATTCCATTATGGATATCCTTTTTTAAAAAACTTCTTTTAATATTTGTTATACTTCTTTTACCACACAATTTATTAATCAGTTTTATAGGATAATCATTTTTTATTGTTTCAATCTTTATATTATCAATTTCTTCTTTAAATATTTTTTTTCTCAGATTATAAATTAATTTCTTAATTATTCTATTATTAATAATGTTTATTTTATATACATAATCTATATCAGATTTCCAATTACTTAATAGTAATTAATGAAATATACTTTTTCTATACTTATTTTGATATTTACTCCATAATTCTTTATTACTTTTTTAATTTTAATGTCCATGCAATTAATCAAATTATTTATTTTTCTTTCCATTTTAAATGGAATCATCTAATTTTAAAAAATTAAAAAATAGTCATCAACATCTTACATGGAAGATAGATTGAAGAAGCATTTAAATGACAATAAATCAAATATTTATATGCATAATAAGGAATTTAAATATAATTTTTTTTACATAAACATGTTAGAAAATGTTAAATTATAAGGAAAGAATGTTAAAAGAAAGTTTATATATTAACAAAGAAAAGTGATTTTAAATAGAAGGAATCGGTAAATGATGATTTTAATTAAAAGAAATTATGTAAAGAATAGGAGAATATATATAATAAAAAGAAATATACATGTCAAAGAAATATTATTATATTATGTAACAAAAAACACTTATTTATGGGTTAAAAATTATATACTTATAATATATATATATACTTGTAGATTTTTGATAAGGTCTACAAGGAAGTAGTTGAAAAATCAGAAATGTGTATAATGTATTTAAATATTTTTGGATTCATGGAAATAAAAAGTTTTTAAAAAGGGGAAAGAACAGTTTTATTGAATTTTTTTACATATGAAAGATTATTTGGAACTGTATTTCTAAAGAGAAAAGTTTATTTCTTTATATTAATAATAATGATGATAGTTTTAAGAACATATAAAGAAATATATTTCTATGGGTATGTTGTGTTGGGTATATCAGAATGAAAAACTCTCAGCATTTTTTATCTGTTGTTTTTGTATTCTGATTAAGTGTAACTTTTCAGACAGTTAATTCACAATCCATTTTCCTTCAATTTTTTTCTGAATGCAATCAATCAATTATCTTAAATGTTGATTTTCTTTTCTAAAAAAAGATTAAAGAATTCTTAATTCCATTTTTTTAAAAATATTACAAATTATTTGATATAAATTAGTGAGATTATTTTTTTTAATACAAAAATAAATATTTAAATAATATGTTTATAACTAGTCACATTGTAATTAAATTTTAATTAGGGATTTATGAAATTACCAAGAATATTTTAATCACTTTTTTTTAAAAACTTTTCATTTCTTTATGTGAATCAAAAGACATTGCAAACATTAAAACATTGTTTTCTCAACATTTCAACCATTTTTATGGTCTTTTTTTCGTAATATAAAACAACATAAATTTAGCTATTCTGTCTAAAAAATTGTGAGTGGGCAGAGTTTTGTATTAACAACATATATATATGTAAAATAACAGTAGCAAACTCTTCATACAGTAATGCCTGAGTAAGCATATGAAATGGTAAGCATGTGATGATTGTCATATATATAAAATAGTTTTTTTTTTTTAAAAAAAAAGTAAAAATATATTATCAAATTATTTAAACATAAAGAATAACAGCAAAAAATTTTTTTTACTTAAAAAAAAAAAACGAACTTAAAAAAAGAGGGCACTATCTTATATCTTTTAAAACAAATTAAAATTTTAGATATTTTCTCTATTTTATATCTTACAAGGAGGAAAAAACTCCACAATTTTATTTTTTAAATCTAATGCTTATTCTTAAAATTTTCTAGTTATTTAAAAATAAATAATGTATATATAATTAATGCTCTTTTATTTGTTTTTAATTAATTAAAAAAATATATATATTAGATTAAAACTTTAGTATTTTCCAACCGATGACGTATTACCCTGAAGCCATATCAGTCTGATCTTCTGATCTTTAAGATAACGTCTCCAAGTGATTTGTGGACAAATGCAATTGCTAAAATTTGTCCGCAGATCATGTGGATTTGGTATGTTAAAGATTGCAAGATCAGACTGATATGGCTTCAGGGTAATACGTCATTGGTTGGAAAATACTAAAGATGACCGTCGGGTAGATAACGAGCACCACCATGATTGTTGGTTCTGAAAAAAAAATGTACACGCATGCGTCAAAATAATTTAGAAATTAAAAGTAATTAAGTATAAGTTTGATAATTTAGAAATTGAAAGTAATTAAGTGTAAATTTTATAATTGCAGAAATATGTACAAATTTTTTTTTGTAAATTTAAAAGAACACTTTTCCCAATTTAATGCGAATCTGGCATTATTAATGGTGATCTGGACAATAATGTACTCTATATTATGAATTTTTATAACAAAAAAAAAAATCAATATAATGTACTTGCATGAAAAATTATCTTTACAACATTTCAGATGGTATTTAACTCAATATTCATGTTAAAAATATATAAAACAAACAGTTTGAAAATATGTCTCAATTTTTGACTGAAAATTAGAAAAGTCAGTGCGTAGCGCTGGAATGGGCGGGGGTCTCCGATGTCTTTGACGGGCCGAAGGCATTGCCAATACATGCTCTACTCTCTAAAAATGTATATTATGATTTACAAAACCACCAACAACGCCAGACATTGTATTACTCTCGTAGTTGTAATTTTTATAATTGCGGATGAATTTACAAAAAAAAAAATTTCTGTATAATATAATTCAAAAATAAAATTAATTAATTGTACTTTTTATAATTGCAGAAGAATTTACCAAATAATATACATTGAAATGACACTATTTATTAGAAACAAAAATGAAAATTACTTACAAATAGCGTTCACTGCGGTGGACTGGTAGAAAAATCACAAAAGACAGACAAATGACAAATTTTCCCAAACCTCTCTGATTTCTAAATCTCGAGGGTCAAAAAAAATCCAAAAATTGACTCTCCCATGGATTAATCATGTCAATGTTTTGGTTGCCATGACAACATTGTCATGTTATCATTGACAATGTCTACTGGAAGGAAAATCGGTAAGTGTAAAATGTCATCGGTTGAATAATACTAAAGTACCGATTAAAAAAATAAAAAATTTTTTGGGATGTACATAGCATTAATATTTTTAAAATTTTAGTTTGTTTTAAAAAATATAAGATAGAAAAAAGAGTAAACTAATTTGTGCGGGCGGAGGTGAGGGGTTAAAAAGTAAAAAATATTTTTATATATATTTTTAAAAAAAAAAAAAAGTTTTTTTAAAATTAAATGGTTTAACATATATTGATAATATATATCAAATTTTTTGTTACCTATATTTGTAATATTTATTTTATTACATCATTAAAAAAATCATAAAACTAGGTGAGATGTTGCTATCAGAAACTGTGCTGTTTTGTAATATTCGTAATGTTTTTGGTTCTGAAGGAATGAATAAAGATTTTGAAGAAAATAATGATTTGAAAATTATTTTTAACGATGTGGGTTGAATCAAACTGGATAATGAAAAAGAAATAATTTTTTAAAATAAGTCCTAGGAGATTTTTTTAATTATAATTTCACTTCAGTTTTTGAATTTTTATTTTATAAAATTTAAAAAGATTATGCAGAAAATATGTATTAATAAAAAAAAGTATATTTAACACATAGGGAATAAAACAACTATTTACAGAGAGAAAGGAAGAGAAACAGGGTTCCATATGGCATGTATGATATCTGAAGGAGCTAACACACTCTCTCGATTTCTGATTTTAAGTATCTTATTATAAAATATAGATTGCAATTTACTGAATGTGGGATTATCTTAAGAATCAGAGGATAAATGTAATGAAAATAGTGATTCTAATTGAGGGAAAGAGACCATGTTTCCTACTATCAATGAGTTTGATAGACAGAGCACATGATTTGGTGATTGACAATAATATTTCTATAGACAAGAAGAGCAGGACATTGTAGAAAAATATGACCTATTGTCTCTTCAGATTTGTGATAGAGTGGACAAATAGGGTTAATGTTAACATTTACGATTCTTTGTGATAAAAAGTGACTAGTGGGTAGAGCTTCTAAATTGGATTTTAATTAAGAACTTGAGGAATATGGTTCCAGATGTCAGAATATGAATTTTGAGCTAATCTGTTTTTAGTGAGATTAGATTGAGATGGCTGCTGATTTTGGTTATCACTATGAGTTATATTATAAGCTTGCTAGTAAAATATTTTTTCAGAAAAGATGTTCTGACTCAGATTAATATAAACTGAAATTTTGATTATAGATGGAAAAAACATACCACTATTGGGTGATGGTGTATCAGTAGAGTTGACTAGGACAAATTTCAGAGCATTTGGATATTCAGAAACAAATTTAAAGACAGAAATAACATATGAAAATATAATATAGGGATTGAATGAAGAGGAAGGCCATTATCCTTGGTATATTTGTGTAGGATTCTAATATGTGATTGCAACAGCCTTTTTATTCCAGTTGAACAAAATACATTTATATTTTTCTTAAATGCATTAATATAATTGTTAATTAGCATATAATAGATCATTTTTGGAGAAATCAAGATGCTAATAAGAGAGATTTTTGTATACAGAGAAAGGTATTGTCCGAATAGAGCATTAATTATATTTTACACAGATGAGAGAAGAGAGTTCTGAATTGATATTCTCATGGCATTTATTGATTTGTAAAGGAGAAAGCCAAGGAAGTTATGAGGTAGTGCAGTGAAAGGAGAGAAATATTCTTGTCAGAGAGAATTTTTTATATGGATTATTTGTCATTTTGTAAAAAATTTCTGTTTGTTAAAAAGTCAACAAAAATATATAGAATAGGAACAAGTATATTCTGAGATTGTAATAACATAATGAGAGAGTTAATAGGCACAGAATCAGATGCAGATGAGATATCTATTTGTATTGCTATGAGGCTGTTTTTTTTTTTTTTTTTTAGAAAAACTGACATGATCAATAATATTTTTACATAGCATAATGGCATCAGAAGTGGATGCACTTTTTAAAGCAAATTGATTGTCTGAAATAGAAAGCACAATAATGGGCAAAATCTTAACCTTGATAATAGACAATGATTTTGATAAGCAAAAGGGACATTGTGATAGGACAAAGGTTTTTTTTAGAGGGGAGGGAAGAATTATTCATTTTGCGAAATGGAACTAGTGAAACTGGATACAACCAGCCATGAATGTGATAAGCTTGCTTAGACAAAAAGTTCGAAAAATTTATAATAACAGGTAATGTGAAATAGTGAATATGCAAAAAAAAAAAAGAAATTTTAAGATTTGCATGACACTCTGGATGAATGCTATCTGGCAGTGATATCAGTTTAAACAAAAGTCAGATGTAGTAATATCATGATCTTGATGACTCTAACCAAAGGCATATATCGGAAGTTCAGGATTGCTGCAAGTTTGCAACTTTATCTTAAAATAGGGGGCAGCACATTAAGACCTATGCAGAAATTCTGATTTATCACAGTTGAAAAAGGAACAGACTTTTTGGTTTTATACAATAAGGCCCAGAAGATGTATCCTTTTGATCATTTATGAGGTTGAACCAAAAAGATGGCTTGTTTAGCAGACAAGTATTCAGCCAATACAGATTTGACTATGTCTGCATTGTTGCTTAAGAGAGCTGAAGCAAGTCACTAGAAGTGGCTTTCAATTTCAAATTAATGACATTAAGTCCCTTAACTAAAATTGTAGGTGATTTGTTCCTACTAGTATAATTCTTAATGATGGATTGGATTATATTGATAAAGGAAAACCAAGCAACAACAGGTTGTAGTGAAAGATTTTCAAAAAATACTGCCGCCAAAGAAGTAGCCTTAAGTAATACTTATAATGTAACATTATAGTGAAGAACAGGCTGGGTGCAAACATTAGTATCAGTTTGAAAGGAGAGTGCCAAGTGATATGAAAAGCAAACTGGTTGCAAAGACAGATTAATTATAAAGTGAGATCTGGCAAATAAAATAAAATGTCAATGAGAGTTGAACACTTAATCTATAGAAAGAGAAAGCATTACTGGGGAAGAAGCCTTTTCCACTCATCAATCTATAGTTAATAAATTGGAGGTACTTTTGAACACAGTCAGCATTAGGCATATTAAAGTCATTGAATATGAGAGTAGGAAAAGATTTTAGAATAAAGGATATTGATTTGGCAAATAACCTGTTGTATCAGAGCAGGTTTGTGATATGAAATGATGATCATGTTTTAGATCAAGATAAAGCCTGTTAAAAGACTCAAAGGGTGCTCTATTATGGATTAATACATCCACCCCAGCAGCTGAAGTGTTAGAAGTGGAGAAAAGGGAATATTCAAACTTCTCAAGATATCCTTCAGGATTGAAAGAGTACATAGAAAATTTGGTCTCAAAGTTATATAAGGTGAGAAATGACATATCCACTTACTGATAGCAAGCACTATTGTGAGAGTTCAAACCCTTTATATTAACACCAATAATATTTAGAAGCATAGTAACTCAGTTCAATGAACAGCTGAAAACACAATTTATGGAACAGGTAGACAAATGAAAGATAATTTAGAAGGATCATCCATTGTAAGCAGCAAATATACAAGCATCCTAAATAACATAAACCATAGCCTTTTAGAAAAAAGGCAAGTAAATAAGGACTATACCCCAATATGTTGACCATATTATTATATGGATCAATGACATGCTTAACTTAAAACTCAGATAAAATCTGAGGAGAGATAATACCAATACATGATTAAAAAAACCATAAGACACTAACTGGAGAACAAAAAATGTAAATTAGTGTTCATTAAAGTAAAAGAGTATGAACAACATGAGGTTAGTTTACATCTGTCAATACACTGGCATTATGAGGTATTTTACAGTCTATATTAAATTAGCATCAACACCCTTCATGAGATATGAACTAATTATAGCTTCCTGTATCCTAGATACATGCCTATGAGTGTCCACACTATTAAAGAAAATTTTTTGTTCTGGGGACAAGAATGCAACTTGAGCTAGTGCTTTCCTGATTCCAATGTTGATCTGTAGATACATTTGATTTCAGTACAGATTCAGCCTCAAGTAAAGTCTTTTGTTTCTTGAGAGCATCTAAATGAGATGCTTGAACTTTTGCTTTTACAGATTTAATTTGAGGAGTATGTATATCATCAAGTTTTGACCCTCTTTTAACATCTTTTTATTTCCAGATTACCTCTTCTTGGATGATTGAACTGGAGTAATGATAAAACTTCATTTTCCATCATGTAGTGTTGCATTATTTCAGACTCATCATCAGTGGAGTTAGACTCCTGAGTGCTAAGATCAGTAACAGTTTTAGATGATAATGGTAATGTAGCAGAAGAGTATGAATCTTCATGAATAGTGATTGAATTTTGATTAGTGATAGACTGTATCAAAGCTTTGGAACACATGCCTTTTGGACATTTTCCATTTCACACAGCTGTCAAAATCTAGAAGGGCAATCTTTTATAATGTGAATTCTTGCTTTGCAAATTAAAACATTGAAGTGCAACACCTCTGAAGGTAATTATCAATGGGAAGAACTTGTTTGCATGAAGAGTTGGGATGTCAGTTGGCAAAACTTAAAATAATGTTGAAAGTAACTATTCATTAATACGGGAACGTTAGCTTTTTTTTTCCTAGTAAGTACAGTATTTGAAATTTGATACAATTCCAAGATCCTTATCATTAAAGTCTATGTAGCAATTTTAATTTGCCACATAAGCATCAAAGGCCTTTCCACATCAAGGTAATAAAGCATTTTATTATTTAATCACAAAACATTTTTTTTAAAAAAATCCTTTTGATTAGAAATTGTAAAACTCAACACATACTTATCTATTACATGATCACCATCTCTATACTAGCACATAATTTGTTGTAAACAAAGGCAAAACTCCCCAAACAGTAGTGCCACCTTACTCTGTTTGGCACAGGGTGGCACTACTGTTTGGGGAGTTTTGCCTTTGTTTACTTATCTATTGTTGGATATAGTAAAACTTGGTAGATTATATTCCAGAGATTTTTTCCAGCTAACATCGCATAAAATTCTTCCAGCAGAAATTTAAAAAGTTTGCATTTAGCATTAATTATAGTCATAATTAGAATCTTTAAGTTTACTATTTAGAGAAATAATAATTGATCTTTTTCTGAGTCAATGATTTATTTTCATGCTAATATTTGGCTAAAATCTGCTATATTTTGAGAATTCCTGTTAACCAAGTGAAACATTCTTGAAAAATCTTTATATAGTACAATAAAGTCACCTATTTCTTACTCCCTTATTACCTCATTATTTTCTCTGTTCTGTCTTTTATTTTTTTTTATCTCAAGATTTAATTCATTTAAAAATCAAATAAATATCAATAACATACATACTTATTTCAAACCAATTTCACATTTTAGTTTCCACTGATTCTATATCACCTAATTGGTACTTATAAAAATTATCTTAATCATTTTAGCAACCGTAAGTCTATTCCAATATAATCATTTTAGCAATCTTAAGTCTATTCAAATATTTTCCCAAAATCTATTTCTATCTACCCTACCCTAAGTTTTTTTTATAAGTATAATAAATAAGGATTTAATTTCTTTATAAGACATTTCACTCAACTAACATACAGTGCATAAATTATCTTCTGTCCTTTTCCCATAATGAAATCCATTTTGAACCCACCCCCCTCATTTTCTTTCATCCAAGTCCTAATCCTATCCATTAAGATGTATTTAAATAATTTAAAATATTTCTTCTTTATATAATAATCTAATTCTCACTTCCATTTCTCTGGAATCTTATTATCTATTATAATTTTATTAAAACATTCTTTTAAACCAAGCATTACATTTTACCCGTAACTACTATCATTTTAGCCACCATATTGTTTAGTTCTATTTTCTTTTTTTTAGTTTATCTATAGATCTATTCAATTCTGTGTCTGATAATCTATCCATTCCATAAATTAAATTCTGCAATGAACCAGTCGTGTACCAACTCTCATTCACTGTCAATGTTTTTATTAAAAATTCATTAAATGTATTCACAAGTTTTTCCCAACTTCAATCTTTCTTCCCTTTGCATTTAGAAATATAATTTATATTCTTGTTTCTCATTTTTGAATATTTTAAATTTTTTTTATAATCCTGCTTTTAAGTTTGGCCCATTTCTGTCTTAATTTTATTCAAATTATGATTCCTCTTAACCTTACTTACTCTTTTCATTTGCTTTTTAATGAATTCTTTATAATCTCTATATGTCTTTTTTTTTTTTTTTTTGCATTTTCTAAATTTTCCTTTTCTCTTATTAATTCTGCTTATTTTATTAATTCTATTTGTTTTAACATAAAATTATAATCACTACTACATATTTTTTCATCATCATCAAACAGTTTTTATCTATTTTTTAATTCCTCATTATCTATCAATATATAATTAACAATTAATTTTAAATTCAGCCTTGACTATGTAAACTTCCATCATATACTGTAATCAAATTCTCAATATTCAGACCACATTTTCTTACATATTCTTTTTAATAATGGTCCATTCACATTTTTTATTCCACTAATTTTATTAAGATCACCCTTCATCTCATCTACAAATTAATATTTTACAATTATTTGTTCTAAACTCATTTATATTTTGATAGAAACATTCCCAAATGCTTTCATTTCTTTCTTTAATATTCTCCTCATTTCTAGAAGCTAAATATAATATATCATACATCTGTTTCTCTTTTCTTAACTTCAACTTAATCCATGTAATGTCCCCTTAATAATAACCATTATACCTCCTCTTTTCTTACCTGCACCAGTCTATTTAACACTTTTCATTCCAACTACTGAAAATACTGTTGTTCTTCTTTCTTCATAATATAACTCAACCTCTGCTAAAAAAAAAATAATTTTCTCTTATAAAAACCCTTTTCCAATTTTCTCCATTGATTCCTATCTTTACTTCCTTACATGTTTATAAAAGAAAGTTTTATGCCAACATCTGCCATTCTTTTCTATATATTCTTATAACTATGTTCATGCATTGTCCATAAATTATTTTCCATCCTTATGTCTTCCATTATTGTTTTTCAACATGAATGTATACTTTATTTCATATTTACTTCTAATATTGCATCTTTACTCTTATCTATATTTAACCTATCTTTCTTCTATAGATTAATGGACAATAAAATTTATTATAAATTAACTCGTCTAATAATTTATTCTCTTTTTCTAATAAATTTAACTCATCCGCATTTCTAATGAACACATCCCAGATATCTAAACATTAACACCATCACTTTCACACAAATAGTTTAGCATCAAATTAACTCCACAAACTTTATTAAAATGTATACCTCTATTAAATCTTGGCAATAATTTTATCCCACTATTTATTTATTTCTCTCCTTTAAATTTATAATCATATTCTCAAAACATATTATTTCAGTACCCTTATTTATGAATTCATTTGCTGCCTCTATTGATGCCACGACGTTTATTACTTTGATTTGCTTTTCTTAATACTTTAACAATATCTAAAATTATCTTACTGCTATATTAATGATATTAATATTATGCATGGTATTATTATATTATGATAAAAATAATCACTTGATATTTAATTTGAACCAAATCTAATTCCAAAGGTTGGTTAAAATATTTTGCCATATGAAACTATATTACAAAGATTGCATACATTTTAACATGAATTCTATTCTTCATTATTATATTTGTGTAAAACATTAAAAAAAGTCATAGCATGCATATTTCAAAATTATTCTGTCATCTGAACGTATAAAAATATTTCTGAAAGTGAACAGTTATTGGTAGGAATTCTTTGAATACATAGATTTTACTTTGTTAGTACTTTGTGTCTATTTCAAGCCAATAAAATAATCTTGAACCTGTACTATTAAAGGGTCACATTGAATTGACAGGAACATTTTGGATCACAAATAGGAATGCAAAGCACAATTAAATTTACTGATAGCAACTGGCAAATGAGTACATATTTTAATTTCAACAGAAAAAATATATAGAAAGATAAAAAAATAAACACAATTTGTTCAAATATGTCATGTAATAGATTTTTAAATACATTTCTATAATATTTTGAAATGCTATCTTTTAACTTTTTTATGATAAACTTTTATTCCTGAAACACTTTAATACCTTGCCCAATTGTGGCTTTTCACTGTATTTTATTTTCAGCCATATCTTTCTGATGAAAGCAATCAATATTTCATTAATGAAAAATATCTTTTTAATATAAATGTAATCAGATTTTTACTTGAAATTTGCATTCAATTTATTATAAAATATATATATTGTGACTTTTAGCTTTTGCCAGTAAAGCTAAATTCCCAGTTGTTTAATTTATTTAAGTAATATTTAAACAGCATTAAACTGTTGCACATGCACTTTGCAGATTTTAACTATAAATGACTGAATACTAACACTTCAAACACATGATAAAGTCTTTGGAAAAGACTATCATGTGCTTGAAGTGTTAGTATTCAGTCATTTATAGTTAAAATCTCAAAGCACACGTGCAACAGTTTAATGCTGTTTAAATATTACTGTTTATAAACATCACACTATATAAAATAATTGATTTAATTTATTTAAGTGTAAAAGAATAAATTAATAATTTAATTTTATTGCCAATTAATTTTATTAGGGCTTTACAATTAAATGCCAACTTTATAAATAATTCTGAGCTTTTTTATAAGTCTTAATTATTATTAAGAATTATTTTAATATTTTTACTAGCTATTGATTCAAATTTATTTATAGTTGAAATTAATTTTCAATTGTTTAAGTAGGAATATGTTTCCTTGTCTAATAATAAAGTATTGCTAAAACTGTTAAAAGATAGAATTACTTTTATATAGTCTCTAATGTTTAAAATTTACTGTTTAAATTGTAGTCATATTTAAGTCTAATTTTTTAATATTATATAACATTATTTAATTTGTTTGTTTATAATAAAGCAATTCTGTCTAAATTATTTATTAGTAAAAGTATATTTGTTTATGCTAATATCAGAAAGACTAAATTAGTGATAAATAGAATTAAACTATTTAATTTAAAATAATAAAAGTATTCTGGTGAACTTCTAATTTATTTAATATGGTTAAAATAATATATTATCAAAAGTAAGTAATAGGCCAGGTATGAGCACAGACTTTCACCACTCTCCACACTTCTCATAACACTGATACACCTGAACACAATGTCAAAAAGATAAATAATCACCAATATATGTATTTCATGCTAAACCAGCAATCATCAGTAGGTCCAGATTACCATCTCTACACATATATGCTACAAGTGCTCAGATATATATTAAGATAACAAATCCTCCTACTTTAATGGACAGGCTTCAATGCACTCCACACTCCAACTCTTCAACTGTCCATCCAATTGAAAATCTGATGATGGAATGCTCAAAGGCCACCCTTAGGCCAAGATTGTTGTCACACCCATGTTGACCTAAAGGTCAATCTGACCCCTCATGTACAGGACATAATCCATTAAATACACATACAAGGGATTATGTTTAAAACAATATAATTTATACAATATTTTATTTATTATTTCATTGTAATAATTTTAATTTCATAAATAATTATTTTAAGATTCTATATTTTAACTAATAAATCTAGACTTTATGGTAATGAGTTTCTATTTTTAGTTTAATTTTCCAGATACCAAATTAACTTTAAACTTTAGTATAGGAGGTCAAGAGGTGTGATTTCAAAATATCAATTTTCAATCTATAAAATCAATCACATTATTGAAGGTATAAAAAGACACATTTTTGAAAAGACATGCAAAAAAATGCACATAAAGAACACCCAGGAAGAAAAAAATTTCCTTATTGTCTTTCCTAATTAATTACAGACATTATTCATAATTTCAATTATTTTAAACTATTTTATTTTTGTTTAGTAAAAAAATGTATCCTTAATAATCTCTAATTAAATTAGTAAAACTAAAGTAAAGTCTACTGGGAATTCAAAGTCAACAGTTTTAAAAAGAAACAGAATGGAAAATTTAAATAATTATTTCTATGTAATTGTTGAATTGTATTTATTCAATATTAATATGAAATTTTATATAGCCTTCACTTATGTAAAAACTTTTTGTGATTTTTAATTTTATATTTAAAATAAAGTTTAATCTAAATTTATTTTTTCCTATATTTTATGGATAAACCTGTTAAAGACTTATTTTCAATATTTATAAAAGTTCCTTAATATGTTTACATGCTTTTCTTTAATATTTAAAAGAATGTTGAAAAATTACAAAATTTATCCAAAGACTTTTAAATGTTTTGTCTTCAATAATGTTTTTTGAAATACATCATTTCTATTATATTTAAATCATGTTTTTATCTAGGATAAATTCATTTTTCTTTTAATGAATGAATTATTTTTAATTTCAGATAGAAGGACTTTTGTATTAATTTTAAAATGACTTTTTTAAAATTGCTTATCATAATGAATTAATTATTATCATTGCTGCTGGAGTGAAAGACAATCACTCACATATATTTCAACTTATGCTTATGCAAACTCAATAAGAGAAAATTTATTTCAAATATGTGAAATAAAGATTTATTAATTTACTTTTTCATTGGAAAAGCATTATGTCCATATTCATGTTTTAATAAATAACATCATACCTTTATCATGGACTTATTATTTAAATTTCCATTATTATAATTATTTAAATACACCTGGACAAAATAATGGAAATAACTATATTTTGCATTATAAAAGGAATTGAAATATGTTAATGAATTATAATTTGATGTATATACAATTAATTTTTAATGAAACCTGTTTTATTATATACTTCATTATTATTATTAGTACTAAGTGTGAATTTAACTCCTGCTCTCTAATAAAACCTGCTTATTTTCAAAGAATATAATGAACAAAAGTGAATTTAATGCCATAACATTATGATGAAACATTCTAATTTGTTAAATTATTAGAATATTTTAGATTTTAAAACTAATCTAAATTCTTAAGTTGCTAACCATCAAAGCGAAAATTTTGAAGTTGAAAAATTTCTTCCTTCACTGCCAAATTAAGCATCAGAGTTTTTTTTTTTTTTGTTAATTTATTAGCAACCCAAATTCTTCGTAGATTATACACAAAACATTAAGAAAAATTTGTAGATCTGAAGTTAACAAGGCTAATACAGTCACTAGGTAGTTGCAAATTTAAAAGCCAAGGAAATGAAGTTCTTATTTTTGCCTTTAATTAGTTTAAATTAAAAACTACCATCAAATTTCTTGGTCAGATACTGCTTATTAGTTATTTGCTAGTCATAATATCTATCATCTGTGAATCTATGCATTGGTTGCCTAAGTTCCATATCCCAATTATTTAGTGTTGGAAGCACAAGTTCTAGCATAATCATCTTATTATCATATATTATGATTTTTACTAAAGTGTTATAACTCATGAATGTATCCTAAATCAGCTAGTAAGAGTAGTAATGCTCAAACTTTCAGGATTAATACAGATATGAAGAAAAAAAAACCAAAACAAACAATTTATTAGATTAGTTGAATAGGTAATGAATAGGTAGACTTACATTTTGGAGTTTGATCTTCATACAGTGCATTATAAGATAGGTTCTAGTCCAATTACTATACCTTTTAGAGCCCACACTGTGATTTCTATATTTTTGCTTCTTTGATGATTTTATAGATTGTGATATTTTGCCACTAATTTTTTTTTTTTTATAATAGAATATGGGTGTTTTAGTCATAGTAGGAAAATATTTAGTTAGATGTAGATCATGTAGTAAAATAATTCTAGATTAAGTCTTAGTTTTGGTTAAAAACAGATATTGAGAATACATGATCAAATGAACTTAACTGCTGCCATTTATTTTGATAGAAAATAATTTTTACATTTTATTTGTAAAGGATATAAGCCAGTAAGTTATCATATAGCTAATTGATGGTCAAAAGATTATGTGATCGCTGATCAAGCAGTTCATCTAATTAAACAGTTTTTATTTATTTATTTAAAGTTGTTTAACTGTGAATCAATCCTCTGAGTAGAATCTTCTGTTCAAAGTCTGGGACTGTGCTAAACCATATAGGGCTTTGTAAAATATAAATCTATATAAATGAGATCTGTACTAACACAATTATTAAGACATTATAAGGTGAATAGTTGACAAACATGTTATATACATATATATATATAGAAATCATAACATTTAAAACAATGATTGTAACAATTAGAAAAATTAACTAAGTAGGATATATTTAACAAACAGTAAGATAACTATATATATATAGCAAAGAGAACAATATTTAAAACTGGCAACGTCACATGCTTATTTACATGCTTCCAAAAACAGCTATCATCCTTCTTTAATGCTTTCTAGTGTAAGCTTGCATAATCACTATAAAGAAACCGGTTGGGGTGGGGGTGTGTGTGGAAATGTAGCACTGTACCACCTGGTGTCTATTTGTTGTTCACATTTACAGTAAATTAATTTAGATTAGGATAAAAAGAACTGCTCTTGAAAGATTTAAAAATTATTTTAATGATACGACAAAAAAGAACTATAGGGAGAGTGACATGTTTTTCTAAAAATATATAGTCGCAACAAAGATTATCATTTAAAAAAATAAGTTTTACTATCACATGTCAGTATTACATTGTAGGGGGTTGCATAATATACTTCAAACATTCATACATGCTATTTTATCCGATATTCTCACACTTGCTCTGGCTTGAAGGCAAAACCTGGATCTAGTGTTAATTGAAAAAAAAAAAAAAGAAAAAATCTCTGATGACTCATTCCATAAAATAATTATGATCTGACTATTATTTTGACTTCCAAGCAACTGACCGTATGATGCTAAGAAAATAAATCTCATTTGATAATACGAGCAAAGTTAGTTAAGCAGTCATTTAAAAAAATATAAATAAAAAGAATAAATCGTGTGAGAGTTTTTTTTAAAAAAGCAGTTTGAATTGTTAGAAGAGATTTTAGCCTTGCAGACTCTTTCATGTAATACTTGATTAATTCAAATTTGTAATTTGCAGAGAGAAAGAAATGCCTCAGAATTAATTTGAATTGACAGAGATAGCCTTTTTCTTTCTTGTGTTAGCAAAATAGTAACTTTAATTATAACGTATTTACAAATCTAATTTTGATTTTTAAATAGTATTTATTGGAGTGTGAATGATAATGTTGTAAAAAGCTTTGCATAATTTATAATGACGTTTTAAGTATTAAAGATAGTATCAAACAATGGCAAATAACCTTCAATGACGATTAAGAATTATCACTTGAAGATAGTTTCCTTTGCTTTTGATGAAACAATTTAACCTGGTTTTGGTCAAAGAACATGCATAACATTTTTTTTAGTAAATGCATACAGTCATTTAAATATTTATCTCACTCTTCACTATCATTTTCAATCATTCTCGATCCACAGCAGGATGAAGATCTTTCCAATTTAATCCAGTTTCTCTGTTCTCTAGCCTCTCTTCTCTATACCATTCCAACATTCATCCATATTTTATCCATCTATCTCACATATGGACTCTTTCTAGATCATTTACAATCTCTTGGGTTCAGTTTAAAATTTCAACTATGCATCTTTTATCATATATTCTAGCAGTATATCCAGCACATCTCCACTTCAGTTGCTTAATTCCTTCAATGATATCAATACTTGTTGGTTCTTCCACCCATGTATTTTATTTTCAATATCTTCTTGTTATTCTTAACATTGCTCTATACTCTGTTAAGTGGTCTGAAATTTCCATATTGTTCTTCTGTTAAGTGTCTATGTCTTAGATCCATAAATAAAAACTGGTAAAGCATTTATTGAAATTCTTCCTTTTCAAACACATAGGCATATTTAATATTAAGTTATTTCTATCAAAAGCAATCCAATCAAGTTTAATTCTAAGATTAATTTTATCCATTATGTTTCTATATGCATTAGTAATCTGATCTAGTTATTTGTAGTTTTTAACTTTCTTTTTAATTCATCATTATCAATCTTTATTTTTTTCTTTTGAGGAAATCCATTGAACATCTTTTTTTTTCTTCTATTTATTTATACTACTATTTTCTTATTTTCATCTGATAACTCTTGCAACATTGCCTGAAGATTTGAAGCATTATTTGTAAACACAACTACATCATCTGCAAAATCTAGATGATATAAATCCCATTTTAATCCTCAAAATTCTATTTGTAAAACCTAAAATTATTACTTGTAAAACTGCTGCAAAAAGTTTTGGAGATGTAAAATTATCCTGTCATACATCTTTCTCACTGTTAAATCTTATTAGTGTTACTATGTAATGTATCACTGTTGTCATATTTTGATAACACTCTTCAGAATATATCAACATCCTAAGTCTGTACATTGATCATCTAAGTTCTAATTATTGTAGAAATGTTTATAGAAACAAATGCTCTTCATAATTTAGAAATGTATTATCTTATTAATTTCAAGAATTTGAAAAGTTAAATTTATCTTTTAGACAATTTTTGTAAACATTATCATGTTAATTCAACTGTAGATATACAAACATGCATACTTGACAATGTAAATTTCATCCATAGTTATAAAGACTTTTAATATGACAAATAAATGAATAATATATATACTTCTAGACAAAGAATTATAATGTTAAATCGATTTCTTACTTAGTTGCAAACATTTTATTTTCAGATCCAACCATAAAGCCCAGTGGAATGATCTTTGTAGACATTATGGAAACTCATCAGCAGATTCAAAATCAACTGTGTTCATAGTGCTCAGCTACTTCATAAATGGAAATTACAGTCAATGACTTTTGAAAATATGGTCAAACTATGAACAATATCACTAATGGCTGTCAAGGGATACAGTGTTGTCATGCAAGGTTTAGTTCAATAGCACAATAATGGATTTTAGAACTCAAAATCCATGAATTGTGGTTTAAGTTTATCATTTCCAATGCTTAAACTTCTTACAAACTTCTGAACAGTAGATCATTTGATATTATTTGGTGCCTCTTAATTGGAATCTTTATATTTTTTATGATACTTTGTAATAGTTAAACTGTCAAAGAAATTTATTTCTTACAGGAATAAATGTTATAAAAGCTCATTAAAATTTATAATAAACCTTTGACTACTACCTGAAGTTACTTAATTACAACATTGCATATCATTTTTATCACAGAGTATGTAATTGTTTTTGTGATTGAATTAGTAAAGCTTATACTATGTTTGCCATGGCTAGGTTACTGTGCTTGTAACCACATTGGTGACATTGGGTACAGAGATGTAATCAAATTTAAGTTGTTTGGTTACACTTGTGCAAAGAAGTTATTAAAACTTTGATTCCCATGTTATAGTTTATTCGGCAGTTTCCATTGATGTTGATAACTTTTATTGGTGATGATGGCCATAGTTGTTTGCTTTTACTTAATTTCAAGCATAGATCTTGGTAAGAAAATGGATTATTCTATGATTGTTTGATGATGCTATTGTTTTTTTTTTTTTGTTTGTTTTAATTTGAAGCTTAATAAATGATTGTTTAAGGAATGATTAATCATGTCAGTTTTAATCTTTAAATTCTAACTCTATGATTGGCTATTAAAATATTAATAAAACTTCTATTGTTAATTTCATTTTGTTTTTGCTTATGATCTTATATAAAATGCTTTTAGATTAAATTCAAAATAACTTACATCAACTGATCACTATTTGCTTAACCCAGTTTTTCATCATTAATATTTTAATATTTCTTATGTGTATTTAATTTTTTTCTTGGAATACAGCTTTGGTTTAAAACTTTTGATATTATATTAGAATAAAATACTATTAATCCAATTATCTATTATTCAAAAATGTCTATTATTCAAAGAAAATTTATAAGTTGATTCTTTTATTATGAATAAATTAGTTGAATGTACATATATTTACAAACAAAATTAAAGAAAAAAAAAATCATTTAAATATTTATAAATTAATAAGCTTAATTGCTATGAGTCATCAGCTTTTCTTATCATAGCAGAATTTGAGTTTACAATGAAAGGATAAAATATTTAATTTTGAAATTTCAAAAATTATCAAATCCAAAAAAGTTCTGGAATTGAGGATTTCAAGTTAATGGTGTTTAATCTGTATTTAATAATTAATAAATTTATCATATATATATATATACACACATTTATGTATTTGTATTTATATACTTGACTACTTCCATCATCTAACATCATTCAAAACTTAATATTAGATGATGGAAATGGTCCAATATATAAATACAATTAAAATACCATCATTACAAATCTTCAGGAAAACACATTTATGTAATAATTTTTTTTTTAATATTTTAATATAGATTGATAGTTATGATTATATAAGATAAGAGTGGATGACTGAAGGGAGTATGGAAGTCTAGGTTCAAATTCCCTTTAATTACATTTAGCTTAAAATATATACACTATATTTGTATTTAAATATGCACAGTTATAAAAAAACTATACAAATAAATGTTAACAACTTTTGTGATACAGCAGCATTGACTTAAATATTTTCATGTGAGTTTTCATAATACAACTGCTAGGAATGTACAAGAATTAATTTCCATTAATTTTAGCAAATATAAATTTTAAATAAATTATACACTCATGATATATGTTATATACATAATATATAATTGAAGTTCTGTGAGTACTTTTGGTATTACTGAATTTATTTATCATCAGTTGTATTTATATATTGGACTGTTTCCATAATCTAATATAAGTATTGGATGTCTTTAGAAAAAAATAACTTTATTTAAATATTCCATATTCATTCAACTGTTAGTAATAGCACACAGGTTAGCATATGCACAACATTTCAAGAGGTAAGTTTTCTCCTCTTTTTCAGGTGTTGCTGGCCTGACCAATGACAGTACTAGCATAGAAATCAACCTGGGCTCTTAGATTTTTGAATAGTAAATTTTAAGGTAATGCTCTAATTAACTGAACCATCCTGCCAAAGGCAGCAGTCAGTAGAAATTTTATATACTTATCTATGAGGTTCCTCCTGATTTCTCCACTTTTTCCTAAGTGCAAAGTTGATTAAATTTTTCTATAGATATCCAATACTTATATTAGATGCTAGAAATAGTCCAATATATAAATATAACTAAAATACGATCATCACAAACCTTCAGGAAAATATTATTTATCACCAGTTTAATTTTTTTTTAATATAGTTGGTATTAATTAAGCTATGATATTTCTTGTTCATATCCAAGAAAAACACAGAGGCAAATTTCTCTCTTTAACTAGATTTATATATATAAACTCTCTCTCTCTCTCTCTCTCTCACATACACTATAAATTATAATGATATGCAATACCTTAATTTAATAAATGATGCAATCACATTTTTTTATATATAAATCAATATTAAAGTTTTATAGATAACAGCAGCAATAACAAAGAGATCAATTTTTATAATATATATTATCTGATAAAAAAAAAAAAAGTTCTACTTACCAATAGGTTATGAAATTTGGGGGAACAGGAGAAAATGACATTCACAAAATTTTAATTACTTTCAGTAGTCGCTGTTTTTTTCAAAACAAATTGAATTTACATAATCTATTTTTTATAAGATAAAATAATTTAAAATTATAATTTCATTTTAAAACAAGATTTCATCTTTTTTTTTTTTACACTTCATAAATGTCTTGCATTGTTTCATTACGATATCTTGTTCTGTTGCTCTATGTGATTTATTATAGTGATAGAATGAAAGATTTAAGACCTAAAGATTCTTGAATTGAACTACTGCTTATCACTCATGGTACTTACATGTAACATTTATTATTAATTTTTTAAAGCTGAGTAAGAGAAACCTATTCTATAAGCCTACAACAATTCAAAATAACGCATAGTCCACCCCCACCTCCTATCAGTGGAGGAAAAAAAGTTTCAATACCAATATTATTTATCAAAAAAAAATTCATTTTTTTTATATTAATTACACATTGTAAAATTTTTATAATTTTGAATTAGATTTGAAGTAATTTTTTTTCATACATTTTCAATAATAAAATTTTTGAAAAGAGGGGTTGTAAATCTACAACAATTAAAAATACTGGAACAGAAAAACATTTTTGTATCATATATTAATTTTAAAACTTTATTTAATTATTAAAACAATTGAAATATTTACCAGACAACATATAAATACCATGCAAAGGTCATAAGTTTAATGGTTTATTGCTAGTGGGTGCAATTAACTCTGAATTAAAGGGCTATTTCAACTAACTTATATCATATAAACAATGTAAATGTAGCTGCTGTTCTTATTTTGGCTACAAAATTATGAATAAAGTATTAAAAATGTATAAGGTACTGGATTTACAAATGCAGTATATAAAATTATAAAAGTGTATATAAAGTTGCAAATCAGAAAGTTTTTTAAAAAGCTAATCCATATACAAAACACTTTATTTATTTATTTACTTTTTCCAATTATAAACAAAGTATAAGATGAATAGAGAGAGATTTTTAAAACAAAAATTTACACATTTAATCTTAGAAAAAATGAAAACATTAGTATTACTAAATCATTAGTATGTAATTAATAATTTGTTAAGCGCATACTCATTACAAAGGCTATATATAACCTTAAGACTATGTACCTAGATAGAAGCATAAAAATAATTATTCATTTTTTAAAGACACCCTTTTATAATAATTGATGTGATTACAAGAAAGGCATAGTCTTTAAAATGCAGCATTTCCCTTTTTTGTGTGTTTTATCATTTAAAAAAGACTATACATCACTTATGTATAAAATTTGTTAAATTCCCAAAATGGCTTATAATTGCCATTGAAGTATACAAACTTTTATGTATATCAACACATGTAATCTGGAGTAGACAAGACAGACTTCTGTTGAATAGGAATATATAAGATGTTAAGAGCATATAAAATGTTAGATTTTTTTTATTATTCTTTTTAAAAAATAATTTAGGTGTTTTCGGTAAGAAAACAGCAATGTTTCATAAATTTAAGCTGAATAAAGAAACTTAAGATGCGCAGAAGTCCCTAATTTATAAATATTTTTTTATAAAATTTAGAAAATGTCATTCCAAATATACATTTATATAATTATTATTATTATTTATTTATTTTTACAAAAAAATAAGCATTTTTTTTTTTTTTGTAGTTTATATGTTGTAAAGTACTCCCATTTTTTATGCATTTTATTTATCAAAGATTATTTTATTATTTTTGGTGCTTTAAAAGAAATCGAGATTAATCTAAGAATTTTTATACATATACTTTCTTTTTTCATTAAAAGTTTTTAATCCGTTAGTGTAAGTGTTAAATCTTAACGTCAAAACATGATGTCTGGAATTGTATTTTTTTTTTTTTGTACTTTAGTTTAATTAAAAGAGATTAAAGCTTTTTTAAGTTTAAAAATCTTACTTTTTATCATCTGAAAACAAAAATGTTATTTTATTTGTAACTGCTCATGTTTCTTTCAACAGTTTCTGAAATTTTGTCACTTTTTGTCTTCAATGTTATTTTATACTATTAGATTTGGACATTGTTTAAAATAATCTGGCAAATTGCAGATGTATTATATACATTTTTAGTCAGCAGCTTTGCTGCCAATTATAGCAATATTTTTCTAAGCTTTTTTTAAAAACAGAATTACTAAATATTAGCCATAATTGAACAGTACAATACAAACAGTATTTATAAATTCATAAAAGTGAACTAATTATTATTTTTTAAGTAAATCTCTATATAAATATTTGCTTTGTTTGTCGCTCTTTAGTACCCTATATGTATGTATACTCACAGATATATATATATTCAATCATATAATGACTTTTTTTTTCCAAAACTATTATTAGTATATAATTGATTATCTTATCTAAATTATATAAATTTATTTATTTTTTCCTTAGGTAGAGATATGGATGCCGTTCTACATGAACGGTGATATCACGTGACAGGAAATTTTTGAGTGGTGAATAATCCAATCCTACCTATGCCGTACATCGCTGACGAGGAGGTCAGGTATCTGCAGATGCCGACGGTTGGCAGGAATGATGAAGACGATTTACCTGATCAAGATGGTAAGGCATTTTTTCTTCTTAAATAAATCTATTATATTTGTATGTATATATGTATTAGCTACCTTGATAAATATGTGCATATTATATGGACGAGTGTGCCCACCCATGTATGCATAATAAATAGATTCATTTATGTTAGAATAGGAAGAATAGGATCATCTTCATTCCATTTCTTTCTTTTATCTTTGTTTTTAGTCATTTTCTATAAATTTTGATTACTGAAATCCTTTTAACCTAATTATTGTTACATACTTAATTTGAGAAGATAATCAATAAAGTAAATGTTGAAGTTTATTTTTAAAAGTTTTAAAATTAATAATTTTATCATATTGAATGAAATTGCTATTAGATTTTTAAAATATAAAACATTTATAAAAAAGCGGTTCTCTTTTATATAGCTAGTTAATGGAAAATCTAGTATAAGTTTAAAATTTATTTTATAAAAAGTCAAAATACATAGGATAAATGAATTTTAGACAAGGTATGTAAAATCATTGGATAAGGATATAAATGAAGTTATATATAGAATTAGACAAAAGTAGCAAAATGATTCAATGATAACTCTGCAAGAGATCTTTGAATACAGTTTGAAATCTAAATGAAAAATGTATTTTATTTTTATACTTAGTAATATTTTTTAGGCATTGCTGCATTTAACAACTAAAGTAGATTCTACATAATGTTATCATCATTCATTTCGTAAAGGGATGAAGTAGATTGCTTGAATTTGAAAATATTTTTAAATCATTTAGCTAATAGTTTCTCTATTATTGGGTTAAAATTCAGTCTGAAAATTGAGTGAGAAAGAATATAAAACTAGAAATTAATTCATATATGATAAAGATGCAATTAGATGGAGATAAAGGTTTGTTGATGTCTATTGCCATGAAAATATACTGATTTTCAAGCCTTTTTGGAGAGGAAAATTTTGATTTTAAAATTATATAAACTTATTTTTTAATGTTACTTTAATCTTGAAAATGAAAAGAAACTTATCTGATAGCTATAAAAAACTAAACTGCTTAATAGAAAAAAAAAAAACAAAACAAGCATTACTTGTTATTTACTTAGAGTAACCACAGCTATTTCAGATGGATAGTTTACATTGAAAATCATAATTTAAAGTAAAATTCTCAAAATAGAGGCAAACATATTTTTCAAAAATAGCAAATTTTAAATAGTATTTTGTTTCAAAATGAATGCACCCAAACTGAAGGAAACAAAGTAGTCAGGAAATGGAGTAGAAAAGATTAATCTTTGATGAACTATAGCTGTAACTGAGAAGTAAGATTACTTTATAACCAATATTGTTTTGTTTATATGCACATGACAAAATACAACCTCTGAAACATAAGGGTTTCAATTTAGAATATAAATTTAACATATTTTTCACAATAAGTTTAACATTATGGTTCTCTTCATTATAGGAAGAGATACTGCAATATTTCTTAGTAACAAGAAATAAATAGTATTTATTAAATAAATGCAATAATTTTATTATGCTAATAGAGGGGAAAGTGACCAATACCATTGCATCAATGAGTTTGTAGAAGACAAAGTATTGAATGCCAAGTCAACATATACTATTATGAATGAAGTTTATTTAATTTGAAGAATATAGAAAATTTAAATTTAATTTAGTATATAGTCCATATTTACTCCAAAATATCAGCATGAGATTATTAAATTTTATATGTTTATTCAATTTTTTTTTTCGATAATAAGCTCTGTTTCAAGAAAGTCCAACTGGCTACTTCATTACAATAGAGTGTTCAACATTTTGACATCATTGAGACACTTTGGAAAAAGATGTCTTGGGTCACATATGAATTACACAAATATTATTGAAAGCTGCTAAGCAAAAAAAAAAGGTCTGTGTCTAATTCATCACCATAAACAAGCAAAAAAGTCCTCACATAAGAATCTTAATTATGGAGCAGCCTGTTTGGAGAGTATTTTAAAATCATCAAGCAAGTTTCAAGTTTGTGATTATTAATATAGAAAATGAATATTTCTAAGTAATAAAACATCATTGATATTTTTTTTTATTATAAAAGTAAAAGAAAAAATGACAAAATAAAACTAGTAGGATATTTCACATTATATTTTATAGCATACCTATATTTATTTTAGTCACACTTAATTTCAAAAAAATCTAAATAAATTTAAATAAAGTTAGATTTTGTGTTGGGCCATATCCATAGCCATCCTAGGCTCCATGTAATATATGGACCTTGGGTTGGATACTTCTGATTTAGAATTTTCTGCTAAAGAAGCTTTCTGGAATGATATGGAAAAATTATAGATTAGAAAAACTGAATTTAACTTGGTGAAATCATCACTGAAAAAGATGATGATATTATTTGGTTTAATATTATTTGACAAGAATGATTTTTTGGTAGATAATTTTTTAAACTTGATGGATTTAATCAATCAGATCCTCGTAGGTGTAATTGGGGTGTTATAAGGCTCATTGATTCTCAGAATAGTTCAAGATTTGAAATATATATCTTTGCAAGAATAGAAGTTTTAGCTTTCAAAATCTACAGTCTGATCTTGAATTATTGTTGAGCATGTATTATTCTTTGAGAAGTATAGACCCTATATTAAATGTATCTTAGAATTTAATTTTAGGATGTCAATCATTTTAGTAAATTATAGATATTTTAATAGATTAATATCAGATCTATTGGAAAACTTCTCTTTAATTTTATTAAATTATGTTAATGCATTTTTTGTTTATTAGATTATAATAATTATATGGTCTTACATGTGATTAACAAACTAGGAATATAGTGTGATCTTTATATAATTATTTTAAAAAGTGTTCTTGCTTATTCTATTGAATTTCTGTATAAGTGCATGTATGGGATTTGTATGTGTGATGCATATGAACTAACTATTAATTGATTGTAGAGATATAAAATCATTGTTTTTCAATCTTAGAATTTTTCTGGACCAGGTTTTTATTTTCATTTTATTTTGATGAATTGCAATTATGCTTATTTATCTTTCTTTATCAATGAAATTATCTTGCATATAGCACATGAAAAGTATTTTTTAATCACTCTGTGTATATATGTATTAACTGAAGGGATAATTGTATGTTTATCACATTAATGCAGTGCCCTTCCTGAATTAAAGTTATATATGTAATAAATAAAAGCAGACAATTTTTTATTCATTTTTCCAAGTGGTTATCTGGATATAAGATAGCTAATAACATTAACATAAGTTAAATTTAAATCAGTGAAAATGTCATGCAGCCTCATTCAAATTGACTTATAATATAATTAACAAAGGAAAAGTTAAATACTATTAATTTTAATAACCTTGTAAACAAACAGCAAATTATTAAGTTTGAATGAGGCTAAGTGGATATCACTGCCAGGATTATTGTCAAGTCTAACATCCATATAAGAGCTCCAAAAATGAATGAAAGATAGTTTTTATACTGGAGAGTCTTGAATTCATCTAACCAGGATTTAGAAGTTGGGAGAATATTTCTCTCACTAATATTACATATTATTTTGTGCTGTTTAATTTAATCACATATATGTATGTTTTGAGATTATCTCATTGCAAATGTTTATATATAATTAAAGTGCTCTCTAGTATCAACACATAACATTATATTTTAAAAGCAAAAGAGATATCTCTTTACTTTTTTTTCTCCTTCAAAGAGTTATCTCTTTTGTTATTTTAAAATATATTATCATGTGCTGATGCTAAAGGGCACTTTAATTATATATAAATAGTTGCAATGAGATAATCTCAATACATTACATGAAAATATTTAGCACAGTAAATTTTTATTTATTACACACACATATATATATCTTGGATTTATTATTGAATCTTAAGTTTCAATTTTTTTATATACATATGAAGACCAAACTTCTTCTATCACGATACTGGTATTATAAAGCATTCACATTTTATATATTAGAAGGTTGATTCTTATTTACATATAATACTTTTTTTTTTCAAACTCTACTTAGGATTAATTACTGGCTACATTATTGACTAATACACATCATAATTTGAATTGCAGGCCATTCACAAAATTTTAATGTTTATAAGAAGCAATTTATTAATAGTTATTTATACAATTGATTTTTAAAATGCTATAAATGACATTTTGAGATTAAGTTCAAAAATTAATTTAATTCTTTTTATCTTGAATGATAATTATTATGTGATAGCTCATTTATTCTTACTAATCTTAAATAACATTATTTTTGTATTATACTTAATATAGTATTTATTGTGCATTTTTGCTTTTTATGTCTACATATTGTAACAAGCACAGACTACGTTACATTGTGTTTTTATTATTAAACATGAAATTAAAATAAAAAGTTCGCATTTAAAAATTTTCTTTAAGAATTAAAAATTGAAATTAAATATCATCTTAAACTCGTATATATAAATCGCACAGATAAAAAAAAAAAAAAATTATTAAACGAAAACTTTATTAAAGAAAAAGTGTTTTAAAACTAAATTTTCAGTAGAGATTTAAAGATAAAAATATATCTTTAAGTTTGAAAACACATTAATTAATCAGAAATGGAAATGATTGTTTTAATTAGAAATGTAAACTAGCCTTGGGCATTTAAATGTAAAAACATCGGTCAGATAGGAAAACAATAGAAACAAATAGCCAATGAATGAAAAACAATGGAATCAGACCTCAGCGAAAGGACCATATCATCATCATGACGTAACGTCCATTGGATCCTTCAAATTAATATAAAAGGACAAGTTTGAAAATTATTAATTGATTATTATTGAGAGAGGACAGATATGTGTTAGTGCAAAAGTGAAGGAGAAGGGATTGAAAAGATGCACTCTTCAATCCCTTCAGTTTTGCTAAGAAAGAAAGAGAAATGAAGTACCGTTTTTCTACATTGAGGACCAGTTAAAGCAAAAACCTCCGGATGGATAAATAAATCGGCCAACAGAATACCAATCTTAGGATGGTATGGGAATTCACATTCATGGCAAGCAACGGACAAAGATGAACTGTTTTAAACCGTAAGAACTTTATAAATAATGAACATTAAATTAAAACTTTCCATATTTAAATGATTGCAATATTATCCTATCTGACCAACTTAATTTATTAATAATGTTATTTGATGTATTTCTTTTTTTATATATATATATTTAAAATCATTTCCATTTATTTATTTATTTATTTATTTTTTGTTCTTTAAGCTTTATCATGATTTTTGTTTTTCATTAAATTAATTATATAAATGTTAAACTTAAGTCGGGCATGAATGGCTGTATAGATTTGTAAAGTTATATTAGGGGAGGGTAATCTTAGGTTATTTGTGTCGTAGTTGAATTGAGTCAATGGATGGGATATATTGGTGTGATTAGTAGGTGTAATATCTGATTCGCTATGGGCAGAATCGTTTCATACGCCGCCCTCACCCGTTTGCCTATGGAAGGAATTATAAGATGGAGAACGCAGTTCCTTTCTATGGAGTTTTTTTTTTTTATTGCTCTTCTTGTCAGATAGATGTAATATTCCTATTTGATGAGAGGCAATTTCTTCTCTTAACTTTTTGGTGCTGCCGTATTTCGTATTACATTGAATGCATCGATATATCAGATAAATTGATGCCAGTTTTGGCTGCGAACCTTTAGCCTAAGGTTAAATAGGGATAGAATGTTTTATTTTCAAATGCAAATCTATGTAGTTTATTCATACTCGACACTAAATAAAAATGCATTAAATTTAAGTTGTTTATAGATGCTTGCATGGATTGGTTATCGGTTAAGTATGTTTTGGGTTTTCATATTTGATGAAAATATATAGACATTCGATAAGTAATGATACCTTACGGTGAGTATCTAAAATGTATTTATTCAGATGTCTTTTAAGTTATTGGTGACAATGCAAGTATCTTATGGTGAATACTATTGGGTTGCTTATAAATTTCCCTCTGCAATTGTCAGTATCAATGATTTTATATTTTGATCGTTTATGTTTATTTTGAAATGTTTTTAACCGTTGTAATCCAAGTAACCGATCTATACTCAACATTATTAAAACAAATTTTTATAATTCCATCTGTGCGAACTTAATTAAAATGTAAACTTATAATATAATAGAAATTAAAATGTAAATTAAAATCTAAAGTAAAGTTAAAAATAATGTTGAATGTTAAAATGTAAACTGATACTAAAACAATTTTAAATCTTATATATATATATATGCGTAAATAAATTTTTGTATGTTAATTACTGGCAGTGGCTTATTTTATTTTTTTTTAATGTTGAAATATAATTAGATAAGATATGATATTATTAAATCTCTGCTACTCCCTGAGCTAGTGACTTGGGCTAATGACTGGAATCAAAATTTAAAAAAAAAAAAAAAAAATTTTTTTTTTTTTACTTATGTATCTGCCTACTTTATAAATTTTTCTAGGTTCAAATACCTAGATGGCGCCCTGTAGTGCAGATTACGGTAAGCCATTCTCTGGATCATTACAATATATTGAATATCATTATATTTATATGAATGTAGAAAATCAAAGGCTATATTAATTGCTTATCTGATCTGCAGTATGCAATAATAAAATTGAATACAATTGAAACTTAATACTATGAGATAGGCAAGCAAAATTTGGTAAGTAAATAATTCCATATGTGGAATGTATAATTTTATTTAACATAGATTAATAAACTTGTAAATAATAAATTTGTAAAGAGCACACTCATTACTTAAGTAATATATATTAAGGCTATAACTTTTAAGACTATAAATCTAAACACAAGATTAACGACTTTAAAAAACAAGATTAATAAAGTAATTTCAATAATTAGATAAATATTTCTAAATATATATATAATCAAACTACTAATGAATATATCATAAAAATAATTATACATTTTATATACAAAATGAATACTAAGATTTATAAGTTTTGCAGTTTATGATTTACATATCCAGTTTGCTTATATATTTAACACAATAGTAATGTAGGCCATTTAGTATT
The DNA here is from genome assembly GCA_028023455.1 of Epiperipatus broadwayi. Classification (NCBI taxonomy): domain Eukaryota; kingdom Metazoa; phylum Onychophora; class Udeonychophora; order Euonychophora; family Peripatidae; genus Epiperipatus; species Epiperipatus broadwayi. The sequence goes on from JAQFVV010006231.1 coordinate 5,573,066, forward strand.
TATCTATATTTATTTTTTCATTTTGGAAAACAGATATCTCTTTTTTTCCATTTTGCTTTTTATCTATTTCTCCTAAATTTATCCCAAACAGAATCTGAAATAAGCCATTTAATGTTGCAAGGCAGTAATGAGAATTCACCTATAAACATATTACATCAAGCCAATAAACATCACATGATCACCATTTTTTATGCTTGCTTATAACTTTTATTAAAACAGGCAAAACTCTCCATACAGTATTGCCACTTGGTGCAAGTCAGAGTAATAACAGTTATAAGCAAGTATAAGAAATGAAGATCATGTGATATTTATTGGCTTAAAACCAATTCTGCCTAATAAAATAGTGGTGGCTATGGTTATTAAAGAACCAAAGATACCAAAATGTATAGGTACTGAACTGAGTTCAGACCTATATGACTATATAAGCTAATGAGCTTGGATTGAAAATATTATTGTGTTTTCAATTTAGGACTCATAGTTTTGTAGTTAAATAGAGATAAAAGGTGGCTGCTGGAGGGTTGCATTAGATCCTAAGATTTAGATGCAATGCTTTCAGATCCAAGGCTCTTCACTGACGAAGGCCACAAGCCAGAAACTAATCTGGGAATATTGGATGAGTAGGCACTACATGGGGATTTTATGTACAAGCCTTCTGGCATTCATTGATTACTCTGTCTTGCACCAAGTGGCAATACTGTATGGAGAGTTTTGCCTGTTTTAATAACATATTACATTACTTGTAATTGAGCTCTAAATATGAGAAACAAAAAAAATTTCTTTAAAGCTTTAGCAAGTCATGACAAACTGCTATCAACAATGAACACTTTATCTATTGCCTAGTTATCCATATCTATCTTTAGGAAATAATGTACACTTTAGAAAATGATAAAGTTTATTGTTGCACAGAGAGTATATGTTACTTTTATAAAAAAAACATTGATTGCTAAAATAATATTTTTATAATAATCTTGTAGATTTGTTACAGACCATTTTATAAAACTATTTAGTACATATGCATTGAGTACAGTATCAAATTAATAATACTGTTTTATCTATTTTGACTATATAAAATAAGAATATGATTAATTTAAGTTTTTAATGCTTAGTGGTCATGGTTTTTTAAACTAAGAAATTAGATGTGCTTGTCATTGCATTATCTGAGCATCAGCAGTTCTGTTGATGTCAAGTCTAAACGGTTTGACAAGACAAAGATAAAGCATTTTGAAATTGTTATATTCTCCAAAAGTTTTACAGTAAGATAAACATTGTAAAAAAATATTAATGGTATTGAAAAAAATTAAGCAGAAGATATTGTAATTTATATTAAAAACTAAACAACAAATAATGTTGTTTTTAGTAAAAAAAATCATATCATGATTTAAGTAGATTTAAAAATAAAACAGTGTTCAGATCAATTAATATTTTCTGAATCAGATTTTATCTTTAACTTTATTTTAAAAAATATGTTCACAAAAATTTATTTACCGTATTCTAATTACTATTGTAATTGTTGGTAAGAGTGTGTCCATGTAAATTAAATTTAAAAAAAATTACTTAACTAAATCATCTATTCATTGTCTGATTACTGCCAAAGGTAATGGTAACCTTCATAATTTTGTCTGAATGGTGGAAGTTGTCAAATTGTAATAAACTTTTTTTTTATTATAGTTCTTATACCGGTAAACAATTTTTTTATAACATTGCACTGATTCAGATGAGTCCAAATTGAAGTTGTTAATTAAATACATATAAAAAAAAAATACAGGAACATGAAATTCATGTATGAAAAATAGCACCAGCATTTTTGATAAAGCAACGAAATGATATGAAAAAGAATTACATTAAAAAGTGATCAAATGGGGCTTTATTGCTTGGGAGGTCATAAGAAATTTGAGTACAGGAAGTGACAGAGCTGAGCATAATCTGTGACCTTAGACTTCTGATCTCTCTATCATTGCACCAAACCATATAGGGTAAAAAATTTGCTGATAGAATAAAAAAGAGTTTAAGAACTACCATTTTTGAATATATATTTTATTTGATTTCTATTAAGTATTTAATATAACCATTTTGTTCAGATAAGATAAGTAATAAAATAAAATAATCATCTTTATTTATATTGTGAAAATAATTACAATAGGGGTGGGGAGGATCATATGAATTAGATTATATATTATTTAAAAAAAGAAATGTAAACAGAAAAAATTATATTAATTATAAAATTTTCCTTTTATATAATATATATAAAAAAGTCATAAATAAAATACATTTGGAATGTTACAGGTAATGTGATAAGACTTCCTGTGGATGTATAAATATTATTATTGGTCTTTCTCCGTTATCTGCTATACATTGATATTAACTTATATAATTATAATTAATAACACTTTTCTTCAAATAATTTTATTTCTTTTGCAGTTTTGATTGTCTAGCAGTTTCAGAATTATAAAATATTTAAATATATACGACTACATAGTCATGAAATATTTTACTATAATTGTATCTCAATATATATAATTCATATTTTAATTGCAATTGTACAGACATTGATATACTTCATATTTATTCATCTTCAAATTATATTTTATTGTTTTATTTAATATTTAAAATATATTATTCTTTAACTTCTATATACTTATATATTATATTAATTTTATTAATTTTTACTTTCATATATATTTAAATTATTAATTAAATTAAATTATTCAATTAAACCCGTTAAAATTTAAATATATGTGCTTAAATTATGCATTACTTAATTTTAATTTTTTATGTTTTTATTTATTACTTTCTATTAGCTGCAAACTTCATCAACTGACAGCTAATAAAAGATAATGATTAAAAATATAAAAAATTTAAATTAAATAATGCATGATTTAAGTAAATAAATTTAAATTTTAAAGGGGTTGACTGAATACTTTAATGATTTAATAATTGATATATATATAAAGGTAATAATTAGTAAAATTAATATAAAAAAAGTTAAAAAATAATATATTTTAAATACTAAATAAAACAATAAAATATAATTTTAAAATGAATGAATTTTAAGACAAATAATTATGAAATATATTAATATTTGTATATATTATACATATTTAGATATAGTTATAGTAAAATATTTTGTTTCTATATAGTTATATATTTTTAAATATATTGGACCATAAATAAAGGTGAGATTCTACCTTTATTGTTAAAACATGGTTGCCCTGACAACAGATTGAGATTGTTATTGATATTCGGATTGTCCGAGTATTGACTGATTTCTATGAATTTATATATTTTGTAGCTATGAAAAACACTACTAGACAGTTGAAACTATAAGGAAATAAAATTATTTGAAAAAAATTCTTGCATTGTATAAAGTAATAAAAGAAAAATGTTATTAATTATGATTATAGATGTGTAAATATCAGGTGAGAGTTTGGATCTCAGTGATTTTATTATTAAAAAGATTGAGTTTATGATATATAGAATTAAGCAAAGATGGCATTTAAAAAACCCCAAATTAAAAGTTATATATTGTGCTTTTGATGTTGAAGAAGTGTCTCATTAAATCTAATTTTTTTCAGAGTAGTCATGGGATAGTGTTTGAATATGTGGATGTTGTTATAATTTTTCTGTACAGTCAAATTACAATGCTAGGGAAAAGGAAGGAATCAATGATTTCATTTCTACCATATCATATTTAATGGACAAATGACAAACATATTTTTAAAGATCCCTTATCTAGATAGAAACTATTAATTTTAAGATTTATTTGGACTTCAGATACTAATGATTGTATTTCTGAATGTCTTGCTTATTAATCAGACATTTCTAAGAAAATGCTAAATAGTAAATATTCTAAAACTTGATCCTATCTGAAAACGAAGATGGAATAATATTTTGTAAACTTACTGATGGATAAAATTATATTATATAGATATAGCTAAGTATCCATAGGTGAAGTAAGTAGTCTTTGGTTAACAAATAAGAAAATTGTGTAACACATTGATTGATCTTAAGAAAAAAAGAGATATTGAATGCAAAGATAGGCTATCATATTTTATATATTTTTGCTTCTTATTGATCAAAGTGTCTATTATATTTTTTTCCAGAATAATTCAGTGCATAGGGAATTTATGTGCATTTAATAAAAGAAGTGTATTATTTAAGGAAATCATAACATAAAGATAAAGATAAGCTTATATATAGATAATAATAATTATGTTTGCATATTAAATCTTAGCACTGTAGAGGATACTTGGCAGGGTAATATAAAAATTTGATAAATGAATCAGTGAAAAGTGGGGTAGTTTAATTGGACAGTACCTTCTATACAGATGATTTGCTTTTATTAAATTGAAGACAATATTCATTGATCTAATATAGTGAGAAGTTTGGAAGATATTTTTTGATGGGAATCTTCCACGTAAGAAATGTCCTTTATAGATTCATTATTGGAGAGATTTTTAATCTTGATAAATCACATTTAATGTGCACTAGGAGAGACTGATTTGTGCTATAAAAATTAATGAGCTCCAGGAGATCCCGTGGAGGGGAATTATGTAGGTCAGGTATACAGAATATTTTGCCATGTATATTTGGTAGTTTATAAATAAATTTGTTAATAGCAAAGGGTATACAAGTGTTGCATTTTTGAAATCGATGGAAGATTTTGAATAGAAACAATATAGAATAAATCATTATTTGTGACTTTTTCCTTTATTTGACCAATCATCTTCTAAATAAGATCTTTTCTGATTATGTCAGTGGTTTTTTTTATAAGATTGAGTGGCAGAAAAGTTATGGAAAGATATTGATTTTATTTTTAATGAATGATTATTATCTTAATGAAAAATAGAGTAATGGAAATGAATTTTAGATTATTGAATTTGGATGGAAGTGTTTTCTAGAAAAATAACTATGGATACTGAATACTATTTATCATTTGTTTTAAAGTCAGTAGAGAGAACTTTGAATAAATTAAAAATGATGGGGATGATAAAATGTTTTAAATATGAACATATAAATTTGGGATAGCATGTTTTCCTGGAAGAATACAGTTTGGAAACAAACTTATTTTTGAGAGCAGTTTTTTATTTAATAATTCCAAGTTACTCTAAATAGAAATTAAAAACAAATGATGAACTTTGAGAATAGAATGGGGGGGGGGGTAGATATAGGAATAATGCTTCACCAGTGATTAGAATGACATTTTAAATATAAGCTGAGAGTGTAAGTTTTTGTCTTTATGTAGCTTCTTGACTAATTGTGCAAATTAATTAGGAATTTTTTTGGGGATAGATTGTCAGTTACTATTTGTTATTAGTTTTTTGAAACTTGTAAATGTTGTTTTAAAGACCTTAATAATGTAAAGATGAGTTCTGTTTACAGTTTGACATGGAGCATGTCTAATTCTTTTAATGATCCTGTGGATAATTAGTGATATTATTAAATGAATACATGGCTACTACAGCTCTAGCATTAAAAGTTTTTTTTTTTTTTTTAATGTAGATGTAAATTTTATAGAGAACTATTTAAGAGGTAGTTGTTATTATATTTCATTGTAGGTTGTACATACGGTTTCAATTATTAAATTAGTAAATCAGATATTTAATATAATTCAGTTAATAACAATAATAAGTGGTCAAATAATGGTAATAATCAAAGTAAATAATATAAAGAAGTTAACAAAAAAATTTCTTTATATTACATACATACTCAGCTTTATTACAGTAAAATTCAAAATAAATAATTTGTAATTGCATGAAAAATAATTAAATCTTTTCTGTGCATATATATATAGTTTGAAATTGTTGATATTGGGATTGTCTAAGTGTTGATTGGCTTTTAATGATTACTTATAAATCTATTTAGCCTTGAGCATTATTACTCTTATTATTTAAGAATTATAATTGCAGTTTTTTTTTTTTTTTAATATGTCAAAGCGTTGACGGAAAGCGAAGCGAACCTGGGCCAGCTACTTGGAAGGCAGCTATGCTAACCGCTAAACCACCAACGCTTGACTATAGGAAGGCAGCTATGCTAACCGCTAAGCCACCAACGCTTGACTATAATTGCAGTTTATATTGTTATAATTGACTATATATATATTAGTTCTACATTCAGAATAGGTTGCATTTACCTGTTTAATTAAAGAGGTTTATTTACACTTCTTTGTATCAATAATTTCAATCTCTGTGGTCAAGTTGCAATCTTTAGTGTCTATATAAATGTATTCGACCATTAATAAAGGTGGGATTTCACCTTTATTGTTAAAAGGAGGTTGCCTTGACAATAAATAGTTTGAAATTGTTGATTGTTATTGATAATGGGATTTTCTAGTGTTAACTGACTTAATGATATATATATATATATTATAATTATGACTAGTGTTGAAGCATATATTTTTAACATTTGAATAATCATTTTAAAATTTTATATATTTAATTATAATTTTACTCATATATTAGCAAAACACTATGTTTTCCCCAATAATCTTGCATAAAAACACATAATTAATTATAATGTTTTCTTATGATAAAAAGATTAATTTGTTGTCATAGATTCAAAATATATTATAAACTTTAAATATCTTACTTAAAATAATAATTCCAAAATAGAAAATCAAATGTAGTTAATGAATAAATGTTTAAATAAACATATTATTGATTAAAGACAAGAACCTATGTGTGAATGTGGTCGGTAAGCTATTTATTAATAAATGCAACACAATTGGACCCTCCACTCCCCACTAAAAACATCGCTTGGTTATCATTTTTTAATGTTTACACAAGTTGTTAAAACAGTAGCAATATATATTTAATAGGATTATCTACACAACTTCTAGCATCATATTAGAGCTTACACTAGGTGGCACTATTACATAGAAAAAGTTTTGCTACAACATAGTTGCCATGCTTTTTATTTTGCTAAAGATTGTAAACAATTTCTCAATTATTGTAATCATAGTTTTTAAACTCCAGTTAAACACTAATGATTACTAGTGTACTTGAAAGTTAAAAGTTTTTGATTCAAAGCTCAAATTTCTACTTATAATGCTTGAACATCCAATGAATGATTAATCATTCAATTATTTTTTAAAATTTTTATTACTTGAAATGATGTAGATGTTTTATTGAAATTACAAACATGATAATAAAACAAAACAAAAATATATTCTTTGCAATATAATAAACATTTTTATTATATTTTTTTAAGTAAAAAATATTTATATATATTTTCCTAGCACTTGTCTAAATTTTATCAAAAACTGTACTAATTGAAATGATGTCAACAATCTGTTGTAATTTTGAACACGTGATAAAAGTAAAGCAAATAAAATAATATATTTTGACTAATATAATATTTGTTTGTTTTTTTTAAGTCCACTTTATTAAATTGTCTAAGTTTTTTTTAATTATCTACTGAATAAAAATTTCAATTTTTTTTTGTCATATGACCCTTCCCCCCATATTTCTTAAAAGGATATTATAAGAACAAGCATAATTCATAAGAAAATAATAGGCATGCACATACTACTGTATGGTATTTTACAAGCTTTTTTTATTTATTAATATTTTGTACAATGCATATTTTAAAAAAATATATAATAAAAACCAATACATTAGTAGATGTATCTGACAAAGTACACATAGTCATTATTTTTTAAATCATTGTAATCATTTTCTAATTAGTTGAAGGTTTTATGGTAAAAGTTTATGTAAAGAATTTCCATATAAGGTAGTAAGATTATATAACATATATCCTGAGAGAAGATATGAAGTTTGTAATATTGATAAAGGTCTTCTTAAGAAGAACATTTATCTGATAAGTAATTGATATCTATAACAGTGTATGCTTGCTAAAATGTTTACTTTCAAATTATAGAATCATCCTATCAATATTATTGCCATTACTAAATGTAATTGTTTAATTTTTGAAAAAAGAAATACATGCATAAAAAAAGAAAACTAAACTATGTTTATTTTGTAGTCAAAACAAAAATTAAAGATTTTTTTTAAACACTATAATAATAATTGTTATTACTTAAAAATTTTAAATTATTTTTTAATATTATATATACTTTTTTTTTTTTGTAGAAAAATTGTTCTTTTAAAATTTATAAAAAAAAAAGAAGATGGTGGTTGCATGCAGCAACTGTTTACTTATTTTTTATCTTATCATTACTTGTTTATGAATGATTATTAATAATGATGATGATATATGTCTATATAGATATTGAATTTCTTGTATTTATTGCATTTTTTTAAACTGCGATATCTTCAAGTTTAAATTAACCCACAACAGCTACAATATAGTTTAGTCACATGAATATTACAAGCAGTATCTCATATCATTCTTTTTATATATATAAAAATATAGTTTCAAATATGATTTTTTTTAATCATAAGCATTATTTATAATATGTTTTAAAATGTTTATATAAATAACTGTAGCCATAAAATCATGATAATGAAGAATTAAAATTACTTTTGTTTAACTAGATTCAGTTGGTTTCTCTCTTATGATCAGTTATTATAATGAGATAAATTTGCTTTTTAATATTATTACCATGAATAAGTTTTAGAATATTTATTTTAAAAAGTAACAAAAATGATCATTTCAAAAGATGATAAATTTAGATTATAAGCAGTATGAGATATCACTCTGTCTGATTAAGAAGGACAAATTGAAACTAATTTGATTTTTGAAAAATTGATGTATACTTACGAAGGTACTGAAAGAGTTAACTGCTAAATGTAAAAAATAATATAAAATATAGGGCATTTGAAAATTGATACTGGTATCACATACTCTGTAGCCACTAGGGATTAAAAATAACAACTTGTTTACATGGGAAACAATCTGAATTTATATAAGCATGAATGAGATTTTCAATGAAATGGAAGGCTGAAGAGTTGTGAGTTGGAATAGTTTAAAGCCTGTCCATTAAAGTATGAAGATTGGCTATCTTAATATAAAGCTGAGCACTGATTATATATACGTGTGAGGATAGTAATCTAGATTAACTGATGATTGCTGGTTTAGCATGAAATATGTATATTGGTGATTATTTATCTTTTCAACATGTGTGTGATCAGGTGGGTCAGCAATATGAGATGGCACTGAGTAGTAGATCATGTGAAAATCTGAGTTCGAATCTCTCATATATTACACATATAAATGCAGTTTTAAGCCTGTACAATGTATTAATAAGCATGAGTGATAAATGCTTTTTTTAAATCTAATGTTTGTCATTAAGGAAGGCCTTTAGTTAAAAACTAATTTGGAGAACAGATTGGCATTACTGTCTTGTATACACAGATTATTTATGTTTACATAGATGACTCTAATGTTGAATGATGTAAATAGTATTATTGCTCTTATTGCAGGTATTAAATCTAAGTTAGGAGAATCAGATATTATTTTGATGCAAATAATGAAATGCATTCTAAATGAAACAATTTTCACTATAAATACTTAAATTTCCTTGTCATAAAGTAAACTAAAAGAAACTTGTGTGATTTATTCTCAGGCTACTATATTTGATGATTTTGGTAGAACAATGCATAATAAGTTCACAAAAAATCAAATGCATGTGGACTACTGTCAATTTAAAATTTCTGGTTTGAGATTTTTTTGAATTTCAAGAATAAATCTTTTATCTCCTTATTGGAAAGTCAATTCTATTAAGATTGTTGTTTTAAAAAATCATCTTAAACCAATTAGCTTATTAATTTTATTAAATGTTAAATTTATGTGTGCACAAACTAATTTATTTGTTGCAAAATAGTTGAAAATCGCTTTTGAAATTTTGTTACTAGTGTTTGCATAATAGCTATACAGATTAATGGTATATACCTATATAAAAGTATATATATATTGAGTTTAATAATTTTTTTTTTTTTTATCAAGTGTGAACAATTTCAACGTAAAATATGTGTGCAAAAATTTACTATAGTAAACACTATTAATGCATTATTTTTACCATGCATGGAATACTGAATCATGCATGTGAGCATCTTAGAACATTGTTTGGCAACTATTTTTATTTTAAGATGTTTGATAAAGTAATTCAATATTTTTAAACTGGTTATTAAAAGAATCTAATAGTTATATTTGAAAATTAAAATTGTATTCAAATTTTTCTTTTTGTCTTCATTGGCAAAAAGGAAATTAGAATTGGATTGATAATTTAATTAAAGTTAATTTGTTAAATATTCGTTTCCTTTTTTATCTTCTGATTTAGATCGATAGTTCTTCCACTTTATTTGTCTATTGATTTTCAGTATTTTTTTGTTCACCTTCAAATTAGAATTTAATTATTTTTTTTAATTAAAATAATATATATATTTTAAACTTTACTTTTTTTATTATTATTTTAAAAAAAAAGAGAAATGTATGTGTATATATGTATTAAATAGAAGGGTTGAACTTAGGTTTTCAGCCTATCATTTAAGAACTGATACACACGATCACACACACGCACACGTGAAAAATATAAATGATCCCCAATATGCGTATATCGTGCTGAACTACCGCTCGTCAGTTGGCCAGATCATAATCTCCCACACATATATACAGCCAACGCTCGGTTTATTTTATTTTTATGCTTGTGAAAATATATATCTAGTAAAGCCCAGATCTGTTATCTGATATTTTAGTTTAAATTAGCTATTTTTATCTTTTATAATAATAATTCATGATTTTAATTTTATTCTAATCTATTAATTAAATAGCTAATACACATTTAAGTATATAATGTAATGCATATATTACTTTAATTTTGCTACATTAATATATTGTATTTTTAAAATATACAAAAAAAAAAAAAAAGAAAAAGAAAAGCTGCATAATTAATTGTCTTGATAGATTTAATTTTGTGTTTCTCTTTACTTTTTTTAGTTAGCTGTCCAACTGCTCTAATTAGTCACGATTTTTTTTGTATCTTTTTCCATAAAATGGAAACTAAAAAAAAAAAGGAAGGGGTGTGTGTGACTTGTAGATAATATTTATTAAAAGAAATAAAAATAAATTTCAATCATTATATTTTTAAATAATTTTTTTTTCTTCTAATTACTAGATTATATAAATATTAGACAATTGAAATTAAAAATATATTTAAAAAAGATTTTAATTTATGTTATGCTTCCACTTAAAAATAAGTTTTTTTAATCTTTGATATATTATCTGATACTTTTTTTTTTTTTTTTTAAGTGTCATAGCATCGGCCGGGACGCGAACCCGCAAGCCGGGCGACTGCCTGCAAATGCAAGGCAGTCGCGCTGACCTCTCGACTACCAATGCAAGACTATTATCTGATACTTTTATTTATCAAATTCAACATCTGCCTTTAAGGCACCTCTATACTATCGATAACCCAATCAAATATTAAATGTAAATATTGGTAATAATTATTAATTTTAATATTTATTGGATTAATATTTAAAATAAATTCTGTATATTAAACACGCGTTTTTATATCTGTATAGAATTTTTATATAATATATAGAAATGATACAAAATAAAGATTTAGAAGGAATATATACATATGCAATCAATGAATTAATATAAACACAATAAGTGAACAAACAATCAACATCAGAAACAATAATCAGTAAAAATAAGTAATAAACATAGCATCACCTGCAAACAATGTTCCCATTAAGTTTTACTAACTATAGTGCACATTTTTTTTCGTCTGTGTGTTTTTTATTAAATCGAAATAATGTGGAGACATAAATCAAATAAAAAAATAAATTTAATAATATAGTTTAAATAATATGACTTATAATAATCTAAATTTATTATATATAGTAATAATAGTTTCATTAAAAAATGAAAAGTTTACTCTCATAAACCAATAAACCATATAAAGATAGAGAAAAGCATTCGTGTTAAATGAATGTATGTGATATACTGGAGAAAACTATACATTCGGCATATTCGATATCAGCAGATCGTTCCAAGGTCAAAGGTCGGAGTAAATATGTACGTCAAACGCAATCTGATCGTCAGTACACAAAAAGTTCTTTTTGAATTTTACTGTATGTGGATGTATCTTCTTCCTGTGATAATTTTTTAAACACAACACTGGAGCAACCATCATTAACAATCAAACAAAATATCTGCAAGTAAATAAAAAATCTGAATCCTTATTCAATAATCAATCTTTGTAACACTGGATTTAAAAGAAACAATATAAAATCTTAGGTTAATTATGAACAAATCAATTGTAAACTTAGGACATAATATTATAAAAGAATACTCATCAACATTTCTGTCACATTAAAATATTTGTAAAAGTTCTGAAATCATTATATCAATGCTGTTCATCATCAATAATCCAGGGCCACAGTATCACGACTATACTGCCCATCGATACTCTAATAATTATAATAAAACAGAGTGAATAGACTTTAAATGTGAGCTTCCTTATCTTAGCACCATCTAAATAATTCTACAAAGAATCACTTAAATGTCTACACACACATATATCATCTGCTGTTAGTCTGAATTAACTGTGGGATTACAAGAATTCTAGTTATTGAGAACAAGAGAAAATATACAATACTTAATCTATTCTAGTATTAAATAACTTGACTAGAATGATGATCAATGAATTTATTGATTAGAAATAATCATAATAAAAGAAACGAAAGTCTGATATATACTCTACAATACAAATAGATCATTCTGACTTTGATTATATACAAATATCAGAAAATATTTCAATACATTGAAAAAACAAGCAATAAAATTCACAGAAACATAAGCACACATATGTATGCATGGTAATAATTAATAAACCAATACATATTATTCCATTTTAACAAAATAAAATGCTTCATTGTTAAACATATATATAGATAGTAAACACTCACATATATTCTACTATAAAATATTTTATTTATTAATTTTAATTATCTTTACTTACAAAAAAAATATTTTGTGAACATTTTTAAAATTGTAAACAAAAGTTTTTAAGATAATGAAGTCTTACTTTTCTTTGCAAGTTTGCTTCATTTTTTTTTCCTTGTTTCTACTTGCAAATTTTAAATAAATTTTTTTCCATTTCTGTTTGTTAACTAGTTTTTAAATCATCTGTTTAAATTGTATTCAAAAGTTGTTTACCTTTAAATATTGTAATAAATGTTCCTCTTTTAAAAAAAAAAAAATCAAACTGAAAGGAAATGATTTGGGTGGAATTATATATTTTTCTTTGTGTTTTTTAGAACTATATTCACAATATACATATATTTTCTCAATAGTTGATTAAATTTTTTATATTTCCATAAATTCATTCATGAAACACATTTTATGTCATGTATATTTCCTTTATATGTGTTTCCATGAATATATTAAATATTACATGAATAAAATATAGCATTAAGTCTCAAGATGATTAAGTTAGCTTTCTATGTATATATTGCTGATATGATTTTTTAGTTATCTGATGTATGCTGGCAGTTCTCAACTTAGTTCAACTTTAATAATTTCCATATTCCATCTGGCCCATAGTTCACATATATTAGATTATGAAATCATGAAGAAACCACCCCACTTTACTTCTCCAGGGGTTCAATATTGATCAACTAGGAGATTAGCAACAACCTTCCTTTCTTTGAAGCTGACTTTCTGCACACTTCAATCTAATAATCAATTAATCTGAACCCATTTGCAGTATATATGACAGAATGTATAAACAGAGGGATTAACAGTATTTTAGTTTTTGAGTAATAAAAACAAGATAATAACTAAATTATTATTGTTCTGTTTTTAAATTTATATTTATCAAAATAAAATAAGTTTTAATTAAATTTTTTTTTAATATTCTAAGTAAAATGATATTATAGAATTAACTCTGTAATTAATGTATATTTAAAAAAAAAAAATCATTGTTTTAGACAAAGTATTTTTTTTCTTTGTTACATTAAAAGTTTAGATTTTTGTGAAAATCAGAAATAGCTACCTTTTTTATATTTGATTTTAAATAATTTGCAATACTTTAAAATATTAACTATTATTTCTTAATCAGTACCTCAATTATTCTAGACTTTATTTTAAATAATTATATATATATAAATTTGGTTGGAGTTTACCAAGAGCTTAGCACTTTTGATATGAAAGCATTAAGCTCAATTAAAAATATGTAAATTCTAAGATTTTCTTATCATAGCATCCCACCACTAGAAAGTCAATTTTAAGCTTTAAATATATGTGCGCAATACTATATTGGGTGCCATGAGATCAGTCCATTCAATATATATATATATGTGTGTGTGTGTGTGTGTGTGTGTGTAATTCACTATTCAATATAATTTCAAACAAATGAAAAAGAAAACACACTTCTATATTGTAATCAGAAATATAAAAATTACCAGTTAATTTTTTTATCCTTCTCTTATGGCTTAAAATGCAAAACTGTTTATATAGTAGTAGTTCATTTTTTTCCCTTTGCTTTTTTCAGATAATGCTCTATAAAATTTCTTCTATTTCTATGACTTGCAAGAGCAGTTATTTTTCTACTTTTTTAGTACCATCTATTATAAGCATGAATAATCTTTGGATACTAGATGGTATAATGCTATAAAATCTCCATCTCCCGATCAGTTTCTACTCTTCACCTTTTAAAGGTTAAGATGAATTTTAAGGCCCTTTATCATTTGATGCCATTGATTAATCAAGCTTACAATAGATGGCTCTTGAAGGAATGAAAATAATTACTTTTAAATGCTTACAAGTAAATATATGAGGATGTTGTATGGTATTGATGTTGGTATTTCCAAAACGTAATTACAAATTAGTAATTATTATTTAGCATCTTTATTAACATTGATATTTTATATCCAAAATTAAGAAAATAAATCTACATGGCTGTAAGATAACTTTGCTAAGCAGTATATCATTTTTTATGTATTCTATCAATACTTTGTCATAAGTATTCTTTTGTCAGTCATTAGCTTTGGTTATTTGTATCAAATATTTGCCATGGCAATCGGGGGACTTGGAAACAAATTTTGGACAAATTGTACATTTATAAAAAGATCCTTTGATTATATAAGCACTTAGAAAATTGAAGAAATAATTGTGATTTTATTTAAATGTATTAGATTTAAATCTTCTAATAATGGTTTTTATATACAAATAACAATAAACTCTGATGATAAATGGCCTTGTCATTATCATTTAAATATGGAATATTGAACTGTTATTGTGAATTTGAAGAAATATTTAAATCAGATTAAATAATGATTAATGCTTACATCATATTACATAAAGTGGAAGGGCATATATATAGAGCATAATGATATATGAATAGTCAAAGAAAAAAATATTGTAAATTTTTGCATTTCAGAAAATCATTAATAGGTTTCCAGAATGGCAGATTGTAGACTAAAATTCATGGTTTGCAGCTGAGTTCTATCACTTATGATTTTTGAATTTTTTATGACCTCCTGACAACAAAACATTTGATTACTTTATGGATTCAATGATGCAGGGTGTGGTGTTTTTCCATCATGAGATGAAATGCATAAATTCACACTATTTGTCTCCCATTTATTCATATTTTATGAGTTTTTTTTTATATATTTATTTATGTTTTATGTAATATAAGCAAATTACGATTTTTAGTTTAAACTATCATGTATTTGCATGATAAAATAATCTTTTTATACACTAACAAAAACTTTTATTTTAAAAAATGCTCCATTAATTTCAATAAATAAAATAATTCACACACCTAAATATCTTCTTTTTTTTAAATAAAACTTGATTTATTTTATGAACTATATTCCATAACATAAAATATTCCACCAACATTTTGACTATATCCTATTATAGTCATTTTTTAAGGCAAAACTAAAAAAAAATAATATAAAAATAATAGCACATTTAAATACAAATATTCCATATTTTTTATTATTTTGTTGTTTTTTTAAATGGATAAATATGAATATTTGTATTTATATGTATAGGTGTTATTTTTCTATATTTTTTTAGACTTGCATTGAAAAAATCTATAATAGGATATAGTTGAAACATTGGTGGAATATTTTATGTTATGGAATAATAGTTCATGTAATAAATCAAGTTTTATAAAGAAGAAGATAATACATTAAAGATCAGCCTTTTCAAGCTATTGTGCATGCACTTTTTACGAGTGTTAATAATAAATGAATACTTTCACTCCCAATACAAGATATAGTATTTAAGAAAGAATAAAATGAATCCACTTATTCTTTCCGACCCAAATGCTTATATATGGGCAAATCTTAAGTACTGTAAGTGAAAGTGTGAGGATAGACCACTCACTTTAAATTACTGTTTACGATGTCTGAATGAATGACATCGACAAAATTATCTAGAATTTACTAAACGTCACTCTCAAGTGAAACTTAAACATATGTAAATAAGCATTTATTTTTATAGTGCTGTGCTTTATAAATTGTAATACATTAAAGATCAGCCTTTTCAAGCTATTGTGCATGTGCTTTTTACAAGTGTTAATAATAAATGAATACTTTCACTCCCAATACAAGATATAGTATTTAAGAAAGAATAAAATGAATCCACTTATTCTTTCTGACCCAAATGCTTATATATAGGCAAATCTTAAGTACTGTAAGTGACATTTAGTAAATTCTAGATAATTTCATCGATGTCATTCATTCAGACATCGTAAACAGTAATTTAAAGTGAGTGGTCTATCCTCACGCTTTCACTTACAGTACTTAAGATTTGCCGATATATAAGCATTTGGGTCGAAAAGAATAAGTGGATTCATTTTATTCTTTTTTAAACACTATATCTTGTATTGGGAGTGAAAGTATTCATTTATTATTAACACTCGTAAAAAGCGAATGCACAATAGCTTGAAAAGGCTGATCTTTAATGTATTACAATTTATAAAGCACAGCGCTATAAAAATAAATGCTTGTTTAAAGAAGAAGATATATATGTGTGTGAATTATTTATTTATTTGCATGATATGGTTAGATGTATCATGAAAATATATGTTCAAACATCTATAGTTTTTAATTTAAGATTCTTTTGAATTTTTTTGTACAATTCATCACTGTAAGTACTTTTTCCATTGATTTTTGCATCACTAACAATATTTCATTTTCTACAATACCTTAATAACTATAAACCTGTCCCATATATCTGATTTAATTTTTATCAGTGACTATTTATTTTTATTAATATTTCCTTTTAACAAGTAGATTACTATATAATTTTGCTTTCAAAATGTACAAAACTGTTTATATTATCTGGTTTAAATTCACCCTCCCCCCCTTATTTTCTGATTCTCAAACATCATCAGTTGTTAGTTTCCAAAATAATTTATTAAAGATTATATTATTACATTAGAGATTATTTGGTACATATTTTGTTCAAAATATTTTCTCATTCCTTCATTTGATTTTCCTGAATTTGAGTCAATTAGTCTTCTTTTTTCTTCTTTTCGGAGCATCCTGCTATTGGTTGGACCATGGAGAGGATAAATCCAATATGTCCCAAGTCATGGTAAAAGTAACATCAGAGGTTATCAGGCTATCTCTTGTTCTTGTTTTCTTTAGATTGCTCTGCATGAAGTTAATATGATTAAAATTTTGATGATTAAATACTAGCTTACATCTAGTAATCCATAATAAATAATCAAGAATTAATGAGAGTCAAATTTATGGGTAAGATCCTTTTCTGATACATCATCTGTTGTTTCATAATATTTATATGTAATCTACATTTTTATGTTCCATTAATGTTGATTTAATGTTTTTTTTCTTATCAATGGTTACTATATCATCTACATATCTGACATTATTAATTCATATTCCATAAATTGATATTCCTTTGGATTTTTTTTAATGATCTCAATGATGCCATGCAGTTTAGGGGATGAATATACTAATTTATAAGATTTGGTACTTCTGATTTTGTTTTGTTTTTTTTACTTTCAAGTTTTCATTTAGTTTCATCCCACCTTTGACGTTCCACTCACAGTCTTCAGTTTATTACGATAAACAAAAAATAATTAGATGGTTTGGCATATCAGAAATCATGCATCACTCAAAAAAAAAAAAAAAAAACTAACAAGTTTAGTTTTGATCTAAAAATGCTTTAGATCTCAAATTTTTACTTTATTGCTGCATTAAACCACACAAATATGTGCCATCTGATTAAAAAAGCTACACATGTTCATTTTGATCAACATTGGTGAATTTTTTCTTCTTCTTTAATAAGCCTGTTTTTTTTAAATGAATAGATTTGTTTACTAATAACAATATCGCACAATGTTTTCATTTACACTATTTCAGTAATTTTTATTTAAAATTCAGCATAATTATCTAGCATTAATTTAAATAGATTTCTAGAAAAAGACACATCTCATTGTTCCTATCTTTCCATTTTCATTTTAATCTGACTTCTATAAATTTGCTATAGTTTTATATCAAAAGAATAATTTTGGTCAGGCTTATAATCAAGAATATCTAAGTCAAAAGAAATCCAGGGGGGGGGGGATATATATATATTTTCAATTTTTTAAATTTTAAATATGTTCAAAACTAATTATTATGTTTAACATTTTGTTAAAAATCTTGATTAACAGATTTGTAGATTTTTTTAAATTTCAATTTTAATTAAAATTAATTATAGCTTTTAATGAAAAAGTTATATCTGATTAATAATTTGTTTACCCAAACTTAACATTATAGGATTTCTTGAATTTCTTTATCCAATATTAATAACTACACTAACAAAATAATAAATAATATTCTGTAAAGAAATTTTCCTCCCTATTTTTCCTTTTTTAAAAATTATTGTTGTTGTTATTACTATTATCATCGTCATCATCATCTCTCGATATTTTGTTTCTACATTTTGTTATTAAGCATAACTATTGAATAACATATCAATACTATAGAATGTATGTTCTTTATATTATTACAAGCCCCCCCCCTCATGTTCAAATGTATATTGTATTTAATAGATCATGTTTTGTTTGATTAGAATAAAATACATATTGTTTATTGAACTGCAAGTATATAGTACTTTACAACATGCACATATATATAATGTGGATGCTTTTTTATATCTATAGTATGCATATGTAAATCAAGATTGTTATAAACAAAATTTTAAAAAATAATAGTTATTCATAATGAAATGAAGGGACACATATGTATATTATTGAGTCTGTGTTCACTTATGCATTCACTGAAGCAATCAAAAAATAACTACCATATTATTTTATTTTTGAAATAAAACAAGTAGAGAAATATCTGAGTTTTATCATTATTGAATACACTCTGAGCAATAAATATATATTTTTTCAACATCTTTTTTCTTATAGAAACATAATAGTTGTGTTGTTGTCAAGAAATTAGGATTTCTCTAATTGTTTTGACATTTTAAAATCAGTATCAACTTTTAGTGTGTTCAACATTTTGTAAAACTTTTAGCATTATGCTTAGGAAATATTTTATTACACAAAATACTGCACATCAAATTCAGAAAGGATAATAAAGGAAGAATAAAATTGTGTTTTCAACTTAAACCAAAGAAATTTTATTAATATATATATATATAATTATGTATGGTGCTCTGAAATGAAAAAGTGGCTACAGGCATATTGCAAAATTTATTTATAAATTTTATTTTTTTTTAAAAAAAAAAACATGATCATGTGTGATACTCAAAGAAGGAAAAATGGCTGCCAAATATCAAAAAATTTGCAAGTTTTAATTGGTTTTTTGTTTGTTTATTTACATTTTTGTTTGTTTGTTTACATTTTTTTAGATAGCATATAATTGAAGTTGTGTAGTATATGTAGATTTACATTTTTTATTCATAATTTTTTTGTAACTTGTATTATAATAATTAAAATGCATTTTTAATTAATGGATAAATCTACTGTAAGCAAATAAACAACTTTGTAAATGATTTGATTTTTATATTCTATATGTAAAAGTGTATTCTTAAATTATGTATATATAAATTATAAATATTAAATACACTATATATATACACTCATTGAAACATTGTGATTTGTGATTGTGTTTCTTGATGATTTTTACATTCTTGAAATGTAAAGCATATTTCTGGGCTACTATATAAATGCTGCCTTTATATTTCCTGCCTGAAGCATGTTATTGTATTGCTAGTATAATTTATGAGGTGGCAATCAGATTTTTATTTAAAATAATCAAATTTAAAATAATGGATGCTCTGCAATTAACAATTTTTATTATTACCCTTTATTGGGCTGCTAAAAAAGCTTTTTTATATATTTTTGTATAAATTAAGTAGAATTAGAAGTCAAATTACTTCTATGTTAATGAATGAAAGAAATATATTTTCTCTTCCTCGGTTTTTTTTAAAATAGTAGGACAAATAAACAATATTTTTGTTGCTAAGAAAAGATATTTTTCATTTTCTTTGTCTTGTGATCAAACTAATATTTAATCTTAATAATATGAATAATGTAGAATGTTTTATTCTGTTTTTGTAACTATAAAAAAAAACATGATATTATAAAATGCATTTAAAAAAAAAATTATATAATTTAACATATATGTATATATTAATTTTACACAGGAAAAGGACCTGTCATATTCACTGCCTTTCACTTATGTTTAAATTCTGATTTACTATTAAATAAAATAGAATTAGATTTTTTTTAATAATAATTGTTTTGTTTAAAGAATATAATCAATTTTTTTGACCTGCTTTCACTTTTTATTTGTCCAGAACATTGGCTTTATTATCATTATTTGAGGCAAACAAAATATGTGAAATTTTAAATCTGACTGAAAATGAAGTTATAAATTATAATCTGGCTAATACTCATTTTGTTTTGTGCATTGTAAGCCAGAAGGCAAATTAAGAGTTTATAAGTCAATGTTAGCTCTATATAAATTAAATAAAAGTATATTATTAATAAACTATAAATGATAGAAATATGGATTGAGTAGATTTGTTTGTGTTATTTTTAGTTTTTAAAAAAGTGATATTCAAATTATTGTGATTTAATTCATTATGTAAGTAAGTAGGTAAATTTATTTAAGGTTTTAGCAGCAAAAATGTAAAAGAAACTGGTTATTGTGAAGGAGTGAAATTTGGCCCCTATTACAGAGCTATTTATTGCCAAAAAATAAACTCACTGAAGTTTTTTTTTATAAAAAAACTAGAATCTTCTTGGGATGGGGGGGGGGTATATTTCTAATAACTATATATATATATAAAGACAGTGCTTTAAAAAATATACTATAAAAATTGATATTATAAAAATGATAGATCTTACAAAAAGAGAACTTAAGATCAGAAAAATCTCAAAAGTATAACTTACACTATAAAATAAAACAATAAATTTGATCAAAGGGTTAAGTATGTGTGTGCATATATAGATTATATATCCATATTAATATAATGATATTTTTTAGAATTAATATAATTATATAAATATTACATTATATAGTGACACCTTATAATATAATTATGAATGAGAACATTTAAGCACTCTCTATTAGCTCATTATTTAACTAAGCTATAAGATTTTATATATAATAGCAAATGTCAGATTGCAAACTATACCGTTTGTAATTAGTGATATTAGGGTATATATATCATTACTCATAAAGGATATTCTTTTGAAACTGATTCTGTATAATACAAAATTTGGCTATTATATATAACATCTATTATAGGGCATTTAAATGCACATATTCATAGAAGGTAATACAGCATCGATTGATCCACACCATAAGATGGCACTGTTTCTATGCTAAAGCACATAAATATGCTGTTTACAAGGCCGCTCATAGATCTTATGGCCTAGTAAATTGTTCAACCATAAGATATTGAAGTGCACCCATTACCCAACATCTCTAGTATGTTGAACATTATTAGCGACGAGTATGCAAGACTCTCTATAGACATTATCTTAACTATTGTACAGCATATGATATGAAGGTTTCTGTATTTTGAATGTCGAAAACTATATTATAACATTTTTTTTTGGGGAGGCTTCGATGTATTTTTTTTTATTTTCGTTCATAAAAATTGTAACAATTTTCCAAACGCCCCTGGTTTCATTGTCAGGGGGCAGAATTCAGTTAATGAGGAGTGTTAGTCACAATTCGGCAAAGTTCACGATCAAGTCGCACACTTTCCGAGACTTTTTCGAGATCAAAACATTTCAATGGCAGACTACAGAAGCAGATGCAGTGGCCTTTCTTCAACAGAGAAATATTCTCCTCACCCAGAAGAACTGCCTTTGTGGTAGTTTAATGAAAGTAAAAAGCCAAAAAAATAAAAAAAGTTACTTTTAAAAAAAGAAGACTGTAGTCAAAAGCGAAAAAAAATAAAAAAAGTTACTTTAAAAAAAAAAAAAAAGACCATAATCCAATTTTGTTAAACAACAAGTTTTACAAAAAAATAAAGAAAAAAAAGGTTTTACAAAACGTATTAAAAAAAATATTTAAAAATCAATTTATTTATTTAAAAAAAAAAAAGAAAATACGGTCCAAAAAAAAAAAATCCAAACCAAAAAAAAAAAACACGATAACATTACAAAATAATAATAATCAAATCAGCCCGGTAACGTTATATCTATTCGTTTTTCACTAGCAACAGCGCCATCTTATGGCATGGATCAATCGATGCTGTATAATACAAAATTTGGCTATTATATATAATATCTA
Source organism: Epiperipatus broadwayi (assembly GCA_028023455.1). Lineage (NCBI taxonomy): Eukaryota > Metazoa > Onychophora > Udeonychophora > Euonychophora > Peripatidae > Epiperipatus > Epiperipatus broadwayi. The sequence continues at coordinate 5,595,763 of JAQFVV010006231.1, forward strand.
TTATAGGGCATTTAAATGCACATATTCATAGAATTAAGAGAAGGAAATTGGAAGATAAACAAAAAGTTGACCAAAAAGATTAAAAAGTGATGCATTTTCTTTATCAAATTTAAATATACTAGATGGGAAGTTAAGCAGTATTTTTGAGATAAATGTTAGAGCCTGATGATAAGATTGAGTCAAATATTAGTCCTTAATTTTAGGTAAAATCTGCCACCAATATTCAGAATCATCATACATGTATGTATTCAGATAAATTTTTATTTCAATATAAGTTGTCACTAGGGTTAGAAAGTGGCATTTTAATTACCATTAAATACCAAAGGAAATTTGTGATTAATGTTAATTACTAGCAATAAATTTATTTTTAATTAGGATATAAAAAAAAATGAAAGAAATAAAAAATGCTTTATTTAAAAGAAAAAAATACTTGAATAAAAAAATATAGAAAATTTTCCTTTTCTTGAGTAAAGAATGAAAGTTATTTAAGAAAATAAAAATGATTTTGTAAAAAAATAAAGTTCTTTAATGTTATGAAAAAAAAAGAAAGCACTATGCCATATTCACTTGAATTTTTAATGAAATAAAATTTAAAAAAACTGAAAGTATCTAATGTTTTTGGTGATAAGCATGACCGTATCTTTGAAACAAAGTATTCCATAATTGAAATAGCTCTTTTTGATTTAACAATGGTCACTCTGATAGTATTTAAACTTCGATACAATTTTTTTAGACATCAAATTGCTCTCCAGTAGCCTCAAAAAGCTTCATTTTGTTGGTTAAAGAAAAGATATGACTAATAATGCATTTAGATTTCACTTTTTTTTTAAATGTTCAAATCAAAACATGTTTGGAACTTTGTAACAGGGATGCAATATTTACAGACTTATGCACTACGCAGACTCAAGCATCAAATTTTAAACGGAGTTTAATTTGGCGATTTAGCAAAGCAAATACATATATGAAAATATTGGAGAAGAAAAAATTGGGATTTATATCTTGAGAATATTTTAACATGTTCAATGTTGAATATAGTCCTAGACTATTACACTCTACATAAATACTAAATAGATCAATTTAGAATGGGGATGAAATAGAATTTAATTGCTTTTCACAAACTTAAAATGACTTTTAAATTAATTTTTTTTTTTTATAAAAAATAAAATGTTTGAAAGGAAATTGTTTTTATGGCAGATTTAATTAAATAAATTAAAATTTTGTTTTTAAAGCCAGTAATACTGTTAATATTTATTTTGGTAGTGGTAATTTTTATTACTTTTAGAAATCGGTAATTACTGGTAAAAATTACCTAATTTCGAACCCTAGTTGCAACTCATGTTTAGCTTAACATCCAAAATAGTGTGAATGATATTTTATATTAGGATTGTGTATCTAACATTTTAGTGTTAATTTTGATCTATTAAGTGACAATTTTTGTATTTTCCTTTTTTAATAAACTATACTTTATTAAGTACATATTTTAATAATTGTTATTATTATTATTTTTTGTTTACTAAAAATATCTGCTCAAAATATTCCTGGATTTTTCACTGTCTCTACTAATATCAGTTTTGAAATCTGTCATATATGCAATGATTTTTTTCTAGCTTAGCTTAGAATCTAATATAGCACAAACTTCTGCTAATAAACATTTTAATTTTTTATAAATAATTTTTTTATCTAAAGAAATGTCTACTTATTTTTAATTTTTTAAACCTCCATTCATTCTTTTTAATTTTGAAAGCTGTTCTAGAATAATTTCAATTTTAACACAACATTTAATATGAACGTGATGTAAAATCAGACCCTTATGCTAATAAAAATTTAGTAAATGATATATTTTATTAAATACATTTTCCAGATAGTTAAAAGCATATGTTTACTCTAGAAAGCTTGTTTATAGCATAAGATTTTGACTGACAAATTTTCTTATTCACCAGATTGAGTAAAAATTTGAGTAATTTTATTCATCAATTATGGTTCTATTACATTTCTATTCATAAAAATATTTATGTACAATAACCAGAATTGTTTTAATTTAGCTTCTAAAGATTGAATTATTTTATATTCAAATTGTTTAAATGTAACAAAAAATTTAAAATAACAATAACTAAAGAAAAATGTAAAAAAAAAAACATAAGAAAAATAGCCTGCATTAAAACAAAAGAAATATATTTCAACCAATTATAATGTGCAATCACCATTGATTTCTCACGTCTTAGAAGTTATGAATGCTGATTATTCACTTCTGTTTTCTTTTTTTCATCTAAAATTAAATATTTTAAATAAAAATCTAAATCTAATCACATTATTAGTTAACATAGTATGAAAAATAATCATAAATATATAAATATTTATGAAAAATAGTTGTGTTTTGCTAGTTGTCACTGAATGTCATTGATATGCAAATAGCAGTCAAGCATTATTCACTTGTCTTGATTATTTTTCTTCTAAAATTTAAAATTGTTTAAATCAAAGTTTATATTTAGGTACAGTATTGTAAAAAATTATAGAAAATATATTTATTTATGTTCAAAATTATTATGAAAGCATAAAACATTTTAGTGTGATTTCTGACTGACAGAAACACCTGGTCAACAATTATTAGGTAAGAGAGGATAGACACTTGGCTCTTTATATGACCATAGATGGCAAGCAAAACTCAATTTTTTTGCAAAAACACTGCCAAATGGGGATTTTTTTGGAATTAAAATTGTAAATATAAATTAAGCTATGAATTACTATAAAATAAGTGTAAAATGAAGAATCGACCAAAAATGGCAGAGCTAGGATATAAAATGTAAAAGTGAACATTTCTTTTTTGTAATAATCAGGCAATTGGGTTAAGCAAGACAGAAAGAGAGAGAATTAGTCAGTACTCATTTGACAGAGAATTTATCACTGTGAAGCACCAAATTACATTATGTGTGTAGGACACTCTAGATTGTAAATTTTGAAATATTTGGGTCAAATCTTGATTTTAGTCCACAGATTATACTAACATACTGCAGTTTTTTTTTTTTAAATGATTAAGCTCACTTAAATTTAAAAAAAAAAATACATGAATGATTTATTTATGGCATTTGATTTAATTCAGTGTTCTAAAGATGATTTATAGTGAATTAAATCAAAGTCTTGGACCAATGTAGTTTTTGAAATTGTACATTGCCTATCCATTTTAAGACAAGACATATATAATATTAAAATTGATATGAAATATCATTTTCGTTTTTTAAAAATGATATAAGAGATACTGATTCAAAAATCAATTTTAATAGGAAATGTTTAAACTATATTGAAGATTTCAAGTAGAAATCGGATTAAAGGAAGCTGGTTTTTAAATAGGAATTTCTCCAATTTTTATTGATCTGCTTAACTGCAACCAAAAGGAGAAGGGAGTAAAATTTAAGCTATTATTTAATGTTACTCCTCCTCCAACTTTTAATATCATTGTGAAAGATTTTCATTGTCAAAACGATTTCTTCTAAACAACTAGGGATTTTATCTTTTTAAAAATTAAATAAATATTTGATTTGGAATTAATGTATTAATAAAATATTTTTTAGACTGCTATATTATCATGTGGGTATCCAATTTTATGTATCAATACACATAAATTCATATATATATAAATATTATAAACGTGTAGGCACAATGTTTATTAAATCCATCTGTTGCTAGAACATCTAACATATATTGATTACTCATACTTACAATAAGTGGCAGAGCTAGAATGGAATAAATAATTAGTTCTTGAAAATCATTGCATAAGCTGGAATGTATTGACATTATTCACAGTATCGATATTTAAAATCATTTTTTATTTAATTGTAAAAGATTATATGCTAATAGCAGCTGTTTATATACAAGTATAAAAGATAGAAAGACAAAGAGTAAAAGTTAAAGATAAATATTGCAAAGACTATGACAGATGTGCATCATATAACTTGTTTATTTGACATACTATGATGCTGTCTTTTAGCTTTCTGAAAAAAAATCCATCACTTTCCTAATTGCTGCTTTCTATCCTTAGCTACATTTTTCCATTGAAAATAATGAATATGTATTATTTAGGATTTGCAGATAAATTCTATAACATAACTGGAATTTATCTCTATTTTTAAAACTATGCTCAGGCTGATTGTAAAATTCTTTTTTAAATGATGTGTCTTTATAATAATAGATTTTATAGCACTTCCTTATGCAAGCTGAAGAACAAGATACTTATAATCTTCCTATAATATTAGGAAATATTCTTAAATGAAAGTTTTGTAGTGTTTTTATGTTCCATCCATTGGGTATCCTTCCTCACTTCTATTCAGTCAATTTAGGCAAAATAACAGATCTGTATATAATTAATTTTGTTATAGTAATTATATTACTGATATACATATCTTTTAACTTATTAAAGCAATAATGGCACATTAGAGTCTCTGTGTTTAACCTCTGTATCCAAGGTATTTTTTTACTTATTTAAACTGATTTATATTTTTAAGATGATAACAGTGCAAGCTACAAATTGCTGATTTTTTATAATTAAGTGATCATTTGAGTTTTTTGTAGCATTAATTACTAAAACAAAGTTTTTATAGGTTGCATTCAATGCATCTATAAAGCATGCTGTAAATATAGAAGCTAGTAAGATGAGATTTTTATTTTTGCTTTTAATTAGTTCAAAGTAAGAACTTCATTATTAAAACATAAAAGCAGACAGAGTCTAAGTTTGTGTACAAACCTTAATTTAATATGAGTTTTTATTTCAAATACTTCAGATTTTTCACCAGCATTAATAATTTTTATTATGAAGAAGTTGTATAATATAATTCAACTATGATGAATAACTAACTAATTTCAATGATTGTGTAATCATTTCAATTAAATGAGTTAAATGCCTTGACCAAGTTAATACAAGAATTATATAAATTACACCTTTGCTCCTAACAACTTTTTTGTATAGTTGGCAGTAAATATAACATCCTTTATTCTTTTTGTTTATCTAAATCCACGTTGAGTACTTGGTAAATAGTCATCTAAGATTTAAAGTAATATTCAATGTAATCCATGAAATAATTTTGCTGTATTAGATAACAATAATATTCCATAATAATTACTGCAGTTTTTCTTATCCTAAAAAAATTTCCCCTAGTTTTAAAATTATTACCACCAGAATTCTTCAGTTACCTCAGCAAGACTCCAGTCTTTCAATTTTTAATTTATTTATAGCCAGTTTAACTTTTTAAAGATAGATATTTGTGTTCAAATCTAAATGACCATGAAGAATATGTAAATATCTTTAAATTAATAGTGATTATTGTAGGAAGAACAAAAGCCAAAAAAATTATTTCTAAGTTGCCTTTTGTCTAAACATATACATCTTAAAATATGATTAAAATAATGGTTTATTTATTTATGTACATATTATTTCTTAGAAGGTCAAATAGTATTTGAGCAATAACCTAGGCTAAAATTATTCTTTTCTTTTTATTAGATTCAGTCAAAAGAAGGAGGGGGAGGGGTGTAAGATTTTTCATAGGTAAAAAAACAAAACAAATTTAGTTGAATTGTGAAATTTTGAATTGTTGAATATAGAAGTCATATATATATATGGTTGCTTAGCTATATATTTTAATTCACTTTATTCACTAGTCATTTCTTATATTATTTTTCTTTTTGGCTATTAGTTTTTAATCTATATATGCATTTTTTTCATTACTGTACTATAGCTTTATAATTTTCATCACTGTTATAGACAGACAGTCTTCATTTTTGTATATTTATAAAATATGATTTCACATGATTATGATTCCGTAATTGTAGAATAATACGATAAAATCTAATTGATTTGTGGACTACAAGCTCACAAATTTACTTTTTTTCACAAGGCACATGCTCAAAAAGTATGAATTAACTATTTAAAAATATGAAGCTCTTTGTCAATTTTACTATATTAGATATACAGTTATCTCAGCATGATTTCTGTAGTTATAATATGTCCTCAATATCTTCTATATGTAAAAAAAAAAAAAAATTTACATTTACAGCTTAAATTTAAAATCAGAAGTTTGTTATCTTAAAATATAAGACCATATATGAAGTTTTCCTTAGAACTAATAGTAAAAAATAGTTTGGTAATTATTTAAAAGCAAAAGGCTATATATAAGCTTGTAAAATAAAAAGCATAGTGAAAATAAAAAGTCAGTGTAAACTGTTGAATATATAAAATTCCCAAACAAAATTTTTATTATGCCACAAATTGTAAAACTAAAGAAAAAAACAACATTTGTTACTGATTTTAAAGTGTTAAAAGGTTACTTAACACTAAAAAAATTTAATATAAAAACCTGAAAAATGTTGTAAAATATTATTTGTTTTTTTTTTTTTTGAAATTAATAAAAAAAATTTTTTTTAATGCTTTTATTTAAATTTTGGTATTGTTTGACCAAAAATGTGGGGTAAAGAATCATTTAAATAAACTTGTAAATAATGTCTATTTTCTTGTATCAATGCTAATCTGATACAACGAAATTGGTTTTTATTTGCAAGTTTATTTAAGCGATTTTTTGCCTACACTTTTATTTTTGATCACACAATAACAAGCTTTATGTGAAAGCTAAAGATAATTTATTTTTAATTTCACTCATATGAATGATATTTTTTAAATTTTTCATTTTTTATTTTCTATATTTAAATTTTATATAGTTCCAGAAATTAAGAAAGAAGAAAGCTTAGATACATTTTAAAATTGTTAGGTGGCAGCACTATAAAAGTGTACTTTAATCCATATAAAATTTAAAATTTTGCTAATTTTTCATAAAATTGTTTGCAAACTCTAAAAAGATATATTGTTGTCAGGTATACATATATAGGCACAAGTTTCAGCTAGTTCGGAAATTGGAAAGGGGATAAAAATTGAGTTACAAGATTTCACTAATCAGACAGACAGAAATCTAAGCTTCAAATATATTAATGATATTTGCATTAAAATATTATAAAAAAGATAGCATGTTTTATTTTGCTAAAAAAATTTAAAAATGGTTTTAAATTTGAAATTTATTGCTAACAGGAAGGAGGGGGGGAAAAAGTAAGATACTTAATTCTCTTTTTGTTTTTAAAGTCCATGATAAGGGGGAAGTAAATAAAGTTTTAAATAACTTTTTTATTTTTTTATATAAAACTTTTTTTTTTGTAATGTTTATTTAATTCACATATTTAAGTTTTTAAATAACTTATATTGATGTTTAGTTCATTATCATTTAAAAACTTAGGGCAGATAAAAGTAATTATTTTGTATGACCAATGTGAATTGACATAGATGTAAAAGCATGGACATTGTTTATAATTTTGCTAAATTGATTCTTTAGAGATCTGACTTGATAATCAAGTAATATATTCAGAGTTATTTGCTCCTTGAATAAGGTTATATGTTCTAAATGTTACTTGCTTAATAACCTTAATTTATTTACAGTCTTATTAAAATTACTGTGTAAATAAATAATAATAGAAAACAAAAATCATTAATTAGATTAATCCATTAATCTCTGATAAAATCAACTCATTAAAACCCAGTGTAAATATAAAGACACAATAGTTTAAAGTATAAGGATATACTAATTTAAAATATAAAGGCACAATATTAGTCTTAACAGCAAAGATCAGAATGATTGTGTAATGGAAGAAAATATATATGATGGCAAGCTAGTGCAAGCATATACACACATCAGCAATTTTATACATTTATTTATAGTGATAAAAATATGTTATTATAACTAGAAGGGACTTGAACTCAGACTTTCAAGCTCTCTACAGCTATCCATTCCATTTTGTACATTTCATGTGTATTAGTTGTTATAAGATAGAATGGATAGCTGTAGGGAGTTTAAAGTCTAAGTTCAAGTCCCTTCTAATTACATTAAGTATAGATATTTAAATGTTACTATAACTAATGAAATAACTGAAACACAGGCTTAATATATACCATGTGTCTATATATATGTAATATAGGGTATATGAGCACAGACTTTCACATGACCCACCACTTTATCTAATAACACTGATACACTCAAGCACATATATGCTGAAAAGATAAATAATCACCAATATATGTATTTCATGCTAAACCAGCAATCATCAGTTGGTCCAGATTATCATCTCCCACACATATATACTATAAGTGTTCAGGTATATATTAAGATAGACAATCTTCATACTTTAATGGACCGGCGGCCTTCGAGCATTCCATCATCAGATTTTCAATTGGATGGACGGTTGAAGTGTTGGAGTGTGTAGTAGATTGGAGCCAGTCCATTAAAGTATGAAGATTGTCTATCTTAATATATACCTGAGCACTTATAGTATATATGTGTGGAAGATGCTAATCTGGACCAACTGATGATTGCTGGTTTAGCATGAAATACGTATATTGGTGATTATTTATCTTTTCAGCATATATGTGCTTGAGTGTATCAGTGTTATTAGATAGAGTGGTGGGTCATGTGAAAGTCTGTGCTCATATACCCTATATTATAACTAATGAAGTCATTATGCAAAAAATATGATTATGATAATAAATACAATTACATGAATTATTATTATTTTAAAAATAATAATCTATCAAAAAAATCTATATAAAAATTATTTTTTGTCATTCATAACAATTGATTTATGACAAAAAGGCAATGTGATATTTGTTCTCATGCAAAAGTAAAAGATATGAAAAATAAAATTTAAAAAATCAACAGGACTCTATTTTTTGTAAGGGAGGGTTTAAAGCATTTTTATTTGCATAATAGTCATTAACTTATGGAAGGCTAAAGGACAGCAATGAAAATGGGGTGTGATATACTCCTTTTCTTAATCAATTTTATTCCTGTGGAATTGGGATAATTATTAAAATTTTACTCATATCTTTCTATCATAAGGTTACACATATGTAAGTATCAATATAAACCAGGGGTGGACAAATAGTAGACCAAGGGCCACATGCGGCCTGCTAAGAGTTTTTATGTGGCTTACCAAGACAATCAGAAAAATCCGCCTTGAACTGAGATTTCCTTTCCATGCGCAACTGAAGATTCATCTCGTATTTTCCAGTAGAATGACTACATAAATACGCATGTGCAGTGTAGATATGATGTGCAGTGCTTTTCCACTTGATTTGGTTAGTTTCAATTTTTTCTTTGCAATAGCAAATATATACATTTCCAACTTTAGTGAAACCATGAATCCTCCGAAAAAATGTAAAATTGGTGATAAATGTCGTGTGTTTAATGAAGAATGGACAAACAAATATTTCTTTGGTAATACAGGGAATGAAGCAGTGTGTTTATTGTGTCATGGGAAAAAGGTGCAGCTCTCTGCTAACCTTCGCTTCCACAAAGGCCCCCGATGTGGCCCTTGAGCCAAAACAATTGCCCACCCCTGATATAAACAAATGATTTGGAAATTTAGATTCCAGTTCAACTTATCAATTAATAATTTTGATGCATAATTTACTGATTGTCATGAACCTGAAAAGTGGAGAAAGTATTGAAATCAAAAGAAAAAAAATGTGAACAAGAAAATAACATAACAATAGAGAGTAAAAATGTTTTTGACTATTATATTTATTGTAAGCACTAGCTTAAAATATATATAATGTTGTAACTAATTTGAAAGTGGATCAAACATTTGATTAATAATAATAATAATAATAATAATAATAATAATAATAATAATAATAATAATAATAATAATAATGATGATAATGATAATAATAATAATAATAATAATAATAATAATAATAATAATAATAATAATAATAATAATAATAATAATAATGATGATGATGATGATGATGATGATGATGATGAATACAAAATTAAGTTTTATTAATGTACATTCTAATTTTATTGAAGAATCATTGAACATTAACATTACCTCTAAATTAAATGAAATATACATGTCATTAAAAGTGATTAGACATATATCTGATATCAAAACTTAAAAAAAAAGTTTAGCATTGGATTAAATGTGATATTTTTGCTGCAACTTAGTCACTATTTAAACTAAAATCGGCACTATAATTGAAAAACAGGAAAAGAGATACAGAAGAACACAGCCACAAAAAAAAAAAGAGAACACAATACACCAAAACCGGCAGGACCCACACATGACAGGGTCCATCAACATAATGTATTAAAACAAAAATTAAACAAGCCAAATCCAAACAATTTTTGATGCTTTAAAAGTAGCAAAACACAACATAAAGAACTCAAGAGAAAGCTTCTTTTTCTCCTTCTATATATCTGTAAACAATTTTATTACCCAGAAAAACTGTATAGACACAGGAACAGACTGATGCCTACTATGTAAGCCCAATCTTACCGATGTAATCATTGTTTTTTGATTAATAAAGTATGCTTTGAAACATATGATAGATACAGTATTAATTAATAAACAAGTAATTATTTTATGAAACTGATAATCATTTGTACATTAGACATTTATAATATACACCTGGGTCTCATTTTACGCGATAGATAGGTTCCTCAGAAAACACACGCAAACGAAATCGCGCAAAAATAGACGTAACTTACATTGAAAAAGGAGGGATGCAGTCTGTGATTTTTCAAAATTCGCGTAAAAGCAAAGCACCAACGTAAAATTACTTTAAAATTCGCGCAAAAAAAAAATAAGGAAATAAAATATGACTAATAAAAAATTTCAAATTTGAAAAAAATTGATACAAGACAAACTTTTTTCTAACTATAATATTTAATTTTATTCAAAATAATATATTTTTATGCATAATTTCCAGTACAGTAATTTACATTTTTTTATACACATTTTAATTATTATCGCTATTTGCCCAAAGACACGTTCGTTTGCAAACTAGTAAAAAATCACATTCTCATGTGATGTGATGTGATGTATTTGGCTTCTCCTTAAACGAAGTCAAGAATATCTCAGCAATTATTCTCACAAGAGGAAATACAACTAGCGCCAAGTTCACTCTCATGTTGTGTTAATGGTTTTCTGTTGATGACGACGATGATTTTATTAATTGTTTATGAACTTAGACTTATGATAATAAAAAGACATTTATTCACCACTGCTGGGAAAAATTTAATTAAAACTAACAACTAAAAATTAAATTCTTATTTTTGTCTTTAATTTTCAATTCCGTTTAAAAATCAAATTTTGTTTTACATCACATTAATTTCAAGTTGCCCGTAAGTAATTTTTAAATTGTTAATTACAATTAAAAATCAGATTTTAATTTTTAATTGTGCCCACTGCTATTACTGACCTTTTAAAAATAAACTTGTGGACACTAAATGATTAATAATTGATTACGTTCTTTTTTAAAAAGCAAAAACAGAATGTGATTTAAAATGCAAAATTAACACACACAATGTTTGAACAAATTTACATTATAATCTTGTAAAATTTAATGTGTGTATACATAAAATGTGGAAATCATGATTTTAATTTCACTATTGCATAAAATCTTACTATTATAAAGCACTGAAAATATTGAAATTACTAAGATGAAAGTAGAATTTCAATAATGTGCTATTACTTTCAATATAACGTAAGTGCACGAAATTTATTATTTAAAGTAATAGCGCATTATTGGAGATCAACTTCCGGTGAAACACGAATCGCGTAACTTCAAAATCGTGTTAAATAAGTACGCGTAAAAAGAGACCCAGGTGTACTGGATTTTATCCTATAAAAAGATAGATATCAGAGAGAATATTTTATTTTGCAAAGCAAATGTTTAAAAGGAGGGAGGATATTTGAGAAATGGATATTTTAAAACTTTCTTTTATTATCTCTGATCAACTTCATGAATAAATATTTTCACAAACAATATCAAACATAAGATATAGCCTGAATGAGGAATGCTGGAAAATTATAAACTAATATCCATGTCCTCATTTTAAAAATGAATTCCTGTCTTTGATAGATTTCCCATCTATATTAACTACCATATATATATTTAACTAGTAAAAACATGCATTAGATAAATTATGAACTCCGCATATACCAAGTATTCAATCATTTATTGTTATTTTTTAATAGTTCTCTATTATATTAATTATATTTACGTAAATAAATTCATTGTTGTCTTTATTAGTAGATATCATTTCAATTCATCCATTTACCTAATTTTATATCATAATTTGTAGTTTATAAGCCATAAGTGGCAATCATTAAGGTCAAATTTTTCATAACATATTCTGATTATTAATTCTAGTAATGTAGCTATTGGGATCCAATTGTGGGATCTATATTTCCAGGGTGTTGGCATCATGGGCTTATGTGTGTAACATGTAGATGGTGCATATTAGATAGATATCCTGGTTTATATGGCACCCCAAAATTAAAAAATATTTGTATATCAAGATAAAGAAATAAATGATATCAATTTCTTTTCTCAAGTTTTATTTTTATAAATGTTTTATATATTTATGATTCACCGTACTTCATAAAAATATATTCACTTTTGTGCTATAAGTTAACTACACAAAAATGGCACTGATACAATCTACTTTCACAATATATAGTAAAATTCATATACTGATTAAGTACAATGTAATATATAAAAGTAAATATTAACATATTCCTATGGGAATGTGATCCTAGTTGTTTATCAATATAATTCTCATTCAATTTTTATCAAACCAATCTAGTATGAAACAAGAATTCATTGTATTTCATTATTTTAATTATATATATATAATTTTTACATTTTATTAAATTCCTAGTAAATTTTTCATAAAGTAAATATTTAATTACTTGTTTCACTTAATATTGAAATGCTTGTTTAAAAATCTTTCACATTAACCACTAAAAGATGATAAAATTATTCATTGTTTCTATGCATTTAAGCAACATATAATTTTTAAATATGTTTATGATGTTTTTCTAAGCATTACATTTTACTAAAGTGTAAAACGTAATCTAAATTTAAGGTATCTAAATTGAATTTTATTAAGAGCTAAGATGATGATAAACAAGTATTATTTTATATTTTATCTGACTTTTCTAAGCAGAAAATATAAATTTTGTATGTTTGAAGAATTTTATATAGTTAGAGTAATGTGTTTCAACAACTTTATTTGAAAGTCTTTTTGAAATCATTCTACAGTGATTCAATAATAGATGAAGACTCATAAATGACTCTTGAATCTAGAACTATTTGCTAAGAGTTTCACTCTAAAGAATTCTTTTGCTTTAGATCGATCTCAGACAATTATTGGTTTTATATGTTAAAACTTTTATAGTTATCAATTAGAGTATGTATTCGTTTTATTTTATTTTTCACCATTTTAAATTTAGCACTTACAAATCAAAGAAATAAATGTTTATTTTGTTTTTGATATTATTTTGTTTGAAATTTTTTTAATATTAATCAATTGTTGTTGTATAAATTTAAAAAATTATATCAATAACAAAACTTCAAATGCCTTTAGGTTTTACTGTAAGTTATTTACAAAAATTTTAAATAACGGCTGGGTTCTTAATCTATGAATCTGAGGCGCAGAGTCTATCTACTGCTCAAGCCATAGAACCGAATAATAAAGAGCATTTTAAATGAATATCAATTACTGATAATAGATATCATTTACAACTGTAAGGAAACTTATGCAAGCAAATAAATAAAACAAAGCTCTCGTTTTTGAGTAAATTAGAGAATTAATTATTATATTCACAAAGATAAGAAAATGGTGAATGATGTTTTGAAAAGTTTGTGATGGGCATAAAAAAATCTTTAGGGAAGTATATAGACCATTTAAAGGGAAGAGGTGGGCCATCACAAAATAGGTTTCAAGCATAGCAAGTTGTCTTTTGTTAGGTAATTGATGGTTATGTAAAGTAGTTTTTAAATTTAAGACTGACTATACTTTTTTCTTTTAAATTTTAGAAAATTAAAATTATCTTTTTTTTTTTTACTAATAATTTACTATAATTAAATTTTTAATAAAATTCATAATTATTTTGATTTTTTAGTATTTATGTAATTATCTTCTAATAATAGTATTTAGCATCAATACCAATGTAAACCACCTACTTCAAATATAAACCAGCTCATTATCTAAGATCTGAGATCTTCAAGACTATTAATCTTGAGCACACTACTGTGTTTTTGCTTATAACAATAATTCTCAGCCTGTGGAGTGTACCCTATTAGGGGACACAAAATAATAAAAGAGCAAGTGCAAAGTCATGAAAAATAGACAAAAAAAATGGGGAAAAACTCCAATTAATTATTGAAACAAAATAAGAAAAGATTCATCCTGTTAACATAAAAATAAAATATCACCCTTAAAAATAGATAAATATACAAAAGAAAGTGTTACAAATATGATGTCTTTTCACTTATTTATGAGTAGCAAAAGAAAAAAAAAATTAAGGGCTCCAAAAAATCATTGGAAGATGGGCATTTTGCTGGTATGGAAGTTGGGTCCCAAATACTAAAAGGTCGAAATCTTTTGGCTTATAACTTAAATTATTTAATCTTTTGGTTAATACCTATGAATTAAAATCTTAGCAGACTATTCTATCCAATAAGACAATTACATTTGGAGTTTTTAAACAATAAAGTAAAATAAATTTGCATACAATTTTTTTATTATAAATATTCATTAAAAATAATATTTTATATAATTTAATTACAATATATCTTTTAATAATTCAACTTAAGTGGGTTGACTCTCTGATAGAGAATAAACTGGTGTATCTTTATTTAATCATTTGTAAAGTTGCTAAAAAGTAAAGAAGTCCTAAATGCTCACTGCAAGCTTCTTCATATGAAGCTTTCTCTGAAAGAATAAAAATAGGAAGACTACTCAGTTGGTTAACTGCTGAATGATGGGATGCTAATACTAACTAAATGCCCATTTACTGATCAATAATTTGAAGTTTAGTTAAGTTAGATGTGAGCTAGTTATCAGAAAAAAATTCTGAGTTAGCTTGGAAATCATTAATTATCTGAAATTTTTTCCAAGTTCCACTGGATTTGAATCATATATTATGATTGCAGCAGGTGGATAAGTAAGATGTCGGTCATAAGACTATTCTTTTTAATAACCAGTGCATAGCAATTTATATTGTTCGTTTTTTTTAGTAATTTTTTTTTTAAATTTAAAATCTGAATTAAAATTTGATGGTTAGTTAAAGATTATGGTTATTTCAAAATCTATGTTTTTTTTATTATTTTATTTAAATATGAAACCAAATCGAAATAAACAGAAATAATCTTATTAAAAAAAAAAAAATTTAAAGTAGATACATTTTCAAATTCGTAAAAAATAAAAGAAAAAGCCTATCGTTCCTTTTTATTTTTATATTTTTAAAAATGAAAGATTAAATTATACATAACGATTAGACAAATTTATTTCTTTATGTTTTTAAATATCAGCTTAGTAAATAAATATTTTCTGCACATTAAAATTTAAATCTATTTTTATCAAAACTTAATTTTTATTATTTTTGGTTATATACTTACTTATATGTAAGTTTAAAGTTTTTGTCTTAGTTCAGGAATTATTTTTTTGCAAATTAATTTAGTTATTAAAGATTGCATATGTATGTTGCTTTAAAAAGAGGTTATATGCTTTTTTTACAGAACTATAATCCAACTATCATATGATTAACATGGAAGAATTAGTACAATATCCGAATTTGTTTTTTTTTTTAGTTCTAATTCAATCTAAATTCATTTATGGTGAAGAGATTGGCAAGCAACAGCCAACTGTAGCTGGCAATAATCATCTATTTTAATTATCACTAAATCTATCTTTGGCAGAAAATCATTCTCAAGTTTGCCTTAATTTATATAAAATATTATTAATATATAGGAACCATGAGTTTTGGATGGAGTTCTTAATTATTCTGAGATTTTGAGTTTGATACTTTATAATAAAATAATATAATAAATAATATATATATATTCTGAACAAAACGAGCAATTCTCTACTCTATTGCCATTTATAATGAGCTTAAATAATCTGATTTTCAGAATGTATTGCGTTTAAATTCCCAAACAAATTTCTGTCTTTCACCACTGCCAATAAGGTTTTATCAAAACTGAAAATAATGCACTTATACATCTAACAACTATCTTTTAACTTCATTTTATTATTCCAAGCCAAAGGCCTGAAATTCAAAATACCTTAAGGTTTTGAACCTAAGCCAACTTGCTTGAACTGTTATATAGATCTAATTCTGTGTCAGTAACTATATATTTTAGTGACCTCAGTTTTTTTTTTAGCTGTAGGTGTCTTTTTCCTGGTCTGGAATGCTAATAACAAATCATTTGATTCTTTGGATTACACAATGTGACAAAACAAGAGTATCTGTCTACTCTATTGCTATCTATAGAAATCTTGGGGTGGAAACTTAAATCTACTTCATTTGGTAATCATGATTACTTAACTATTCTACAAATAGTATAGAGAACTGTTTTTTTAATCATATATTTTGTAAAATAAAGAATCAAGTGATTTAATATATATTATGAATGATAACTTTTAAGATTCTCTATTAGCTTATTGTAAAAATTAGGTATTAGATATTATATATAATAGCCAATTTTTTTTTTCTAATTTGTGATGTTTCCTAAGATATAGCTATTGAAAGGTCATCTTTTTTGAAACCAGACTATGAATTTCATATTGTTATATACATTTCAGAATTTGTCTCTTTTTTCAACAAGTTAATAAAGGTTGCCTAAATAATATCATTCATAATAAGTTACAACTTTTAATATGCTAATTATATAATTTGCTATATTCATTTAAGTTTGCACAAAGCTAGATGATTCATAATGTAAATCATATGATAATAGACCAACCTTATCTATACTATAAATCTTCAATCTGTTGTTATAACTTTTATAAATAACTCATCTTTTACTTATAGAGGTTGCCTTGTCAAAGCTTGGGCTATTTTCATATGCTTTTATATATATATATATATATATAAAGTTTTAAATAATTCATATGCTTTTATATATATATATATATATATAAAGTTTTAAATAATTTTAACAGTAAAATAATAGTATATATATCTTAATTAATCAGTAGCACTTTCAAATTATGTTGTAGTTCTTATCAACTGTAAAGTAATATGGAAGTTTAATATCATGTGATTTTCCATGAGCTGTGTACATCAGTAAATTACTACAGCTCATGGAAAATCATGTGATATTAAACTTCTTTATTACTTTACAGTTGATAAGGATTACAACAAAATCAAAAGTGCTACTGATTAAATAAATATATATTTTACTATTTTTATTGTTAAAGTTTGTAATTGACAAAAATTGCGATTGTAAATTATTGATTTTTTTGTTGATTTGATTTCACGTAAAGGTAAATATTTTCTACTAAAATCTGTATTATTATTTATTCTAAAGTAATTAATATTTCACAAATATTTTGTGGAAAAAATAATACAAAAAGTTTCTAAAACATACATTTTTACTTTGAAAATCAAAATGAAGAAATAGAACTGTCAAAATCATTGACAGGTACTCTCTTGTGAAGAGTACAAGAAACAATCAATAAGCACCTTAAAAGGCAATATCTTGTCTCACTGTTATAGAATTAAATTTAAATATTATTGATTTATTATAAAAACATTCAGAAGGTGAAAGCATTATTTGGAATAGTTTTTATTTGAAAAATTAGCAAAATAACATTAAAAATAGCAGATAGAGTGAGTTAAAGCTGTGAATACATGGATGATGTAAGAGTATAGTTCATACTCAGAAAAGGTTATCTTGAAATGAAAATGTAGGATATTCAGAAATTAGTTAATTGTAGGGATTGAATTAACTAATTTCTGGAATCCCCATGCTTTTACTTTAAGTTTAATATAAAAACCCCATTTGTGATCTAAGAAACAATTATTTTTAGAGTTTTTAATCCACAATAAATAAAAGTGTTTATTATAAAAAAATTTCTATACATTATTATAACAATAAGATTACATAAAATATTTTAATATAACCAATTGTGTAGTTAATATATTATAGAGCTATAATTTAAAACTCATTCTTAATAAGCACACCTAAATGTCCACTATTAGTTTATTGCAAAAATAAGTTATAAATAATAGTGAATATCATAAAAATAAACGTGTCATTCTTTACAACTATATATATTAATTAATGATGTGATTTATAAATAAATAGAATTGATTATAAATAGCATTATATTTAAATAAATTTGTGTATTACATTTTTCACACTTCAAAGTAAAGCAAGTAAAATGTGCTTATTATATTCAAGATTTAAGCCTACTCTGATACAGAGAGTTTTCTTGAAAGCTGTGCGTCTTATACTGGTATCGTTTGTAATTTAGAATTTGTCTATTATATATAATGTCTAATATCTTAATTTCACAATGAGCTGTTAGAGTGTTCTTAAATACATTCATTCATCAGCACATTAATATCTATACAAGCTACTATTTGGTTGCAATTATTCTTTTGCATAATATGTGTATATTTTGATTTTTGAATTATTTCTATATTTTAAAAATATTATTTTAATATAGCGACTTTTGTAGTTTCTCAGTTTTATTTTTATAGATTGAATATATAAAGAACAATATTAAGATTAAAGAAACAAAACTTAAATTTTTTTACTAAATTTAGAAAATTTTCTCTTCTTATTTTTCCCCCCACTAAATATTAAAAGTAAGTCATTCAATAAATTTATTACTGTAAAAAAACCTCTAGTCTATTTATAACCATCTATACTGAGTATTAACTAAGGAATTGAAATAAAAAATGTACATATAATAGCATGTTCTCTCAGTATCATACAGTTAGGTTAATTTAGCCTGAAAAACAATCCATTCTGTGTGTGCGTGGTATATAATTAATATTTGCAAATATGTAATTTTTAAAAAATTTCTTCAATTAGAGCATTTAAAAAAAAAAGAAGCAAATCCTGACTATTATAGAAATAATCTAATTACAAATAAACCCTAGCTGGCCTAATTGTCCATAAGTTTGCAATCTGTACTTTAAATATATATATATGGTGGAAAATGAATACTAGTTCCCGATATTGGATATTTTTTCTTTTGTAATTGCTTTTTTAGCAGAGTTGCTAGCTATGACTACATAATGCCCAATCATTGAATGTTCATAAGTTTGATGAAAAACTATGTAGACATATTAGATATATATATAATGCTGTGATAGAATTGTAGCTAAACAATAATATACGTATATGAAATGTTCATTAAAGTTAATGCCATCCTCATTTTTCAATGCTCCTCTCTTAAAGTTTATAGCTTATTTTAAAAGCTCACTTCATTAAACAAAACTTTGCCAATATTTATATGGATGAATGAATATCTCCTTAATGAAACATTTATGTATTTTACTATGGAAACGGAAATTTAAAAGGAGCATTTAAAAAAATACTTGTAAAATTTTAATCTTTAAATAACATTCTCAATTTTGTTTATTTATTTATTGATTTTTAAAAATAATATTTGAAATAAATTGTAATTTATACGCGCGCACACACATAATAGATTCATTTAGCTGTTAATGTGCTTGTTATTTATTTTAAACCTGAAGAAACAATATCTTTTATTTACATATAACCATGCGCCAACTATTTTTATTATATAATATAAATAAATTTAAATTTTTTTTTTGTCATCTTGAGCATTGGAAAGTCTCACGTTTAATGTTTATCTTAAAAATACTATTCCAATCGATGATTATGCATAACTGTTATTTGAAGAACTATTCAAAGTCATTTTTTAATACTAAATTGAAATTATAAAATGTTGGAAGCAAGATGTCTTATCTTTATTCATATGTCATAGCATCGGTCGTGAGATGAATCCGCAATAACCGTCTGCAACCAACTGCTTGCTTGCAAGGCGGCTGCGCTGACCTTTTGGAAGAATTTTGAAATAGAGCTAAATATCAGTTGCTGCTGTTTTTTTAAAATTATCTGACTAATGATAGCAAATGATAGTTTTTGTCATGTTTTTCTATTGTTATTTTTTGGCTCTTCCCAGGGTAGTGTAAGTTGAATGGCAAGCTTAAAAACTAAAAATTCCTAGATGATTCTCAGTTGAGTAAAATAATAAAAATCTCATTTTAGTTAATTGAATGTTACTGTTGTGTTCAACCATTACTATGATATATATAAAAAAGCTTGGTTTAATGCTTTAAAGGCATGGTATGCTAAGCATGCTTTTGACTAAATGTCACAAACTTCTTTGACAACTATTGCTATGAATATGACTACCATTTATTCGAAAGCATGCTTAGCATATCATGCTTTTAAAGTATTAAACCAAGCTTTTCTTTATCTACATTTTGTATGTATTTATTTTGAATAAAATTTTTTAGTTTTTTTTTTTTTTAAGGAAATTTATATTGAAAAATTCCATAGAATGTTGATAATATAAAAAGGAATATATATATAAACTTGAAACATTAAAAATACATGTGACATATGGAATTGTTTTATGTGCATTTCTCACCATTAAATTTTATATATTGTTTAATGCAATCGTTTCTTCTGGTTGCCTTATTATGATTTTGCATTAATATTTAAAACAAAAAATCAATAGTATGATAGACTTTTTTCATTACCAGATAAGCCATAATTGTTTTTAAAATTTACCTGTTGTGTGTAGAATAAATTGTAGAGTTACTAGTTTTATTTCCAGATCTCTTTTTTTTTGTCAATCACATCTTGATTTTTCTAAAAGTAAGAATTCGTAGGTTATAAAATATTAATTGGTAATGCTTGAATTATTTACTTCATTAAAAATTGTAATTCAAATTGAACTGCCTTCTGATAGTCTTATATATGGAAAGTTCTCTGCCTAGAAATTGGATGAAGTTACATCAGCAGTATTTTACAATATCTTTTCTCCCTTTAATTTTGTGTATTATTTATTCAAGCATCTTGATATTTAGAACTATATTTTAAACTTTAATAAAACATTATTATAATGCATAAAATGTATAGACATCAGTTTTAAAGTATCCTCCTTTCAGTAGCTTATATATATAATCATTAAAATTAGTCAACACTTAAACAATTCCAATATCAATAACAATCAACAATCTCAACATGTTGTCATGGCAGCCTCCTTTTAACAATGAAGGTAGAATCCCACCTTTATCTATGATCCAATACTAAAGATTGTAAATTGACAACAGAGTTAATGATACAAAGAAGTTTAAATAATCCCCTAATTATCACTATTTCAATAGGAATAGTAATAATTAAGGGATTATTAAAAGATAATAAAATAAATAATATATTTAAATTAATGATTGTTCGTGAATATAGATATACAGACAGGACTGTGCAGTTACAATCTATACTTATTTTATATTTCAATTTACTGCTGTATATTTCATTTTATATTATCTGGATTATTTCATTTTATTTAGTTTTAATTCCATTTTATGACATTTAATTTATTTTAGTTTTATTATGTTTGGTTATATTTTGTGTTATTTTTCTTTATTTTTTTAAATTTTATTGATTACATTTTTTATTATATTATTTATTTTATTTTTTGACATTATATCATAACACTGATGAAGACTGCAGGACAGTCAAAATGTCAGATTGTGTGTATATATATACAAAAATTTTTTTTTTGCTAAAAAATATTTGAAGTAAAGTGTAGAAATAGTATTTATATAAAATATTACAGAAAAATAAATGAAATGATAGATTTAGTGACATTTGTGATCATATAAAGGAGTTGTAAAGATGATAATAGTATTAAGCTAGTTTTTGCAGTTTCTTCAATTTTTAGCTAATAATATTTATATACCCATATTTCTTCATGTTTAACTATCACATTTGGTTTCAAGGCTTACCATGGATGATGTAAATCAAATGAATAACATGAAATATGAAATGTTTTCTACATACACACATATACAACTCAGTTATTAGCATACCTTATATTATTAGTGCAGTGATAGAGGATCAGATTCTGTAGATTAAGATCCTCAGATTGATTCCAGTTCTTGCTCATCTGGTGTTCAAACTTCTTATGAACTCTTGAGAAGTATGACATGTATATGTAATATTATAACATCTGTAATCATATTGAAGGGAAGTAATTCCAACAGCCATTGGGCTATTGTTAACCAATAGTCAGATGTCAATAAATTATGAAAAGAAATGGAATGATACTATCCATTTCTTTAGCACTGGTCTTATATAAATTATGTATTGATGTTATTTTAAATCAAAGAGTGAAATCTATTTCAATTTGTTTAGCTTTAATTTATTGAATTGCAATATAACTATGGGAAATATCAAAGTAGTGCTTTAGTTTTAACAACACTGTTTTGATTTTTCAAATAGTTATACTATGATTATAGAGCATGTAAGTTTTGTATAAACCAAATTAAAATAGATTACATTCTTGAATTATAATAACAGCAATAAACTAAGTTTTTTATGATCAGAGCTAAGGAGATGAGTGATATTATTCCATTTTTTTCATAGTTAATTGACATGTGACTATAAGTTAAGTATAGTTCAAAGGGAGTTGCAATTATTTCTGCTTTAATTTCATATCATAAGGTATGGCAATATACTGTAATATCTATAATATAAATTAATATAAAATTACATATAAAATATTGCATAATAGAAAATAGAAAATCATATAACATTACAATACTAGATAAAAAATAACTACAACAAAATTTTTACTAAAATTCTTCCACAGCCATCGTTTCATCCATTAACAAATAGTTCTTTTCAAATGATTTTCACCAAAATACAAAACGACCTATATACAGAAAACAAAGCAACTTTCTCATGATTCACTTCAATAACCAATTACCTTTAATATCAAATAATGTCTTCATGAGATTGAGGGTCTCTGATTCAAGAAGGCCATCAATCTCATGAAAACATTCTTTAATTATATTTGAAAGATATTACAACACAGTTTAAAAACTAGGTGTAAAAATAATCAAAATAATTTTTATAATGACAACACTACTATTTAGTATGTCAATGGCAGGATATAAAACTGCAAAAGAAAAATAAGTGTAAAAGCTGTTTTTAATCATCATTTGATCACAGGGTGGGAATTAGAAATTTTACAATCTTAGGATATGTTGATATTCATTCTATTCTAAAGATATTTATTGTAGCTTGAGTAGAGGGTAGATCCCAGATTATATAGTGCTATAATTATAATATTCACACCACTGGATTATGTTTTGGCTTTTGCTTTCCACAGAGATTCAAAACTAGAACTAATGCATTTATACTGTAGTATTCAAGCAAATAGTCTAAATTCAAAAAAATGTTTTAAAAAGTTTTGAATCCAATTTATTACACTTACATAGTTATAAAGATCTGATATCATATGAGTTTCTGCATACTTTATTAGATATCACAGTTTTATTCCAACTGTTAGTCTCTTCTATCTTTTGGATAGCTTTGAATCCTAATCTTCACTAACAAAGACAACAATAATAAACTATCTGATGCCCATTGGACATTCAAGCTCTTAGCACAAGATACTAAAATAGGGCTAGAAAAATTATTATTTGGAAGCATATATAACATTCAATATTTTTAAAATAAATTTTATTTTTATTAAGAACTATACATATATGTAGGTTATGTTATCATGCAGCCATCAATACATATAGATTTATTAATAAATCCATGTTCCTATAAATATATCATTAAAAATAACATTGAAAATGGTTATAGAATGTGTTTGAAATGTTGGTGGAACATGAGTTTATGAAATAATTTTAAAAGTAAATTGTTTTATAGAATTAAATGATAACATATATATTGAGTCAATAGCGATTTTAATAATAAAAATGTGCATTTTTTTAAAAAAAAAATTATTTAATTGTCATAGTTATAATTAAACGCCAAGATGACTGCGGTCTTCTTTCCTAAGATAACGTTGTCATCATTTTTTTTTTTTAAAAAAGTTTTATAATTTTAGAAACATTTCTTCCGAAGATTATTAATTCAAAATAATATATATATTAAGTCATTATTAAAACAAATGCACTTTTTATGCAATTTATATTTGTTTATATATTTTAAAAAAATAATTTCTGATTTTGTTGGAAACTGATCTCATGTGATACGCAGTTTAAAAATACATTTATTGATTTTTTTTTCTTTAAATTTAAAATGGAGAGTGGAAATTTTGCAATATTTTAAAATGATTTGCAGTTAGCTTATTTGGAGAAAAAACCTAGTTGTCTGATTCAAATATCTCCAAGAACAGGTGACATTTTAATAAATAACGTTGATATTCAGGGACGTTCTCCAAATCTTGATCATCTTTGTAAATAACAATTTACTAACATTGATTAAAATGTGGACCAGAAATTCCCATTTGTACTACTTGAAACAAAACAGTCTATCAGAATTGTGTTTACTATTTGTAGTTGGTTGTCAATATCTGTTCTTACCTTTTAATTACTTTTTAACCAAAATGGGAATGAAAACATATTTATCTTGCTAATATATTATTAATGCTTGTGAAATGACAGTAGATTATATTATCTTGTTTTATATATATATACACACATATATATTAGGACATTGATGCTTCGAACATTAGTCATCCAAAGGATCCCCTCTTCCCCCATACAGTATTTCTTCCTAGTGCATTGATTGCTATCCTGCTGCTTAATGATTTAATTTTTTTATTTGAAGATATTAAGTCTGATTTGATAATAGATTTA
This sequence comes from Epiperipatus broadwayi, assembly GCA_028023455.1. NCBI lineage: Eukaryota > Metazoa > Onychophora > Udeonychophora > Euonychophora > Peripatidae > Epiperipatus > Epiperipatus broadwayi. The sequence continues at coordinate 5,620,513 of JAQFVV010006231.1, forward strand.
TTGTAGAGAAAATGATTTGAGTTGCGATAAAAAGTATTTATTTAAGACTGAATTTTAGTTATTAACAAGCTTACGTTTTAATTGCAAGCCTTCGTCTACAGAAAAAATAGTTGTTTTTTTTTTTTAAAAAAAAAAACCAAGCCAAAACAAGACTTTATTGTGTCAACATATTGAAATATTCAACTTGTTTGAATGATTTTTTTTTTTTAGAAAGATGAAAATTGTAATATTTTAAATACAAGTACATACCTGGTGTCTAGATGTAATATAGGGGATTTGAACATAGACTTTCAAGCTCCCTTCAGCCATCCATTTTATTTTATACAACTGATATACATAACCACACATGTAAAAACGATAAATATTTTCCAGTATAAATATTTTGTGCATAATCAGCACTCATCAGTTGGTCCATCTTCATCTCCCTCTCATATATACAATCAGTGCTCATATATACAATCTAGACTCCAGGTATGTAAAAATTACATGTATTTAAAATATTACAAAATCAGCCTGTATCTTGCCCATCCCTTTTCTGTGTATTTAAATGGACAAGGTCCTAAACATAAGAGGTCAGAGTGACTTAAGATCAATAATATTAGCATTAATAAGGAATTTGAGCATTCCATCATCAGATTTTCAATGGTATGGATGGCTGAAGAATTGGAGGATGGAATAGATTGAAGTCTGTCTATTAAAGTGTGAAGATTTGCTATCTTAATATAAGCTGAGAATTAATTATGTTTGAGTGTGTGGGATGATGCTCAGGAACAACTGATGAATGCTAGTTAAGCAAGAAATACATTTATTGGAGATCATTTATTTTTTTCACATGTGTATGGGCATGTGTCATATCAGTTGTATGAAATAGAGTGAAAGGCTGAAGGGGGCTTGGAAGTCTTTGTTCAGAAATAACAATTTTGTAAATAATATAGATTGTATGTAACTCACCAGGAAGTAATTGAAGCTTCCAATGAGTTATATCACATTTGCCACCTAATCACACCATTCTTCAGCCCAGAAACCAACCTCTAACACCATAGATATATCAGATATATACACTTTGTCAAGTGATCTGTATATATTGTAACACGTCCTATATGGATTGCTTGACAAAGTGATATTTCAATGTATCTATGATGTGAGAGATTGGTCTGACTTCTGTGCTGATGGATAGTTGTGATAGAATTGCAAATGTGATATAATTCATTGGTAACTCCAGTTGCTTTCTGTTTAGTTATATATAAAGATGAAAATTATAATAGAAATCTTTCACATAAACTGTTGATTGTTTAATTATTATATAGTTTTTAAAAGTTACAAAGTTTTTCCATATAGAAAACACTTATAGTTTAATAATAAATCATTCATTAAAATATTTCCTTTTGATATATTTTCATCTATTTAATTTTATAGAGTTAAATTAACTAGAATTCTATTGCATAACTCTCTAATTTGTAGAGTATGTTTTAAATTTTATTTATGGGATATGAGTATATAGTATTTTTTCAAGTCGTTTTACTTAATATTAAAAACCTAAATCAGTCATTTTTAAAAATAATAACAATTAAAAATAATATCATTAGTTGCTTGAGAAATGTCGTGATATTTGAGTGCCCAAATGCCAATATTTATCGTAGTGAAAAAATACATTCAGAGATCTTTAGCTTTTGAGTTTGTCATTTTACTATTGCCTATACTTTATAGGACAGTAATCCATTTAATAGTAATATTTTTTCACAATACTTTATATTTCAAAATATTAACAGTTAATTTTGCATAATAATACATTGTTCTGCATCAACTAGATATTCTCATATATGTTTGATTACCTGAACTATATAATTTTCTGAATTATCTTTCAGTTAGTTTATGTAATTGATACTCTCTAAGATTATTGAATTATACACATATGAAATATTGTGAAAGGAAACTACTTTTCACATATGTGCTACAAATTAGACACATACTCTCCCATCAATGAATATTTTAAAAGTATAGGTAGTCCACCTATACTTAGAGTTTATTCTTTAAATAAGCCAATATTCATTGACCATGCTTGAATTTAGGGCTTGGTCTTATTGCGAGCCTGATTTTTAAATTGGCATATTACTTGCACAAATTCAGATTATATGTCACAATGGAAACAAATTTTATCATTTTAATTTCTTACACATGTGTGAAGAATAATTTTCTTTTACAAAATCTCATAGGTATATAAATTACTATGCTATCAATTATTACATATATATTAAGAAAGTTAGAGTCGCAAGTAGTTAAAAATGAGAAAATTTCTCTTCTCTGAATTTATGCAAGTAAAATGTTGATTTAAAAATCAGGCTCACAATAAGGTCAAACCCTAAATTCAAGCAGGGTCAATAAATATTAGTTTATTTAAAGAATAAGTTCTAAGCATAGCAAAACATATATGCTTTTAAAACATTTATTGATGGAAGAGTGTATGTCTATTTTATAGCACATGTGAAAAGTACGGGTAGATCACCTATTTCTTTTAAAACATTTATTGATAGGAGAGTATCTACTTTTGTAGCGCATGCCATAAATTCATTCCACAATATTTCATATTATGATAAATGCTCATATTCCAATTTTTTAAATTTTTTATTTCAAAATCTATAAATATGTATTATGAAAACTTCATTTAATAGATTAATCATTTATTTTACATGTATTTATATAAGTAGACAACAAATCATAAATCAACATTAAATATTCCAATGCATGGCCAGATCTGTAACAATTACCTACAAAGACAGTGAAGGAAAAGGCAGCATTCATTAAACTTGCCAATTGATAAATGATAAGGATTTCAGCAGTTTTTCATTCTCGTATTGCCATCTAGTTAAAAATAACTAAATGCCCCCTTGAACAGTTGACTGGATTGAATATAGGCAAATTATCAGAAAGAATAAATTTGAAGTCTATTGGAATAAAAATAAATTTAACTCTGCCACATCTGAACTCAGTGTTTGGCATGGTATATAGATGCACTACTATTATTCCACAAGATATTTTACATTTGTATGTATTTCTTATTAATTTAATAGATTTTATTTCCTTTTTTGTCCATTTACAGTTTACTCATACAGTACGATTGAAAATTTTCAATAAAATAAATGTACATTGGTTAAGACAGATGTAGACTGAATAACAGTTTTTGAATCTGCATCAAGAATAAATGAACATTATTTTCTTAGAATGAATTCTATTTATTACTTATGTGTTCATAAGTTTTTTAATTGTCAAAGTTTTGTCATAATATCTGTATTATTTAATTTTTTTTTCTATATAAAATTCTCATTATTGCATTTAAGGTGAAAGTATAGATGAAGCATGCACTTCTCAGAGCTCCTAGGCATATGGCTCTTCTTTCAACAGCAGTGAAGACTACTGTATTATTTTAATTTTATGGTCACTGCTTTAATACTCACTTGATCAATCCAGATTTTAAATTTTGAATGGCTGCTAACTGGCCTATCTATCAGCCATATATCTTAAACCAAAATGCTGTCTTTTTGTGATCTATAAGTTTCCAAGATTCATCTGATCTGGATCCAAACTCCTTGTCATGGGTAATAGTAATGTTATAACCAAGAAGCCCTTCATTGTTGTTATTATTGCCATTAAAGGTTAACTTTTTTACTCTACTGTAGGACCATCTACTATAAGCTTGAATAAACTGTGAACACCAAATGTTATAGTTTCATAATATCCTGGTGCCCCTTGATTACTCAAGCTTACAGTAAATCACTTTATACTGGAATAAAAAGAACTTGTTAGTAACTATTGTCCATTTACTTTAAAGAAAAATCTTAAGCTTGTTTATAATCTGAAAGAACATCTGATCTGTTTTTAAACTTTATGTTAAGGTTATAGACATTAACTTAATAATTATGAAGCTCTTCATTGTTATTATTATTATTGTTGCTCTTAAAAGATACGTTCTTTTTACTCTACTCTAAAGTCATCTACTGCAGGCATAAATAGTCAATAAACACCTATAGTGCTATAATATCATGGTGTCTATTGATTACTTAAAAGTGTTTCTGGAAGCATATAAGTAAGCATATGAGAAAGTTGTATAATAATGTTGCTGTTATTTATTGCTCATGATAGACAATTTTCTGGACAAATTTTTTCATGAGTGGAATAATATTTTATGAAAAAATAGCTAGTTTTTATTATAATTTATGGCATTAATTATCTGATAATTTTTTTATACTTGCTGTTGAAATATAATTAATTAGTTATGTAATTAATACACCTCAAATGAGAGCATTTAAATTCCTTCTAGACTATAATAAAACCACAATATTCACTATATTTTAGTGCAAGTTGTCTCACATAAATTGCATATAATAGCTAACATTTTGTTGATTAGCATTGATTCTCCTATATGACTTCATTGATTCACATTCATAATAAAAACTTACTCAACTATACCTTAATTTTTTAAAAATAAAATGAACAATAAAGTGTCAGACTTTTATTGGAATTAAACAATGCTCTAGATCAGGGGTAGTCAACCTTTTTATACCTACTGCCCACTTTTGTATCTGTCAGTAGTAAAATTTTCTAACCACTCACCAGTTCCACAGTAATGGTGATTTATAAAGTAGAGAAGTAACTTTATAAAATTTATAAAGCAGAGTTATTACAGCAAGCTAAAGCATATAAATCTCTATGAATTTTTTTTAAAAAGTCAATTAAATTTAAAAAAAAAAGAAAATGCTTCAGTGTCAGACAAAACCCCTACTGCCCACCATGAAGCTGGAACGCCCATTAGTGGGCGGTAGGGACTAGGTTGACTACCACTGCTCGAGACAATATCCTTTTTCTCCAATAACTTTATTTTGCCCAAATGCTACATCAGTCTTGTTATCAACAGTCTACAACTTCTCTAATTGTTTTGATGGTTTTAAATTCATATCAACTTTGTATATTCCTACTTCCCATTATCCATTTGTCATTTTGTGTTAAACATTTCAATCTTTAAGCTTTCCAATGCAATTAATTTTTTTTTGTACAAAACTTTTTACTAGATATTTAAAAATAATTTATTTTTAATTGATTTTTTTCTCATTTTTATGTTCTGATGATGTATGAAAAAACACATCATTCAATCTATATTGTTTGAAATAATTTACAAGTAATATCTCTGTAATTTCTTTAGATTCTTTCGATTTTTCCCCAGTCTTATTGCTGTATTGTTTTTCTATTCATTTAAATTTTCTTAAATTTTATAAAACTTTTATCTTTACATTTGAAAATATGTTATTAGCAAAATGTTGTAGCATACTAAAGTTCAGAAAGAATAAAAAAAGTGAATCATAACATATATATATATGCTTTCAATGTAAACTAAATAAATATTATTAACCTTTCAGTAGGTTGATATTTCCATTGTTCTTTCTGGTGACAAAGTTTGTAATCATTCAACATTTGTTTTTATTATTAAATTGGTGGTCACGTATTTACCTTGCTATGACATCAATGCATACTACTCTGATCTTCCGATCTTTAAGATAATGTTACCTAGTGATTTGCAGGCAAAGTTAATTGCTAAAATTTGTCCACATATCACGTGGAGACGTTATGTCAAAGATTGCAAGATTAGAATAGGATGCCCTCAGGGTAATGATCTCATAGCAAGGTAAATATAGTGAAGAAGCCATGTGGTACAGAGATATTGGCACTCATCATGTTGTTTGTTTATCCTGAATAAAAAAAATTGGACGCAAAATAGGAAAATGCAAGATAAATATCACTACAAAATTAATAAATAGGATGTAGAAGGTACTAAATGTCTTAAAAGGAAATTTTGAAAGAATGATAATTTTTTTTTTAAAAAAAACCTCTCATAAAGTGAAAATGTGTTTTTTTTTTTATTAATATAACTGCAAGTCTACAAATAATAATAGGAAAATGTTAAAAGTACTATATACATTATTAATAATTTACTAAAATTGGACACAAAATAGGAAAATGCAAGATAAATATCACTACAAAATTAATAAATAGGACATAGAAGGTACTAAATGTCTTAAAAGGAAATTTTGAAAGAATGATAATTTAAATAAATAAAAAATCTCATAAAGTGAAAAAGGGCATCTTTTTTCTTGTTAATATAACTGCAAGTCTACAAATAAAAGTACTAAATGTCTTAAAAGGAAATTTTGAAAGAATAAAGTGAAAATGGCATTTTTTTTTTTATTAATATAACTGCGAGTCTACAAATAATAATTCTGTCATCTTAAAAGTAATAACTTTTTTATTTTTAGTGGAAATAATTATGATTTACAATGACTGTGATTTACAAAAAAAAATGCAAGATGAATATCACTACAAAATACATACTTACCCAAATAAAGAGCCGTTACGAAACTAATTTTGGAGCCTTCAAATCATGTGCCTTTTCTTATCGATATCATAGAAGAAATAACATATAAATTACTTACAATTGTTCAAAAGGGAAAAAATCACTTAGAAATTAATGTTTTTTTACTAAAAAAATCACTGAAAAATTAATGTTTCACATGCCGGCAAAAAAATCACTGTAACTGGAAAAAATCCACTTTTTAAATCTCGCGGGTCAAAAAATCAAATCTCACAGGTCACAACAATCATCATTCCCATGGATTGTCATGTCAATGTCTTCATTGCCATAACAACATTCATGTAATCTTCTGACGATGCTTACCGGCAGAAATAATGTTGAGCGTACTGTATTAGAATTCAATAAATTAGACTAAATTTGTGAAAAATATAATTTTATAAATAAAAAAATCCTGAAAAATTATATTTGAACTTAATAAAATGAATATATAATGAGAACAATTAACTTTTTTCCCATTGAACACTATAAAGGAAAGCCAGCCAAGCCAATAAAAATAGAAAATTGATAAAATCTTTGTTGATCGAAAATTATTTTTAAAATGGGATGAAGTTATGTGAAACTATCATAAATCTATTGAATTGCACTCTAAAATTTGAAATTGCATTTATTATTTTTAAAATATTAAAAAAATTCCATATTATCATGTTTGAAAAATCTGTTTCAAAAGACATTCCAGTCTTATCAATTGATGTTTTCTTTTTAGCATTACAATTGAATTTGTTAATATATGAATAAAATCAAATGGCAATCATGTATATTTTTGCTTTACATAAATATTGTGTAAAAATAATCATAAATATATAATAATTTAGATAAAAAAATCGTTTTTGTAATTCCAAAAATCTCAAAGTAATCTTGCAAATAATCTCAAAAATTAAAAACAAACAAAAAAATCTAACAATCATTCTTATGGAGACAGTACCAGATTATCTTGAAGTTCCTAATGACTGGAGAATACTGATCTCTTCAAATTTTTTTTTTTACCAAAAAAACAACATATTTTAGTTTCAGTTTCTGCTGGCAATAAATAAATAAATAAATAAATAAAAACAGCAAAATAGTGCCACATATAAACAGTGAGGATTGCCAATTCCTCTACAAGCTTTATGATAAATGCTTAGCCAGAGCCAGCACTTAAAATATCTCTGTCAGGAACCCCTCCCCAAACCCCTGACCATGGTTTCGTGCTTTGGCACTCCTCAGAAAGGTGTCAGGGTAGGTTCAGACACTAGATCTAAAAATACCAACCCAAAGCTAAGCACTTAGCTAAAAGTTATCTATTGAGTGGAAAATCTGAAATTTTCAGACATGTACATGTCTTCAAACCCAGCTATCCAACTCAAATAGCTATATGGGGCTGATAGATCTTCAGCCACACCATATAATAGTAGTCATAGCAATATAAAATTGCATAAGACTTTTTGGCAGAGACTATAAATAGTCAAAATAAAAGTCATAGATCAATTCATAGATCACATGACCCTATCTCTTAAGCTTGTAAGTTATAAACAGTGAGGATTGCCAATTCCTCTACAAACTTTATGATAAATGCTTAGCCAGAGCCAGCACTTAAAATATCTCTGTCAGAAACCCCTCCCCAAACCCCTGACCATGGTTTCGTGCTTTGGCACTTCTCAGAGAGGTGTCAGGATAGGTTCAGACACTAGATCTAAAAATACCAACCCAAAGCTAAGCACTTAGCTAAAAGTTATCTATTGAGTGGAAAATCTGAAATTTTCAGACATGTACATGTCTTCAAACCCAGCTATCCAACTCAAATAGCTATATGGGGCTGATAGATCTTAGAAGAATGAAAGAAAGTTATCATGAAGAAGCAGCATCTTTAAATAAAAACCTTTGGGTGAAGTAATGGAAAAATTAATAAATATGATTGTACCAAGACATAACTTAATATTAAAAGGAAATATGTGTTTGAAAAGGAAGGTTTTTAATAAATATGTTTGTTTTTACTTATGGAGTGAGACTTGGACACTTAACAGAAGAGCAATAGAGATACTTCAGACCACTTAACGAAGTATGGAGAGATGCCTGGTAAGAATAACAAGAAGAGATTGAAAACAAAATGGGTGTTATTGACATAATTGAAATAATTAAAGAGACTGAAGTGGAGTTGGGATGGACACATTGCTAGAAAAGATGATAATAGATGGACAGCTGAAATCTTAAATGGAATTCCAAGAGATTGTGAAAGATCTAAAAAAGCACCACATGTGAGATGAATGAATGAAATAAGGAAGTATGCTGGTGTGATGTGGAGAAGAGAGGCTAAAAATCAGAGAAGATGGATTGACCTTCGAAAGACTTTTATCCTGCAGTAGATCAATAATGGTTGAAAATATGATGACTCGGAAATGGAAAAATAGTAGCTACCATATTGTAAAATTTATGAAATTTAATGCCTTTTTTAAATTTAGATTTTAGAAGTTTATTTACATTTTTTGGGGCAAGGTATAACTGAAACACTGTATATTGATATAGTATATTTTGCAGCTTTACTATATTATATAAAAGACATTATATCTTAGTTAAGTAATATGCTAAGAGAGAATACTTAAAATTCTCTCATTTATAATGTAAAAGCAAATGTATACAATTTGAATTTTGCAAGAAATATAATTACAAAGGCACAGATTATGCACAAAAAGAATTAATATTATATAGCATCCAAACACTAAAAAATATAAATATTAACATGCTTTAAGAACCATAATTTACTTTATTTATTTCTGAGCACCACAAATTGCTTTGTTCGGAAACTAATAGAATACCATAGTCATAGTTAATTCATGATTAATTGATTTTATATTAAAACTAAAAATAAATAAATTATTAAGAAAGTAGATTAGTAAAAGTTAAAATTTACTAATTGTGTCCTGAACTAATTATAAAATATCTAGATATGTCAAATCCAACAAATGAACTAATCTTTTTTTTTATCCTGGTTTTAAACCTTAGTGTCATAAGGGGAACTTTTTCTGCCAGTTTTTTTGCAATAAAAAAAGGGCGAGAAAGGAATTTCTGGTAATTTTTTGTCATTATGGATGCTAATTAATTTTAGGACTAAAGCATTAACTTTAAACTATATATATATAATATTTATTTCCTACTAGTTTTCGGGTATTATAATTATTTTTTCAATTTTTTATTGCAAATTTAATGCCATTTAAATTCAAAAATAGTAGAAAAATATGAAATTTAAAATAAAAATTAGAAATGAAATTAAAACATGATTTTTCAGTTTTAAATAATCTAATTTAAAATGAATTACTTTACTATTTTAAATAAATTTAATCTACAAAATCAACAAAATCAAATTATAGAATATCTATACAAGTATATATTAAAATTATTTTAAAATAATATCTCAAAAGAAATTCCAAATTTAATAAAATAAAAATTCAATTTGTAACTTTTATAAAATAATGGAATCTCAGAAATATCCCCCCCCCCTCTTCAAAAAAATTATACTCTAAATATATATATTTATAAATAACTAATTATGAATGAAAATATGTCAATATTTTTTTTTAAAGAAAATTGTTTTTCTCTTTAAACAAGCTTTCTGAAAGTTTTTTTAACTATGCTTTTTAGAACTTGTTATTATTTTAAAATTAGATATATATTTTAAAGTCATATTTATAAAATTTTGAAAGTTTAAAAGTAATACGATCAATTTCTTATGCCAAATTCATTCTTTCATTCAGTTTTTTTTTTTCTGTTTCATCAACGTATACAGTTTCCTAATTTTATAAGTAGTCCATTTTACAACATTTATTTATAAGTAAATAAGCATTTATTTTTATATTACGCTATGTGTACAATTGTATTACATTCAAAGATCAGTCTTTCAAGCTAATTGTGCAAAAGACGCATGCACAATTAGCTTGAAAGGCTGATCTTTGAATGTAAAACATTTATTTATGTAATAGTAATATTAGCGATTAAGCCAATGCACATGCGCTTTAAAGATAAATATAATATATTAAACTGCATTTTTTTTAATAATCATATTTTTGAAGCTTTACTGTATTGATTTTTTTTTTCTAAAAAATTGCAATGAAACCAAGAGATTTTTATATGTAGGAAGAAAAAACAGAATTGTTCAAGCTATGATGATGCCTGTGGCTCTATGGATGTGAAAGTTGGACACTGAAAAATAAGAATGGAAATAAATGGTTTGAAGTTTTAGAATTTCCATGCTGTTAAAAAATGTATGGATAGCAAAGAAAACAATATGTGGGGTATTTGACCAGATCATATATGAACTTCCTGAATCAGGTTGAAATTATTCTGTTTTAGTCTTACCATGAGTTGATCTAATTTATTTTAAATTGTAAATGCTTTGCAAAATTAATTGGTAGTGAAAGAAGAAAAGAACAACCTGCTTTTGGATGACATTGAGACAAACATATACTATAATGCTGAAGAAGGTTCAAATGTCAAAAGACATGATGTTATTAGTGAAAGTATTTTTTAAAATTATACTTCTCTTTAGATCAAGTAAAACTTTTCTATAAGATCAATTATATATGTTCAAAAATATTTTTTAAAATATTGAGTATATATCTTTTAGCTTACTTTATTCAATTTATTTATATTGATTAATTATTTGATCTAAATATTAACTTTGAATTTGTCCAGTAATAAATGCATTTTTGAACTGAGAAATAGAAGTCCACATCAATAAATAAATAATTATTTGAAATATCCTTTCTTTTAATTTTTAAAGTGACTGATGCTCTGAAATTAACAGTTTTATGATTAATTAAGTTTACTTCTCAGCTAACAAATAGAAGAAATATGATTGTGGCCCTCCTTTTAATTTTGATCAATAGACTAATGGGTCCTGATTTAGTTTGCGCGCATGACCATTTTGAAATTTAAAAACCATAGCTGAAACATCCAAACTAATAAATGACAAATATTGAATAAAAGTATTTTAAATTCATATTTTAGATATTATAAGCTAGTAAAAATAATATGCTTTATTTTATTAGGGACTTTTTTTTTAAAAAATTTACTTTCATAAAATATTTGAAATACAATGGTGCAAAGGGGGAAAGATGGTTTGGCCGATCCAAAAGATGCACAAGTCTGATCAAACCATGCTTATAATTCCAAAATACTAAAAGATTATACTATATGCCCATATGAAATAAAGCATATTATTTTTACTAGTTTATAATTTGTAAAATATGAATTTAAAGTACTTTTATTCAATATTTATGCCATTTATCGGGTGGATGTGTCAGTAATGATTTTGACTGGTCTTTAGATTTCAAAATGACCATGAGCGTAAACTAAATCCGCACCAAATAATGAAATGGAGTTAGTTTTCTGCTAATGAATGAAAATTGTTTTTTTCTTTATTTTTTTAAACTTTGCTTGGTATAATAAGGAAGTAAAGTTTATTCTGCTCTTAATGAATGAAAGATAAAATGTTTAGAAAATGCATTTAGATTGGAAAAACAGCTTTCACTAAATAAAAATAAAGAACTTTATTAAGACTAGTATAATTTTTTTATATATAAAAATAAAGAACTTTATTAAGACTAGTGTATATTTTTTCACTCATAATTAACTATTTTTCTATTTTCAAATATAAATACTGTATATATTTTTAAAACATACTAGTCAAAATATCATTTTGAAGAAAATATTTTTAAGACTCAATCATCGTGAATTATCATAAGGGTTAGAAAGATATGACTGAATAGTCATTCAAGAGATCATGTGACTTATATACCAGAAATGATAGTTTGAGCTTCTATTAAAAAACCCTTTAACTCTTAAATCCGTCTCTCTTTCACATACCAAAATATGTAAGTGCTAATCAAATGATAGGCACCCAGAAGGTCATGTGACCTTGGAGGTCAGAAATGATAGATTGAACTTTAATTCAGGAATCTTTAGCACTTGCATCACTATTATATTACTGTACTAAATGGTTAATATGGATAAATGAGCAAATTTTCTGGAATCAAATGGGAAAGAATTGCTATGGATTAGAAAAGCGGGATTAAACTCAAAATTTAAACCAGTTTAAACAAAATGATGATGATTACAATTAGAATTTCAATTGAATTAAAAATAATTATAAATGATATGAATTTAATGATATTTTATGATTTACTTTTGTTGATATTAAAAATTAAATCTATTCAAAATAGCAACAGTAAGTCTATTTAATTTAGATGCTTTAAAATAATTATTCTTTTTTTTTTTTGTATTGGAAATTTAATGTTTTAATATAATTTATAATATTTTGTTTGTTATTAAATTATAATAAAGTGAAACTAGATGGGTAAAATATGTAGTTTAAAATAAAATACACTATTTTGTTTTGTTAATTTTCATTTATAAGTTTTAATTTTTATATAATTATAACTTTATAATTATTTTATTTTTATTACTATTATGTATATATACAAACATATAAAGCACTTATAAATTTATACACACAGAACGTAATTTCTATATGACAACTTTTTTTTAAAAATAAATTATAATTATATGTATATGGATATTTTGTTACTTTAACTTCATTTAATGAAACCACAATTGATTTCAACGCTAATCAACTAATTAATGTTATTAGTTCATTGGAAGACTATCATTTTAAAAAAATCTAAGAAATTTTATGATGAAGGTCTTGAAAAGTGCCAAATATCTATCTATTCATGATTAAAACTTTAAATGAGTGCATGCACAAAAAAGTCAGAATGGAAGGATTTTTTATTTTTATAAAGGATAACAATTCAGAAAATCAGCATTAAGTTTTAACCATGATATTTTTACTCCCTTCAATTGTTTTTTCTTTTGTTAATTTTTTTTATTATTAAAATAAATTAAAATTTATTAGATACAATTGAACATGATTATCTGTACATAGCTATATTCTTTTAACACTGTTGCAAGGCAGTTATTCTGTAGAGCTTGCTGTGGTCTAAGACTGAGGGCCATTGCCCTCCTTCATTCCTCTGGGAGGGCAACTCTAGCCCAAGTTTCATGAAAAAGCCAGTCCGGAGCCAGCAATTTATCTCTGTTTCTGAACCACTTGAGTAATTTGATATAGATGTTGCATATACTGCAATTAGCATTTTCAAATATATACTTGCATCTGGATAGCCAGAGTGCAAAGGTTAGAAAAATGGTGATTCTGATGTTCGAGAATATGCAGCTCTCTATAGCATTTTGAATGACTAAAACTTCTCTATTATTGAGCGACACGCTTTCGATAATAAAGGATCTGGTCGGCTTGTCCACTTGATTACAATTAGTCACACAATTAATACTAAGAATACTTATTTAAATAATCAATTATTCCAGTTTTAAAAATGATGAAATCTTAAAGTGGCATGTATTATTTTATAATTATTTATTAGCATCTAATATTTTTTTCAGTAAAGAAGGATCATTGTTGAAAACAAAATCTCTGGATGCTGGGTTTTTATGTAATTAAGAATAATTTTTTTTGGTATGGAATGGTATATAATAAGCAGTCTAAATATTTACTATGCAATATGAAGATTAACCTTATTATTCAGTTCAGCTGACAGAAATGTTGCAATTTAAATTTTTAAACAAATTATTTACATTGTTATTCAGTTAACTAAATTTATTAGGGAATCAAATTGATATATGCTTTTTTATTTTTGAATATTGGCATCATTATGGATGAAGATGAAACCATTATGCTATAAGTGGAAAAACAGCATTGAACTTGAAAACTTATTGCAAATATTTATCATAAGCTTAACAATTAAAAGACAATCCCATAGAAAATAAATTTCAACTAAGTTAATCTATTAAATCATATTTAGTAAACTAACATAAAATGCCAAACATTATGGTGTTCAACATATTGAATAAACAAAGGGTTTGTGCACAATCTTTTCATTATTAGCCAATTCAAAGAATTGACTCAACTAATTTTTCCATGATAGTCAGTCTTACATTCTTTGTGTATTACTTATATTAAGTAAATCTCTTTAAAATGTCAAAAAATTCATTTCCATTTTTCTCAATATTTCTATTCAATTTAATTATCTTATAGTTTCAACTGTCTAGCAGTCTTTTTTTCAGACTTATAACATATAATTGCATTATACCATTTCTTATTATTTATAAAGATAAACAATAATCTTATTTTTGATATTTTTATATATACATGTTATTATATATATATATATTGCAAGGAAATCAAGTCATATACCACGTGTCTTAATTTAATAAGCTTTCAAATGTTATATAATGAGCATGCTAATAGTTCTTAAGAAGCTTTTCCGAATATTTCTATAAGTTAGATATATGGATGTCTGAAAATTTCAGATTTTCTCCTTAATAGTAAATTAGATATATGGATGTCTGAAAATTTCAGATTTTCTCCTTAATAGTTAAATATTAGATAAATGTTGTGATTTGACCTGGTATTTTTAAATCTAATGCCTGAATATCCTAATGCCTCAATGATGACAACCACAGCTAGAAATCAGTATGAGGATAGTGATATTCGGAAAAGCTTATTAAGAGCTATTAGCACAATCATTATATAACATATATATATCAGTGACGAAGCTGACTTTTTTAGGAATGAAAGCACACTTTTTTTTAATAATGTTTTTATTTCACTTTTCACAACAATTTTTACATAATAACACATAATATATATATTACACACATCTAGAAAAATCTGAGACTCTCTTTTCTATAAATCAGAGAATATATTATCAATGTATTTTTATCTTCCAAATCCTTTTAACTTTCTTAAAAGTTTTAACTGTAAATTAGATCATAGCATTGTTTGAACTTCTTATAATCTATGACAATGTGTTAGTCAAGTTCATTCCTTCCATATAAAAAACAATTTTTTAAATTGAATTTTAATTAAAGCTTTTGAAAGTTTTAGTGAATTTTTCTATGGAAGCATTCATTCCATTCAATACATGGGTGCTTCATCCCTGATATATATATATATATATATATAATTAAAAAACTTTAAAATTAATATACATACCAAAGTATAGTACATATATTTGATGATACTAAAATTATAACTTTTAGTTAAAAATAAACAACAAAAAAATAATAGAAACTCTATGCATAAGAACAATATATTTATAGTAAAATAAAATATAACTATATATTATATTGGCTTTACATGTCGGTGTAAAAAATGGAAATAAAATATAAAATTAACAATACAAAATTATTTTTAAATTTGTGTAATATTAATTATAAAAGAGCAATTTATTAGAGAAAGAGATTAAGAGTAATGAATTTTACCACTTCATGATAAAGTAAACATAAACCAAATTGAGTGTGACATTGCAAAATCTAATTTTCTATATATGTGGCCTTCAATTTAAATAGAGTTATGACAAAATCAAACTATTTTATAGTATAATTATCAAAATTAATAAGTAATGAAAAAATATTAAATGCAATGTATATATTTGAAAAGATAAATAAATGTTTTCCTTTTTTATATTAGCTAAAGTAATGTAAATATTTTTCTTGTTTCCTATGATGTAAGTTTAAATCCTAAAAACATAATATAATCATAAAAATAAAGTAAATTTCATATTTATTAAATAAAACAATTTTGAAAATAAGTCTTGGAAACAAAAATATACCTTAGAAAAAAAATTTCTTATTTACAAAATAATATGAATAAACACTAGTATTTTGTATATTACACTATAGAGCTTTTCTATCTGTTAATAATTACTGACATCTAAGAACTTAAATATAAAATTGTTATCATTCTATTGGAATTATTTGAAATAAAATTACAAATAAATATCTGATACAGAGTGCCAAATGCTATCTTGAATTACATCATGATTGAGAAAAATTTAATATATAGAACCACTCCAAGGGATTCTGGTAACCACTAAAATAGGACTAAATATTAAAAAAAAATCATTATTATGTAAATAAGGAGGAAAGAAAACAACAGGTATTTGATATATTGTAATTTTTTATATATATAAAATAATATGGTATTATAAAAGATTCATAATTTTTTTAAATAGGAGTAGTATATTTTAAAGTTAAAATTATTATATGGAAGATTATTTTTTAATATGATTAAATACAATGATAATTAACAAATTATCAGTTTTGTGTTACATATCACTGAATGAAATTAGTAATAAAATTATAATATACTGTATATATTTATATTACAACCAATAAATATGAAAATGAAACCAATTAAAGATAAAAATGAGCAAAAACCAAAAATGTTTACTTCAAGTGAAACCAACTAAAAGAATTTCTCCAGAGAATGATGACTACCAATTAGTAATCATAATAGGGCTAAGCGCAGGGTTTTTCTATACTATATATGCCAATAATAAAGAAAATCATAGGGGTAAGGGTAATAATAATTAAACATTATAAATATGCTACTTCACAGTTAATAAATTTTAAGAGAACTCTCAACTCACTCTGTCAAAATATAAATGCTGTTAATATTAAGAGCACATACCGAAGAGTGGTTAGGTTATAACATATTTTTTCTCCCAACCTATATATGTATATTTATATCCCCTTCCAATATAATTACACATCTCACCATCACTATTCTTATCATTATATTGCAATGATCTGATACTCTTGATAAAGGATAATAATGTTTCTTAAGTTTTATTTTACTTTTCAAAGTAATTTCTTTTAGTCATTTTTTTTTATATGTCAAAGCGTTGGCCGGGAAGCGAACCCGGGACAACTGCTTGTAAGGCAGCTGTGCTAACCATTCGGCCACCAACACTTGACTTTTTTGTCATTATTTCTAATATTAAATTTTTTTCTCTTTTATTTATTTATGAGTTTTCAAACAATGAATGACATCCTAGTGAAAATATGAGGAAACATTCGCTTATCCCTAAGACAATGTCTATCTAATTTAAAATAATAATAACAAATTTTAAAAGAAAATATTTTAATTACAATAAAATACATAGAAACTCAATTTAGAAGAAAATAATGACTTAGGATAGCAGTCAAATACCAAGAGTGTATAGGGGATTCTGTAATCACTCGGGATACCCTATTAACTCATATCAACTTTTTTTTTATAAAGTTGAGATAAATAATTTAAGTATTAAATTTAAGATGGATAACAAATAAGCAGATAATAATTGCAATTGAATTATAGTGATAATTTATGATTAAGAAAATGGGATAAATATTTTATTTTTTAGATATATTCTTCACATCTATAGACCATTATAACAAAGTAATTATTATCTATACTTTATGTGAATGTACTCTAAACAACTAAAATCAAATATAATTGTGTCATTAATTATATAATGTTAAGATTTCTGGATAAGTCATATATGATTGAGATGATATTAAAATTGAACACAAAAATTTAACAATAAAATATAACATTTATTTAATCAACAAGAGCAAATTAATAATTATACTTTTGAAAATCTATAAATTTAAAATGAGTTTTTAATTACTATACAATTTTACTGCATTGAAGAAATATAATTTCACAAGTTTGTAATTTACAGATACATTTATGAATTAATTCATAATTAATTATTTTAACTTAACTGACTGATGTACATTAAGCTTTACATTTCCTGACTGATAAAAGCTTTTATTAACTTAAGCATTATTAAAAGAAATTTAACATTTTTGCATATCAATCACTCTAATATTGTCCTAACAATAAGTACATCTTAATACCAATCATGTCTTACCAATCCAGTGATGACTCAATGCTTAAGATGATATATATTGCTTATGTAGGTCTATATTTAGAATTTTAAAAATTCAAATAAAAACTATCAGTTTTACATTCTATAATATTGCCTTTTTCAAAATGGGACCTTGGTTAGACCATCCCATTCTACTATTTCGGGTATGTGCATCAAGATTGTTTCTGAAGTTTAATGCCAGACCATTGAGTAAGCTATCCCGCTCCTGGATTTTTAATGCTCATATCATAGGCAGCAAGACACTTATTTCCAAAATACCACTTTAATGCAAGAACCCTTGAAGAATAATATATCCACAAGGCAGCTTTTATTATTTTGCCAGTGCTATAGTACATGTTGGTGATCTAAAGTAGCCAATTCTGAGTTAATATTAGGCATTAGTCTGAAACCATATCTTGATTCTTAGGTTCAATCTACATCACAGAAATATATACATAGTACAATAGAATAATGATTTATCTATCCAGGGCTAGTAAATTTTCTTATAAAATAGCAACCCACAATATTGAGTTAGGATTGGCATTTGCACTATAGATATAATCTAAGTGACCACACATATACCACATACACATGTTGATTTAATATGTAACTGTGAAATTGATATGATAATTGTCTGATCCACTGTGACACCTATGTGCATTTGTCAAATCTTTGAAATTATATTCTTTTATCTTTGCTTATCTTCTTTTATAATAAATAAATATATGTTTAAAATATCTTGGTTTCATATGTATTTCTCATCATCTAATCCCAATTCAATTCAATCTTAATCATTATATTATATGTGAATGATATATGCATTAAGGTCAAATTATCAATACTTTCTTCATCATCACACCACCAGTCTATTATAATACTGTGGTCATTTTATGTTGAATCAGCCCCTGTGTCATGTTTCTCCCTGCCCTATGCCAGCCATGAAAAATGGAGTCTGAGTGTAACCCCAAAATATGTCATTTGTGCCCTATGCCAGCCATGAAAAATGGAGTCTGAATGTAACCTCAGATGTCATTTGTAGGGTATTGAGTCATGGGGTATAGGTAAATGTGTTGAATCTTAGTCAGATTCAGGACTTCACCATCCATTGGCCTGGATTCTGTTACATGAATATACAAATATGACTATTACATAGGTTCCCCCTCAACCTTTGGCACCCAATGTGGGGCTTGAATTATTTTCCATGGCACTGAATGGACTGCATGTTGATGTGCAATAATTTACTATATATGTATTTTTTTCTTTTTCCTGTTTTTTGCACAAATGTTTGGGCTTGAACAGAGCATCTTCACAAAGGTAATGTATTATTGTACAATCTCCTGCACTTGCAGTTCCAACATGAGTGTATATCATTTAAAACATTCACATCCCCTGAAACTCTAGTATGAGTCAGCTCATGTGTCAAAAAGGGATTTGCTTGCTCATAATAGTTATATATGAAAATTTTATTAAATATATATGCGATACTTCTCAATATATGTTTTCTGTTCCTATGTAGAGTATGACACAAATGTGTGCTTTGTATTGTCTGACCCCACAATTGGCAAAGAATTATGATTGAATGTCTACCCTATCAAACATATATAAGAATTTAAATTTTTACATGAAATTCTAATTTTTTTTTTTAACTTGGTGTGAGGTAGTCAGAAGTAGAGATATATAGTAATTGTGAGAAAACTGTGTAAACAATTTTTGAACATTTGTTAATGCATATTGAAAATTAAGTGGAATATTAAATTTCATAAAGTATTTTGTGTAAACTTTCCTGCTCATTGGTGATTAATGCCTGATGACTTGAACAGGCTATGAGTTATTCTCACATAAATTTATCTTCAAGGGTAAAGAAAGAGAATTTTAAACTAAGAAGAAGGGGGGACCTGTCATTTTAAAATTCATTTTTATGAATTGAATTGGAAATGAGAAATGAAATCAATGAGATGAGTTTTAAATGGTAAAAGTATCCTAATTTATCCAAAACTGGCACAGAATTTTTTAAAAAAAAGGTACAATGACGAAGTTTTCTTTTAGAGAAGAAAAGCAGCTGGAAGAAAGAACAAAGGCACAGTGGGTAATATTAAATTTTATTACTGTATGTTATTATGATTAAATTTTATAGGTAGATTTAAAATATTGGGTGGTATCTGGATAAAATAAGCTGTCACAATGGCAGAGTTTATATTTGTTAAGCTGAGAAAAGTGCATAGGTGGCACTAGGCAGAGAGAAGTAAATTAGGTATGCTGAAAGCTAGGAGGGCAGTGGAATAAGTCATTTTCTAGTCAGGAGAGCAGAAAATAACCATATTATGAAAGCATTGTAAAATCAATGTATTAACCAAAAGACTTTCTTACGAAGCTCCTCGTAGACATCTGACGTCACTCTAACTCTGCTAGTTCTTATGCTAAAATATTCGTTTTACAGGTATTGAATAGATTTTTAAAAGTTCTGTAAGATGGTGACCTCTTCCGATTTATTTTACAAGTAAAAAATAAAAAAAAACGCATTTAAACCTAAACAAAGAAAGAACATGAGTTTTGATTGGTTCTTAGCATGCTCTCAGCTGAAAAAGACATTCTGATTGGCTGGAAAGAACAAAAGAAACCCCTGATCAAAGAAAATAAAGAAAAATGTGAGATTTTCATTTCGAATATAATTTTAAAGAATATTAAGTATATATTCAGTAATTACAAATGATTTTCAGAGAGAATAATAAAAAAACAAAATTATTTTCGAAAAATATTGAAGATTTTAGTAAAAAATATTAAAGAAATATTTAAAAGAAATATTTACTTTTTTATAACGTAAAAGTCGACCTTTTTGTTTATATTACAGCTTTTATGTTGCCGAAATTGAATATTTTAGAATAAATAAATAGCAATTTATTTTTGAAAGAACTTTCGTTCTCTTCATAACCTGAAAAATTAGTAATATACTTTTTATAAACGTATCTGAGTTGAATTTAATATTATAGGCGAATATGTTTTAACAATAGGCTTTGTCTTCAGTTTGTGAGTTGGCCAATTAAAAGATTTGATTTTTACCTCATACAACCAATAATATAATTAGCGGTTAAAAGATTAAAGCAAAAGAGAATGAAACAGGAGACTTTTTTTAAATTAAAGAAAAATGAATAGCAGTACAGAGGAGGAAACAGTAGGGGGAGTGAGTGGAGAAGAGGAAATTGAGGGAGAAATAAGCAAAGTCTGGGAAGAGGGAAAGGAGCTCATGGAAAGTCTGACAGCTTTGATGGAGTCACCTGGAAGGGATAGAGAAGCAAAGTCAGAAAAGGAAGTGAAGGGTAAGGGAATAATATTAAGGTCAGGGAGAGAACAGGAGTGCTGAGGGAGAAACAAGAGAGGAAGTGACATGAGTCTTGGTGTGGATGAAGGGCATGGGGAGAGCTCTTCTTATTTTAGGCATCAGCCAAGAGAAATTCACAAAGAGAAACCAATGCAGGATGCCAAAGGAGAGATTTGTGATCTGAGCCTAATATTGAAGGAGATGAGAAGATGGCAGAAACAAGCAAGCAGTCTAAATTAGACATGGAAATAAGAATCAGGAAAACAAATGAAGATGGAACAAAGATTTGAGGCCTTGAGTAAAGAGGTCAGGGAAAGAGACAGAAAAAAGGAGTAAACAGATAGAGAGAGACTGCACATAGTGCTACAGGAATTGAAGATCAATTGCCTGCAGAAATATGGGAAAATTCATGTTGAGTTTACAGGTCTTCTGAGCAAGGACCAGGAGGAAACCCTTAGCAAAATACTGGTGATGAGGAGGTAGATCAAAACAATCAGATGAGGTTGAGCAGCAGTAAATGTCTATGAAGGAAATAATCTCCAGGATTGAATAGTATGTGACCAGCACATTAGGAGAGCATGAGGGTACAAAATAAGAGATGAAATGTAAAAATTTAGGGAAAACTTAGCACAGAATAATCAGGTTGCACCCAAGAAAGGAATAGAATGGACGACATACAAGAGCTAAGGAAAAAGATCCCAGAAGTAATGGAGAAGTAAGGGAAAACTTTAGAGGTTGACTTATCTACTAGAAGTCAAGCAGGTATTGTAAGGAGTTTGAGGAAGGAAGATACTCTGCTAAGTCCAGCAGATAGCCACAGTAAAAAATAGATATAGTACAGGGTATCAGCAAACCCACAGATGATTTCATAGATGCTACCAATGTCAGTGAGATATGAGACAGTATAAGGAGCCTCTTGATTGCAGGAAATGAGCAGAAGCTGCCCCCAGTGAGAATTACTCAAACCAGGATGCCAAGACAGTGGAGTCAAGTTTTATGGGATAAGTAGGGCTGTCATCAAATGTATTCATATACCTGTCAAAATTTATACAAGTCAGGACCTTCAGAGGAGATGTTGAAAATTTAAGAGCCCATATCAACAACCTGAGAGAAATTATTCCAATTTCAGAAAGTCCCGGTCACTTGCCATCCATCACTTATCCGACTATGCCAAGTCATGGTGAGATTGCTGTAATGAGAAACTTAAATTTTGACCAATACTCTTTATTCCTCTATAAGATATTTGGAGTGAGGAGCATCAGGGTGGAATATACTATGCTATACTCTGAGATGGGTCAGTGGTTAAGGAGACCCAAATGCAATTTTTCCTGGGACAGATAACCTCTCTCCAGTCATTGACTGTGTTCTCATTTACAGATACCCAGATGATCCAGATCATCCAGCAGAATGTGCTACCCAGCGTAAAACAGCTGATTGTAGGATGTCGGGTCATCAATGCTTAACATATATATCTAATAAATTACATCTATTCAAAATTACCAGTACTGGCAAAGGAAATGAAAAGTTACAACATATAGTTTCATTGCCTGACATATTTTTCAGATATAAAGTAACATAAAATTATGCATAATTCTATATCCAATTTCTTATTCATTACTATATTCATCTACCATTCTATTTATTTTTTATACTGAAACAAAATAATAGGTTTACTTTTTTTAAAAAATATCTTTAATTCTTTTCTTATCATTGTTTTCATTAATTTTACTCTTCAGACAATAGAAGAAATGGCAGGATTTTTAATGATCATAAATTTTATACCTAACCTAAGGGACCACCAAAGAAAGTACACACCCTAAAATGCCAAGATGATTATGGCCCTAAACCAACCATGGTCAAGATGCCCAAAGTGGGAACAGGATAGCTAAACCTGATTAAAAGGACCAAATAGATGAGCCATCATTAAACTACAGGGAACCCTGTTAGCTAGTTCCTCCTACCAAAGATTTATAGATCCAGCAGGGAACAAACATATGTAATGACCCATGTATCCATGATAATGGAAGCCAACAAAACCAGATCGGATGTTCTGATTGGATCATGCCCCATGGTCCAGATTCATTTTTGGAATTCCAGATCAATATTGGAAAATTATAGAGGTACACACTTTAATGGATACTGGTAATCAAATATCTTTTGCATCCAAAGAATGGCTGATGTGGTTTGAAGAACAGGTACATAGAATGTCAAAGTTTCCAGTAAAGACAATCCAAATGATCCTAATGAATGGCTGGAAAACAAGAACTGAGATGTACCAGGATTGGTTGGAGCTCTTGTGAGGCCAAACGAGCCTTGGTTATCCCTTATTGGTCATGTCCAGGCTATACAGGGCATAGTAACTGGGAATAATTTTTTGTATCAACATAGGTGCCAAATTGATTACAGTAAGGATATGGTCTTGCTGTAAGGGGAACAAATCAGGTTTGAAGGAGTCACCTTGCAAGATGAGCAAACTGATGGCCAGGTGACTGGGGGGAACACCAACCTTTTCAGAAGAAAGTAACATTGAAAAAAAAGGATTATACCTTCTGCTCATAACTTAATATCTTTTTTTTATTTGTAAAATAATAATATTTTTTGAAATACAATTGAATTGTATTTAATTTTTTAAAGCAACTTTTGGCAGAAAAAAATTATACTGGTTAAATTTGTCAAGTAATAGATTTAAATTAATAAAAAAAAGAATAGGTTAAGATATAATAATATCATGTGTTCATTAAAAAATAAATTATTAATTAAATAGGTCATAAAAATTTGTTATTTACATTGCTAATGTTCTAATGAAAAACATCCATGCCATACTTTTAATCAGAAGTATTGAGCTTACACTGACATATGAGCAGATAATTTTTGTATTGTGAGTTAAGCGATTCCATTTACCATACTAGTTTTATGAATTTTGGTTAATGTTGAGAGTACAGATTGTTACTATATATTAATCAACAGCAAATTTATTATTAATTAGCAAATTTATTATTAATTTGATTTAGTTTTCAATTTTTTTTGTTATCTTTTATTATTTATGATTCAAATTGGCATTCATTAGTCTAGAGATTATCCATTAATGACTAACATGTTTGTAGTGTAATTGTCACTACACTACTCTTATGCAAGGTAGGGATTGGTTTATATTCACTTTTAACACCTTGTGTAAGGATGTGATTATAAACATATGACCAAAGATATGACAAAAAAGATATATGATCTCCAAGATGCACATATCATGGTAACCAACACTCATCAGTTGGCCCAATAAAAAATTGTGATTTGAGCCAAATGATGAGTTCTGGTTCAGCATGATGTGTGCATCCTGGAGATCATATATCTTTTTCATGGTTCTTTGGTCATGTGTTTATAACAAATACAAATAACTCTTACCTTAAAACTTTTAACAAACAATCTCAAATTTCCATTACATTCGTTTCTTAAATATCTTTCTTATAATAATCCCCTATAATTGTTTAATTAAATCAATCCATTATATTCTTTTTTTTTTTTTTTCAATTAACAACCTATTCAAATTTCATTTCATTAATATAAATTTCTTCTTTTATAATTCTTTCTTAGTATGATTTTATACATTCTAATGATTCTATTTTAAAATCTTTGTTTAAATTTACTCATATGACCATAAACTACAGAATTTTTATCATTTAAATGCTATTTTAAGTTTGTTATCAATTTATTCTTTGCAGTTCCAACATATGAAATTTCTTTATCTTTAAAACAAACTAAACATTTTATAATATAAACCAAATTCATAACTTCTAAATTATTATAATCATTCTTAATTAACAAATTTAGACTTCTTTTCTTTTTATAAACAGGACAAATAATACTTTTATTTTTTTTAATTAATTATATTACATTCAAATATCAGCCTTTCAGGCTAATTGTGCATATGCTTTTGCGAGTGTTAATAATAATAAATGAATACTTTCTCTCCAATACAAGATGTAGTATTTATGCAGGAATAAAATGAATCCACTTATTCCTACGACTCAAATGCTTATATATGAGCAAATCTGAAGTACTGGCAAAGAAAGCGTGAAGATGGAACAGTCACTTTAAATTACTATATACGATGTCTGAATGAATGACATCGGTGAAATTGTCTAGAATTTACTAAACGTCATTCCAACTGAAACTTAATCACATGTAAATAAGCATTTATTTTATATAGCGTATGTATACAATTGTATTACATTCAAATATCAGCCTTTCAAGCTAATTGTGCATATGCTTTTGCCAGTGTTAATAATAATAATTGAATACTTTCTCTCCAATACAAGATATAGTATTTATGTGGGAATAAAATGAATCCACTTATTCCTACGACTCAAATGCTTATATATGAGCAAATCTGAAGTACTGGCAAAGAATTCTAAACATCATTCCAACTGAAACTATCACATGTAAATAAGCATTTATTTTATATAGCGTATGTATACAATTGTATTATATTCAAATATCAGCCTTTCAAGCTAATTGTGCATATGCTTTTGCGAGTGTTAATAGTAATAAATGAATACTTTCTCTCCAATACAAGATATAGTATTTATGCGGGAATAAAATGAATCCACTTGTTCCTATGACTCAAATGCTTATATATGAGCAAATCTGAAGTACTGGCAAAGAAAGCGTGAAGATGGAACAGTCACTTTAAATTACTATATACGATGTCTGAATGAATGACGTCGGACATATGCTATATAAAATAAATGCTTATTTACATGTGATTAAGTTTTAGTTGAAATGACATTTAGTAAATTCTAGACAATTTCACCGACGTCATTCACTCAGACATCGTATATAGTAATTTAAAGTGACTGTTCCATCTTCACGCTTTCTTTGCCAGTACTTCAGATTTGCTCATATATAAGCATTTGAGTCGTAGGAATAAGTGGATTTATTTTATTCCTGCATAAATACTATATCTTGTATTGGAGAGAAAGTATTCATTTATTATTATTAACACTCGCAAAGGCGTATGCACAATTAGCTTGAAAGGCTGATATTTGAATGTAATACAATTGTATATATACACTATATAAAATAAATGCTTATTTATTAATTATAGTAAATAATTTTCTAATTTTAATAAACAAACATTTTGAAACATTAAAACCAACATAAATTAATCTTTTCTATTATTCATTTTTTCAATATTTTTATTACAAAATAAACTATTAATGATATCCCTAGGATACTCATTTATAAAACATTCATATTTTATCATATTAGTTTCACTTTTTAATAAATCTTCATTTAAACATAATTTAATTGCCATATGAATCCTATTATTAATAACATTTGTTTTACAATTATTATCAATATCTGGAAACCAATTATTTTAGACCATAAAATGTTTTTTTCTATAAACAGAAGTTTCAATTACTACCATATTATTATTATTTTTCTTTTTTTTAATTCTAACTTTCATATATTCAATAATATTAATTTTTTTTTTCTTACAGTAAATTTAATTTTTTTATCCTCTTTACTATTAATATTGTAATGGAATATAATATTCCGTTACATTATTTTAAAATTAAAATAAAAAGGATCATGAATAAAAATTGATTTCTTGAAAAGAAAAAAACTTAACTTAAAAAACTGAAATTTAAAAACTGTTTAATGTATATATAGATCACATGATGGACAACTTTAAAAACTATTTTGGAAAATAAAAATATTTGAAAGTAATTTTTTTGTAAAAAAGTAAAGTTATAAAGATTTGATATTTTTGAAAATAGAAATAATGTTGATTTCTATAATCTTAGAAAATGGAAATGATTGTCTTATTAATTAAATGATTATTCAAAAGCAAACTAGCTCTTGAAGCATTTAAAATAAATTAAATGGTCAGATAAGAGAGTACAAAGAAATTAAATGATCAATGCAAACACCAGAAATGTCAGCACGGACCGTAATTGAAACACCAGAGGATTAGTGACGTCTTGCCGGTTGAATCCAAAGATTGGATGATAAGAGACTAATAAAAATATAAAAGCCAAATTATTATTATAATTGTTATCTGAGAGCTGACTATGAATATGTCGTTATAACTAGCTATATTGCAGATTTTCACGATGTGGAAGTCTGCAATAGATTTAATTTTTCAGACATCCAGCTGAGACCTCCCTATGACAGTTAAAGACCAAAAAGGAATGGCAAGTAGCAGCTTCATTTTTAAAAAGGAAGAACAAACAATCTACATAAGTGATCATGAAGATGGACCTCAAAATCTGCAGAATCTGTAAAGTATAAACTTTTGCCAATTGAACTTTCTTTTAAATAATTACCGTATAATGTCAATAAGTAATCAATCAAAAAAAAAGTAATATAAATGAATGTACTCTTATCTGACCAAAAATAGAACTCTAAATCAATTATAAATATTTGTTTTTATATACATTTGCTATTTCAATTATTTCCATTTTTTTAAATTTAATTATTTATGTTTGTATTTAACTAGGTTATTTATTTCTATTCTGTTTTAACTAAAATGTATTAAATTTAAAATTGGGTGTAGATAGCTGCATGGATAAGGATTAATAACTATGTTTAAATTCGTTTATGTTTAGTTTAAGGGATTTTAATTTCAGGCTATTTGTTTCATAGTTAGAGCGATGCTGGTGGAAGGATATGTGGGTGTTTATATTAGTGTAGTGTGAAGTGTGTTTAGCATACAGGGCAATGTGCCCACATGAATGCATGACCCCAAAGAGGCAGTCATCATTGCAATGGTGGCAGGTGTATTTCCTGCACCATTAACCCCTTCTAGCTCTATGGACAGAGATTTATGTTGGCAGAAAGACTGCTCTCCCCCATACGTAGCACTCTTAAAAATATATATACATGATTCCTTAGTCTGACAGATGCACTTTCCTGTTCTGGACACAGATCATTTCCTTCAAATAATGTCACGCTGTCAGATTCACATTCCTGTCGGCATGGTTTTATGCTAGCATCTTCATATTGCATTGATTGCGACTATATATCTGGAAGCAGGCATTGGGTTGACTATGAACTTTTAGTCTGAGATTGAATGAATGTTTTGTTAAGTTTTTAAGTGAAAAAAAATCTATGTAGACTATCTATGCTCGACATGCTAAAGTAAAATATAATTTAAATATCCATCTGTGCGATCTATTTAAAATAATAATTTAAATTTTAAAAAAAATATTAATGTTAAAATCTAAAAATAAATTTATTCCTCAATTTTAAATGTGCGTTAATAAAATCTATTTGTGTGTTAATTACTGGCAGTGGCTTCTTTTATTTTATTATTTTAAATATTAATATATTTTGAGAATCTAAATCTATTAAAACTTATAAAAATGTTTAAAATCTCTGCTACTCTATGAGCTAGTGATATTGGGCAAACGGTCAGAATAGCGGATATAAAAATTTTTTTTTGAATCTTAACTTACGTATCTGCCTACTATATAAATTTTTCTAGGTTCAAATGCCTAGATGGCGCCCTTGTAGTTTGGATACATTTAAGGCACTTTTCATTGACCGTTAAAGTGGTGCCCAACATGGGGCGATCTTTAATAAACCACCGAGTGCCCTGAGAATTTTAAAGATAAAATTATGCCAGTAACATTTTTTTTTGAAATAAGTATATATTTTTTGTATTAACGTATAGTTATAGTCCGATATTTAATAAACCACGAGTACCTTGAAAATGAAGCCAGTAATATTTTTTTCTGAAATCAGAATATATTTTTTGTATTATATAAAGTTATAAACTTGAATTTTGTGTAAAAAGTACTGCCAGTAAGAAAATTGCGCATATGTAGCAATAAATGCGAGGAATAAAACGTAATAATTAATATAAATCATAATTAAAAAAAAAGTCTAAAATCACGTAACTTCTTTGACTTGCCTAAGTTAAAAATGAAATGTAGGGAAAAGGGAATTCTTGAGGGAGGAGATGTAATCTCAGCTGGGGTGAAAAGGAAAGAATAGTCAGCATTTTTTTCTTGTAATTACTAACCAAAGTTATGTCTTTTCACTAATAACCAAAGTTTTGTCCTTTTAAAAAAAAATTTAGTATAATCAATTTGTGTAACGTCATTACTAACACTAAGTAAATTCTTTTTTTTTAATGTTTTTGTTTTTGAGGAAGTTTACTGATATGTAATGGAATATAATATTCCATTACATTATTTCAAAATTAAAATAAAAAGGATCATAAATAAAAATTGATTTATTAAAAAGAAAAAAACTTAACTTAAAAAAACTGAAATATACTGTTTAACGTATATATAGATCGCATGATGTACAACTTTAAAAACTATTTTGGAAAATAAAAATATTTGAAATATTTCTGTCATCAGATGTGAGGGTATCCAATCATATATATAAAAATAGAGAGAAAAAAAGAATGAAAATATAGCGGTTAAATTGGTATAAAAACGTTAAAAGTTAATAGCAGATAAATAATTTAAGTAAGACATTAAAAAAGAACAATTATTCTCTTTTAATGATCTCATCAGCGAGGGAGGTATTGTGCCAGACTGTAAAACGTCCATGCACAAGATGGCTGTAGCCAACAATTTGGCACAGCTAAATTTATTGAATAAATTAAAATAAAGTAAAAAGAAATAAACAATGAGAGTTGGTCTATACTAGATTCCCATCTCCTTGCATACACAACTAACACATATTATTTATTTTGAAATAATAGCCCACTATAAATGTGTCATTTATTGTAAATGTTTTAATATGTATAACACACTATAAATGTATCGCATGTTTTTTTGTAAACGTATATGTAATACGTATATGTATAAAGTTTTCCGTATATATTTTTTCTTTTTGATAATTTTTAAAATGTTTTTTCTTTTATTTTAAAAATATACAAAAATATTCTTTGTGTGATTGACAAGAATCTTCCGTTTAAAAGGTGGATTCGACTTTTTCTTTGTTTTTCTATTTTTACTTTTTTGTATGTAATCAAGTAGTTTTTTTTTTTAATTAATTAATTTGTAAATTAGTTGCAAATGTGTTATCTAAAGAATGTGGGTAGTCTATTACTGCAATATGGAGTTTGAAATTCCTAAAAAGAGATTTTGAAACAAGATTTTTATAAAGAATGTACAAAAAGTAAGATTATCTGATGCAATAGCTCGAAGGGGGATGTAAGCAATTAAAACTTGTGGGCAGACGGGGATATACAATAACCTACCTAGGATGTGAACAAAAGGTTTAGTTTTTGATTAGTGTTGGACAGAGAAAGCCACACAAATCCATGTGTGGTGTAAAATATTAATGATTAATATTGAACTGAGAAAGCAAGATGAAGCTATATGTGGTTTAAAATATTATTATTGAACGGACACAGCTACATAACCTACCTATACGGTATGGGAGATTATATTATATATTTATTCTTTTTAATAAATATGCTTTTGGGATTGCTGAATATTTTTGTTAATTCAAGAAGGAGCCTAACTCATCAAATTTTCTGAACGAACACAAACTTCTGTAGAAGGTTTTTTATGGTGATCGCACAAATATTAACCGAAGCAGCCAATACCCATATATGATGTGGAAAATCATATAAGCATACACCGTTCCGCAATAAATCAAGAAGAAAAGAAATATTTTGGAGTGCCATGTTTAAAATGACAAACAAGTTTCATCTGATAGCCTACAAGAACATGGAGTAGGAAGAACTGTAGCAGTACACCCGCCAGTTCAGATATGGAGTTGCCAAGATGGATGTGTCAGAGACTTAGTGTACCCTGATTGAAGTTGAGATAGTCCGCCCAGAAGTTTGAACCTGGAGAGCAGGCAGATAAAGATTAGTAAAGTAAAAAAAAAAATGTTTATAATTTTTTTTTTATATATAGTTTGTTATCTGTATTTTTTTTTTTTAAAGTGTATATAACCCAGATAATTGTAATAGTTACTAGCATATGATAAATGTATATTAATTTTTTTTGTTATTATATGAAATATTATAAAATAATATGGCTTATAGATCAAATTACAAACCCATTAAATATAAGATTATTATTATTTCTTGTTTTTTTACCCCATTTCACTTTTACTTCTTAATTAATGTCCATCATAGTGGCATCACCTTACGTGGAGTGACATATATAGCCGGCCTATACATTTTTTTTAAATTTTTTTTATATATATATAAAAATATACATATATGTAAAATATTATTATTTATGTACTCAAAGGTAAAGGTATATCTAATTTTAAGAGTTTATATGTTCAAGTGGGAAAAGCTCAAGGGGTGAGATCAGTGTATAACCTACTTTAGTATTTTGGGAATTTACAAAATAAATTCATTGTTTTGTGCTTGGAGAGGAAGTATAGACCACTCACAATATGGGCATCCATAGTTAGCCCTTAGTATTCTTATAAAAGTTAAAAATTGGATTTTTTTGTGTGTTTAATCTAACTATATAGATTTGAAACACAAAGATTTAGACCTTGTATAATTATATGTAGACTCGTAAATTTGGACAGAAAGTCCTATAACTAATTTGATATTCAATATTCTAATGTTTAAAATATATATATGTGGTGGAGGGGGGAATTTTGTTAAATAAATTATATATATTCTCATACTTAATTTGTTATTGCGTAATCTATTATAAAGTAAATTAATAATAATTGAATGTAATCACCTATTTGTGATGTTTGCTGACCACGGCTATAAAAGTTATAGCAATACTTATTCAAAGTACCTGGGATAGAGAATTAGAATTGAGCTAGCCATTGGGATATTGTATCAGGGAGTTAAATTAGAATATTTTCACCCAGTTTTCCTTCATCCAAATTAAACGTATGTATGATAACCTCTTTGCATACTCTCTCAACAGAAAGGGAGGGTAAAATTATTTAATTTTTTGCTTTCTTTATTGTGTTGGGGGTGGTGCTAAGGATTGTTAAATTAATACAATCTTTTAAAGGTATGTGAAGAGCGAGGGAAAACATCTACTGGGCAAATTAGATATTGGGGTGGAAATATAAATGGTTTAACAGGGAAAGATTTTGCTTTTAATTGAAATCAAATTTCTTTCTCCTAATAATTAGAAACATGATACTCGTATTTAACCCCGGGTATTATTGAAAATTGTTATCAATCTCTCATTTTAAATGTTCACATCATGTCATGCTCTTGACGTCATTTTTTTCAATGGAGACGGAAATGAGGGATTCAAACCGGTATAGAATTGGCGTCCAATGTGGGGTCATCTTTAATAAACCACCAAGTGACCTGAGAATTTTAAAGATAAAATCATGCCAGTAACATTTTTTTTTAAAATAAGTATATATTTTTTGTATTAACGTATAGTTATAGTCCGATATTTAATAAACCATGAGTACCTTGAAAATGAAGCCAGTAATATTTTTTTCTGAAATCAGAATATATTTTTTGTATTATATAAAGTTATAAACTTGAATTTTGTGTAAAAAGTACTGCCAGTAAGAAAATTGCGCATATGTAGAAATAAATGCGAGGAATAAAACATAATAATTAATATAAATGACAATTAAAAAAAAAGTCTAAAATCACGACTTGCCTAAGTTAAAAATGAAATGTAGGGAAAAGGGAACTCTTGAGGGAGGAGATGTAATCTCATCTGGGGTGAAAAGGAAAGAATAGTCAGCATTTTTTCTTGTAATTACTAACCAAAGTTATGTCTTTTCACTAATAACCAAAGTTTTGTCCTTTTAAAAAAAAATTTAGTATAATCAATTTGTGTAACGTCATTACTAACACTAAGTAAATTCTTTTTTTTTTTAATGTTTTTGTTTTTGAGGAAGTTTACTGATATGTAACGGAATATAATATTCCGTTACATTATTTTAAAATTAAAATAAAAAGGATCATAAATAAAAAGTGATTTATTAAAAAGAAAAAAACTTAACTTAAAAACTGAAATTTAAAAACTGTTTAACGTATATATAGATCGCATGATGGACAACATTAAAAACTATTTTGGAAAATAAAAATATTTGAAAGTAATTTTTTTGTAAAAAAGTAAAGATATAAAGATTTGATATTTTTGAAATAATAATGTTGATTTCTATAATCTTAGAAAATGGAAATGATTGTCTTATTAATTAAATGATTGTTCAAAAGCAAACTAGCCCTTGAAGCATTTAAAATAAATTAAATGGTCAGATAAAAGAGTACAAAGAAATTAAATGACCAATGCAAACACCAGAAATGTCAGCACGGACCATAATTGAAACACTAGAGGATTAGTGACGTCTTGCCAGTTGAATCCAAAGATTGGATGATAAGAGACTAATAAAAATATAAAAGCCAAATTATTATTATAATTGTTATCTGAGAGCTGACTATGAATATGTCGTTATAACTAGCTATATTGCAGATTTTCACGATGTGGAAGTCTGCAATAGATTTAATTTTCTGGACATCCAGCTGAGACCTCCCTATGACAGTTAGGGACCAAAAAGGAATGGCAAGTAGAAGCTTCATTTTTAAAAAGGAAGAACAAACAATCTACATAAGTGATCACGAAGATGGACCTCAAAATCTGCAGAATCTGTAAAGTATAAATTTTTGCCAATTGAACTTTCTTTTAAATAATTACCGTATAACTTCAATAAGTAATCAATCCAAAAAAAAAAAAGTAATATAAATGAATGTACTCTTATCTGACCAAAAATAGAACTCTAAATCAATTATAAACATTTGTTTTTATATACATTTGCTATTTCAATCATTTCCATTTTTTTTAATTTAATTATTTATGTTTGTATTTAACTAGGTTATTTATTTCTATTCTGTTTTAACTAAAATGTATTAAATTTAAAATTGGGTGTAGATAGCTGCATGGATAAGGATTAATAACTATGTTTAAATTCGTTTATGTTTAGTTTAAGGGATTTTAATTTCAGGCTATTTGTTTCGTAGTTAGAGCGTTGCTGGTGGAAGGATATATGGGTGTTTATATTAGTGTAGTGTGAAGCGTGTTTAGCATACAGGGCAATGTGCCCACCTGAATGCATGACCCCAAAGAGGCAGTCATATCATTGCAATGATGGCAAGTATATTTCCTGCACCATTAACCCCTTCTAGCTCTATGGACAGGGATTTATAAGTCAGCAGAAAGACCGCTCTCCCCCATACGTAGCACTCTTAAAAAAATATATATACATGATTTCTTAGTCTGACAGATGCACTTTCCTGTTCTGGATATGGATCATTTCCTTCAAATAATATCACGCTGTCAGATGCACATTCCTGTCAGTGTAGTTTTATGCTAGCATCTTCATATTGCATTGATTGTGACTATATATCTGGAAGCAGGCATTGGGTTGACTATGAACTTTTAGTCTGAGATTGAATGAATGTTTTGATAAGTTTTTAAGTGAAAAAAAATCTATGTAGACTATCTATACTCGACATGCT
The DNA here is from genome assembly GCA_028023455.1 of Epiperipatus broadwayi. NCBI lineage: Eukaryota > Metazoa > Onychophora > Udeonychophora > Euonychophora > Peripatidae > Epiperipatus > Epiperipatus broadwayi. The sequence continues at coordinate 5,655,432 of JAQFVV010006231.1, forward strand.
AAAGTAAAATATAATTTAAATATGCATCTGTGCGATCTATTTAAAATAATAATTTAAATTTAAAAAAAAAAAATTAATGTTAAAATCTAAAAATAAATTTATTCTTCAATTTTAAATGTGCGTTAATAAAATCTATTTGTGTGTTAATTACTGGCAGTGGCTTCTTTTATTTTATTGTTTTAAATATTAATATATTTTGAGAATCTAAATCTATTAAAACTTATAAAAATGTTTAAAATCTCTGATACTCTATGAGCTAGTGATATTGGGCAAACGGTCAGAATAGCGGATATAAAAAATTTTTTTTGAATCTTAATTTACACATCTGCCTACTATATAATTTTTTCTAGGTTCAAATGCCTAGATGGCACCCTTGTAGTGTGGATACGTTTAAGGCACTTTTCATTGACCGTTAAAATATATTTCAAAAAATTATTATCAGCATTAACCCCACTTAATAACATCAAATATAGAATGAATGAGACTGAATATAATGAATATGAATGGGTATGAGAAATCAGAAGAAACAAAGACTAACTATAAGTTTGCCAGCATTATAGATGAATAATAATAATTCATCTTCAAGAATAATCAAAAAAATAAAATCAACAATCAATTTTGTAATTGGATTTGAAAGTGATCCACTATATATTAGGCTAATTATTTAGTCCTTGCCAAACTTAGGGCAGATTATATGAACAATAATTTGGATGCACAAACTTAAATGCTAATCCATCAGAATATAACAAAAAAATAATAATGCTGGTATATAGAAACATGATGATGAGCATCAATGTCTTGACCATTTAATACCACTAATGTACTGGCCAATTTTAAACTTAATTTCTAATAATAAAAACTAAATAAAATGTAGTGCATGGACTTTAAAGGATATCCCTTTGCACCAGCCAGGATCATCATCATCTGGATATTCATAACACTAAACATAAACCCCAATCTATATAACTGACTATTATGCATGAATTCATCTTAGTGAGCAAGAACTCTTAACTGTTACTGTGAGCAAGAGATAAATAAATAAAATACTATTTTAGGATTAAATAAACAATAATATATTTAGAATTCCCTTTTCACTGAATTATATGGTTTTGAGAAAACAAATACAAAATAAATAGTTATTTACAACAGAACACACTATTTCATCTCTCACAAAAGCATAACTCTCACCATATTCCAAAGTAGCTCTTAAAAACACAATCAATACTAAAATCACTTACTACTTAAAAATCATAATCTTCACAAAATCTGTGTAGGAAGTGCTTTTGGAAAAGAAAAATAGTAATGATTTCTTTCATGAAATTACAATTTTATAGTACTTGAAATTGCTATTTTTATGTATATAGGTTGTAAAAAAACAATTACCTTCATATTATTCATGATATGATTATTCTCACATTTTGAGCCAACAGTCATTAAGATTCCAACAGATACACAAAATACCTGTATACAATTCTACCAACAATTTACCTAATGATTAACACTAAAATAATTTTCCCATAAGACAAATGGTACTATTGGAAAACTCATGCACTTCTATATCCAATTTTAAATAAAGATGCAAACTCACCAATGCTTGGCATCATAATAAGCAATGAATAGGATTTGAATATCAACCTTTTGAAAATAAATACTGTATATGGTTTTTGCCTACACTATACTTGATTAGATACAAGAAAAACATTACCATCTCAGAAACTATGTGAACGCCATCCACCATTAAGACTTTTACAAAGGCCTGCTTCAATACATTAATTAAGGTATATTATGTTAACAATGTAAATTGTTTTTTCTTCTCATTCTAACAAATTGTTGTAATTAATATAATGCAGGATTTGTCAATTTATACGAATTTATCTTTATTTTTATTTGTAATATCCTATGAATTATTAATAAAGTTTTTTTGTAACATATTATTATTATTATTATTATTATTATTATTATTATTATTATTATTATTATTATTATTATTATTATTATTATTATTATTATTATTATTGCTGCTGACTTTGTAGAGTTAACATGTGTTATTTGTCTCTCTGATTTTTGAATTCTATAATTCTTATTTGGCTAAGTTTTTTTTCCTATTTGTAATGGTATTATTAAGTAGAGTTTGGAGATTTTATTGATCTTGTTTTGTATGTATTTTATTTTCTAATGGTTTTATATTTCAATTTTTTTTTATTGATTTCTTTTAACTTATTTTTAAGTAGCCATTTTTTTTTTGATTTTTTAATCTTGTTTTAGATTTTTTTTTTTTTTATCTTTGTTGGAATTTTTTTTTTTTTAATTAATTGATTTATTTTATTCTTTTTGATTTTTTTTTATCTTTACTTTAGATTCTTAATTATCTTACTTTTTAATCTCTGTTGGAATTTTAATTAGTTTTAATTTTATTTTTTTGTTTGTTTGGTTTTAAAACTTAAGGTTTTTATTATTATGGATAAATGTAATTTTTGTCATTTAGCTCTTCCTTTTGGTGGAAATTTTATAACTTGTCTGGGTTGTAATGGGAATGTTCATTTTAAATGTAGTACAGTAAGTGAAAAGACATTTAAAAATATGTCATCTACAAATAAAGCATTATGGAGGTGTAAAAATTGTAGAGCAGGAACTAATTTAAATTTGACTTTAAATGATGGATCTAGTTCTGATTCCTTATCTAATTCTTTAGATAATAATTCTAGTCTTGAATTACTTCAGCAGATGAATAGAAAACTTGATATGCTGCCTGTTTTACAGAATAATATTGATTCCTTATCTCAATCTTTTGCTAAACTTACTTTAGAACTTGAATTAGTTCAAAATAATATAAAAATATTGATTAGAGAATTTAATGAAATGAAAGAAAAAGTAAAAGCACAAGATTCTTTGTTATGCAATTTGCAAAATGCAAGTTTTTTATTTAAAGCAGCAAAGATTAGAAAACAATATTGAAATTGTTGGTGTTGAATATGCTAATGATGAAAATTTATTTAATATTGTTGAAAATATAGCTAAAAAATTAGAATTGTCAGACTTTAATAAAAATTATATTAATTCTATTTATAGATTAAAATATGGAGGTAGTTTTAGGCCTGTAATAAAAGTTAATTTTGTTAGTAAAATGGTAAGAGATTTATTCTTGTCAGGAGGTAAAAGAATTAAATTATATCTATCTGATGTTTTGCCTATTGCTACAGCTGATAAGCGTATATATTTGAATGAAGATTTGTTGCCTGAAAATAGGAAATTATTTTGGAAAGTTCATTCAATGGCTAAAGAAAATAAGTATAGATTTGTTTGGATTAAAGATGGGAAAATTTGGTTGAGGAAAGATACTGGGGATAGGGCTATTAGGATTGTTTCTGAATCGGATTTGTCTAATTTATGACATGGATTATCTTTTAAAAATACTGTTACAGAAAAAGATAATTTGGCTATTGAAAATTTTAAGATTTTTCATATAAATATTCGTAGTGTGAGGAAACACTTTGATGAGTTGTTAATTCTTTTACATTCACTTGATTATTCATTTGATATTATAATTTTGTCTGAGATCTGGATTAAGGAATGTGAAAAAGGACTGTATGAGTTAGAGGGATATACATCAATTATTAATTGTAGAATTAATAATAGGTCAGGTGGAGTTTTAGTTTATTATAAATCAGTGCTTTGTGTGACTTCTATTGATGCAGTGTTTGATTCTTCTGAATGTCTTGTTTTAAATTTCATTTTAGGTTCAGACAAATTAACACTTATTGCTCTGTATAGGTCTTGCAGTCATACAGTTGAAAGCTTTAGTGATGAACTTGGTGATTTGCTTACTAAATTAAATGATAAATTCATTATTCTTGTTGGTGACTTGAACATTGATATTTCTGGTGAAATTTCTGTTGCTGCTCAACATTATTTAAATATGCTGTCACTTTTTGGATTTATTCAATGTTTATTTCATCCTACACATGTTACATCTTCATCATCTTCACTTATTGATCACGTCTTTGCTAGATGTCCTGAAAATATTCTTTTGAAAACATCTTTTTTGGATTGGTGTCTTACAGATCACAGAGGAATTGTTGTTACTTTTAAAAAGAATTTTTCTCATAGTAAAAAGTGTTTTAAACTTTTATCTCATGATCGTTTGAAATCCTTAATTACTAAATATGATTGGAATTTAATCTTTGAGTTGAATGATGTAAATTGTGCATTTTCATTCTTTGTTGACAAGATGAAGGAGTTTATAGATTATTGTTCTTTTATAAAATATATAAAGAAGAAAGATCTGAAGAGACATGATTGGATTACAAATGAGTTAATATCAAAAGTTAACAGTAAGAATAAATTGTACAAGCTTTTCAAAAGGTTTCCTGCTAATGAAGATTTAAAAATTCAGCTAAAGGTTCTTGATAAAGAAATAAAGAAAGATATAGTCAAAGCTAAATTGATTTTCTATTCTACTCAAATTGATTCTTTAAAATCAACTAAATTAAGCAACTTTTGGACTGTTGTTAAAAAATTTATTTTTAAAGAAGGATTTTCACAAATTTCTAGACTAAAGATTAATGAAATATCTATTGATGTTTTAAATAATTCAAAACTAATAGCTGATCATTTCAATCAATATTTTGTACATAGTGTGGAATTGTTAATGAATAGTTTTGACAATAATTGCAGTTCTCATGTTTTTCAATATGAGAAATCTATCCTGAATTCTTTTGTTTTTAAAGAGATTGAAGATTGTGAAATTTTAGATTCTCTTTATAAAATGAGACATAAGAAATGTATTGGTTTGGATTGTATTTCTGTAAAAATATTAATTGAAAATGTTTCCATTCTTTTACCAATTTTATCTTTTTTATTTAATTCTTCTATTGATTCAGGATTCAGGTATATGTCCAGATTGTTTAAAATCTGCTGTTGTTACACCTATTTTTAAGAGTGAAGATAGGGAATGTTTGGAAAATTACAGGCCAATTTCTATTTTATCAACATTGTCTCAAATTTTGGAAATGTGTGTAAAAAACAGAATTGTTTTGTTTTTTCAAAAATATAATTTATTTTCAAACAATCAATTTGGGTTTTTGCCAGGAAGATCTACAGAACTGGCTTTATCTGAACATGTTTCAGTCATCACTGAATCTTTAGAAAAAGGTTACAAAACTATAGGCATTTATTTAGATTTGCGGAAAGCATTTGACTGTGTTCCACATGATATATTAATAATTAAGTTACACCATTGTGGCATAAGGAGTACTATGCTTGAATGGTTTAAATCTTATTTAAGTAATAGAAGCCAATTTGTAAAAATTAATAATTTTTTTGAGTGATTCTGAAATAATTAGATATGGAGTTCCTCAAGGTTCAGTCCTGTGTCCATTGTTATTTACTGTTTATATTAATGATCTGCTTGATCTTTCTCTTCATTCTAACATTTTTTGTTTTGCAGATGATACTGCTTTGGTTACTTCAGCAGTTTCATATAGTTTACTTGAGAAACTTGTGAATGAAGATTTATTTAAAATTACACAATGGATGAACAATAATAGATTACTGCTAAATATTAATAAATGTAATTACATAATGTATTCTCTTAAAAATATTCCAGCAAAAGACTTGTTAATTCAATTGCCTTATGTTAATAAAACATCTTGTCAGAAAATTACCAGGACTTCAACAATTTCTTACCTTGGCTTGGTTTTGGATGAGTATTTACATTGGGATAAACATATTCTTTGGCTTCAAGTAAAATTAAGAAAACTTAATTTTCTTTTTTATAGATTAAGAGATTGTTTGAATAAATCTGTCCTATTAAGTATATATAAACAAATTTTCTTAAGCAGACTTTGTTATGGTATAACATTATGGGGTGGCACTGCAGCATATTTTTTGAAGTCTTTGCAAACACTACAAAATTTTACGTTAAGAATTATTTTGTTTAAACCTTTGGATTTGCCAAGACTTGAATTATTTAAGTGTGCTGGAGTTTTAACTATTCATCAATTATTTTTAGTGAATATTTTGTGTTATTATTTTAAATACAAAAAATGAATAAAAATAATTCTTCATCAATAATGGTGACTAGATCAAGTGATTTTGATTTATTATTTGAACCAGTGTACTTTAAAACTCATTGTAGATATCAGAAATGTTATCTTGGTCCAAGATTTTATAATATTTTTATAAGAAACATTGGATTTAATGTTAATGACCTATCAAGGAAAACTTTGAGAAAATTCATTATGAACTGGATTATAATTGATGATAATCAAAAACTTTTTATTTCTATTTAATTATTTTATTGTATATTAATGTTTTTTATTTTATTTGCACATGTATTTTTGTTAAGCTCCATGCGTGATTTATTTATCACAAGGAGATTATATGTTTAATAAATTAAATTAAATTATTATTATTATTATTATTATTATTATTATTATTATTATTATTATTATTATTATTATTATTATTATTATTATTATTATTATTATTATTATTATTATTATTATTATTATTATTATTATTATTGCTGCTGACTTTGTAGAGTTAACATGTGTTATTTGTCTCTCTGATTTTTGAATTCTATAATTCTTATTTGGCTAAGTTTTTTTCCTATTTGTGATGGTATTATTAAGTATAGTTTGGAGATTTTATTGATATTGTTTTGTATGTATTTTATTTTCTAATGGTTTTATATTTCAATTTTTTTTATTGATTTCTTTTAACTTATTTTTAAGTAGCCATTTTTTTTTTGATTTTTTAATCTTGTTTTAGAATTTTTTTTTTTATCTTAGTTTTTTATCTTTGTTGTAATTTTTTTTTTTTAATTAATTGATTTATTTTATTCTTTTTGATTTTTTTTTTTATCTTTACTTTAGATTCTTAATTATCTTACTTTTTAATCTCTGTTGGAATTTTAATTAGTTTTAATTTTATTTTTTGTTTGTTTGGTTTTAAAACTTAAGGTTTTTTTAATATTATGGATAAATGTAATTCTTGACATTTAGCTCTTCCTTTTGGTGGAAATTTTATAACTTGTCTGGGTTGTAATGGGAATGTTCATTTTAAATGTAGTACAGTAAGTGAAAATACATTTAAAAATATGTCATCTACAAATAAAGCATTATGGAGGTGTAAAAATTGTAGAGCAGGAACTAATTTAAATTTGACTTTAAATGATGGATCTAGTTCTGATTCCTTATCTAATTCTTTAGATAATAATTCTAGTCTTGAATTACTTCAGCAGATGAATAGAAAACTTGATATGCTGCCTGTTTTACAGAATAATATTGATTCCTTATCTCAATCTTTTGCTAAACTTACTTTAGAACTTGAATTAGTTCAAAATAATATAAAAATATTGATTAGAGAATTTAATGAAATGAAAGAAAAAGTAAAAGCACAAGATTCTTTGTTATGCAATTTGCAAAAAGAAGTTTTTTATTTAAAGCAGCAAAGATTAGAAAACAATATTGAAATTGTTGCTGTCGATTATGCTAATGATGAAAATTTATTTAATATTGTTGAAAATATAGCTAAAAAATTAGAATTGTCAGACTTTAATAAAAATTATATTAATTCTATTTATAGATTAAAATATGGAGGTAGTTTTAGGCCTGTAATAAAAGTTAATTTTGTTAGTAAAATGGTAAGAGATTTATTCTTGTCAGGAGGTAAAAGAATTAAATTATATCTATCTGATGTTTTGCCCATTGCTACAGCTGATAAGTGTATATATTTGAATGAAGATTTGTTGCCTGAAAATAGGAAATTATTTTGGAAAGTTCTTTCAATGGCTAAAGAAAATAAGTATAGATTTGTTTGGATTAAAGATGGGAAAATTTGGTTGAGGAAAGATACTGGGGATAGGGCTATTAGGATTGTTTCTGAATCGGATTTGTCTAATTTATGACATGGATTATCTTTTAAAAATACTGTTACAGAAAAAGATAATTTGGCTATTGAAAATTTTAAGATTTTTCATATAAATATTCATAGTGTGAGGAAACACTTTGATGAGTTGTTAATTCTTTTACATTCACTTGATTATTCATTTGATATTATAATTTTGTCTGAGATCTGGATTAAGGAATGTGAAAAAGGACTGTATGAGTTAGAGGGATATACATCAATTATTAATTGTAGAATTAATAATAGGTCAGGTGGAGTTTTAGTTTATTATAAATCAGTGCTTTGTGTGACTTCTATTGATGCAGTGTTTGATTCTTCTGAATGTCTTGTTTTAAATTTCATTTTAGGTTCAGACAAATTAACACTTATTGCTCTGTATAGGTCTTGCAGTCATACAGTTGAAAGCTTTAGTGATGAACTTGGTGATTTGCTTACTAAATTAAATGATAAATTCATTATTCTTGTTGGTGACTTGAACATTGATATTTCTGGTGAAATTTCTGTTGCTGCTCAACATTATTTAAATATGCTGTCACTTTTTGGATTTATTCAATGTTTATTTCATCCTACATGTGTTACATCTTCATCATCTTCACTTATTGATCACGTCTTTGCTAGATGTCCTGAAAATATTCTTTTGAAAACATCTTTTTTGGATTGGTGTCTTACAGATCACAGAGGAATTGTTGTTACTTTTAAAAAGAATTTTTCTCATAGTAAAAAGTGTTTTAAACTTTTATCTCATGATCGTTTGAAATCCTTAATTACTAAATATGATTGGAATTTAATCTTTGAGTTGAATGATGTAAATTGTGCATTTTCATTCTTTGTTGACAAGATGAAGGAGTTTATAGATTATTGTTCTTTTATAAAATATATAAAGAAGAAAGATCTGAAGAGACATGATTGGATTACAAATGAGTTAATATCAAAAGTTAACAGTAAGAATAAATTGTACAAGCTTTTCAAAAGGTTTCCTGCTAATGAAGATTTAAAAATTCAGCTAAAGGTTCTTGATAAAGAAATAAAGAAAGATATAGTCAAAGCTAAATTGATTTTCTATTCTACTCAAATTGATTCTTTAAAATCAACTAAATTAAGCAACTTTTGGACTGTTGTTAAAAAATTTATTTTTAAAGAAGGATTTTCACAAATTTCTAGACTAAAGATTAATGAAATATCTATTGATGTTTTAAATAATTCAAAACTAATAGCTGATCATTTCAATCAATATTTTGTACACAGTGTGGAATTGTTAATGAATAGTTTTGACAATAATTGCATTTCTCATGTTTTTCAATATAAGAAATCTATCCTAAATTCTTTTGTTTTTAAAGAGATTGAAGATTGTGAAATTTTAGATTCTCTTTATAAAATGAGACATAAAAAATGTATTGGTTTGGATTGTATTTCTGTGAAAATATTAATTGAAAATGTTTCCATTCTTTTACCAATTTTATCTTTTTTATTTAATTCTTCTATTGATTCAGGTATATTTCCAGATTGTTTAAAATCTGCTGTTGTTACACCTATTTTTAAGAGTGGAGATAGGGAATGTTTGGAAAACTACAGGCCAATTTCTATTTTATCAACATTGTCTCAAATTTTGGAAATGTGTGTAAAAAACAGAATTGTTTTGTTTTTTCAAAAATATAATTTATTTTCAAACAATCAATTTGGGTTTTTGCCAGGAAGATCTACAGAACTGGCTTTATCTGAACATGCTTTATCTGAACATGTTTCAGTCATCACTGAATCTTTAGAAAAAGGTTACAAAACTATAGGCATTTATTTAGATTTGCGGAAAGCATTTGACTGTGTTCCACATGATATATTAATAATTAAGTTACACCATTGTGGCATAAGGAGTGCTATGCTTGAATGGTTTAAATCTTATTTAAGTAATAGAAGCCAATTTGTGAAAATTAATAATTTTTTGAGTGATTCTGAAATAATTAGATATGGAGTTCCTCAAGGTTCAGTCCTGGGACCATTGTTATTTACTGTTTATATTAATGATCTGCTTGATCTTTCTCTTCATTCTAACATTTTTTGTTTTGCAGATGATACTGCTTTGGTTACTTCAGCAGTTTCATATAGTTTGCTTGAGAAACTTGTGAATGAAGATTTATTTAAAATTACACAATGGATGAACAGTAATAGATTACTGCTAAATATTAATAAATGTAATTACATAATGTATTCTCTTAAAAATATTCCAGCAAAAGACTTGTTAATTCAATTGCCTTATGTGAATAAAACGTCTTGTCAGAAAATTACCAGGACTTCAACAATTTCTTACCTTGGCTTGGTTTTGGATGAGTATTTACATTGGGATAAACATATTCTTTGCTTCAAGTAAAGTTAAGAAAACTTAATTTTTTTTTTTTATAGATTAAGAGATTGTTTGAATAAATCTGTCCTATTAAGTATATATAAACAAATTTTCTTAAGCAGACTTTCTTATGGTATAACATTATGGGGTGGCACTGCAGCATATTTTTTGAAGTCATTGCAAACACTACAAAATTTTACGTTAAGAATTATTTTGTTTAAACCTTTGGATTTGCCAAGACTTGAATTATTTAAGTGTGCTGGAGTTTTAACTATTCATCAATTATTTTTAGTGAATATTTTGTGTTATTATATTAAATACAAAAAAATGAATAAATATAACTCTTCATCAATAATGGTAACTAGATCAAGTGATTTTGATTTATTATTTGAACCAGTGTACTTTAAAACTCATTGCAGATATCAGAAATGTTATCTTGGTCCAAGATTTTATAATATTTTTATAATAAACATTGGGTTTAATGTTAATGACTTATCAAGGAAAATTTTGAGAAAATTAATTATGAACTGGATTGTAATTGATGATAATCAAAAACTTTTTATTTCTATTTGATTATTTTATTGTATATTAATGTTTTTTATTTTATTGCACATGTATTTTTGTTAAGCTCCATGCGTGATTTATTTATCACAAGGAGATTATATGTTTAATAAATTAAATTAAATTATTATTATTATTATTATTATTATTATTATTATTATTATTATTATTATTATTATTATTATTATTATTATTATTATTATTATTATTATTATTATTATTATTTTTTTTTATTATTATTATTATTATTATTATTATTATTATTATTATTATTATTATTATTATTATTATTATTATTATTATTATTATTATTATTATTATTATTATTATTATTATTATTATTATTATTATTATTATTATTATTATTATTATTATTATTATTATTATTATTATTATTATTATTATTATTATTATTATTATTATTATTATTATTATTATTATTATTATTATTATTATTATTATTATTATTATTATTATTATTATTATTATTATTATTATTATTATTATTATTATTATTATTATTATTATTATTATTATTATTATTATTATTATTATTATTATTATTATTATTATTATTATTATTATTATTATTATTATTATTATTATTATTATTATTATTATTATTATTATTATTATTATTATTATTATTATTATTATTATTATTATTATTATTATTATTATTATTATTATTATTATTATTATTATTATTATTATTATTATTATTATTATTATTATTATTATTATTATTATTATTATTATTATTATTATTATTATTATTATTATTATTATTATTATTATTATTATTATTATTATTATTATTATTATTATTATTATTATTATTATTATTATTATTATTATTATTATTATTATTATTATTATTATTATTATTATTATTATTATTATTATTATTATTATTATTATTATTATTATTATTGCTGCGAGTTATTAAAAGCTTATAGCAAAAAAACTTGTTGGGTATTGAAAACTTATCTTCATCAATCTACTTAGCACATACTATATCAGTTGTTCCATAAAAAAGAGAGAATATATTTTTGCATAGCATATAAAATGTGTCTTTAATATTTTACTATATGTTGAAAATGAATGATTAATTCTTACTCTTTCATACTGATCAAATGCAGGTTAGAAAGGGTTTTTATAAATGTCACACAATCTTAGATTATTTTGCTCACATTTTATAAAGTAAGCAATATGGATGTTGACCATTACAAAAGCTCATCTACATATGTAGGAAAAAATCTAATTGCTGATCATAATAATAGTAAATCAGTCTTAAATAGATTATTTTAGAGTAAAAGTTTGTACGTACATAATAATGAGCTGCTGGATCATGAACATTATTACGATATTTCTTTTTTTTTTATATATGTCAAAGCCTTGACCAGAAAGCGAACCTGGGCCAGCTGCTTGGAAGGCAGCTATGCTAACCACCAGACCACCAATGCTTGACTATATTTCTTTCTTTGGTTGCCATCTAATTAGATAGTTATTGATTTCCCAATCAATAATTTGGTGTCTGAAAAAGTTATGCATAAATATTTTTGAAAGAAAATTTCATTACTTGAAAATATTAACTACGTAAAACTTTGTTTTAAGTTTCATCTAGTTCAAATCTCAAGTCATGGCAGGAAGGTATATAACATTTATAAATATTCTACTGCAAAGCAAAGGCTTCTCCAATAGTGCCTTATAGATGAACATTAGAAGAATTCTCATCAGACTTTCCAATTGCCAGGTAATGAGTTCGAGCATTTTAAAATTCTTTTTTAGGCTCTAGCTAAAGGATTAGATAGCCATTTATTGACAAGTATAGAATAGTTAACTGAATTGGTTATGAGACAGCTACCTGAAAAAAAAGTTCTAGCCTATTGAAAAAAAAATTAAATTTATTAAGCTCAGATTCAAATTCAGGTTACAAGCATGACAAATGGTTATTTTGTTCCATGAGACTTCATTGTCGTTAAATGTATTAATGACCATTATCAAAGATTCTTTAAGACAAAGTATCTGAACATATACACATATGCATACACATATTATCGTGTTAGGAAATTTACAACTGTAAAGGAATAGTTTGGAAATATTTATATTAGAAACTATGTATTATTCTGCTTGAGAATGATTATCAATATTTCAGAAAAAGCACACAGAGAAATGGACTTTTGAAAAGTTAAACGAAAGGGTTAAATATATATAAATTAAACATATACATCACTTAATCATATTTTATTAATAGTAAAAAAAAAAAAAAATCTAGAAAACTGTTCTGCAATTCTGCATTGCCATGAAATATTTGAAAGATGACAAGACATGCCTTGTTCTTTTAACTGCTTTAAAATAAAATTCTGACAAGCCTTTTTTTTTATAATGACAAAATTTATTGAATTGTTTTCATTGGAAGTTTTATCTTTTTTCTAGCAAACAATTTAAAAATATTTGATTTATACTAATTTTCATTTAATTATACAATTTATTTATTTTCAAATGTTTCATCTGCTATTTTAAATTAACAATTAAGATTTATTGTTTCCAGTAAATATTAGTGAAAACTGTTATATATATACTGAAAACTTACCAAAAATAATGCCATAGCAACGCAGCAAAAATGTACATTAAACTAGTATTGCTGTTAACTTTAATAAAAGGCAAATATTTATTTTCAAAACCTAACCCAAATATATAATTAAATCTTTACGTTTTATTATTACTAATATTATTATTATTACATTATCGAAGAGTAGAGTTTTAAAGAAAAAAGAAAGACTCTTCCTATTTACCACTTAAATTATATTTCATTAACAAATAGTTCTCTTCACCTTATTGTACAGTTATCCTTTAACCAGAGAGAATCTTTTAATTACTCAGGCTTACAATAGGTGGTTCTAGGCTATTGAAAATATTTTTGGAAGCATATGCTGAATTGGTAAAGACGTCTTATTGTTTTATCAATTTTATGGCTTGCTATTTAGACTTCTTCATATCCATTTAGATGATCTGCTCAATTAAAATCTGCATGATTAACTTATTTAATAAAAATTTAGTTTATATTACAAAAAAATGCACTTTCATCCAGACATCACAATCTGTTGCTAGTATCACTATCATTATCAATAATATTCTGTTCTATGGACAGATCCAGAGAGTAGTCACAACACCAATTCATTCATTTTCCTACTCCGTTCTCTTCATTGCCCAACTCTTCCCATCTCTTATATCATCCAATGTCAATCTTTTCTGCCCTTTTTTCCCAACCACTCGGTCCAAAACATCTCTTATTAAACTATACTTTCTTCTTAATATATGCCAATCGAGTTTCTCTTCCTATTTCTAATTTCCTCAGCCAATTTTTTCTTTAATTTACTCTATACTAAATTTATAATTCGATAGTAAATCCTTAGAATGTTACAATTTATTTATCAATACTTTGTTGCATATTAAAGAAATTATTAATATTATGGACTTACAGTCTATCAAATGTTGAATCATGACATTTTCTGTATTTAACCATTTATCTATCATGCCAGCTATATTGAATTGCTAAAAAAATTATTGAAGGAAAACTGTATATTTTATATTATTGGCAATAAAGATGACCTTTCTACCTATTAATTCATATATGTGTTATCACAAATTATATCCCCAAAAAGGAACTCACTTCCTGTTTTACTGTGCCCATCACATTATTGTCCCTCATTTACCTTATAATGTACTCTGTAAAAACCATGAAAGAATCATACCTGTACAGTTTATAGTGCCATCTATTGGACAAATACCTTTGATGGTATAGTAAAGATTACAGTTTATGGAATAAAGGACAAATAAAACCAGTGAAACATGTTTTAAAAGAATGTATTCAGAACAGGGATCAGTCTCTGAAAAAAAACCACAATTATTTTAAAACTGGATTACCTGATACTTTGCATTATCAAGTTACCATTATTGTTATAAATAAATAGTATTATCTGAAGATCGAATTAGTGATTAATTTCCATAGAAATAATGTTAATAACATTTAAGTAGTACTATAGTGCAGTGCCACAACTGTACTTATTTTTATGTATGGATGTAAAACATGCTTAATCAATAAATAAATATTAATATTGCACTATACAATACATATATTTATTTAAAATCATAAATATATGAAATAAATAAGCATAAAAGTTCAAGTTTTATAATGAAAATAATAAAAACAAGTAGCGCAGTCACATTCATATTCAAACCCGTAAAGTTGTTTTTTCAACAAGTCCACTTAAGTAGGGTTTTTGTTTTGCTTTAGAGTATTTAAAAAAAATGTTGCTATGACAGTCAGTGATAGCTGAATTTAATGTTAATGATGCTGGGGAATGGCCACTGTACACTATGCAGTTAGAGAATTGTTTTCGCCTAATGGGATTAAGAACAATAAGAGAAAGGCAACAGTGCTAATGTGTTTATTGGGCAGAAGAGTAATAGATATAATAAATGAGTATTATGAGATATCCTTAAAGGAAATGATATCATATGAAGAGATAGTTAAAAAATTAAATGACTATTTTAACCCCAGACTGTCGAAACACATAGCCAGATTGTCATTAAGAAACAGAAGACAAATTAGTGGTGAAAACTATGTATTATATAGATGCTGTGAAAACCATGTTAGAGGGCAGGAAATAACAGACACCTTCAATTTTGGAATGATGAATTTAGGAACTGAAAAGAAGATGTGCAAAACCAAAATGTTAATGCCATTAGAGAGGCATCAGTAGAAAAAGAAAGTGGGGAAACATTTATAGAACAGGAAGAAGCGGAAAGAGTACCGTTAGAAAAAAAAATCACCCAGACCTATTTGGGAAAAGCATAAACCGAATAGATTTAATGGGGTATTTTCTGGAGTGGGGGAGGTGTTATATTTTGGAAAAAATATAGCTTAAATAACTAATTTGTATAAATATAAAGCTAGAATTTATGACTCCAGAAAAAAATTAGAAAAGTAAATAGAAAGATATAATGAATTAAAAGCAATGAAAAAAGATTGCTGTAAGATAAAAGAAATGAGAATAATAGTGCAGGGAAGGCCTAATGGATTTAAATATAGAAAAGGCAAGTATTGTTTAGATTAGGACATTAAGCTATTTAAAACTAATCAAACAAAAGAATAAATATTTGATGGACTAATTGCAGAGGAAAGGAATGTGCACACACACAATTAAATGCTTGATGATAATTTGAGGAAAGACCCATTACTGGGGGGGGGATACCCTAATAAAATAGCTATTACCTTCTATAATAATTAATACTCTATATTAAACAGTGAAAAGTATAAATAGTGTGTGCTGAAAAGAGCAACAAGCTTTTTCTTATCCTTCATGTGATGGTGCTGCTGCTGTTGTGTCATGAGATGTCAGAAGAAAAGATCGAGGGAAAAAGCTGTTGGAAAGGTTGTAGTGACTTCTGCTATGATGGACATCATCCCAGAGCCAGATAGGAAACTTAAACAGATCAAACCAGTCTTATTTTTATTTGTGTATCGCTGATAAGGCTGTCAGGAGAACAGAGCAGACTCGGACTGTGAGTATAGACAATTTTTTTATTATTTACTCAGGTCTGAGAATAGTTTAAGACATTGTTTAGTCTTTAACACTGGGAATTATTAGCATTTATTGAGAACTAGATTCATCAAATTCTTTATTTAATGATTTTTATTTCAACTTATAATCTATATTTTTTTGTTATTTGTTGGCAGTCAGCTTCATAGTTGAATACACAACAATGTATGGATGTAAAACATGCTTAATCAATGTATAAATATTAACATTGCACTATACAATGCATATATTTATTTAAAATCATAAATATATGAAGCAAATTAGCATAAAAATTCAAGTTTTATATAATGAAAATAATAAAATGAGTGGTGAGTTAATAAAAACAATATAATTCTCAAAGGTTTATCACTTTTCTTGTATTATTTATAATGTATATAAACATTTTGATTGCTCCAAATATAATGATCGCAAGCACAAAATTAAAGAGGAATGGTTTATTTCCACTAACGTTCACGCTATTAATAAAAAAGATTTCAATGCTGCATTGTTTGACCGATGGAAATGTAAATTAGCTACTTACATAATTTTGACCATATTTAAATGTTATAGCTCTTCTCTGCAAATTATGAGCACTATGAGTCTAATCTATTATCATATACATTATAAATACAGTATAGTTAATATTTACCCCCCCCCTCACATTAATTTTAAAAAGAAAATGACAAACACTTGTTTAAAAAGAAAAAGACAACAAAAGTATTGCCCCCCCCCCCCGATCAGTTTGCTTTCTCATTTAAAACCACTTTCTTAACAATATAGTGCCTTTAAATATTTAGCAATACTGTATTTTTTAGGATTTTCATGTTATAAGCTAAAAACACCTTTCATTTTTTAAATTTGTTGTAAAAGTGTTACTAACAATTTTTTATTTTGTAATAATTTAAAACTGGTAAAAAAAATTTTTTTTATTTCATGGTGAATATTTAAAAAATATCATGTAATGCAATTTCAGTTAAACAGAAATTTATTTCATTAAATTTTTTCTAACTTAGCTTTAAAAAAAAAAAAAAAGGAACATTTTTTAAAAAAAGTATTGTCTGGTTTAAATTTGTTTAGCAAATGAAATTTTGTATTTAAACTTTCTTGATTTTATTTGCATCATGGTTTTTATTTTTAAATATAGCCTTTTGTTCTAGATGATTACTGAATATTGTTTAGCATAAGTTGTAATGTCCTTATCACTGGTATTTTTTATGTGAGTTGGCATACTTTTTTAGCTTAAGCAATGCAAAATGTTTTTAAACTTCCTGTCCAAAAAGCGTGTATTTCATAAAGCAGAAAGAGATTTTACTGTGCTGAAAATATGCATATGAAAACTTTTATTATTAAAAAAAAAAGCCTTTTATAAATTATGTATATTAACCGAAATACATACAGATAGGCTTAAATGAGTGTGTTTGATGAAGACGTGAGAATTAATTAGTAAACTGAAAAGTATTATTTATTTGTTTTTTTTCATCCCATACAAAAAAAGTTTGCTTATCTTCTTTCAATTATAACACATTCTGCAAAGTTTCAGAACTTACATTTCTTCCATCAGATATGGAAGTCAAAATATAACTCTGAGAAAAATGTATTATATGGTCTTTCAAAAATTGTATTATTTAAAATTAAATAGTATAAAAAAAAAATTCATATTTTTGATGATGAAGTTCCATTCTCTGTTGATCTTTTGGAAGTTCACTTAAATTGTAGAAAAGCATACTAAAAATAATTAGAATCTAATTCAAACTGTTAGATTAGCCTCTTTAACAGCTGTAAATCATTCAATCACTAAATGCTTTCTTGGGCAAAAAAAAGTAATTTCACAACTCTATAACAAGAGGTATTAGTTATTCTAAATAATAAGGAAACAGAGGTGTTCTTTAAAATAAAATAAAAAGGTTGAAGAATAGAAGACAATAAAAAAAAATCTGTCACTTATTTGATTAGCATGAAATATTTTACTTTATGTATACTGCTATGATTTTAGAACAAACTTTTTTCTTTAACTAACATGAAATCTGATGAGGTTCTCTATTTTTGTATCTATAATATTTGAACTGTATACATTTTTATAACTAATATTATAATTACTGATGCTAGCTTATTAATTATTAGTCACAATGTTACATTAGTTTTACTTAAAGGATCTTTTCATATAATGCTTTAGGCCTAATTAGTCTTAGTTCATTGCAGTGCTAAAATATTAAGTATATTATCAAAGGATTTACCAATGATGTACATGAATATATCAATATAAATTATTTTGGGACATGTTTTTCATACCCACTTTCAATAGGTACTTTTTTTTAAGAGCATTTGAAATATGTTTTTTCTTTATCTTTCTCTTTATTATCCTACACCTTTCATTTTTGGTCATTCTTGCTAAAAATATGCACCTATAAAATTATTTTATTTTATTTTTTTATGTGTCAAAGTGAACCCCAGGACAACTGCTTGTAAGGCAGCTGCGCTAAACACTTGGCCACCAACGCTTGACTATAAAATAAATTTGTGCAATTTATGACAGTGTGTGTCATTTTTGAAGAGGAGTTTGATGCAATTGGAGAATCACAGTTAATTGGAATATATGTTAGACATTAGTTTTTTTTTTTTTTTATGTTTCTTGTTAAAAACATCACATGACTATCACTTCTTACGCTTGCATATAACTGTTTTAAAACAGGCAAAACTCACTATAGTATTGCCACACACAGCAAGCTAGAGTAATCAATGGATGCCAGAAGGCTTGTGCATAAAATCCCCATCTAGTGCCTACTCATCCAAAATCCCCAAACTAGTTTCTGGCTTGTGGCCTTCATCAGTGAGGTGGCTATGGTTATTAAAGAACCAAAGACACCAAAATGTATGGGTACTGAACTGAGTTCAGACCCATATGAGTATATAAGCTAATGGGCTTGGATTGAAAACATTAAGGTGTTTTCAGTTTAAGACTCATAGTTTTGTAGTTAAGTGGAGATAAAAGGTGGCTGTTGGAGGGTTGCATTAGATCCTAAGATCTAGGTGCAGTGCTCTCAGATCCAAGGCTCCTCACTTTCGAAGGCCACAAGCCAGAAACTAGTCTGGGGATTTTGGATGAGTAGACATTAGATGGGGATTTTATGCACAAGCCTTCTGGCATCTATTGATTACTCTAGCTTGCTGTGTGTGGCAATATGTATAGTGAGTTTTGCCTGTTTTGTATGTTTCTTGTTCACATTGAAAATATAAGAATGAGCTTTTAATTACAAACAGACAAAAAGTGGAATATTAAAAGCCAGAAATCGATTATCACGCAGCTATTAAAGAGTAGTATAAATACATTTAAGATTTATAACAGTCTATATCTAAGATTTATTAAAAATAAAATGTTATAATTTCTAATCTAATAAATTGATTGACAATAATTTATATATCTTTTGGAATATGATTTTTATGAATAAGTGCTTGTTTAAAATATATACTTATAAAGTAAATTGATATAATGTATAGTAATAAATACAAAACGATAGTGTGTGTAATCTGGCTTAACAGAAAAGAACTGACATCTCAGAAACTGTTAGAATGTTTTTCAATATTTAATTTCATGTTGGAGTGCAAGAGTGAGATGCTAAATTATATATATAAAAAAAAGATGGTTTCTAATCTATTCTGTTCAGCTTTTCATTTTTTTTTTCAATTTATGACAATAGATAAACATGAAAAATTAAAAAAAAATATGAAAAAGTTGTAGGCTGAGAACACAATGAATGAGACCGGGACCACAAGTTTTGATAGAATATGTGTGAATAAAAATTTGAAGAAAAGTATTAATAGTAGTAATTTTGATTGTTGAGAGAGAGGGGAGAACTTTTTGTAAAGATTAAAATAATATAAAAAAAAATATATTTTTTATAAATACATTTTAAAACTTATTAAGATAAAACTTGAAGTGGAACTCAATTGTAATAATCTGTAAGTAAGTCAAGATTATCTACTGTGTTTGCTTCTGAGTGATTGTTGCAAATAAGAACAGTTAATAAAATTGGCACTATTTCTATTTAAGAAATCAGTAAAAAAAAAAAAAAAGCATTAAGCATTTTCCATTTGTGTGTGTGTATGTGTGTGTGTGTGTGTGGAAGGGTAGCAAATAACGTATTAATAATTCTCGTTCATATATTAACTCCTCCCCCTTTTGTGATATCTTTGTTATCGATTCACTGCATTGATAAATATAGTCTAATTATAAGGATAGTTGGCTGAAAATTTAGTTTCCGAATCGAATTCCAAATTGGAAAAAATGGACCAAAAACAGAAAAAAAAAAGTGTCTAATTGAATGATTTTTGCTTTGAACCCGTTACTTTGATGTTCAAATTTCATTTGGCCGTTAGAGTAATTTATAGGCTGAGAAGTAAGTGCTTTATTTACTTTTTTTTCTTTAATAATAATATTTTCATAATGATCTTTATCTTGCGATTTCATTATTTATTTATTTATGGCATGCAAACAGGTGAAGTATTAAGAGGTAGAGAAAATCCAGTAAGCTAAAGAATGTGTGTGTGTTTATGTATGTGTGTGTGGGGGGGGGGCATATAAAAGAGATAGAATTGACAATTTTCTGATATTTTATAATACATTACAATGAATACCATTATCGTCATTAAAATATTTATGACCATTATTGTAGCAGGGAACATTAATTTAACACCTCTTTTATCTTATTTATAATGCCCAAAATTCTTCTTCGTGATCGCATCATTATTTCTAATAATCTTTGTAACCATCGGGATTAAGGCCATTTTTTTTCATTAATTCTACAATCATTATAATACTTGCACAAGTGATAAAGAATTGTTATACTGTTATCCTATGGCCAGGATTGATATAAAACCACTATAACACCACACGATCACCATTTTGTATGCTTACACAAACTATTCATACCGTAAAAAACTCTCCACATAGTAAATTAGTCATATCTTTAAGTAGGATTAAGTTATAACCATAAGGGACTTGAATTCAGACTTTCAAGCTCCCTTCAGCTATCATCTCTATCTCATTCAACTGATACACATGACCACACACATGTGAAAAAAGATAACTGATTTCCAATATATATATATATTTCGTGCTGAATGACAGTCCATATTATCATCTCACACATATATACAATCAGTGTTAGTTTAATATTAAGATAGGATATCTTCAAACTTTAATGGACCGGCTTCAATATTCTCCACCATCTAACTCTTAAGCCATCCATACCATTGAAAATCTGATGATGGAACACCCAAATCTCTTGCTGATACCAATATTATTGTCATGTGTATCAGTTGTATGAGCTAAAGCAGATAACTGAGGGAGTTTGTAAGTCTGTTTGAATCCCTTGTGGTTACATCTAAACTCCAAGTATATAAATTACACTTGTATTCAATTAAATATTAAAATTAAGTTAATAAATTTTTCTTGCAGTTTGCACATGTGTGTGAAAATGTGTGTCAAACATTTATTATTCAATTGTTTGCTTTTAAAAAAAAAATATGACTTAAGATTTATATAAGATATAATAATAGGTATATATTATTATAGTTTCATTATGCATAATAAAACAAAAGTTTTTCTAAACTGAATAGAAGCTGTAATACTAATATTTTTCTGAAATTTGTATTATAAACATCAAAAAAATATAAATAAGAAAATACCTGGAAACTTTTCTCAAATGCAGATAGTTCAGGATTCAAAATATAAAAGGTTCCTACATAAAAAAAATAAAGGAAAATGATCATTTTGGCTATCTGAATGGAATTATTTGCCACTTTGAAGCTTAAATATTTGTAAATTTCTGCACATAATCAATACTGTGGCTAGATGGCAGATTAATTTTTTATATCAACAGCATTATAGAAGAGAGAATCTTGTATGTTATATATTATGGTAAGGTTTATTGTTATAAATTTATTATTTGAATCTTTCTTTGATTGCAAACTTTTAAAATGAGTAGAAATAGCTCTGTTCTATAAATTAAAGTGTAATTGGTTTGAAATTAATATGCCTTATATATCTCAAGTGGATTTAATAGTCATTTTCTTTTAGCTAAAAGTGTTCATGATAATCATCTATATAACTACATAAAATGCAATAAGAACAGCTAATATCTTATTGTGTAAACTATCAAACACTGTAGCTACAAATAAATATATAATTTATAGCAATAGAATTTCAAGAATGTCATGTATTACATGTATTATGGTGTTGCAATTGTTTATCATTATGGAGCAGATGAATCAGAAGTAACTGCTTTAGCTATATATCAAATAATAATAGTATTCTTTACAATGTCTTTACTTCAGAAAAGTATTTCAAAAATCATCTTTTTTACAAACAGATTGGCATAATTTAAAGTCTGCTACAACAAAATGGATCAGCAAGTAAAATTATTATAAAGAGAAATATTAATAAAATATAATCCAACTTTTACACAAAAATCTACACTAGCTTATATGACTTCTGGAAAGAAATTTTGTTATTCCAATCAACCAGTTGGAGTTAAATTGCCATGTCGATTATTGAAAGAATCAAGTATCTATTGTTGAATCACAGGCTATCTGTTAAAATCTGAAATGTCAGAATTTTATGGACAGCTAGAAAACTAGTCCTGCTTAGAAAACAAATGAAAAGTGACTAAATATAATCATTCTGGACTAGCAGAAATAAGCTGCACAAGTTTTTAAGAATTCAGTGGTTTGTGAGATTATCTATTCTATAAATAATTCAAAGCATAAAGCTGACATATAATTTCTAACAAACAATAGTGAGAGATGCGATGATGGCAGCTAGAATCAGAGCAAATCCTTTTAGTATCACAGTAATGTGTATGCCCTTCGTCAAATACATTATTATCATTGCAGAAGATTGCAGTGCAAGATTGAATGTAATAAGAGAAGATGGGAAGTTATGAGTGAAAGTAGTTTTTAAGAAATATATGATTATGTTAAAGAATTTGTAGAGTTTGTTTTAGAATATGATATAATAATTAGCATCATGTGATTTTAGCAAAAGGATAGCTAAAAATGAATATTGATATCGAATTACAGACATAACACTAATAAAATAAAAAAATGGTTAATGTTGTTACAGTGTCAAATATACCATTGGGCAGACATAGACTCAGATAATGCCTAATAATTGTGCACATCAAACTGAAGTGTAATAAATTAGGTAAATACCATCGTCAGAAATAGAAGGATTAGACAAAGAAAATAATTTAGATTCAAGAGCCCAAGATCTCAATAAGATCTCAGAGGAAGCTTTTTTTTTTTTTTTAAATTATACCAGAGGAACGAAAGATTAGGAAAGTTTAGATTACATAAAAAGCATTAGAACCCCAGAGAAATGAATTCAAGAGGATAATTCAGAATTTATAACAGCGCCATAATGCGAAGTATGATGAGATAAAGAATACTTATCAAGAAGAAAAGCTAAAATAGTTGGAAGACCGTTGTGCAGATATAATAATGAATACAAATACAGAGAAATATACAAAAAACCTTAACAGAAAATTACAGTTAAAACAAAGAATAGCAAAAGATAAAAAATATAGAGTAATTCTCACTAGTAAAATTAAAGTTTTAAAGCAATGGGTAGAGCATCATTTTGAATTATACAAAATGGATTTTGATGAAAAAAATATTTGAATTAATTAGCGAAAAAATTTACTAGGATTGCTATAATAATGTGATATTTTGGATGAAAAAATTATGACTAATGTATAAATGAAAGAAGATTAGGATTCCTGAAAATAATGTGGAGAAATTATAAGATATGTTTGAAACTTTTGTACTTCAAAAAATATACTAACTGTATAAATATTACATGAAAAAAAAAAAAAAAAATTAAAAAGAAAAGATTATTACAAACATACAAAAAAGAAAAAGAAAATAAACAACAATTATAAAATCATTGCATCAATACACATTTGTTTGAAATCCTAACAAATATTTTTAGTGAAAATTGAAAGTTTGAAAACAGAGATGTCATATACTAGATATTTACAATATATATTATTATTGCATAGAAAGCAAAAATAATTTACTTGAGTTTTGATAAAATTAACCAAAAGACTTATGGACCTTACTTGAATTTTATATAGTACATAATAAAGTAATTAATTTTCTAAAGAATATAAATATCAAATCTAATTCAAGCACTACAGAATTTAAAAATTTTAAAAATCCATGGATGAATCTAACTTCTGGTTGGAATTTCTATAAATTTTTTTATAATATTTATTAATAGTTAGTTGTCTTAAAAATAAAATCCATATCCTAAATAAATAAACAATAAAGGAAGAAATTGGAAGTTACTTTGTGATTGAAAAAATGTAATAGTAAAGAGAAAGTAAGGTTAGAGAAAATATCGTGCAGAAAGTTTTGTATATCTTGGAAGTTATATCACGAATAGAATAAGAATATACTTACGAATTAGAACAAGATAAAAAGCAAAGAAATAAAATTGAAAATTAAATTAGAATCGCTAATAGTATTTATATTTACAAATGGGTTGTATACAAATCCTGAAAGAAATCTTCATCTTGCATTAAATGTTTTGTTTGAAAAAGATAATTGCAAGTATGAATGTGAAACAAAGACATGGAAGAATCTTGATATTTGAAAGATGGTGTCTGAAAACTAAAAATACATTTTTTTTTTGCTATTAACAAAAAGAAAGATATCCTTAAATATTGATGGATTACATTAAAGAATTGTGTCCATCTTTTATATTCCATTCACTCAGCATTTTTGCACAATTTTTATGATGATAATGAAAGACCATTTAATACCAACAATTGATCAACATTATTCTTATATGGGCATTTACAGAAGATGTCTCAGAAAAGATTACTGAAACAAATAATCTGGATACTATTGGGGAAAAAAGGAAAAGACCATCCAAAAAAAAAAAAATGGAGAGAATGAATAAAGTAGTGAATTTATAGACTGACAGAAAGACAGTGAATGAGAATCAGAAAATATGAGCATTATTAGGCTGGTTAAAAGATTAATCACACCCTGTATGGTTTAGTTTAAGGGTTCAGTGATGGATTTAAGGTCTCTTGATCACAGTTTAACATCATATATGGGGTCAAATATCATGTGATCATCCGAAGTGATTAATCATTCAATTTTTTTTAAATCTTAAACAAATAGACAAGAAAGTAAGATTTCAAACAAATGTCATTTATACAAGAAACCTATTTGAGAAGTTTTTATTCAGATAGTTTATATATATATAAAATAATAGTAAATGTTATAATTTGACTGCAGATTTGCCTTCAGAATTAAAAAGAATAAAGAAAAGAGCATTTTAAAGATTAATCTTTGTTAAGAACAGCATTAATCTTTTTTTATTATTATTTAAAACATTCATTTTTGATATATCACTCTCATTTATAATGTTAAGAGGTTATTAAATCATTACATATTTATGCTGTCCACTTTTAATAAGTTGAGTTTATTTATTAAAATTATTATTCAACAGAAAGTAATTAAAAACATTCGAAATAAATTTGAAACTCCTTAGTAATATTATATTTGATAATTGAGATGGTTATTATTGAAAAACTTTCAGAATAAAACGAAATATTATCTTAATTATGAAAAATAATTATGGTTATATGAGTTAAAATAAACAAACATTCCCCCCTAAAAGTTTATATTATGCTTAATTGATGCCTTTCAGAATAGTCTTTTAAAAAGAAAATGATTAACTGAATCACTTTTTTAAAAAATAATATATTAATCATCATTTATTTTTAATAATAATTTGTTGTTTTTAGAGAGATTCCATTTTTTGTAAAAAAAATAAAAAATTGATACACCGGCGTGGTGAAATTTATTTACTGTTGTAAAATTCAGTGTATCAGTTCTAATATATTTTTCAAAACACTGTTTCTGGATTTCAGTTAAGAATTAATTGATATATTCAATCCTGAAAAATGAAAACTGCTAGCATAGTTTTTTTTTTTTTTTTGATATACTTAATTTTTCCTGATGCATCTAATAAAATTTGTCTCATTATTTTGCATCATTAAAAAATAAAAATTACATAAATGTATTTTAGTAATCACCTATTTAATTAGCAGATAATCAACTACAGACATGTTGTTATGGGCAGTTATATATATACAGTTATTAATATTTCATATAATCAGAATATAGAATTTAGCAAATTATATGCAATGGTACCCAATACAACAATCATTTTATGCAATGCACACAACATTCAACACCTTGTATTATTAAATTAGGATTTAAACAATGGTTACCATGAAAATATTTTGTAATTCTAAATTATCATCTAATTCAAGCCATCAATTTCAGTTCTCAAAGTCCTCTGATCTGTAGTTATCACAGTAATTGATTTTCTCAATGATATACCTGTTATCTTAAATTAAAAATGAAATTATCATATAACTTATAAATTACAGTAATGTATTAAATTTAAATCATTTTCTTTCTTTCACCATCTATAAATAAAGGCATTTTAAATTAATAATACTAAGCAGTCAACATAACTAAATTGAAGTATAATATATATATATAAGTAATTTTTTTATATAAATGACTTTCTGCTTAAATAAAATTTGTGGCAAAATAATATTTTTTAATTTTATTATTAAAAATATCTTTATAACTAATGAAAATATATTAAAGCAATGACATTAATAAATTTAAAAAAAAAAAGCTTACCTTTACGCATGAGACTAATGAAATAAAGTAAACTAATATCAATTATGAAACAGTTACGCCAATGAATGTAAATATTATGATGAATGCCATTGACTGTCATATTTTAGAACACTTTTTATTATTTGTTCATTAAATATCTTTTTCATATTTTGTAAGTATTTTATTGCCAATTTAGTTCTCTAACTAGTGTGTTCATTTATATCTTTAAAGATGAAATGCTGGAAATATTTTTTAAAAATCATTCTAGATACATATAATAATTTTAGCCACGAGTTAGAAAAATGGAATTAGAAAATTAATTAAATATTAGAAGAAGAAAAAGATTTCTAAGGTAATGAGCAGTAAAATTACCAGAGTTCTAAGTGCTGAATATGGACTGCTTTTTAAAAATAAGGATGAACTAAAAATTGTAAAGGCTAGGGAAGAGAATTTCCAAATTAAGTGATTCTCATTATCACTGTATCAAAATTTTGCTAATACATCTTAACAAAAAATGAATGACTGGTTGTAGCATCAATGAAACATTTTATAAGCTTAAAAAGTTCAATTTCATGTCACATTTATATATACAATACAGTATCACCATCTTCTAAAGGAAGTGTTTTGTCATTACATCCACATCTTTCTATTTTCAGCAATTCATTTCATATCTTCATATGGAGAACATTCAATTTCACTGATAACATTTTAAAGATATTTTTGGTCTGCCTCTCAAACTTCTTTTTAAAATTTTATCTTCCAAAATATTTTGTAAAAATCTATGATCCTTTCAATTTAAACATGAATATGATATTATAACCAAGATATTGAAAGCACTTAGTTCAAGTTACAATGCATCTACACTGAAGCTTTTCTTGTTTAGCATTTCTAGTGCTTAGAATTTAATTATAATTCATTTAGGAAAAAAATATCAATTTATATAATTACAGCTCTTAAAATAAAATCCAAAAGTTAATCTTTTTCATTTTTATCATATTCAGTAGTTTTCTTTTCACTTCAAGTTCTCTTAATATTTAATCATTAATCTTTTTTTTCTTTTACATATACATGTTTGATTTTGTATTATATTTTTCTATATAAGTAGTTGTTTTCAATATAAGCTGTGGACTAACTTAAATATATGCATGCATTTTAATGTATTGTTGAATCTACAGATTATTTACCACAATTACAGTAAAGCCATGAACTAAGTTATATCAAAGTACACTACTTCAATTATATAGTATCTAATAAAAATATAAATGAACAAACAAAAAACATTAAAATTCTTAAATTTAATACATTTTATGATGCACGAGCAGCATTTTTTTTTAATCTCTGAGTGTCATATGTTATCATGTTAAAAAAAAATAAATAAATTTATAAATATATTTTAAATATGTCTTGAAGTGCATACACAATTTATTAATTATGTTTCTTTGGATTATATTAAAAGCACTCACATTTTATTTATCCTTTATTATTTTTCTGAATTTAATGTGCAATATTTTGCATAATAAAATCTTTTCTAAGCATAATGTTAAATGTTTTTACAAAATTGTAGAACATACTAAATGTTGATACTGACTTTAAAAACATCACAACAATTAAAGAGGTTCTAATTTTTTAATAGCAAGACCACTATTATGTTTCTATAAAAGAAAAAAAGTTATTGAAGAAAAAGAATATCACCCAGAGTTCACTTTTATTAAAAAAATTAAAATACATTGTAGTTTTTTTTTCCTTCTCATTCTTTCAATAGATGAATGAGTGAATGCATATTCAGTAAAATACATGTAAATATGTCACTTTAATTTATTACTAATAGTTATATTATTATTATTATTATTATTTTAAAATTCTGTTTTTACTATAATCTTAATTTATGTATGTATATTATACGTACAAAAAAGCATATGTGTTATATATGTGTGTGTATTGAAAAGTATTGTGCGCTTGGAGTTCATTAAATTATGTATTCTATTCTAATAAGTTTATAAATAAAACTTGAGTTATTGTATACTATATACATTTGTATATAAGAGGTGCTTGGAACTAAATATAGCATAGTTTGCGTCTCTATTGTATGTTCATTGTTCAGGACTCCACTATATATTTTTTTAAGTATTATATATAATTATATGAAATATTGAATGAAAAACAAATAAAACTAAATTAATCTACAAGTAAAGTGATTATTGATTTTTAAAAGAATTACAAATTACAAAAATATAAATTTATTATAAAACAAGTCCAAAAAAAAAAAAAAAAGGAAATGTATAAAATATTATATATAACTCTTTCAAACTTTAAAGATAAAGTTGTAACAAATTTTAAAGCATATTTGAATACTAAATACCTTTAAATACAATGTAAAAAGGTTTAACAAATAATTGATAGATGAAAATTTGAAATGTGAATTATACATAGATATGCTATACATTTAGCTGTAATACTGTGCAATAATAAATGTTCTAATTATAAAAAAGTAGTTAAATAATTAATAGAAATGATTTTTAGAATTTATTAAACTAGTTTTATGTTGTAACTAGTCTTTCAGAGAAAATATAATTTTGTTTTACAGAGATCTCCATAAATCCTTTTCTACATAATAACCCATATGTTTTTGTTTGTTTATTTATTTTAACAATAAATTTAGCAGCATTTTAATAAATAATTTTAACTTAACAATAGTGAAACAGATCTTTACTGAAAACTAGAAGTTATTTTATGGCTTATTATAGATTTAAGAAAGGAATTTGTTAAATATTCTTCACCCAGAGTATAACTTTACATGAAACAGAGCCCTAAGCAATTAAGAAAAGGAAGGGGGGGGGGGAATTGGAGAATTTGTGGACAGTAAAATAGTTGAAAGAATTGAGGTGAAGATGTTGAAGAACATAAAACTAGATTATTTATTTAAAAAAAGTAATAAGCAGAAAGGGAATTTGATATATCCTTCACAATTTGATATATTTGAATAATCTAAGAAGCATAAGAGAAAAAGATGAAACGAAAAGAATTTAATTAATGATTTTAAAGAATATGCTAAATGTAGATTACTTTAAAAACACCAGAAATGATTTTCATATATATTTTGTTTTTGTAAGTCAATCTTTCTTTACATTGCTTATGTTTTGGTATCTCTTTTATGTCATATATCATTTTTAAATGAGTGAATCATATTTTTATGGAAAATAAAAAATTAAATCATTTCTTCATTATATATCGTGAAGATTATGCTCCATAATTGCACATGAATCTTCTAATAATGACTATTCAATAAAATACCTAAAATACTTTAGAACTTTAATATTATAAAATTTTCAATTGATGTTTTGTAAAGAAATTTTATGAAAATTGTTTAAACTAATGCTTACTTGTTTTATTTTTAATAAGTTATTGTATTTTGTAGGGGGAGGTGATAAAATGACAACTTAAAATCAATATAAATTTTTTTTTTTTCAAAAATTTGCAACAGCAGTGTTTTGTGAAAATAGACAACTAAACTGTTTTAGTTCGACTTTAAGTAAAAAAAATTTTAGTTGAAGTCACCATTTTGTTTTTAAATAATTACAATACAATAAGATTGCTATATTCACACTAAAAACCCATTGGTTTTAGAAAATCACCCTTTGAAAAAAATAAAAAATTTAAAAATTATATTTTGATTGAATACAAATATAATTTATTTACTTGGAGTTTTTGATGTAAATTATAAGGAACTTGAACTCAAGACTATATGACTACACACATGCGAAAAAGATAAATAATCTTTAATATACTGTAATGGTCACTATCTTTAATCACAGAGAATTGATATCAGTATATTTGTACAAAAGATGGGATGATTGTGTTAAGAGGATTGTTGAGTGTTGTAGTGGTAAGGAATGAGATAAAAGAATAGATTTATTAATAAAGAATAGGGAGTTAAAGAGATGGAGAACTAGTATGGAGAGTAAAAAGAGTTTAAATATATATAGAAATAAACAGAATATTAGGTGCGAGTTAATATATGATAATAGTAAAGAAAGTAGTTTATTGTTTAAGGCTCGAATGGGATCTTTAACAACAAGAGAATATACATGTAAATGGAAAAATATGGGTGATTTAGTCTGTAAATTATGTAAGGAAGGAATAGAAAATATTAGGCATCTATTAATTGAATGTAAATGCTTGAAAACAGAAAGGGTACATATAATGAAGTTACAGAAGAATAAATATGAAAAAAGTGATTATACAGAAAGTGGATTATTGGTTTTTATGCTGGGTTTGGGAAAAGATAAGGGAGGTTTAGATATAAAGACTATAGATTATAATGTGGCAATGGGATGGAGCAGAATATGGGAAAACTTAGACTGGGGAATGGAAAATAAAGTGGCTAACAGGTTTTTCTGGGCATAATTACTGAGAGATTCTTGACTTCGTTTAAGGAGAAGCTACAGTACATCACATCACATGAAAAATTTATTTACTGTGATCAAAAGTGGAAGAGGATGATGATCTGCACTAACTAGATTCAGGGAGAAGCAAGAGATCTTAAAGGTTGTTCAGACAATTAAGAAATAAAAGCATTAAGACAAATGTCAGCCAAATGAAGTTTAAACAATTTGAAAATTTTATTAAAATCAGGACAATAGAATAAAGAAATCTAGCCATCAATAAAAAAGTTTGATTTAGATTTGATTACGCATATTTATCAGAGAGTGCACATGAGTGCAGCAAACATGAAAACATTTTACTTGCTTCACAGCTCTCTTGAAAAGACTTTAAAAAGTCAGTTTTCCTGCTATCAGAGGTATTCCCTATGTGTATTTGTCCCTTTAAAGAACATTATTTGCTGTTTGTGTGCCTTTTCATTCACAATTATCAGTTTTTAGTGTATTTCATCATTATTTCACTGCATCTACTATCTGATTGTCTACAATAGATTACCATATTCTTCCCCCTGTTTGATGGGTAGGTTCACCTTTCTATGTACCATAGAGGGTTTTATTTCCTCCTAGACCCTTGACTTCATTTCCTCTCCAGTTCTCTTATTACCCAAAACTTTTTTTACCAAATTTTTTTATGCATTGTTCCAATTATTTAGGTCATTAAAAACCGTCTTCTTTTCTCACTCCCCCCTCTAGGGTAGCAAACTGCCTTAATTTCTAATCAATTTTTGTATTAACCAACTATAATTAACATTAGCAATCTCTCCAGTGTGAAATTACTTCATTTTTTTAAAATCAAATTCTTTAGATTTCACTTTAATATTTTTTCTTTATATAATCTGTAACTCTTCCAAACAGTTTAAAGATGGCCACTGCCCCTAGCGGCAAAAATGTGCAAAAACACAATTCACAAAAACAAAAATCTTCAAAACTTCCAAAAATGTTAACTAAATTAAACTCCGAAGAAACTTTCAGCACAGAATCTATTTCAGGATCTCCATCACCAGACCCTCTGGATTTTCCTCCCCTACAGGGTGAGGCTTGCCCCATCAAAGGCAAGAAGCAATTCCAAAAAAGTACACCAATCAAAAGGTTGCTCCAAGCAAAACTGGGAGCATTAAAAACTCCACTATAAAGGGTAAAAAACAGCCTGCTACACCTAAGTTTAATAAAGAAACCTCAGCCAACTCTGATTTCTCTACAAATTTAACACACAATAACTGCTCCAAAGATGATGCTACTCATAATTCCCCATCTCAATCTACAAGTGCATCCAAGTCTGCTAATACTACTCCCACTATTATCAGTCACACTATAGAGCAATCCCTTATTAAAAATCCATCACCACAGCAAGTCTTTGCTAACTCCTATGCCCAGGCTGCATCCAGCATCTTACCAAAAAGTCCTAATAGAACCACAACACAAACACCCCAAGCAGAGCTCCTTCAAAATCTGTGGGGCCTTGAAGAGGACAATCCAAACATTCTTGATTCAGCCACCTCTGAAACCTTCATTCCTACTAAACAACTCACACCAGATAATCACACAGTGATATCAGAACAATTTAACCAAACAGTTCCATCGCCCCTCCTCAAGTCACTTCGTTGCTACTAGAGTGACAGCTCTGTCATTCTGGCGGTTACAGATCTACAATGTGGACTCCATAAATTTCCAACACAGCAGCACTATGACCTTATCAAACTCCACAAGCTAACTGATTGTATACATAAAATCCTCACTATTCCTAATGACCGATACATGGCATTAGAGTTTCACAACACAATACAAAGACAAGCCTTCAAAAACAGATTCAAATTTTTAAACAATATGTTCATGGTTCCAATAGACACCAATAGACCATCCATACTTAAGGGGTTTATCAAAAACTGCCACATAGGTATGCAGAGGCAGCACCTACAGAAATATCTCGAGGCATTCGGACAAGTTACCTCATTTGAGTACCTTAGGGATCCTCTCACCAATGGTCTCACCTTCACCAACACAGCCTTATTTCAATTCATCCTTAAAAAAGGTATTTCTCCTGAAAGCATTCCCACAACAATAGCAGCTGAACTAGCACCTTTGGTCATTTCAATTAGGGGGATGAGGCCACAATGTTCCTCATGCAAAGACCCAACCACCTTAATCGGGAGAGCCCTCAAAAAAATAAATGCAACTCTTGCCAGAAAGAAAAGGCCCTAAACCACATCTGTGCTCCGCACAGCCCCAATAAATATGAACATCCCCCTTCAGCTAACCTCTCACCTCCACCTCACTTCAATTCAATCTTTCAGCATTCTGCCACCCTCTCACCTTTCAGTAAGATTCCAGCTTCCTCTAGGCCACATAATTTTAGTCTCACTTGCAGCCCACCACTCTCAGTTACAGCTCGCTCACAGGACCCTCTTTCCTTAATGGACATAAACACTTATTCAAACTCAGAAATCATCCTGTCTGAAGTCTACCAACTCTGGCCCTTCCGCCACTAACAAGAAACACCAGAAGCGTGCATGCCCTAACCCATCAGATAGTGACACTAACTCTGACAGGCAGATTTTTATTCTTGATCTTCCCAGTAAAATCATAATGGATCCTTTTGCTGAACCAAGGGCAAGTCTCAGACATTCAGAACATACAAGGAAAAAAAGAATTCTTTCAGTGAAAAATTCTCTGGCTTCAACCCGGGCCTCGTCAGCCTCCTCCCTTCACACTCTCTCACCTTCCTCTGCTGAAATTTTCTCAGACAGTGGTTCATCAAGTAACATCAAGAATGAATCATTGTGCAATTCTGGCAGGAGAAGCAAGAACTGTACTCCTCATATCTCTCCCAACCCAGCTCATCCTCGCTCACCATAAAATTTCCGTATTCCTATCTTTTTCTAAGATGTGCTTTTCTAACCAGCCTGAACTACACACCATTTCTCCTGTCCACTTCCCATTCCCTTTTTACATGTACCCTTTCCCTCTTACCATTTT
Source organism: Epiperipatus broadwayi (assembly GCA_028023455.1). Classification (NCBI taxonomy): domain Eukaryota; kingdom Metazoa; phylum Onychophora; class Udeonychophora; order Euonychophora; family Peripatidae; genus Epiperipatus; species Epiperipatus broadwayi. Next base: position 5,689,946 of record JAQFVV010006231.1, read on the forward strand.
GTTCCTGAAATCTCATTTGTTTCATTGTATCTGTTTTTTTGTTTTTTTTTTGATGAATAAACATCTCATCACTGAGAAAAAAAAAAAACATTAAACGCTTTGGCAGTAAAATTTCTTTCACCTATAAATTTAAAAACAAAAATGGATTGAATAATATCTTTCTGCTGGCGATTTATAAAATTACATAGAACAGCAACTCTAGTTTCCTGATTCAGAGATATGGAAACAATTATAGTCTTGTAGGAAATCAACGAAACCAGCGTGGACAATTGATTAATAGCTTATTAACTAATGACATTATAACACTGCAGGACTGCTGCATGTTTGACTGTGTTTAAAGCAAACATGGTTGATTTCACAATACAAGACAAAAAATATATGTTTACAATCTTACGTAATCAAGAAATGAATCTTTAATTTCAGAAAATCAGAATGATAAAGACATAAACTGCCAGCCAAAAGATTTGATGTTTGAAGAACCACACACTAAATGTATTTAAAATTAATTATCTTACAATGAAAACTAATGACAGGTGAGCAAATAAAAATTATGAAAACTGCCAAAGCATTTAGCAATAGTTAGTGAAATAAACAGAAGAAATATTAGGAATATAAAATATAGTCTCACAACACACTCTCTGATAATTAAAATAGAAAAGAAATTTGGACTCTTAAAACTAAGAAATACAACAAAAAGCAACAGAATACATGGTCTAAATATTTTAAATTTAATAAACAAGTAATATAATAAAATAAGTTACTTTTAAGATTAAGCTGAGACTAAAAATTTTACCCTGGAAAGAATAAAGGAAACATGTTACCCCGAGGTATAAATTCAAAATTGGCTGATGTCTTCCAGTGGCATATATAGCATTCACTCCATGGCAAATTCCGGTGAAGACTTTAGGTTTCAATTTTTGTTGAGAAGGTAGGAGGCAATGCTGGTCAGTTTCTATATATGTTTTAAGGCATATTTAGCGGGATGATTTGGCTCAGAGATCCATCTTGAGTTGATCTATCCAGACATGGTGAAGATTCTATTGAAACAGTTCTTCCTTGAATATAGTTTTGTCATAGAAGCAGTTATAAAGGCACAGTAATTCAAACAGTCTTTAAATTGGTGTACAAAAGTCGCCTCCAACTAACTAGCAGTGGCAGTAATCATAGCTGGAGAAATCTCTAGTCTGCAATCCCAGGTCTCTTTTTTTTTTTCAAATAAACTCTTATCTTTCCAAAACACTTTTTTTTTAATTAGTGGGTTTTTTTCCAACAGGGCAACCTTATCTCAGTTATAATCCTAATTAACAATTCTTCCCATGGCAAATCTTATTTATAATTAATTCAAAAATATTTAAAAACAAGTCTCAGCTTAGTAAAAATAATAATAATGAGAAATTAGTTACAATCAGAATAAGAATGCAGTTAAAAGTTTGTTTGCCATTATTAATCATTTCAAAAAAAAAAAAAAAAAACAAAGGTTAAAGAAAACTATCTTAGAATTAAAATCAATTTAAAAAAAAGAGAAATGACCAAATTTTAAAGAATTAAGTATGTGTCTCATTACACATACTTTTATAAACAAACTTTTACATAGCTTTCTTTTTAAAATTTAATAAAACCAAAAGTTGGTTTTATTATTTTAATTATTATTATTATTTTTTTTAAAGTGATGTTTGACAGGGATAAACTATCCAGCTCAATACATATTTTATGCTGACCCAGCACTCATCAGATGTGTGGGAGATGATGATCTTGACCAACTGATGAATGCTCAGTCAGCATGAAATACATATATTGGAAATCATTTATCTTTTTCACATGTGTGTCACCATATGTATTGGTTATATGAGATAGAGTGGATAGTTGAAGGGAGTTTGAAAGTCTGGGTTCAAGTTCCTTATAATTTAAATTAAAAATTGATAAATTCATTTCTTTTACACTTAGTGTCATAAATAATCTTTCAGTTTGCTATTTTCTTATTCCATGTATTCATTCAATCAATTTTGCCAACTTAGTCTCATGTTTTATGATTGCACCCATGGTATCATTGCTGTGAACTATATTAAAATTTTGTTTAAAATTCTATCAAAGCATTGAATTAATGATGATAGCAATTTTGTCAAACCTAAGAGAAGCTGTGAAGTGTTTCTTTTATATGAGAAAATATTTTTTTTTTTTTTTTGAAAGAGAAATAAGTAATAAACCTATTGACATTCATATACCTTGCCTAAATTTGAATGCTTACATATGTGCTTTTTAAAATATATATATTGTTTTTTTTATTTTCATAACAAAATCTTTAAATTTAATTTACAAACATCATATTTTTCAAAAAGTAACTAGTGCTTATCTGTTAAATAACTATCATTTAAAAAATATAAAATAATCTTAAATCATTAATAGTCATGTGATTAAAATGAATGTGGTGATAAAAATAATTTTTGGAAATGTAAGGTATGTAGATATATATTAAAAATGTGCAATAAATAGATTAACACATCTTTAATATATGTAAAATGTGTCTCTAACTTATTTTACCCATATTGGATTAGACTGATTAATAGAAAACAACTGCACTTTTAAACCATCAAGCTTTTAACAACTATCATAGCCAAATACTTGTTATATTTGTTTGAATTGTTGGCACAATTTTAAGGCAGCCCATGAAGAAAGTTATTCCTAAAATGCAGGTATTCTACAGAGTGGTTCATCAATTTTTTTATGAAATGAAGGAGCTATAATTGGAGTTGATATCTCTCAAGATTTATTTACATATGATAAAAATATATATTATGTAGAACCTATGATTTTTCAATATTCACTTGGAGAATTGGAATCAGATTGAATGGATATATGGTGGGTTACTATTCAACAATATTATACATGCTAATTTTATTTTAGCTGAAACATATTTGATGAAGCAATAATTCTTTTATACTATCTATAATTTGTAATTATCATAAAGTAATTATTGAAAAGATTTTATGTCAAATTTTAATACTAACTTTTTAAAATTATTATCACCATTTATTTAATTATTTTTTACAAGTATATCTCAAAAACATTTTGAACTTTTTTTCTTCACGTTTATATAAAAATATAAATGTAAAGTTTTGACAGTTATAAATTACTTTTTTATTTTAGCTGTCAGAAACTAATTAATAACAATCCATGTTGGATACATATATAAATAAACAAAAAACTCGGAAGTAAATTCTACAATATTTAATATATCAGTATAAATATAAAAAAAAGTTATATCCAGCTTAAGGCGTGTATTTCATCCTTAGCATTTAATAGTTAAATTTGTGTATATATTTAAATAAAATAAGAAAAGGTTTAATTAGTTCACTATGCAAATACTGCCTCAGTAGCCCTCCCCCCCCCAAAAAAAAAAAAAAACCAACCCAGATATTACTTGCATGCAAAGCTTCATACCTGTTGGGTGATGAAATTTTAGTGAATTTATATTCTTGTTTTCTTTTCTAGTTATAGAATAGCTAGATATTCATTTTTCAAACAGTAATTGTATAACTAGGTGCACTGGTGATGGCCGAATTGCTTAAAAAAATCCTCTGTTTGGAACGTGAAAAAAAAATTAAGTTTTATCCAAAACTGAATTGGGCTCCAGATTGTGACTCTAGCAAACACATGTGCTAGACAATTCTTTATATATATGTATAAGCAGTAAATTTCATTGATATTAAAAGTTTTACTATAATGATATGATTTGCACTATTTTCTGAGAGTGTTAGTGAAGAATAAAAGCAAAAACTTCATATACCAGAAATGAAAATATTTAGATAGTTCAAATTTAAGAGATAAGAAAAAGTGTCAAGCATACATATATAAGGGAAAGCAAGTGTTATTTTAGTTATTTACGAATTTAGATAGGTAGGTATTTTTAACTCGGTTATTTAAAACGAGAAATGTCTGAAACTTTTAATAGGTGGATAGAAAAAAAAAAAAGAAATAAAATGAACAACTGGAATAAAAATTGTAAATAAGAAAAATACAAGAGAGAATTATTTTATGAGAGGGAGAAATATTACAAAATGATTCTTATAATTGACTCTAAATTGACGAATAGATTGATATATATAATGCATTAGTATAACTATATTTTTGATATACGTGTGTGTATGTGCGCCTGTATTTTTCAAGATGATAACTGATACAACATAAAAATTATATGATCCATTATAAATAATTTTTCAAATAGAATTTATTTGAAAAACTAAATAGTTGATTCAGCAATCGTTAAAAAATAAAGCTTATTTTCGAAGTAAAATACTGATTATAAATCTTACTGCACACATCGATTGTTTTTACAAGAAAATAGTCCGTTCGTTTCTTCTTTTTTTTAATTTAAAGGAAAAACTGTAATATCATATAACAGTAGCTGGCAGTCATTCAAATGGAACAGGAAAAAAAAAGACCTTTTTTACAATCTTCTCAAGGATAAATTTTATTTTCTGACATCTGACTGAATAGATATTTGAGACTTCATATTTTGAGAAATATTAAACCATTATTAAAATAAAATGTACTTCAAAAAGAAGTCATTTCACATTTAATGATAGCATTTACACAGAAATACATTAAAGCTATATATTATGTTTTAAATTAAATCTATCTTTGTGATTTATTAGTTTAAAAATTATTTAACATTTTAATTTTAGTACTGCAAATAGAAACATAATGGATGAAATTAATTAGAATTAAATGTGGATGGAGTCCTTTTGATAGAAATAATAATATTAAAAGGAAATATGCCATGGGTTTGCAAAAAAGATATTTTAATTTATTATACCAGTTTTTAAATGTTGAAATAATTATAGAAATTTCAGATCACTCAAAAGTATTGAGAGATATATATTGGGAGTAGCAAGAAAAATAAAAATATATAGATGTGAGATCAAACAAGTTTCATCGATATCTTTGAAAGAATTAAGAGATTTAAATAAAGTTATACTTTAGAGATGATAATAGATGAAAATTTGAAGTTTTAGATTGGATTCCAAGAGATTATAAAAGCAGGATTGGTAAAATTATTCCCCAGTATTATTTATTCAGAAACAATTCCCCCCCCCCCAAAAAAAAAGACATGTAAAACTTAATAAACTAATAGTGATTCATTCATAAAAAAACTACTACTATTATTATTACTATTATTATGATAATGATGATGATGTATTATGCTAATGTTTGAAAAATAGGTGAAATTAAGACTAAGAAAAATATGATTTAAACAAATTAATTTTAGTTGTACACTATTTAAAAAATGCTTTTAAAATAGACTACTAACTTTATCAAACTGACTTCAACTTAAGACTTAGTTTTCTTGTAAAAAACTATAAATTTTGAAAATGCAGGCAAAACATTAATTAATTAACTAATGAATAAAAAGTTCATCCATAGGAAAAATAATTGGATTCCAAATAAAAAATCAAAGAAACAAAAATTTTATAGAATATCTTTTTATGAAGTTGTTTTCTCATATACTTTATTTAATATATACTATATTCATCAGTGGTCTTTCAGAAATGGAATGCAGATGACATTGCCTTAGCTTTATAGTGTTTTTTTTTTTCCAGAGATAGAAAAGTCTTTTAATGATGATATGAAAAGTTTGGAGAGATCTTTTTCAAAGATTGAGGTCTTATTTCTAATCCATGAAAACATTGTGTTTATCCTTCCTTCTGTTTAAATATTAGGGAAATATTTTGTAAACTGATTGTGATTTCTGAAACAAAAGATGACTATAACTTTACTTTGTGTTCCTTTAGAATGAATGATCTTGGGTTATAGTCCAATTTTTACCAAATATTAGATCTAAAATAGTGGTTGACAATATTTGGGGTACTTAATTGTTTTGCTTTTATTTAGAGAAAAATTTTCATATCAAATATTTAGATATGCACATAAATCAGCTTCTATGTAATGGCTGTCCATCCTCTCATATAATCTATCAGATGACAGAGTTAAGTTGTTTAACGTATCTTTAAGCCTTGAATGATTTAGAGCAATAGTTGAGTAGTGAGCTTGAGGGATAATGGTTTATAGATTGTAATTCAGCTGTTATTTTTGATACTGGAATGCCACAAGATTTCCAAATGATAAACTATTTGATTATTTAATTATCACTAACTTATGATGTAATTTCATCATCTAACAAACATCTTAAATAAACAATTTATTTTTTATTTATTTTCTAATAAATTATTCAAATAAGTAAGAAATTATGTCACAAGAGATGAGATTCATGAAAGATACCAAACAAATTACTTTTACCTGGTCATTCTTTGTTGTTGTGCTTATTATTGTGGAAGTGAAATTTAATAGTTATTAATCGAAATACCTGTGGATAAACACAAATAATGTTCAATGTATGTTTACAATTGCAAAATAGGACATAGAGAGCCATAAGTGAATCCATTTTTTATTGGAATATTAACCAATTTTTAAGTTAAATGGTTATGAATAGACTAACTGGTTTGAGTAAAAACTATTTAATCAGTTTATTTTAGAATTTGTGATTTAGAATTATGTTATAGGTTTAGAATTACATGATAAAAAATAAAACTTTTTTTATTAAAAACAATTTGGTTTAGTGCTCAGGCATTCATAGAAATTTGAGTCATTGGAAGTGACAGTGCTAGGTCATGATCCAAAGAATTTGAGCACCAGAACCTGCCACTTTATCACTACACAAAGTTACACAGGGCAGCTTTTTTACATTATTTGAATATGATTCAAAATCCAGAATATAAACTAATTTTTATTTAGTAATATATCGTTTAATTTTTACTAAAGCAATCTATAACAAATTAAAATAATATTGGGATTATTATATTATAATGAATCTGTAAGTTTCTACAAATGCTGAAAAAATAATAAGCTATTATTGATGATATCAATATGTTTTTATTGACTGCCCTTGGCAAAAAAATTTTTGCAGCCATAAACCTGCTTTTTTTAGCAGGTTGCTTAACATATTTATTCTCAACTTTATATAAAAAAATAATAAAATATAGTAATCTTAATAATTAATAAAAATAAAATAAAATTTTTAAACATTAAGATTTTAGTTTAGCTTTAAATAAATATCTTTAATATTGATTTTTATAATTTGAATAACAAAAATAGTCTTCACTTTTTTATGTCATATATTTTAAAGTAAACAATTTGTCATAGAATGTATCATCTTGATGAAGTGTTAATAATTCAAGGGTTCATTTAATTGCATATAAAATATTTTATCTTATTAGAGGCAAAACTTTCCATGTCATCCATTGTCAGCCAGAGTAATTTATGGATACATGCTTCACTAGGTGGCACTACATGTTATGACAGCTTGTGTTTTTAATAATAGAAATGGTTAGTAATGTGATGGAAAATAGTAATAAAAGTAGAAAGGATAGTGAAGGATGGGGATGGAAAATGAATGATAATAAGTTTGAAGAATATAAAATAAAAGCAGAATAAATCATGGAAGAGTTTGTTGGACATGAATATTTAGAAGAATAAAAGTAATAGAAAAATGAGAGTTAGTAAAAGTGTAAAAGACAGGGAAAAAGCACACAGAGAATATAAGTGTGCTAGTAAAAGACAAAAAAGTGAAAAAGATACTAATGTTAAATGGGAAAAGTATTTAAATAAAAAGAAATTGACTAAAATAGATGATAAAAATAGGGAATGAAATTAAATAGTAAATTGTTGGAGGTTATTAATAAAAGTAGAAGAGATGGGAGTAAAAATTTTTTGGAAATATATTAAAAGAAGGAATGTAGGGGAGAGAGAAGTAGTACTATTAGATGATGAGAGAATAGAATGTAGCTCTAGAAGGAAATTAGAGACAATCTTAAATAAGTATGTAATGAATATAGAAAAGATGCTAGGTGTGAAGGACCAAGTAATAACAAACATGAAAGCATATAGTAATGGAAATATTAGGTTTACAGAAAATGAATTGAATGAAGCAGGGAAGAAATTGAAAAGTGGAAAGGCAAGATGTTTAGATGGATGGACAGCAGAGATGGTTATGAATTTAGGAAATAGGGCAAAATTAAACCTATTATCATGTTTTAATAAGATGGCACAGAAGTATTTCCAGATAATTAAAGTAATACAAGAGTAAAGCTAATATTTAAAGGAAAATGTAAGAATCATAGAAAGTTAAGCAAGTATAGACCGATAGGAGTAACATCATTGTTATATAAAGTTTTCGCATATATGGTGGCTGGAAGAGTCACAAAATGGAAGGAAGAAAATAATATAGTAAGAGAAATGCCAGGAGGTTTTTGATTGGATAGGCATATAGGATAGTCTTTTTTGTAGTTACACAACTTATAGAGGTAGGGATAGGTTCAGTTATATATGGTTTTTATAGATATAGAGAAGGCATATGATATAGTAAATAGAAATAGATTATGGATAAGTTTAATAAATTTGGGAATGAATGGAGTTTTAGTGGATCTTATTAAGAGATTGTATGAAAATAATTACTATACATATCAATTAAGAAATATAGAATCAGTTAAAGTTAAAAATGGTGTGGGACTATGCCATCCATTTTGTTTTTGTTATATTTGAGAGAAATGGAGACAGCAGTAGAAAGACTAGGAAGAGGAGTAGACATACCATTAATAGGTAGCAAGGAAGTATATTACATTATCAGGTCTTTTATTTCTGATGGATATCTTCTTGTGCTCAGAAACTGGGGAAGATATTGATGTTATGCTGAAGACATGTACAAGGGTTGGTAAAGACATGGACATTAAATTTAGTGAAGAAAAATAAAAAATAATGATGATAAATACTGAGAAATGAGAAGAGAAATAATTTTTATTGGCAGATATAAAGTTAGTTGTGGTGAATAGGTATAACAGTTTGGGAATTGTCTTAAGTAATCAGAGAAATTGCTTGGATGAATGGGAGAAAAATTGATAAATGAAGAAAAGGAAAGAATGGGACTGATAAAGAAATTAACAATGTTTTCATATAATAAATATGATGTAGCTAGAATTGTGTGGGAGTTGATATAGCAGGGTTAACATATAGTAATGATGCATTATGTGTAAGTAAAGGGGTATTAGACTACTTAGAAAAAGTACAAAGAGAAGTAGGAAGATATGCATTAAATGAAGGTGTATAGATGGCAAAGTAGGCAATTTAAGGAGAAGTGGGAAGGTCAAGTTTTTATATGAGAGATTGAAAAAGCAAAGTCAAAATGTTCGGTAGATTGCAATTTATGGATAATAAGAGAATAGCCAAAATAGTATTTGATTGGAATATGAGTAAAGGACAAGCAACAAGATGGGTGAGAGAAAGGAAGTATGGTATGCAGAAGATTTAGATAAAGAATTTATGTCAGTATACGTATACAAAAGGAGAGATGATTGTGTTAGGAGAATTGTTGAGTGTTATAATGGTAAGCAATGGAATAGAAGAATAGATGCATTAATAAAAAATAGGAAGTTGGTGAGATGGAGAACTAGTATGGAGAGTAAAAAGAGTTTAAATATATATAGAAGTAAACAGAATAATGGGTTTGAGTTAATTTATGATAATAGCAAGGAAAGTAGTTTACTATTTGAGACTCGAATGGGATCTTTAGCGACAAGGGAATATATAAATGGAAAAATATGGATGATTTAGTCTGCAAGTTATGTATAAGAGGGCATAGAAAATATTAGTCATCTATTAATTGAATGTAAATGCCTGCAAGCAGAAAGGGTACAAATAATGAAGTTGTGGGAGAATAAATATAAACAAAGTAATTATACAGAAAGTGGGTTCTTGGTTTTTATGCTGGGATTTGGATGTAAAGGTCATAGAGTTGACCAAAATAATGTTGTGGAAATGGGATGGAGCCAGATAGTGAAAAATATGGGAAAAACTTAGGGTGGGGAATGGAAAGGGAAGATAAGTTGGCTAAGAGGTTTCTCTAGGCATAGTGACAGAAATTTCTGACTCCAAAAAAGGAGAAAACACAGTGCATCACGAATGATGGTCATGTGATGTTTAGTGGTTTAATATTTTATCTCATGGAAGTAAATTTTTAATTAAATATTCTTATTAATATGACATTATACCATGATTTTCTGGTATGGTGTAACTGTGGTTCTCAAATACACAAATACATGCAAAGTCTCTACAATATTTTATTGTATGAAAGCAATTTTTCATTAAATATGCATAGTAATATGAAGTTATGATGTAATAAAATAAATTTGCCATTGCCAGCATATTACATCAGTAAAAGAAGATTATTTCAATCTGTTCTTTGATTCAAATCCTACATATTTTAATATATATATTTTTTATAGCAATTGTAATTTTGAAATGAGAAAATCTATTGAATAAATGTTGCCTGGTTAATTTTTTATTGATGAAATAGAAATGATAAACTTAAAAACAAAAATTAAAACTTGTAATCAACATTTCAGTATTAGCTATTATGACACAATATTTTGGTTAAATCTTTGGTAAATTAATTATTTTGTTGGCCATATCTTTCTTTTTTTTAAATATCATCATCATCAACCATTATCAATCCACTGCAGGATAAAGGTCTCTCCAAGTTCATGCATTTTTGTAAATACAAGCCTTTTTTTTTCTTTCATATGTCATAGCATCGACCGGGAGGCGAACCCACAACTGTCTGCAACCAACTATTTGCTTGCAAGACGGCTACGATGACCTCTTGGCTATCAACGCTTGACAAATACAAGCATTTTATAAAGCAATGTCATGCTGTATATAACTTGCTTTATTGATTATTAACATTCACATATGTCACATACTGAGCTTCGTTTTTTTAAATATTACCTGAAAAAATTTCAGAATTATGGTGAAGTTGCTTGTATTATAGATAAAGATCCCGTTGGATGGCGCCGTTTTCACACTAAAACTATAAAATATAAACATTCACGGGCTGTTGATTTTAATAATTTTTCTGTGCTTTTTAGTAATGCGAAAATAAAAACAAAACAAAATCGTCTTTTATAAATATTATTTTTTATTAACGTATACAATTTAAATGATAATAATAAATGTAAAATAAAATCAAGAAATTAAAATTTGATTTGTGTTTTTCTATCGTATATTTTTTTAATTGTGTTACGGGTTTTTTTTATACATTTTCTATCGTATATTTTTTTACTTGTGTTACGGCTTTTTTTTTTATCAATTTTCTATCGGATATTTTTTTACTTGTGTTACGTCTTTTTTTGTTGTTGTTTAACTAAAAAATAATAATCGTAATAAAAGTAAAAGTTGTTACGGTTAGATTTAGGGTTAGTTTTAGGGTTAGTTTAGGGTTAGGTTTAGGGTTAATTTTAGGGTTAGTATTAGGGTTAGTTTAGGGTTAGGTTTAGGGTTAGTTTTAGGGTTAGGGTTAGTTTTAGGGTTAGTGTTCTGTTTGTTTGTAATGCTAAAATAAAAAAATTCAAAATCGTAAGCGTACTCGGACAGAAGAAAGAAACTCAAACTTTTTTAAACAACAACAAACACATACAAATGTCTTCTTTACTTATTAAACATGTTTATAATATTTTCTTTTTATTAAATTTACAAAAAAACCTGTATATTTGGACTTTCTTACTGGATATTTTTTTCGTACCGCTCTTTTTTACTTCAAAAATATACAGATGGTAGAATCTTCTTTGTCTCGTGGAATGTTACTAACAGTACGTTACTTGACAAGTTACCTAATTGCAACTCAATAAAAACATAGATATTTAACATTTACCCAAATAAAAGTTCAATACAGTATGTTGTAAAAAGTCTTATAATTATTGTTTTAAAAAATCTGAACATTTCAATAGTTTAAAATAATAATAAAAAAGCCAATGAAAACATTTCAACACAATTCAAATACAAACTCTCTCATTAAGCCGTAATTATTTTATAAACTGTGTGAATTCGGAAAAATGTAATTGCTGTTTAGCGACATACATGCTGTATTGCGACGCAACATAGCGGCCTGCATTCTGTAGCACAACAAAAAAGTTGTATTATAGAAAATGCGGCTTCGAACGTGTCGGCCGCGGAAACAGCATTTTTATGTGTTTTAGCACGAAAAACATACCATAGAACGGCATCTTTAGCTATAAGATGAGTACCATGGTGAGAATATAAATTCTGTATACATGTTCAAATACATATTTATATATAAAATGTAGGCTGCAGAAAGGAGTTTTGCTATTAACTGAAAGGAGACCCTTTGATTCCTCTTGGAGGCCTTAAAGGAACCGAGCAGGGCAAATTCCTAATGTCCACTCCATACGTTCTTGTCATTGCAGCTGCTATTACTATGTGATTATTCATATAGTATACGAATGTGGATGGGCTGCTCACCAACACGCATTAGCCAGCGTGGTGAGTTTATTGGCTTTTTACCTCTGAGTTTAAGATCAAGAAACACCATGGTCTTTCTTCTCAGTGCCTGATAAGGCAGAATGAATGTTTGGGTAAAGGATAAATATTTTCCCAATACATATATACAATTATGACAGACAAAAATAAAGCATGGCCCTTATTCCCAGGAGGCTGTAAAGTCACCAACCAAGGCAGCGGTTGGTGGCCGAAGGCGGAGGGTGCTAAGAATCCCTTGATTGTGGACCCAGGCTGCCATTTGATGAAGACTTTTTATTTAGGTACTTACAACTGCAGATCACTTTCAAGTGAAGGAAGATTGCAAGAATTAGAAGAAGAACTCTCTTATATTAAATGGGACATTATAGGACTTTGTGAAGTTAGAAGAAAAGGTGAAGAGACAATTGATTTAAAAAGTGGACATATACTCTATTATAAAGGCACAAATATTGGAAATACAAGTGGAGTAGGATTCATTATAAATAAAAAGTGGAAGAACAATATTGTGGAGATTGATGGTGTATCGGACAGAGTGGCAAGATTAGTTATACAACTTAATAGCAGATACCAAATGCAGATAATTCAGGTTTATGCCCCAACAAGTTCTCATAGTGATGAAGTAGTAGAAGATTTTTATATGGATGTACAAAAGGCTTTTTATCAGAGTAAACACCATTTTAAAATTGTTATGGGAGACTTAAATTGGTAAAAAAATGAAAGATGAAAGTGCTGTGGGTAATTTTGGTTATGGTAATAGAAATGAGAGAGGACATAGACTTGTGGAGTTTGCAGAAAAAGAAAAACTTTATATTATGAATTCTTTTTTTGAGAAAAATGTTAAAAGGAAATGGACATGGAAGCATCCAAATGAAGGTACAGCAGAATTGGATTATATTTTGACTAACAGGAAATACATATTTCAAGATTGTAATGTTCTTAATAAATTTAACACAGGAAGTGATCATCGATTAGTAAGGTGTAAGATACGTGTTAATGTAAAACTAGAGAGACAAAAATTATTAAGAAAAACAATATTTACAGTTGATATTCCTAATCTCCAGAAACATTCTAATGAATTTAAATTAGAACTTACAAATCGGTTTCAAGTATTAGTAGATTTTGAACATGATTCAGATTTGAATGAAATTTATATGAAAATAACTGATACACTTTTGAAAACTGCAACAAAGATAGCTGGTAGAAAGAAACAGCAATTGACCAATAAAATTTCTACTGAGACTAGAGGATTTATGAAGAAAAGAAGGAATATGAAGATATACAAAAATGATGCATTAAAAAGAATTGAATATCTCGAATTTTGTAAAATGGTGCGGAAAAGAGTTGAAAATGATATAAGAAAGTATAACTGTGAACTAGCAAGGAAAGCTGTAGAAGAAAATAAAAGTCTTAAGAATGTAAAACAACATTTTGGTATTGTTATGAAATTTATATCTGCAATAAGAAAAAAAGATGGAATTATTACTAAAAGGAGAGATGACATCATGAAATTGGTAGAAGATTTTTATCAAGAATTATATAGTAATAAAGAACAAGTACCTCCTATATCTATTACATCTTCCAAATTGCCCAGAATTTTAAATGAAGAAGTGAGACATGCAATTAAATGTATGAAGAAAGGAAAGGCTCCAGGTAATGATGGAATTATAATTGATATATTAAAAGAAGCAGGTGAAGAAATAGAATTTTTTTTAGCAAAGTTATATACCAAATGTCTAAATGATAAAGATGTATCGGATGATTGGAAGAATGCAGTAATAATATTAATATTTAAAAAAGGTGATAAAGAAGATATTAGAAATTACAAACCTATCAGCCTTTTATCAGTTTTATATAAAATTTTTACCAAGATAATTATTACTCGTCTACAGAGAACATTGGATTTCCACCAACCAAGAGAACAAGCCAGATTTAAAAGTGGTTTTAGTACAGTAGATCATATCCAGGTATTGAGAGAAGTTATAGAAAGGACAAATGAATATGAGTTGCCATTATGCTTAGGATTTGTAGATTATGAAAAGGCATTTGATTCTATAAACATTTCTTCAGTGATTAAAGCATTAGATCATCAAGGTATACATCCAGGATATTGTCATATTTTAAAGAATATTTATAAAAATGCAACAGCAACATTTAGATTACATAATGACACTGGGAAAGTCAACATTGAGAAAGGTGTAAGACAAGGTGACTCCATATCTCCAAAACTTTTTACAGCAGTGCTGCATGAAGTATTTTGTGGATTAAAATGGGAAACTAAAGGAATGAAAGTAAATGGTGATTATTTAAGTCATTAAGATTTCGCAGATGATGTAGTTGTTTTTGCAAATAATGCTTCAGATCTGCAGGAAATGTTGCAGGAATTATCAGATGAAAGTAGGAAAGTAGGACTAAAGATAAATGTTAAAAAGACTAAAGTAATGTTTAATCGATTTGCTCAAAATATGAAAATAAAGATTGATTATGATGAATTAGAAGAAGTTAACAGTTACAAATACCTTGGTCAGATTATTAATACAGATGGAAACATAATGGAGGAAATTAATCATAGAATTGAACTTGGTTGGAGTGCTTTTGGTAGAAATAACTTGATACTAAAAGGAAATATACCTATGTGTTTGAAAAGGAAGGTTTTTAACAAATGTGTTTTACCAGTTCTTACTTATGGATCTGAGACTTGGACACTTAATAGAAGAGCAATTCAGAGACTTCAGACCACTCAAAGAAGTATGGAGAGGTGTATGTTGGGAGTAACAAGAAGAGATCGTAAACGCAATGTATGGGTAAGAGAACAAACAGGTGTTACTGACCTCATTGAAAAAATTAAAAGATTGAAGTAGAGTTGGGCTGGATATATTGTTAGAAGAGATGATAATAGATGGACAATTGAAATTTTAAACTGTATTCCAAGAGATTGTAAAAGACCCAGAAAGAGACCACATGTGAGATGGATGGATGAAATAAGAAAGTGTGCAGGGCTGATGTGGAGAAGCTAAAGATCGGTGAAGATGGATTAAACTTGGAGAGACCTTCATCCTGCAGTGGATTGATAATGGTTGATAATGATGATGATGATATAAAATGTCAGAATTAAATCTGTAAACAGTAAGTGTATGTTGCAAAAATTGCTATGCAGTCACTTTATTGGAAGCATTATATGAAGATTACAATAAAAATGCTCTTCATGAATTGTAGAATGATAGACTCTGGAGTTTAAAATCTACGATCATGCCCAGTTCTGTCATTTCCGGATACTTCTTATAAACTCGGGCAATAATGTCATTTGATTATTATTATAAAAATGAAAGTTATAAGTAAATAATGTACTATAATTGTAAAGAAAAGGGAAATAGTACAATAGGGAATAAAATAAAAACAATATATATGTCCGAAATTTATTAAATCGCAAAATAAAATAATTTTATAACTAAATCCATAAGTAAATTAAATAAATAAGTACATTTTATAATTGAAGAGGAAGATAAATAATTTATGATTTACTATATGATTAAGAGTCTTAAAATTGACGGAAGTCAATTCATTAATTGCTAAGTTAGTCATTTGAACGTTTATTTATTTATTTAGATGTTTTCTTCACTGAATGAGTTATTGTGCCCCCCGCCGCCGAGGAGTGTTTTTTTTTTTTTTTGACTGCTGTAAAGTTAATATGACCTACTGTTTATATTATAATGTGACTCATCAGATTTCAATATTTGTAATATTGTGGTCAAGAGGTCAGCGCGATTGCCTTGCATTTGCAGGCAGTTGTCCGGGTTGCGGGTTCGCGTCCCGGCCGATGCTATGACACTTTAAAAAAAAAATCAATAGGAAAAAAAATATGTTGCCTTTAAAAGTTTTAGGTTTTTTTAAAAATAATAAACCACTATTCTTACATAGATGTCTGCAGTATGTGAATTCTAATTTATTGAACCGTAAGATATAAAAATAATAATATAGATTTACATATATCTCATTATTATTGGTTTTATGTCTGAAGTTTTTCTTCTCGCGTTGAGAAGTGAAGTCATTTTTATTGGTAGGATAGAACTAGCTTTTCTCATGTTATCTGCTGTAAATGAATATGCCCCTCGATAATTCTATTATAAACTTTAGTTTTTTCGCATTTAGATATATATTTTTTAAAACGTAGAATGAATATTTATATTGAGGACATTGTGCTTTAAAAAATTTGGAAATCCTGTAAATTATTAGCAACTATAATTAAAGAAGCTTTTTTTTTTTTTTAAGATTTGTTTAATTCAATCTACTTATCCTCCTCTTCCAAAAATCAAAATATAAATATAGTTCGGAACTGTTTAATATTTTTTATTATAAAAAATAATATAACCAAAAGAGGGGGGAAGGGGGAAAAATTGACTGATTTGAATTAAAGGCTTTATTAATAAATAAAGATGTCTCTTCCTTATCCTATATCAAAAATTATTGTTTTAAATATCTCTTCTTGAGCATTCAAATTGTTTTTTTTTTTTATTGTCTAAATATAATAATTAAATTAAACATTAATTTTTAAACAAAATTTAAATGAAATATTTTTACTCTCACTTGTGACACAATTAATTGATTCATTTATTTCACTTGCCCACACCATCAAAGAGTTTTAAATCATTTATGAAGTTTTAAAATTATTTATTGTGAGATAGAAATCAAACTTCAATTTTGTATTATTGGTTTTTAAAAATGATTTAATAATTTCTTTAAAAAGATGATGATCATCATCAAGTTGCTGGACTGTTCGCTCTTAACTCCAAAACTGCCCAGCATAGTTTGGTGCATGGCGAATAACATACTCTGAAATTTAAAATTCACGAATCGAGTCTTATTTTATCACTCCTGGTAATGGAATTTCTTATGAATTCCCAAGCAATGAACAACCATATGATCAATTATTTTTATTCCATAAATTTAAAAAATGAGGAAGAAAGATGTAGAATAAAAACAATGAAAACCGTCAGTCAATTGACGAAACAAATCCTTGGAGCATAAAATCATGCATGACCTTTTTTAGAGTTAGAGTGCATTATAAATAAACGTTAATGAGTCCACATGTTATTAAAATTTAAAAAAAAGAAGTACAAAAATGGTGATCTGAATACTATAAGAGATTTGCACTTACAACAGTAAAAGATTGATAATGGGGATACATAGTTACAAGTATACAAAATAAATTATTTTTTAAAAAGTTTTGCAAAAGTCGATAATGATGGTCTTGGAATAAAGTAGAAATATGAAAATGGTTGTTATCATTATAAACTCTCTATCAATAAAAAAATTGTCACAAGAGATTAAATATTATAAACAATGTAAAATAAAGCGAAAATAAAATGAGGGTGCAGAGATTACTGAATCATAGATAGTACAGTGAAGTAGATATACTATTTCATGATGCCACCTTTGCATATATCAAATAACAATTTCAAAATGTGAAATGGTGATGGTTAGACTCTACATTTTTTTAAAAACATTTTGAAATTATTTGTTTGTAAATGTGGATAGTATGCATGGTCATGATGACTTTATGTGAGGAAACTAAAATGGCATTTGAAAAATAGTAATAATTATATAAAAATTATAATAAATTTGAAATCTATAGTAAGATAAAAAAAGAGTAAAATATTGTCACCATATTGTATCAAGAGATATACATCTGAAGACTGTAAGCTATTAGTTTATCCTTTCTTTACAATTGAATGATCAGAAAGCATATTGCTCATTTATCTTTAGTCCCGAATCACTCAAAAATAGTCTTAGTTCAATGGTAATATTATTACAGTTTGATTTCAAAGTTTCAACATTTTTTCACTAATAATTTTGACACTAACTATTTCAGATAAATGCACTAACTATTATTACTAATAATTCTCTCTTGGAGTTTTTTTTTTTAATATTTGTACATCTACTTTAGATTCTATGATCTGTTTGACTCTAAGAGCTTCAAAAATAGCTTGTTATTAAAGGTTCATATCGTATGATTTTTATAGTTTTGTAGTTTTTTATTAAAATTAATCAAATGGATTAGTTGTTTAGGAAACCAAATAACAGGGATTTAATCCAGAAATCTTTAGCTCTAAAGTCCAAGATAAAAAATAATCAAATGATTCCTGCTTGGAAGGTTATATGATATTAGTGCTAGGCTGAGTTTCAGTCCTGGTAGTTGTAGTTTTATTTCAAAACACTAAACAGATTTTAATTTTTTTTAGCCAATTGAAACAAAAACTTTTGACTTATTTACAAATTTAAAGTTGCTTAAAAGTATTTATTCATTAAATTGTTGAAAGAATCATGTTGTAGATTAATACTGAGTTTAAGTAATGCATTTCCAAAATGAAAAACATTTGGTTTTTATTTAAGAAGCTCTAAGTTATCTTTCAATTTAGCTTCATGCTTATTATTAACAGAATGTTAAATATATAAGCACTGCCCTTATATATAAAACCAATGAAATTGCATTTTAAACATTTGAGTGAATGTTGAATGTACACAAAATTTTAAACTTTATTTAAACTTTCTAAATACAAGCAACTTGTTGGTAATAACATACAAATAGACAACACAGGTTAATAATTACACAATGTTTTGATTAGTATTATTCTCCACTCTTCTTCAGGTGTTGCTGCCCTAGCACAGTGATAATATTCATTTAGAAGTTGAACTTGCAACTTTAGAGTCTTGAATATTGAATTTAAGGCAAATGCTCTAATCAACTGAGCTATTTTGTCTACCTTAAATTTGATATTCAAGAATCTAAAGGTGTGAGTTCAACTTCTAAGTGACAGTAACATCTGAAGAAGAATGGAGAACAATACTACTTGAAGCATTGTGTAATTAGTAACCTGTGTTGTCTATTTGTGTGTTATTATCAACAAGTTGTTTGTACTTGTATTTGGAAAATTTAAATAAAGTTTAAAATTTTCTATACATTCAACATTCACTCATAGATAATGAAAATAGTCCAACATATCACATCTAATAATATACCATCATCACAAACCTTCAGACAAAAAATGATGCATATTTTGAAAACCAATATGTGATGGTAGAATGTTTATATATAAAAGCATAGAAGCATTATTTTAAATTGAATGTATAGTGTATATGATATACAAATAGACAAATGTTACCACATACTTTTAAGATCAATTGCAACAAACACACATGGAAATATACTATAACATACTAATCAATAGATATTAAAATCTATACTTGTCAATTAGCAGTAAGCTGAAATCAGTAAATAGATCTATGACTTTGAAGATGTCCTTTGAATAGTAAAACTGAATTGCTGCATTGGTTCATCATAAAAAATGAAATTATTTTATCTAATTGGGTGATACAACTATTTTCAGTTTGGCATTTTGGTATACAAATTTGACATGACTTCACAACTAGCTGATCATATTGAGATATTTAGTAATTTTATTTGTCACTCCGTACCACCTGATTTATAGTAAAAAATTTTGCTTTTCAGAAAACATCATTTAAGATATATATATATTTATTTGGAGATGCAAATATGAGTTTATTTTATATTTCATTTATTTTGAAAATTCACTGAGAAATGATAAATCATTCTATCTATATGATTTCAAATTTAGTTTAAATAGTATAGCAAGGAAAGATTTTAGTGGCCCATTAAGAAAGCATATAAATGATTGAAATAGATGTTCTAGAAATTATTAAATATGAAATTTTCATCATAATAATTGAATGATTACTTATTTAAGAAATCATATGTTTCTTAAGGGCCAGAAGTGATGGTTAGCTTTGCTATTCATCATTTTATCAGTGCCCTAAACTGCATAGAGAAATTTAATACTGTATATATGAGGATGTATATATAGCAACCCATGAAAATAACTATATTAACTATGACTATTTTAAGTTCTCTTAATAACTGATGAATGCATCTACGGTTATTATAATAATCTTGAGGAACTCCAGCTTTCATCATAAATCTACTTTCAGAGAATTATATGTACAATTCAGAAATGTATGCACGAAATATGCACATTTTACCATAAGAATCAATCAACTAGTTAAGACTTTCTTAATTTATCAATTCGTTCACTCTTTGTTTGACTCCAAGTAAAAATATGTCTGTAGTTGAAACACACCAATTTATACCCAGAGAAGCAATACATATAGAATGTTAGCTATTGTTTAAATATCTATTTGTACATTTATTATTTTTGATTCATGAATAACAGACACAGTTTTTTAAATGTATGTTACATTTTATTTATCTGTAATTTAGCTGCATTTTATTTGTTATAAATACTTTTAACTGTTATAAAATAAAATACTATCAATAATAATAAGCAGTTTGGCTTATGTCTGTCTTTGATGTAGAAAAAAAAGTGTTATTTATTTATTCTAGAAATAAATAATGCATATGGTTATAAGGATGATGATGGCATGGTATTATTAATTGTCCTGCATGGTTTAATGCAATGATAGAGAAGTAGAATCTGGAACTCAAAGTCCATGATTATGGCTCAAGCATATTATTTATCTTGCTCAAATTTCTTATGAATTCATGAGCAATAATATATTCATATTTAATTTGCAAATATGATCTATAAACCATCAAATAATTCTCAAGAAGACTAGATGATGCAATGACAGATATGTATTTTCCATGTCTTTTATTCTGAGTTGGATACATTTGAATTTTTATATTTTTTACGTTTTAACATGTTTATTTTTTTGTTCTAGATAGATGATCCTTAACTCATTCAGCTAAACATCCAACTTTGCTTTCTTAGCTAGAGGATAAAACCAGAATGAAAAATGATTCAAATTGTCATCATTTAGTGTTTGGAAATCCTGATGACGAATGTTATCTCCTTCACCATTCTTCTATTTGCTGCAGTAGTAGAATGGTGTAATCTGGAACTGAAGTTCCATGGATGCGTTGAAAATAATTTTGTCTTGCAGTGATTGTTTATTGGTTTTTGTTTTTTGCATCTTTACTGTAATGACACATTTTCTTAACAAGAAGCATTGCATTTTAAATTATTTTCTCCTGCATTTTTTTATTATACTGATGTATATTAAATCTGCCAAAAAAGATTATTACATTGATTCCTTACTTCTTTCTATAGACTCTCACTGATCTTTGTTTTGATTAAATAAATTTAAAATTATAAATTTACACCTACTTTTATGAATGCCATTAGGATTCATCCCTTAGTCAGCCATGTCTTCATTTTATGCATTCATTGTGTATTTACCAAGCATTCAATCAGTTATATGGTTACTCTTTCTCTTTCAGTTTATTTTTGTGCTATTGTTTTCAAAGCTGCATTTTTTTTTGATTGATTCTTTTTAATGATATCTTAATTGGATTATATTTTGACTAACAGGAAATACATATTTCAAGATTGTAATGTTCTTAATAAATTTAACACAGGAAGTGATCATCGATTAGTAAGGTGTAAGTTACGTGTTAATGTAAAACTAGAGAGACAAAAATTATTGAGAAAAACAATATTTACAGTTGATATTCCTAATCTTCAGAAACATTCTAATGAATTTAAATTAGAACTTACAAATAGGTTTCAAGTGTTAGGAGATTTTGAACATGATTCAGATTTGAATGAAATTAATATGAAAATAACTGATACACTTTTAAAAACTGCAACAAAGATAGCTGGTAGAAAAAAGCAGCAATTGACTAATAAAATTTCTACTGAGACTAGAGAATTTATGAAGAAAAGAAGGAATATGAAGATATACAAAAATGATGTATTAAAAAGAATTGAATATCTCGAATTTTGTAAAATGGTACGGAAAAGAGTTGAAAATGATATAAGAAAGTATAACTGTGAAATAGCAAGGAAAGCTGTAAAAGAAAATAAAAGTCTCAAGAATGTTAAACAACATTTTGGTATTGGTTGAAAATTTATATCTGCAATAAGAAAAAAAGATGGAATTATTACTAAAAAGAGAGATGACATCATGAAATTGGTAGAAGATTTTTATCAAGAATTATATAGTAATAAAGAACAAGTACCTCCTATATCTATTACATCTTCCGAATTGCCCAGAATTTTAAATGAAGTGAGACATGCAATTAAATGTATGAAGAAAGGAAAGGCTCCAGGAAATGACGGAATTATAATTGATATATTAAAAGAAGGATGTGAAGAAATAGAAACAATTTTAGCAAAGTTATATACCAAATGTCTAAATGATAAAGATGTACCGGAAGATTGGAAGAATGCAGTAATAATATTAATATTTAAAAAAGGTGATAAAGAAGATATTAGAAATTACAGACCTATCAGCCTTTTATCAGTTTTATATAAAATTTTTACCAAGATAATTACAACTCGTCTACAGAGAACTTTGGATTTCCACCAACCAAGAGAACAAGCTGGATTTAAAAGTGGTTTTAGTACAATAGATCTTATCCAGGTATTGAGAGAAGTCATAGAAAGGACAAATGAATATGAGTTGTCATTATGTTTTGGATTTGTAGATTATGAAAAGGCATTCGATTCTATACACATTTCTTCAGTGATTAAAGCATTGGATCATCAAGGTATAGATCCAGGATATTGTCATATTTTAAAGAATATTTATAAAAATGCAACAGCAACAATTAGATTACATAATGATACTGGAAAAATCAACATTGAGAAAGGTGTAAGGCAAGGTGACTCCATATCTCCAAAACTTTTTACAGCAGTGCTGCAAGAAGTATTTTGTGGATTAAAATGGGAAACTAAAGGAATGAAAGTAAATGGAGAGTATTTAAGTCATTTAGATTTTGCAGATGATGTAGTTGTTTTTGCAAGTAATGCTTCAGAGCTGCAGGAAATGTTGCAGGAGTTAGCAGATGAAAGTAGAAAAGTAGGACTAAAGATAAATGTTAAAAAGACTAAAGTAATGTTTAATCGATTTGCTCAAAATATGAAAATAAAGATTGATTATGAAGAATTAGAAGAAGTTAACAGTTACAAATACCTAGGTCAGATTATTAATACAGATGGAAACATAATGGAGGAAATTAATCATAGAATTAAACTTGGTTGGAGTGCTTTTGGTAGAAATAACTTGCTACTAAAAGGAAATATGCCTATGTGTTTGAAAAGAATGGTTTTTAACAAATGTGTTTTACCAGTTCTTACTTATGGATCTGAGACTTGAACACTTAATAGAAGAGCAATACAGAGACTTCAGACCACTCAAAGGAGTATGGAGAGATGTATGTTGGGAGTAACACGAAGAGATCAAAAACGCAATGTATGGGTAAGACAACAAACAGGTGTTACTGACCTTATTGAAAAAATTAAAAGATTGAAATGGAGTTGAGCTGGACATATTGCTAGAAGAAATGATAATAGATGGACAATTGAAATTTTAATCCAGATTCCAAGAGATTGTAAAAGACCCAGAAAGAGACCACATGTGAGATGGATGGATGAAATAAGAAAATGTGCAGGGGTGTTGTGGAAAAGAGAAGCTAAAGATCGGAGAAGATGGATTAAACTTGGAGAGATCTTCATCCTGCCGTGGATTGATAATGGTTGATGATGATAGTTTTAAAATTAAATTTTATTATATATATATTAAACTTATATGTCATATACGGTTTGCTTTTATCCACAATCTCATGAAACCATGGGAAAGATTGAATCCAGATAGAATAGGGATGATAGGATTAATGCATTGTTACTTTTATAAAAAATTTGGGAATATATTTAGATTAGTTTTATTTAGTATGAAATATGCTAAACAAAAGTAAAATTTAAGTGGAAAATTATTATATGCTGACATGTAATATAGACATATATTAAGTATCCATTAATATACACACATATATTAAGTGTCCATTAATATACACATATATTACATTTTGTATTTATATTTTTAAAAATTATACAAAGTTTGTTTTGCTTTTTATTATGATTATAAAAAATTATTATATTTTGCACCAGCATAATTTTGGAAGAAAAATAAATCAATGCATATGTTTAGGTAAATAGTCTTGCCCTGGGCAGTTTAGATACAACAGTAAAGGACTTGAGAGCAAAAGGTTCCTAGATGGATTTTTAGTTGGAAAATGACCCAGACTGATCAATTGAATAGAGATATTGAGCTCATCTTGTCACTTGGCTAATACCACTTGTTTTAATCTCTCACTTCTGAATTATTGATCACAAGAATTTTTTTAAAGTCTTCAAATTTGCATTCGTTATACATGACAATATAAGACATAACTTTGTTAAGGTGTTAAATATATATTAGAAATTATTAAAGATTGAATACTATTAGCTAGAATATCTATTATTCAAACACTTCTGTTACTTAAACAAAATTTCAAAAATGATTTTTAACTTTTTACATTAAGTAAAATAGGTTTGTATACACATTTACAAACAAAATTAAAATGGAAAAAAATGTAGTAAATATCTATAAACTGATAATACTAATTGCAACGATCTGCCTGTTTTTTTTTTTTAGCAGTAATTGTATTTATAGTAAGGAGGGGTGTGTGTGTCAAAATATATTATTGCATTTCAAAAAATACAAATCTTTCGAAAAGGTTTTGAAATCAGGAATTTCTGATTGATATAGTTTTATTAATTTCAAAATTATGGTTTGTTCTATATTTGAAAAACAATGAATTTATCATTATATGTAAAAACAAGACTGAGTGAATGTGTTTAAATGTAATTTTGAATTTGGTTTTAGGATTTGTGTGACAATGTCTAAAATTTACCATTTTATTTTTATGTATTATAAAAACATGTTTATATTTAAAATTTGCTTCTTTATGTATTTTAAAACTATACACATGTACATTAGATTTACTATACCATTTTACTTTTATATAGCATTGTACTTGTATATATTTGATGCTTATTTTAAATAGTCTTCATTGATGATTCATAGAAATAATGTGATAGAAAAATAGAATTGCATTCTAAGAATGAAAACCAAATAAAAGGGGAGAGTGTTATCTAAAAAGCAAAGTAATATTAAGTTTTGTGATAAATACACTTGTGTAATATTAAATATGCATATGCTTTTGTAGATACATTCATTAATGCATTTATAATTAATTATACATATAAAAAACAATTTATACAAATATATTTATTTGCACATTTAATGTCTTATGATATTAAAATACTGGTAGTATTTTTAATGTATCTTTGAATGTTTGCTTAAATATTAGTTCATAATGTTCTATATATTATTTTTCATGAAAACAAGAGATAACATAGGATGTTTTTTTAAATTTTACTTTATAATAATTTATGACAACCATTACCTTACTAAAAACAGGAAAGTTAGTTTATACTTTTAAATTTGTTATTTATATGTACATGTCTCCTTTTTTTTACAGTTTATTTAATATTAAAGTAGATTATTTTACTTATAATTTAATTTATAATTACAAAATGGTTAATGGTCCCTGTTTGTGATTTTTGTTCTGTTTTGTTTGTCTTGACCCCATTCCACTATCACGTCTTTCAGACAACACCCCTCTGAATGTTGACTCTCTAGATGATAATCCGGAGTTACGAGATGAGAAGATGAGCCCACGCTCTTTGCGAGAGAAACTTCGCCGCCGACTTTCTCTTATGTCATCAGGTAAATCCCTGTTTAACTGTATATTACTTGTAAGGTTTTATCTATTTTAAACCTCCTGCATGCTGTGAATGTTGGGTAAGTCTTGATTTCATATGTTCTTTTCCTCGCTTGATTATAACAGTAGTTCTTATAATATTCTTGCACTGTATTCTTTGCCAAATATTTACCTCTCCCTCTGTACTAAATTAATAAATCATTTTAAATTTTGCAACTTACTTTGCTATTCAAAATTGCAATATTTTTCTTTCTTAACCCATTTTTCACTTCCTTTTTAATTTTTAACCAATTTAATTTTTTATATATTTATTGCAATATGTTCAAAATATTTTTATCACATTATTTCCAACTTCCAGAAGTAAATGATAAAGAAAGTAATAATATCTTTTATTTATATTAAGTAATTTCTTTTTTTCTGATATTTACCATCTTGGTTTGTATACATTGCAGCTTAGGTGATAAAAATTTCTGAAAGATATTACTCATTTATCAAATAGACAAATAATAAATTTTGCCAAAATGTTGATTACTTAATATGTTGATTAGTTAATATAAATTTTCATATTTATATATATTAAATAGTTGTTTTGGAAATATTCTGAGAATTATTACACTTCATAATAAGGTATTTATATGCATATTTTAAAAATTACAAAGGTATTTGAAGCATTATTATTAACTGATAGATTCTTTTTGATTCTATTTAAAAATAATCAATTTAAAGCAAAATTGAAACAAACAACTTATTAAAAATAAAAAAAATTATTTAATATATCAAACCAGCTTTCATTTCTTAATGGAACATTTTCAAGATGTTTCTTTTTACACAATCGCATGATTGACTATCATACAGCAACTCCACCCAATGGACATTATTTGCATGACCTTACAATAAATATAATTAGTTAAATACATGTATGTACAGAAAAATGATTAATCTTAATACAATCTTTTCTTTTTCATAATATATATATATATAAAATAATCTTAAATAATAATAATAATCTTTTTCATTTTAAAATTATAACTCTAAAGTTTCCAATAATCGAACAATGCCCATTTCCCCCCTAATTGTCCTGGACCATTAACCATGTTTACACATTTGTTTAAATTTTCTTGAATATACAAAGTTTTATAACATTTTCTTTTCTTATAATTTTTAACATACTTTATTATCTGAACATTTTTTTCACTATTCATTCTATGTCAAGTATCCAAAAAATGTATATATGGCCCTGATCTTATATCCTTTCTGTTAATTGTCCCATCATGCTCCTTATATCTTTCAATGGCAATCTTTTCTGTCTGACCTACATATATTATATTGCAAAAGTCACAACTAATTTTATAAACCAATTCTACCCTACTTTTAATATTATTCATCTTTTTTTAATTATACCTATATTTCCGTAAATCTATTTTAATATCATCAGGTAACTTTTTTTTTTACCAATGTCTTATATAAATGCTCTGAATATGGAACTGAAAAAAGATTTTCAGAAATAAAAAATAATAATGCAAGAGATATGCAAGGCAGGAGTATACAGATCAGAAGTAGGTTTCAGTTACATATTCAATGCATTTATATAAGGCATTGATAAAAGAAAAGTTACCTGAAATTAAAATATGTTGGAAAAATAGTAAATCTTTATGGAAATGAATGTGTAATTAAAAAAAGATGGGTAATATTAAAAATTGGATAGGGTTGGTTTATAAAGTTAGTTGTGACTTTTCCAATATGATATATATAGGTCAGGGAGGAAAGACTGACATTGAAAGAGGTAAGGAGCATGATAGAGCAATTAACAGAAAGGATATAAAAGGTTAGGGCTATATATACATTTTTGGACACTGGATATAGAATGAATTGTGAAAAAAATATTCAGATAATAAAGAATGTTATAAATCACAAAGAAAGAAAATATTGTGAAATTTTGTAGATTCATGAAAATTTAAACAAATGTGTAAATGTGGTTAAAGGTCCAGCAGAATTATGGGGAAATGGGTATTGTTAGATTATTGGAAACTTTAGAGTTATAATTTTAAAATAAAAGGAAGGGATTATTATTGGGTTTTTTTATATTATTTTGTAAATATATATATAAAGTTTAATTATTTTTATGTACACACACATATATATATTATTAATTATATTTATTGTAATGTAAATAATGTTAATTGGGTAGAGTTGCTGTAGGATAGTTGATCATGTGATATGTATAAAAAGAAACATCTTGAAAAGGTTCCATTAAGGAATGAAAGCTGTGTTGATATATTAAATAATTTTTTTTATTTATAGTGTCTTGTTTGTTTCAATTTTGATTTAAATTATTTTTAATTTTATACATAAAAGGCAAAAGTATGGACAAATTTTAACATTGAAATTTGATCAGTTAAAGTAGATTCTATTTATAATTTGTTAAAATCTTAATTCTTTATAATTGAATTGTAAAAAAAAGAGTAAAAAGCAATTGAAAGAGTATTTAATTAAAAATTGTACTGCTAAATACAGTTAATTCCCAATTTGTATAATCAATGTGTTGATTATGTAACTAATTTTGTGTACATCAAAAATGCTATAAATCTTTTTTGGTGAGATGCATTAAAGCATTAATATTGAAAACTTTTTTATAAAGTGTATATTATTTGAATTATTAAATTTCTAATAGTATTTTAAATAATGAATGACTTGTAATTAACAATTTTATAATATATAAAATTTATGTTGCTGCTTATGAATGAAAGAAGATAATGTTATTCTGTTTTTTTTTTAATACTATTATATTTTATATTAAAATTTTGAAAGGTATAAAAAAGTAAAGTTTGTTTGCAA
Organism: Epiperipatus broadwayi; assembly: GCA_028023455.1. Lineage (NCBI taxonomy): Eukaryota > Metazoa > Onychophora > Udeonychophora > Euonychophora > Peripatidae > Epiperipatus > Epiperipatus broadwayi. Next base: position 5,718,801 of record JAQFVV010006231.1, read on the forward strand.
TGTAGGGTTTTTTTCATTTTTTATACCATTAAATTGATTTATTATTCAATTTTGAATGATATAATATATTCAGATTTTTTTTTACAGTTTCTGTGAACTTTGTCAGATATAATTTTATGTAAGTACAGACTACTTAGTTTATGTTAAGAGCTGTTTATAATATTAATCTAGATATTGAAATCCAATTTGGAACACATACAACAATGTTTATTTCTAAACATTTACACCATTATAAATGTACACAGAAATGAAATTTTTATTTTATGTAGTATAAGTTTATGAAAATATAAATTTTTAAAAACTTACTTAAGAAATGAGAACCTTCACAAATATTTATATCTCAGCAGTGAATCCTAAATATTAGTAACATTTCAATTTACATATAAATATATTATTTAGACCAGAGAGAATTTTCATTAAAAATCAAGAATTGGTAAAAGAAAATGTATAAAATGCTAGAGTAGAGACAGAAGATTATAAAAGAGATAAAGGATAAAAAAAGACCCTATGGGTTAATAATGAAATGATAAATAAAATGATGGAAAAAAATAAAATTAAAAAATATAAGTATTGATATAGGTAAAAATAGATGTAGTAAACTTAATAATTAAGCAGACTAAAGAAGATGTATTGAAAAGCTGGAAGAGTGTGTGATTTGTATAATAGACTTAACAAAGTTGTACTAACTCCCCCGCTTCTTTTCCTCCTTATGGCCCACCCAGCCGCGGAGGTTTTATGGCGGTTTGACCCCTCCGCGCCAATCTTACCAGAGGTGGATCCCCTCGAAAACTATATATAGGTTCGGATATCTATCTGATGTGGTGATCACCAACAGCCAATCCAAGGTTGGGGACATCGTCTATCTAGAGAACAAGGCATAAAATTACACACCGTCCTAGCATTTTTTTTTGCGATAGTTTGCCGAACCCTTAATCTAACCCGGATCTGATGGGTTTATTCTACTTGATCATATACCCTCCCAATAAATCTCATTCGTACCTACATATATGATCGCATGCACACTCAGGCCATCCATTATCATACACACACATATATCACGCCATTCATCCACACATCAAATAATGCAAATACATATATATGTGGCGGTATGATTAATATAGTCATATATTAATTTTAAATATAAAATTTTTAATATAGCAATTAACAGGTACACAATTCTTTATTGGATACATATACGAAATAGTTGGTGTGTCACTTTACCTGGACTCCTCGATTAAACAGTCGTTGTGTCGCCACAACTTAATCTGTGGATCCACGAAGGCAAACGTTCCAATGTCGTAGTCCCGACAGTTTCAGAGGTGTAGTAGTTGGTGTCTTTTTCCAAAGGTCTAAATCTCGAACATTTTGGTCAACTTTCTCGATGGAACAAAATCTCTTGATTTTTATGACAGTTCAACCGTCAGGTGAATTCATGCGTACCCTCGACCAGTAACGACTACCACAATCCAATTACCCCGACTTTTCTGATTAAAAAATATTAAATAAAAAATCTTTCCTCCTTTTATTCATTTTTTTTTTTTTTCCCAAAAATTCTTTTTTCCCTTTAACCTTCAACTTTTTTCCTTCTTCCTTTTAAAAAATGTTTTTTTTTAACCTTTTTTTTGTTTAAAGAAAATGTTAAAATTATTAAAAAATAAAAATCTATCAAGAAAATTATTTTATATCAAATATAGTCCAACCCTCGTATTACTCTATTTTTATACTTCTACTTATTTATGAATAAGTTTAATATTCTTTTTTTATTTTTTATTCCCTACTTACATTTATATTTTATATTTTTAGTTTGTTACTACCTGGATATTAAATACTTTTTTATTTGATTTTTAAAATTTCTCCTTTATTTCCGGTCCTTTTGTTTAGTTCTTTTTTGTGTATTGTGGTTAGTTTTATTCATCCATCCTCACCTTTCCTAGGTGTTTTTTTTTCATTTATTTGTCCTATCTCTACTTTTCTTAGCTTTTCTATACTTTCTAGGGTAGTCCACATTTTAATTTTTATTAATTTTTATTTAGTATTCTTATATTTTTAGATTTTATTTTTGAAAATTAAAATTTTCTTTTTTTTCCATATTTTTTCGATGATTTGGTATGAATTTTGTTTCGAAAATTTATATCTTGATATTGAGGGTTGTGGGTTTAATTTTGTTTTAAATATACAAAATTTCTCTCTGGTTTATGTGTATCTTGTAAGGAAATGTTTACCCCATTTGACTCAAAGTGTACTTTAGAAAGTGGTTCACTTGTTATGTACACCTCTTGATTTTCATATGTCTTTGTTCGTAGCTTTTGATTTACATCCCTCTTCTTCATCTAAACTTTTTACTTCTTTTGTTAGGTTTCTGCCCTTCCTCCCTTTTATCCTAGTTGTTCTATCTCCTGAAATCGGAGTTAGTTTAATTTTTTAAAATCTTCTCGGATATATTTATTTCTTTTTCTTTTCTGTTTTTCCATTTTTTTATTTTTTGGTTCATTTTTTATCTATCTTATTATTAAGGTTATGTGATTACGTTTTTCTGTCTCCCTATACCTTTGCCCTTCTTATCTCTTGATATTTTATGATATCTACTATTGGATAAATTCTTAACTCTGTTTTAAACCTGATTTATATATATGTTTCAACATACTCAATATTTCCCCTATGAGAACTTTTCTCATTGAAATCTTAATTTTCATATTTTTTCTTTGCTTTATCCCTATTTTATTTTCCTTTTTTTTTTTATTTAAAAAAAAATTTTACTTGTTTCTAATTGTGTTAGTTGGTTATAATATCTATATTCCTCCATTATGGCTCTCACGTTAGGGTATTTATGGTTTTGACCATCTCGAATCTTAAATAGGTAGATTTTGAAATATATATAGGTTGTATCTATCTGATATGGTGGATCATCTAAGGTTGGGAATTTTATCTAGGAAAAGTAAAATTATTTAGATATTTTTATTTTGGATAGTTTAAAGTGACTCTTAATCTAGGATCTGATGGTTTATTCTACTGATCATATACTCCCAATAAATCTATTGACTATATTTTTTTTATTTATTCTCTTTTAATATAATATATATATGTGATGTTAATATTTATATTAATTTTAAATATAAAATTTTTAATATAGCAATTAACTAGTAAAATTTTTATTGGTAATATATGAAAATAGTTGGTGGTTCCTTTATGCTCCTGATTAAAAAATCTGTATTGTTGCAGAACTTAATCTGGTGGATCTCCGGAATTAATGGTGTAGGTGGAAGTTTAGGGTGTAGTAGTTGTGTACTCTTTGAAAGGTTAAATCTGAGATTTTGTCAACATTTTGATAAAATCTCTTGATTTATTATGGTTGAAATGTAGTGATTCATGATACCTCGGGGGTAAGTATAATTAAATTTTTGATTAAAAAATATTAAAATTCTTAAGAAAAATCTTTGTCTCCTTGTTAGGATTATTTCTCTTTTTTTTTTTCTTTTTCACTGCGAAAAAAAAAATTCTTTTGTATTCACCTTTATTAAAATTTTATGATATTCCTAGTGAATTTATTTTTTAAAAAAAAAAATATATCGGAATTTCTTATTATTAAAATCTAAAATTACTATCTATTTAGTTCTAATGTTAAGGTGACTAACAAAGAAAAAGTTTATCAAAATTATTAATAAACTCAAAAAAAAACTATGTGAATAAAATCTATCTAAGAATAATTAATTGTGCTTTATACAGCTCTACATATATAAGTGATCGCAACCCCTCCGATATTAACTATATTTTTATACTACAATGTATATCTACATTACTTTAAGTTGAATGAGTTTATATATTCTTTTCTTTATTTGTTTATAATGGTCCCTACATTAAACTATCAATTATGTATATTTTAATATGTGTATTGAAGTTTGTTACATAACATTAACTGATAAAGAAAGTCCAGTAGATAAGAATGAAATAAGCCATACAATAATCAAAGAAGAAGTTGTAAGAACAATAAATTAGATATTTGGAAAGTGTCTGAAAATGATGAGATTAATCTTGAAATGAATTAGTTGATGAGGATTTTAGAATAATTAATTTTTCTTGATACTAATGTGAATTGTGGATCTTAAATAAAAGGTCATGTAGTCAATTAGATATATTTTTGTATGATTTGTAATTTGGATTTAGGAAAAAATATCCCCCCCCCCCCAAAAAAAAAAAAACCCCACATATTGTGTTGGAGAATTGAGGACAGTTATTCAAAATTATGTCCAAAGAAAAAGAAAGAAAAGTTAATATTCATTTTATTATTTTGAAAAAATCTTTTGATCATGTAAATTGGATTTTTTGTTTGATATTCCAAAGGAGAAGTGCTTACTTTTGAAGGGAAAATAGTTGTTGTATGTGTGTATCAGAGAATATTTATAAGATTACCCCCCCCCCCCCTTGGAGGGAGGAGTGAAGAAATAGTTATAGGAAAATGTTTAAGGCAAAAATGTTGTTTTTCTTTTGGTTTATTTAATATTAATTTAATTGAGTTAATAAGTATTATCATAATAAATTAAATCAATAACAAACAAACAGTTTTCTATTTTAAAAATAGCCCATTAAACAAACCACAAGCAAACTTTTTCTTTATATGAACTATTATAAAGTACAAAAAGTACTCAAATATTTCGACTACATTTTTTCATAGTCTTTATCTTTGGGACAACTAAAAAATACATAAAAAACAATAAATATAAATATTTCACAATAATCCAAATACATATAACAAATTCAAATAACTTACTTTAAACTCTTCTAACAAACAATCTTAAAATTCCTGATTTAAGATTGTTTGTTAGAAGAGTTTTAAGGTAAGAATTATTTGTATTTGTTATATGTATTTGGATTATTGAGGAATATTTCTATTTCTATTTATTGTTTTTTATGTATTTTTTAATTGTTCCTTGGTAAACAGTATAAAATAATACAGTCAAAATGTTGGAGTGTTATTTATTTATTTTATAATCATTCTTATAATAAATCAAGATTTAAAGAAGTTAGAATGTGGCTAGTTTTGTATATATATATATTATTATCATATTAAAAGATGGAATTAAACATTGCTGGAAGGATGGCTATTGTAGATCATACTGAGGATAAAGCAATATTTATAGATTAATGAGAATGATGTTGAAATAATGCTATAAGGATAGTTGAAATTTGCAACCAGTTGGGAAATGAGAATAGATCCAATAAAAATAATGAAAGGTTAAAAATGGTAATTGGTTAAAAAAAAAAAAGTTCAAAGCTTATTAATATTTAAGAAGTAACATTAAAGAAAATGCAGTGAGATTTTCAGTGATTAAATAAATGTTTCACTTTTTAAAAAAAATATTGTATTCTTTTAAAAGTTAGTTTTTTTTTTTTTTTTTTTAAATATCTTACATGGAGTATTGTATGTTTTATACTGAATAAAGATTTGGGAAGTTAGAAAAAAAAGAAACAAATATTAGAAAGCTCTATAGATATGTATTTAGAAAAGAATAGGAAAGATAAGTTAAAATTTCACTAACTACGTTACCTAGAAAAAATTAGAAGATGAAGGAAAACTATGTTATTTCCTTTCATGAATAAGGGTAAAGGATTACAAAAAACATGGGGAAAGGAGAGTGAGGAGAAGTATAACTTTAAAGAAGGATGCAGCAATAAGATATTGAAGAACATATCAAATGATGAATGTTTGGAGAAAGTAGTCCGGGTTGATGTGCAGAAACTACTTTTGGAAAAAGATTGATAGTAGCAGTAGTAATAGTAACAAAAATATATAAAAATAATCGAATGACTTTATTGCTCAGACATTCATAAGAAGTTTGAGCGCCGGAAGTGGCGACTCTGATACTCTACCACTGCAAAAAAACATTCAAAGCAATATTTAAATACAAACGAATACATTAAGTTTTTTAAAAGTTTTTGTTGTTGTTATTGTTTTTTTAAAATAAAGTAATTGTGTATTTGTTTTATGCAAATTCATACAATCATCTATGATATATATATAAATTTATTTGCAATAGGGAGAAAATTGGAATCTGTTTTTTTTTATACATATGCAATAATTGTAATAATTTTATATCTTTCGCGCGTTAATTAAATGATTTTTTAAAAATTTAAATTTTTTTTATAACCTATGGTTGTTAATAAACGATTTTTTGAGCGGGAAAAGGCGATGATTGTTAAAATCTGGATTTTTATATATATATGTGTAAATTCTTTGGATTAGATTAAAAACTAAACATTCTTTAGAAGTGAAGAGACAAATTTTACGTAAAGTGCTCATAAGAGTAGCAAATCTACCAAATAGTAGTGCCACCCAGCATAAGAAATGCATCACGACATATTTGTAATTTTAATAAGAGATTCATATTGCTAAAAGATGAATAGCAAAAGTATTAAATTTGATCCCAGGAGATTACAAAATAACCCCAGAAAGAGATCATGTGAAATGAGTTGATGAAATAAATAAAGGAAGAGGAAAGATGGCACACTTTTCAAATAAAAATTAAACGCAAAGAACATCCTATCTCCAATGGTTTTTTTTTTTTGCTATAAATGTAAATTTATGGATAATTCACTTGGAATTAATGAATAATAACAAATGAACCTTAAATTATAAATTGAAAAAAAAAAAACTTATTAGAATATTTCTATCAGAGCTTTAGTCTTATAATTAGAAGATAAGTTCAATAATTAAGAAAGAGGAAAAGCCAAGATGCAAAATCTAATTTAAATATAAAGGTAATCTAATACCTGCATTGTACGAAAATGTGTTTTTTTTAAATAATCCATGGATTAATATCCGCATGAGCTGATCCTGTTAACTTGGAATCTTTAGTCATCAGATGATATTGAGTGTCTATCTAAGTTGAATCTGCCTGGGAAATTCATAGATTCCTGAAATAGTCTCAAATATCCTTTCTGAATTTTAAACTCAAAATATTTTTTTAAATAAAAAAAATCGTTATTAATCAGCAAGTGGACTATGAGGCACTTTAAAAGGCTAATAGATAATTATTGTAAACAAAGTTATTTAATTATCTAACCATGTAAATTAATTCTGCTACTATTTACACACACATGTATGTAGTATTCATTCTTTTAAAATGTTCAAAATACTAATGTGATTACAGACGTTCATGATTTCTCACATAAGAACATATTTATATTTGTTACCCAGACATTATCATAAGACAATCATTTAACATAGAGAAATTATAAATATTGAAAATATTATCATGCTACATTTTGAATATTTATGAAGCATTTTGTACATAACTTGGTAGTTGATTACTTAGTAATAGCATTTCAATTTTTGCTTCTTCCTCCTTATTTCTTTTTTTTTTTACAATTTTTAGAAAGTTGTGACTGTTTAAGAAATGTTTTATATATAATTACTTTCAGATTTTGACACTATTTTAAATATTAAATTTTTAAATGACATTAACTTTGGGTTACAGTTTTTGGATTTATATATATATTTGTTAGGTAAGTATTTTAAATAAGATTTTTATTTGAAGTTTATTTTATTTTACTCTACTGTAATTAAAATAAATGAACGTATCAGCATAATCACATGGGCAATTTTAGGAATTGATATTTTGTGGTATTGTATCAGCTACTTGTAAATTTTATATCATTTCCAAATGAATATTTGGGAGCATAATTGGGGTATATATGCGCAAATCAATGCTTTATATGTGCATATATGATTACAACATGCTTATTAGTAATCATTAAATCTATTGATGTACATGAATACAACAGTTTCATATTTATCAAAATTATAAACCTGCATATATTTAAATTGATGCATAATGCACACACAATTTACCATAGATTTAGTATTATAATAATTTTTAGAATATAAATAAATTACAGCTATTACATATGTAATATTGTGAACATAAACGTATTCTTGAAACAACTAAGTCATAATACTTGACTAAAATAATATAGTTGGACTAAATTGTCCGTGAATAAGTTTATAAATGTATATACAAAGTTGAATAATTCTTAAACATGTATATATTCTATTATACTACAGCAAATGTAAATAAGATTTGTTATGCATTCTTATTTAAACATAATCTTAATCATAAACATGTACCAAACACACATGTAGTTCCTATCTATCTATCTATCTATCTATCTATCTATCTATCTATCTATCTATCTATCTATCTATCTATCTATCTATCTATCTATCTATCTATCTATCTATCTATCTATCTATCTATCTATCTATCTATCTATCTATCTATCTATCTATCTATCTATCTATCTACCTACCTACCTACCTACCTACCTACCTACCTACCTACCTACCTACCTACCTACCTACCTATCTGTCCGTCCGTCCATCCGCCCGCCCATCTGTCTGTCTGTCTGTCCGTCCGTCCATCCATCCATCCATCCATCTATCCATCCATCCATCCATCCATCCATCCATCCATCCATCCATCCATCCATCCATCCATCCATCCATCCTGAATTCATGATAACTTCTGAGTATACTCAGTCTTGGATATTTGCTTATATATAAAAGAATATATACATTTTTGTGAATATATTCATTATGGGTTTGAACTTGTTACAATTACGATAATAATATTCTAATTTTTTTATACTTTGTAAATGTATAAAATGATTTGGCTTTTTTTTTTAAATGAAAGTATCTATGAGAGATTTCCGTTGTTTTTATTTCTGTTTAGTTTTCATAAGTCATGTCAGCTTTATAAAAATTGATTTTGTAGTGGTAAATTTGATGATCTCAATTTGTTTGAATCATCTGCCTCTAAAATGTAGATGGTTGTCATTAGAGACGTTGATTATAATGAGAAAATCAGCATTTTTATTTTTCATCAAAAGCTTTTAATTAAAGAAAAAAAGAAGCAGTTTTTTTATATCACTTAAATCGAGTTTTATCAGCGTTATTGCAAAATTGAATGCAGCAAATGAAAAATACTGCTTATAACAATGATAATACTTAAGAGTTATTAGAAATTTCACAATATGGCTGCAAAATTTATTAGCTGCATATTTATTTTTTTAAGATGCCTGAAATAAATCATTTGAATTTAAAAAGTCTTTTGCTATTAAGAAAGTTGTAAGGATTTGTGAGCTATGTTAAAAAATAGGACCTTTTTTAAATAATTAAATAAAATATATATTTATACAAATGACAAGCTTACAAAACTTATATAAAGTAGGAGGACTTCTATCATCTTTTTATCATATTTGAAATTATTTCTAACAGAAATCATTAAAGTATGATGTTTTAGTCTCAAGTCAATAGAGCTGCAGAGCTTGAATTCAAAACTTCGTGTTTTAACATTTTTAGAATATAATTGCAAGTAAAAATATGGTGTAAAAATGAGGCAATCCGGTCAGGGCTTCTAATCAAAAAAATACTGTTATTTAAAATCTGAGGTGATGTAAAATTACTTTTTTAAATAAAGTCAGAAGATTTTGCATGTCTATATGCTCAAAGATCCTGTTAGTAAAATTAAACCTTTCCATTTTTAACAAATATATTACCCTTCCTCTACCCCCCACCCCTAATCCTTTCAATCTACAATCACTAAATCTTTTTTTCAATACCGACGACGTATTTTATTTTCATTTTAATTAAAATTTTGTATTTTGTTACTTCCAATATCCTCGCCTTTTCATAACTCTTATTTTTGTCATCAAGATTTAAACAAAAAAATCTCTCCTTTTTTACTTTCAAAATTTTTTTTTGTTTCCATCCTTCATAAAATTTTATACGAATATTTTTTCAACTTGCTGCATTCCAAAATAAATTCAGTACTCTTCTTTTCTTCTGTATATAAATTAGTTATAGTTCAAATTCTTATCCTATTTTTGCCTTTTTATTTTTGCTATCTGTAACTCCTGTCCTTGCACCAAATAAGTGATCTCCACCATATATTTTTTATATTTTTTAATATAATTAAATTATTTTTTAAATTCATAAACTACCATCCATTATAAACTCAAGTAATTAGTGATCACTAATAAAAACGTGAGTGGCATTGCTGTTGGAATCATAACTTCTGGAATGGAATCTTCACTCATTTGTATAAAATCTTATCAATTTCCCCAGTTTTCCTTCTTAACCATTTTATAGTCTCTATTTTATATTTCAAATTTTTCTTTTTTATCAAACTCTTATAAAAGCTGAATATTTATAATGACATAATTTACACATTTTTGACCTCAATTTATCTTACGTTTGTGTAAATAAGCATTTATTTTATATAGCATATGTAAACAATTGTATTACAGTCAAATATCAGCCTTTCACGCTAATTGTGCATATGCTTTGTGAGTGTTAATAATAAATGAATACTTTCTCACCAATACAAGATATAGTATTTATGCAGGAATAAAAGGAATCCTCTTATTCCTACGACTCAAATGCTTATATATGAGCAAATCTGAAGTACTGGCAAAGAAAGCGTGATGACGGAACAGTCACTTTAAATTACTATATATGATGTCTGAATGAATGACGTCAGTGAAATTATCTAGAATTTACTAAATGTCATTCCAACTGAAACTTAATAATATGTAAATAAGCATTTATCTTATATAGTGTATGTAAACAATTGTATTACAGTCAAATATCAGCTTTTCACGCTAATTGTGCATACGCTTTGCGAGTGTTAATTTGCTCATATATAAGCATTTGAGTCGTAGGAATAAGAGGATTCCTTTTATTCCTGCATAAATACTATATAAGTATTCACTTATTATTTACACTCGCAAAGTGTATGCACAATTAGCGTGAAAGGCTGATATTTGACTTACATTTGTGTGTGTAGGGTATTTTGCATTAGTTATGAGTTGGCCAATTTCAAAATTAAGATTATAATCATATTTTATATTAATCCAGAATGGTTACAATGTGGTATAGAAGCATAAAGACTACAAGCAGAATCTTATTCATAAGAAGAGTATTGGTTTATATAAATATTTCAATTTTTTTTATTATAGGTATTATTTACAATATATATTAAAATGTTTGTATATAAAAAAATTACAAAAATATAGGCATAAACCTGCAAAAATGAAGAAGTAAAAAATTTTTTAAAATTGGATTCTGTTGAATGCTTTCTTATAATCAATTATTATAATGAAATAAATTTGCTTTTTATTATTGTTAACATTAGTTATAATAAGTTTTATATTTGTCTTAAAAAACAAAGAAATAGGGATCATTTGCAAGACAATGTGAGATAGAACTAAATCTGAAAAGGGGACATAAAATTTATACTAAATTCAAACTAACTTAATTTTTGCAAAATAGAAACATTCAATAGACATCTGTTCTATTTGAAAATATGAAATTAATGTATTTGAAAAGTGATATCTATATTACATACCATTTGTAGCTGCTGTGAGTTAAAGCATATTTTTCAGTCTAATTTTTTTCATTTTATATTTTTCTGCCTTTTTAAAAAAAGTTTATTGTTAATTATTTTGTATATGTTTCTACTTTTTTCAGTACACATATATTTATCCATTTTTGACTATTTTATTAATTGTCTTTTTCTTTATATATTCTTCTAAGAGCAGTTCTCATCTTCTTATTTCAGAGCCATCTACTGTAAAGTTGAATAATCAGTAAACTTTTCAGTTTCTGTCTTATCTTTATCAGTAAGAACTAGAAATTCAAATCAGGAGCTAATTCACATTGTAATCCTCTTAACTCTCTTATTCTATTCAAGCTTTACTTTTTTTTTTTTAAAAAAAAAATCCTAATGTATTTAACCCAAGCTAGCAATTATGTAAACATATTGGGCAATTTAATGAATGTAAAATTGAAGATTTTAATGCAGATATCTCATATAATTGCTGAACATTGGTATTTAGTTCATACCATTTTTTATTGTTTATATATATAAATATTATGATACATATATTTGGTTATCTAACTTTGATTTAAAATAGGATTTTTTTATTTATTTAATAAAAAATCCAGCATAGATGCTTTATTCAATCTTAGATAGTTCTTTGATGGATTTTAAGATTTAAAAAGCATACTTCTGTTTTTATTTCAAAGAGGTTTATTTAATGACAGCTTGTGAAAATCTTGAAAGGAATAAGTAAATAAAAAACAAAAAGAAACTTGAAATAGTTTCAATCTAGAAGAAACTTAAGATTAATTCAAGAGCTTTATACTTAAAAACTAAATTTTTTTTTTGTCAGAAAAAGTCTGTTTGCTATAAAGTTAATTTGATAAAATCCTTTTGATAATTAAGATAGAGAAAACTGTATAATTTATATTAGAAATTTTTTAAAAACACATTATTAATTTTTGATTGTTTTCCATTATTAAAATAATCAAATTTTTTAGAAGATGCATTTGTGATTTAACTAAGTTTTTTTTGTCAGTCAATTAATTATTATGATAATCTTTGATCATATTTGTTCATAGTTTGATCTTGATTTATATTTTTTTAATATAATTAAACATATTTTCTTTAAAAGCTGCATTATGAAAAAAATAAACAGTACTTATGGATAATCTCAGATACCATCCCAGACACTAAGTTTGGCAGCCATTTTTTTTAGTTATACATTTTCAGTGCATAGTTATCTCATAAACCTAATGAATATTTTACTTTATAATATTAAAAAAATATCAATAAATCGATTATAAATTCCTGCTAACTTTAAAAAATAGCAATAAATATATTATAAATTCCATTCTCAGAAATAACACAAAACTAATAATAATTTTAATTTCATTATATTGTTGTATTAATTTTATTTATCCTAATTTTCTAAAGTTTAATCTTAAAAGCTTTCATAATATTTATATTGATTAATATTTGAAGAAAAAAACAAAAACATTACTGCAAGTTGTGTATTAAGTATTACGAGTCTAAAATTTTTTGTTTCAAACCTGTTTTGAATTCAGAACATTTTTGAAAATGAACAAAATCATTCAATAATCCTTTAAAAAAAGTAATTTATTTAAAAATAAATTTAAATTCTTTATTTATATTTTCTTGTTAGAAAGTTTGCATTGAAGATGCAAATTTAGGGCAGTATTATAATAAAAGTTATAGCATTTTTGTGGATAATAAAAGTAATATTTAAGGAGAAAATTATTTTTTAAAAAATAATTAAACTATATAAAAAAATTAATTAAAACTATTTATTTAAATTTTTTTATTGCAAAGAAATTTTGTATTGTTAAATAGAAAAAATGTCATAATAAAAGTTGATTCTTTTCAAACTAAAATAAAAATGGCTACTTGCTTTTTTACTGTTGACTTTTGATGTAAACATTTAGCATAGAAGTGTAAACATTTTGATTTTATATTTCATACATCATTGAGAATAATACTGAATAAACTGACATGACTATTTAATAATTCAGATTTGCAAAGGAGGAGGTATATTTTGAATGCAGACATTGTTACATGCTAGAATACAAAAACATTCATCACATTTTTTGTCTCTTATTCAAAATTTACTTTTGGTATAGAATGGTCATTGTTTTGCTTGCATATAAATTTAATTTCTTTATAAAAATGTTACCACTATTTTCTATTAATCTCAGCTGGTATAACAGTGATCTAACATTAAAAACTGTCATTGTATTTTTTAGTTTTGCCAATGAAAATCAACGTCATAAAACAGTTAATTTTTGATTTTTAGTTTCATATTCAGTTGCAAATTGTTTATACAGCTTTTCTACACATTCAACTTTTTTTTCTTTTAATCTTGGCTGTTGTAATAGTGATCTATTAAGATATCACCATATTTTTTTTGTTTCTATATGTTACTGAAAATTAACTTTTAGAGTAAATTAACAAGTTTTTTTGAGTTTTATATATAATGTATTATTGACAGTCAATATGAAGTATTCACATAGAAACAGATAAACACATTTTAACAGATTTTTTAATAATCAATTTTTCATTGATTTATGCACTGTGGAGTCTTTATGTATAATTTTGTGACATTATGTTGAGTGACTTAAAAGTATTCAAAAATAGAAATGTTTGAATTTTGGTAGTTTGAAATAATGCCCATGTATCTGTATTTAAAATTAAACATTATTTTCAGTGTATTTATAAGCCATTGATCAAACATAATTTTTTTTTTTACAAATGAATAGCTTTTGAAAATGTATACATATGAAATATGACATTAATAATGTTTGAAATAATTTATGAATATATATCTATACACAGTGAATTATAGAGGAAAAAATCATGATAAAATTATTTATATACTTCAATATAAATGAACATTGGCATTCTTTTTATTTTTCACCTGAAGAAGAATTTAATATACTTTAATCATTTTATATGTTAGTTTTATATTATTATTACAAAAAAAAAAAAATTGATAATAAAATATTATTTGACCATTTCTGTTTATTTTATTATCTGGAAAAAAAACCCTGAACTCTGTCATATCATGTGAAAAATTTAAGCAAAAAACTACAGTCTGACTAAAAAACATAGTTCAAAATTAAATTTTTATAATTAATTTTTTAATAAATAAACATAGTTATTAGTATTGTATTTGCAAAAGCATTATATTTTTAAATTAAATCTTGCTTATAAAAAATTGTGTGTTAGAATAAAATTTATGTATAATTGATAAGTTATAAACTAAAAAAAAAAAAAATCTACATTATAACAAAGTTATGATTGCAACTGTTTTTTCTTCTTAAAATTAATATATATTTAAAATTATTCTAATATTCTTGTAAGGAAGACATCTCTAGTATATCAGACATAATAATGTAAAATAAAACATAACGCTGAAATTAATTCTCTCATACAGTGGTCTTCAACTACCGGTCCACGGACCGGCACTGGGCCGCAGAAGTTTTCTGCCGGGCCATGCTAGACTGACAAGAAAGTTAGTAATAACAAAATAATACGATTTTAAATTTTTAATTAATATAAATAGTTTTTATTTATTTTTTCATCACATTTTTACCCTGTTAAAAAAAAAGAAACAGAACAAAAACGAAATCTAATCAATCATACATAAATTAATTTGTTTTTTTATTTATCACAGATGTTTATGGAGGGGTAGAATTAAATTTTTTATTATTTTTCTAAAAAAATTCAAAATTAAAAAAAAAAGTTTTTTATTATATAAACTCCAGTTGTCTTTTGATAGCCAATCACGGCCGCTTGTCAGCATTGTTTATGTGTTAAAACAGTAAAATGTAACATTACTGGGCTGCAATTTTAAAAATACGGTGACTTTTTTTGGTCTCTTAAATTTTTTCTACTCACTCTGTTAATACAACATTTCATTTTTAATTGGTTTTTTTTTGACTTTAACTTTTATTTTTGAAATCAATTTTTTTTTACCTTTTTTAAAAAATAAAAACCAAAAAATAACTTCTGCCTCTAACTTTTACAAAGTATTTCTCAATACACCCCCCCCTCTCCCACCCCAAAATAAAGTAAGATCAAAACTTTTGACTTTTTCAAGTTTCAGGGGTTTTTTTTTTGTTTAAAAATAAGGCCACTTTTTTTTGGCCTGTAAGGCAATATCTTTTTTGCCTTTATTTGTATACCGCTAATATACTAAAACTTTTATTTTTAAAACCAATTTTTATTACCTTTTTTAAAAAATAAAAACAAACCAAAAGTAACTTTTGTCTCAGTGAAGTCAAAGTATTTCTCATCCCCAAATTAAAATAAGATATTTTTTGGCTTTAACTTTTATTTTTGAAATCAATTTTTATCACCATTTTTAAAAAAGAAAAACAACCAAAAAATTTCTGTCTCTAACTTTTATCAAGTATTTCTCAATCCCCCCCCCCCCCAATTAAAATAAGGTCAAAACTTTTGACTTTTTCAAGTTTCGTTTTCTTTTTTTTTTGTTTGTTTAAAAATACGCCCACTTTTTTTTTGGCCTATAAGGCGATATTTTTTTTGGCTTTATTTGTATACCGCTAATATACTAAAACTTTTATTTTTAAAACCAATTTCTGTTAACCTTTTTTTAAAAATAAAAACAAAAAATAACTTTGCAATTTTTTTTTTCTGGCTTTATTTCTATTACGCGATATCTATTTTACCATTTTTTAAAAAAAACTTTTCTTATTAATTACATTTTTTGATCCTTTCAACACATCAGCACACAAAAAAAATTACAATAACATCAAAATATCAGACTTTTACACATTTCGTTTTATTTTTTCAGATTTGAAATAGGGCAAATTTTTTTTTGACTATACAGTGATTTTAATTATGAAATTTCTATTTTGCCCTTACTACTATCAAAAGATAACCTCCATATATATATAACAATCTTGTATATTTAACATTAAATACAGATATTACATTTATCATAATCATTGCCATGTAATTACACTACTTATGATATTTCCCAACATTCAGGTGAATAACATTTTATTCTTTCATGTTTTAACAATGAAATAATAAACATAGAAATGCAAGCACATTAATGAGAATGATTGTTATTGTACTGTTTTCTGTGTTCAGCATGTGAAGGTAAGCAACACCATTACAATACACAATAACTAGTGTGCTGTTTTGGTCAGTTATAACAATTATGCTTATCTAAGGCTAAGCAGGTTACACCTTTAAGAAAATGTATCTGTAAACTTCTGCCAGTCCGTGAAATCTTATCCTTATTTTTGCCGGTCCACAGGTGTGAAAAGGTTGAAGACCACTGCTTTAATATATCAATAAATTAAACCTTTACTTCACCAACATTTATAACATTGAAAACCAATATATCAACATATAAATAAATAAAAAGCTAGAACTAGCTAATGGCATGACTGCCATCCCCAGTGGGTTTTTTTAAAGTTATAATCTGATAAAAAAACACACAATATTAATATTTGCTGGGGGGGGGGTTGCTAAATGTAAATAGTAAAAAATAGATAGTATAGCATACAGCAATTGTTTCATCACATTTTAATATTGCATTTAATCTAGTATTAAATACTGATGGGTTAATTATTAATGGAAAGGCAATGTGTGATAAATTCAATAAATAAATATATATAAAAAAGTTGTGCAAGTATAAGTAAATTGCATTGGTGAATCAAAATATGCTTTAAAAATAATTAATTAGTGTGAAATATTGTATAAAAATTATGTTATTCAGTTGAGGTTAAGAATAGATTTTGTGTTTATAGAGCATACAGTTATTTTCAATGCAAATTTTTGTTTTAACACTGTTTTTACTTTGCATATGGAAAATGATTTGAGGACAGCAAAAATCAATTAAGGATAATTTGTTGAATAAGCATTATAATTACATAAATGTACACAAATTATGGAAAGGCGGCTCATGTGTAATGCTGTGTGATTTTAATTGTAAATGCTTCTTGAAATGATATTTACACCATAAGTGAACTATAGATCAATTATTCATTTACGTATTGGTAAGTTGAATATTATGGAATTTATTCCAGTGTTTTATTTTATTGCACATACACACACACACACATTGGGAGGGGGGGGGATTCAATAGCCTATGGAATCAATTATATTTTTGTTATTATAGATATTATCTGCATTTATGAAAATGAGACTAGAAATGAAGATAGCATTTTATTACAATTGTATTTTATTCTTACATTCAGCATTGTTTGATTAACTTGTATTAATTTGAGACTATTACTTCCTAGCTGATAATGCTTATATCTGTTTATCATTAAGTACTAGCTGTCTGACTGGATTGGATATGGAATGATAAGAATTTCCAAGATTTATCCAACCCAGACTTAGGCTATATGCAGAATAGGCAGATTCAGTAGCCACCATGCAATGAGGTCTTTTTATTATAGATAAAAATAATGGAATTATTTCACAAATATTTTTTTCATAGAAAGAGCCCGAGTTACAAGAAATTATTTATAGCATTAAAACACAAGATTCCTCTTTTACTGATGCGTTGACTTGTGTTTATTCTTTTCTAAACAAAACTAAAACTCAAAAATCTATTTAAAATAAATTAATCTAATACATACAAAATAAATTATATTCATTTAAGCATTCCTTTATTACTATATTCTTGAACAGAGAATTTAATATACATACAAAATAAAATAGGAAGAATATTTTAAATGAAGTTTTAAAAATGTAATTTAAAAAAATCAAATGTATATAGGAAAAACAAAAATTTTTAATAAAAACTGAACTGAAACTGCACATGATATAGAAATTGTTACACAAATAATGCAAAGTAATGAAAAATATGAGGCATTAATAATTAAACAAATAACTAGCATAAATGACGATAAAAGAACAAGTTTGTTACTAAATTTAAAATTAATAAAATAAAATAATTAATGTTGTAAAGATAGATTTATATAAATTAGACCATTGATATATTATATATAATAACAATATAACATGCTTAGAAAAGAGCTTATAAAAAGATGGAGTTATGTTATAACAATTCAAATAATTACATATATATAGATCTAGAAGTTGATAATTTTAAATTCAGAATATTTTTAATAAATTATAGAAGGAAATAGAATAAAATTCATCATTGCCAATTAATTTTAAACATAAATTTGAATGATATAATGAATAAAGTAAAAATGGTTTCAATTTGGTTTTAAATTAAATATAAAAAAAAAGAACATAAGAATGACTTAGATTTTTTCTAATATCCTTTTTTTTTAATTTTATTGTTTTGGTTTATTTAATTTAGTTTTAAAATTATTTTTTGTTGTTATTTAGATTTGCATTCAATGACATCAGCTTAATTTTATTCATAAATAAAAAAGATAATTTAATAAATTGTGTTTTGATTGCTTGTACATATTTTTGGTTCTGCAAATATGTGGGCAATTTATCTACTTCTATAGTGGAGCTGTGATATTCACTATATTTTGTTCAATTTCCATTCATCACTTGTCTCTTAAAATTGTTTACATTTTGCTGATAAACTTTAATTACAGTAGAATAAGTATTGTTTTTTGAATTACAAGAGGACAGTGTTTTTCAGCACAGATATTTAAATGTGTATATTGTCCATACAAATTCAAATTATAGTATAAACAAAATTAAAAATAATAATGTAGCTATTAATAATTTAAGCATATATATATATTTGCAATGTGTGTGATTCACTCATTCATTTTCACTTAAAAAAATAAAAATAATACAAAAGTTATTGTACTGTATCTTTATTCTTTAAAAATAAAATGAATTGTCAAGCATTGGTAGCCAAGAGGTCAGTACAACTGCCTTGCAAGAAAGCAGTTGCTTGCAAATGGTTGTCGCAGGTTTTTTTCCCAGCTGATGCTTTGACATATGAAATAAAATAAAATGAATAGTGAAGTATCAGATTTTTAGTGCAATTAAACATACTTTGACTAATAATCTTTTACTTTAATAACTTTTTCCCCTTATGGAAACATTAATAGAAGTCTTATTATCATCAGACAATATCTTTTCCATTATTTTAATGTTTTTAAATCTGTATCAGCTTCAGAATTTATATAGTCATCTCTACTTGGTATTAAATTCAAGAATTTTTGATAAATCTCTTTAAAGTTTAAAATTTCTGATGCAATACAAATATATTTTACAATTTTTATTTTTTATTATTACGAAATCAATAACTTATTTTGTTACTTTTATGAATTTTATTAAAGTTATTTTTACCATAGTAAGGCAAAAAATAAAATGTATGTGCATTCAGCTTAATCCAAATAAATGTTATTAATAAACATAATCACATCCACACTCAAAAATAATTGCTGCCAAATTATAAAATTTATTAAGTTTAGTGTTTTTTTTTTGTTATTATATAATTAAAGTAGTGTATGTTGACACAATATGTTTTATTATATACTTAAAATATTTTATTTAAAATTAAAACATTACAAAAAAAGGAATTTTTGAAAGAGTAAAATTTGATAAGAAATTAAAATATTATTTAGTTTATAAAGAGCATAAATAAAACTTTGTTATAGATTATCAAGTTAGATTTTTTTAGTGTTTTTTCCCTATCATTTAAGTGACATCCTTATATAGATATATTTCATTTTAATTAATGAATAACTTTGTTATTTTTAAAAACTTATTTAAAACAGTTTGTTTTTAATTAGAATAAATTATCATTTATGAAAGAAAGAATTTAGTTCTTGTAATGAAAAATTTAGCATATAAACTTATAACTTAGTTCTAAACATAAATATATTTGTCATGATTATCATTCGTTCTATAATAATTAGTGATCCTGAGTGATAAAGCAGTTAACGACTCAGTAGGCCATAAATTTAATTCTTAATGTGAGTCAAATTCTTATTTCAAATTATTTGTATTTCAGATTGCTTTTTTTTTTTAAGTTTATCTATTAGATGTATCTTTGAATACTATTATTCTTCAAATCTTACGAGTTTGATTTGAATTACCATTATTTCAATTCGGGATAAAGTCATTTTAATGTATTATTTCAATACCTAATCACATTTTTTTTTAATTTCAAAGTATGTTTGGGAAGGGGAGTAGGGAATGGTGAGAGAAATGATTTTTTTAAGAATATTGTCTAATTTAATCAGAAGTTTATATTATTTGTTTTGCCAGCATATTGAAATTTCTGTATTGTTATAGAACTATTATTTGCTCTGGAGATCATGTGCAGCTTGAGTATCAAAGTGATAGTTTCATTTAATGACCAAATTGGATTTTTTATGTCCCCTGAGAGTTAATCCTGGAGCTATTAGTTTCTGAGTTCACCACCACAACTACTGCAAAAGAAAAACGGTCTTATGGATAGTGGGTCAAGAGTCTATTGATGATTGAGCACAAAGTGATAGCCACAGTTCTCATTTGATCATATTCTTTCTTCATATTTCTCAACTGAGAATTCTATAATCTAAATAGATATTGTCTTTGTTGTTATTATTTTAGTTTTATTTAAACTGATTTTTAAGCAGTTTTTTAAAATACTTTATTTAGCTTACTGAACTTAATTTTAATAGCATTCATAATTGTTGGATAGAAAATATTTAAATTATGAGATTATATACCTGATAGGAGAAAATGTTGTCACTTATTTATTTATAATTAGTACCAGAAGATTGAATTGGATATCCCAGTTTATTCAGAGACATAATTAAGAAGATATCTGAACAATAATCTAGAAGTAGACCTCATTTAATTTTCATAAATCATCTATGTAGATATTTGTACATGTAACTATAGAGAATTAAAAGAAGCAGAAGATTAGATTATATAATACTCTTTTAAAACGTTTTAACTAGTCTATAGATTGTAGAATTAATGATGATGTTGTCTCAGTTTCAAATGATTAGAGCTCTAGTAAAATAGCAAAATTGTGTTAGACATTTTTTTTACTCATTCTATTAACATATAATAGTAATTTCAGAGCAATATAATATCAGCTAATTTTTTTAATTTGTTACACAAAATAATATTTCTTCTTTCTTTATTTTAACACAATCTCTTGTTTGTCTATAAATGGTAACCTGATGGCAGTGTAATTTTTTAATTCTTATTATCAGATTGTTTCAGGCATTTATCCATGAAAATTTGGGATTCAAAGTTAAAACCATTGTAGTTATGCTCTTTATATTATTAAGCTAATAGTCTGAAATTTAAAAAAAAAAAACACTTAAGATTTTGAATCCAAGCAAATGTGTGCATTATTAAAAACAATGCTATAATAATATGAAATTGTTCAGTTTTCTAGTGTCAATCTATTAATATTTTTTTTTAACAAATAAAACCATTTAATATTCAATTAGATGCAGAAAGGAGTTTGCAGAAAATGGAAACATTTGATTTTTCTTCAAAACCTTAAAGGAACTAAGCAGGTCAAGTTCCTTACGACTACTCTGTATATTGTTTTCATTGCTATTGTTATTACTATGTAATTATTTATTTGGTAGTAAACATGGAATGGGTGGCTCATCAACACATGTTGAGATTCTGGCTTTTTATCTCCGAATTTAATACATTATGGTCTCTCTTTACAACTGCCTGATAACTCTTAACTAAAATATTTTTCTTTCAAAGGACAAAATAAATATTGTGTAAATGATTTGTCTAAACATCCACACAAGAACCATTTAGAAATATTTGTTTTCGGTCACTTATTTATAATATGAATCACTGTTTGACTCAGAAATAGTAGATTTGTAGCAGCTGTTTTATTGGTTAGTGAGAATTTGTTTTTAAGTCAGAATTGAACCAGAAAGTTTGTTAACACAAGCTACACTTATACTGAACTGATGTAATATTAAAAAGATTAGTCCTCACTTATGCAAAGTTGTTAAATTGTGTATAAAATTAACTGCAAAGATTCTAATTGCTCAAAGGCTTACTATAGTGAAACCTGAGCTTTTTTATCTACAAGACTTTTCCCAGCATAATTATCTTTACAACCAGACCAAGAAAAGCATTGAATACTCTTCTGTTTTCTTGGATCATAAGTTGCAGTCAGGCCACAATTTTGACTTCTACTGCTGACATAGTTTGTTCTGATAGATGACAGAAAGCTGAAGGAGCTGTGGTCCATAGTTATAGGTGATAATACCATCAGTAAAAAGAATTCTAGCACCTCTGTTTCGAAAAAAAAAAGGCATTTGTAGCTTCCTGTTTTATAATTAATATGTAAATCTACTCTTAAAAATTCAATTTTATGATAATTTATTCTTTAATATTCAAAAGAGACTTTAAATTTAGATGTGAACTTCCTCTAGTCATGTTATGCTATGATTATAAATACATTTTGTTTATCACAAATTCAAACCTGTTCTGTTATTAAATGTTTTAACATTTTCTAAATTATTAGTATAATTAGCTATCTTTATAACGTTGCTTTTATAGTTCACCTCAGGTATAAAGAAATTTCTATGTACATAAATTGGAAAATAGAAATATATACCAAATAAGGAAGGGGACATAAATAAGGTGATAAAAGTCTAAGAGAGCATTAGGATCAAGCATGCCATCTGCTGGATGGTGAGATTACTTTGCTTATTTTATTCTTTAGAAAAATACCCATTAATTAACTAATGAATGGATAGCTAATTAGATGGAATATGGGCCAATTGTGTGAAATCATATGTTTTTTTAGAAGTAGAAAAATAGCATAATAGTACTTTTAATTTTATAGTTATTCTTCATTATGATTCTAACTATTTCATAAGACAATTCTAGCTTTTAGAATATGTCAGACATAAACATGACTTACTTAATTTATCATTTAAAGTAAAATATTTGTGTCAAACAAAGAAAATGATATGTTCAAAACTTTCAGATGCATTGCATCATATCATAAATACATGTTATTAATAAATAATGAAATGTACTAAATCATTATAAAAGAACTGTATTTATAACTACAGTTATTTTATAATTTATTTAAACATTTATAATACTTTATGAAGTTTAATGCATTAGTAGACTATGGAGCTCAAAATTCATGGATTGCTGTTCCAGCTGTTTGATTTCTAACAAATTCCTGGTCAACAAATCATTCATTATTTTTGCCATTTGTAAGAAAAATTAAAAAGACAATAATATAACTATTTTCCCCTCTATAATTAAATGCTTTTAAGTTACAATTTCTGTTTTCTGGTTCATTTGTTTAATAGTTTATAACACTTATTTAAGTTAGAATAAAATTTTAAAATTGAGATTTAATATAATTATATTCAATATAATTTGTTGAAACTTGGTACAATTTTTATAAGTCACTGGCAATGCAATATGACAATAGAATATTTTAGGTAGGTTTCTAGAAGTTGGTGGATGAAATTTTAAAATTTTGATATCAAGTTTTAAGAGTGTTTCTATCACTTCATTAAGTTTTCAGTAATGCATGGGACAAGGCAATTAATATATATTTTTTGAAGTAAAAACAAATATTGATTATAAGTTTCATTTTTAAAAAAGTATGGCTTTTTTGACTGCAAAAATTGATTTTGTAAAACAAATTATATTGTAAAATGATTTATAATCCATGTAACTTTACTTTCAAATATTAAGTAGATTGCTACATTTTCAGCTATGCTGGAAATGGCAATATATATTTTAAATAATGGTTCCTATAAAAAGTATTTTGGTGATAATTTAAAATTAAAACAAAAACAAATCTTTGATTGTAAATGTTCACTTTTTTAAACAGGCATTTTTTCTTTTGATTCTAAAAGTTCATTTTTTTGGAACATGTTAAAATATATAAATTTATATTGTAAACAATCTTTATTTAATATACATGATTTTAATTTCAAACTTTAAGATGACTTTGGAATAATTATAAAAAATATTTACAATGAATATTTTTATTTACTTTGGGAACTAAAAATCAAGAAAATAATTGTTTCCTCAACTAAAATTTGCATGTGTGGAAGATCCAGATGTTAATTAATTCAATCCTTTATTATAAAAAATAGGGATTGACACCCCCCCCCCCGTGCTTTTATTTTAAGTTAAATATGAAAACCTCAATTGTGATTGAAGAAACAATTATTTTCTTGGTTTTAGTTCTTATATTAAATAAAAGTATTGATTATAAATATTTTTTAAATCTATTATACTATATTATTTTACTTAAAGAAAAAAGGAAATCAACTTTTTTTAAAAAAATCAAAAGATCTAGTTCTGGTTAACTTTTAAATTTCCTCTCTTTTACTAGATTTAATGAGAAATTATGTGTATATTGAATTACATGTAAAAGAAATTAATTTTAATTTTGGTTAAAAAAAAAGAATAAATTTATCTAATATTTATTTCAATTATATTTATAAGCAATATACCTTTTGACACCCCCCCTATTATTATGTTGTTGTTATAGCAATAGCAGTGATAGTAATAGAAGAGGAAACTGACTGCTATTTTGCACTAATACATTATTTTTCTTTATGATTCTTTTATATCACAAGGCAATAGGTACTATAAGGAAAATATATATTAAATAATTAATTTAAAAATATTAAACACAATTTTTAATAACTTCATAATTATGAAAATTGCCATTTATATTTATGAATGGTGTAAATAGATGTGTTTGGTGGCCCTAGTACATAATAGTAAAAAACACATGTGTACACACAAGCTAAAAGCAATGCTTTTATAATGAAAAGCTCTTAGAGTGAATTACTATTGATTTGAATATTATGTGATTTATAGTTATTTATATATATTGTGTGTTAGAATTAAAGAAAGTACATTTCTCTTTATTATTTTTTTGTAACAATTTTCACAAGATAATTATTTTTTTTTACTTTGTGGCATAATCAGTAAAATATTTAAAATTTTATTTATTACAAGTAAAATGAATAAAGGCATATATAATTATTTGTTAAAAGTCATTATTTAGTTTATACTTAGAAAGATTTTAATTTAATTATATTATTTTTGCTGCTTTTTTGCTTTCTCTGTCTCTTGCTTTCTTTTATAGATTTAAAAGACCACATTTATTTATGAATAGTTATTAATTATTACTAATGATTATTTTTAACTTCCAATTATCTGAATGTGATAGCAAAGATCAATAAAAAATAAAAACATTGACTTCATTTTTGAGCACTTTTACCTAAAGGGTCTTATTTTCTAATATAATAATTCCAAAGTGAGTTAAAACCTTCCTTAAACGTATTTCTTCTTTCAGGAAATTATTTTTACATCCAGTGTAAACTGTGTCTGATGTTTAACAAGTTTTATCCAAAAAATGGATTTTTATTATATATATTAAATATGAAAAAAATTGGTTCAAAAGATTTTTCAGACTTCTTTTTAATGTAATAAAACTGATAAACATACATTTATAATACAATTTTTGCACATATATACAGCAATAAACTATACTACTGATTTTTGTAAATGCTTCCCTCCAGCATTTACAATATTATTTATTTTGAAATTCATTATAACACCCCCCCCCCCCAACCAAAAAAAAAAACTGCAAATATTTTCATATAAGACATTTACGAAAAATCAGTATACACAACATCCATTTTTTTTTTTACCAAAAGTTGCTTTTAGAAGTAATATAGTTTTGGAGTAATACATAATATATTTCAAAATATAATATTGTAAATATTGAAAAATTACTTGATGTACATAATAGTTACTATTTCACCAAAAAGATAGATAATTTGAAATGTCACCGTTTTGATACACTTAATCCTAAAATAAATGAAAAAATAGTTTAAAACAAAATACTAAAAGTTTGCTATCAATACCTTTATAAGTTTTTCTCAGTGTGATAGATTCAAAACCAAGGATTTAAGCATAATCATTCTTATATCTTGTACTGCATATACCAGAACCTGGTTTCCTTCCAGATGCACTTGCCGCTGGCATTTTTTTGAGCACTCCTGAAGAATATTCTTTGATATGGTGAGATAGAATAAGCTCTATAAAATTTTGACCAGTCAACTTAAATGAAGTATTGCTGGATCTTCCTCATGAAGTTCTTGCAGTGGAATTGGCATATAATGTTTTATTGATAACAACCACCTTAAAAACGAAAAGATGAAAATGATTACCTTTAGACTTTTTATACAATATAAAAGCATTCCAAATAAATGGCTATGTCAATGAAATGTGTGTGTGTGTATATATATATATATTATGCATATATGTATGGCAATATATATACAATATATATATATATATATTGCCATTTTTTAGTTGTGCAATAAAATGGTAGCTCTTGATCACAAAGTTCAATACTGCCATGATCACAAACTACAATAGGTTTCACCTAGTTAACATGTTATTCTGGTTGATGCATTATGAATGCTACCCAAAGACTGACATTTCTTGTAATACCATTTTAAGCCCACGTGTTGAAAAGTCTGATTTCATCTTTTTAAATCTGTTGAAAATTTCATTTCAGCTGGCATACCTTTTCTTCTAATATTGACAGGACCATAAAGGTTCAGTTTTTCTCTCACAAGTATATCCACAAGAGATGGTGATATGCACCCATTATCTGCAATGATGCAATATCTTTTGCCCAAACACTCATCTATTAGATGAAGAACACTTTTAGTGCTGACTCGATAAAGAATGTCATATTTTTTATATGCTGTATCTTGCACAGCATAAATAAGAAAGTTACACATATAGCCACTTTCTGCTTTACAAAGTGCAAAAACCTTCATTTTATAATGAGCTCTTTTTAGAACTATATTGTCTCCAAATCAGATGACTCTTGTTAAGCATGAAACTTTCATCTACATTGAGTCTTCTCTAGAACATCTGGAACACTAAACTGTTCTCTCAAGTGGCATATATATATAATCTTGGATGTGGGTGGATTTCCGGATCAAAGTTTTCTTCATCAGCAAAATGCAGAAATTTCATTAGCAACATGAACTTAGCCTGTTTCATTGCTTTTGAAAATACTGGCATATAAAGTTATTCATTTTTTTCCCAGTACCATTCTGAGAATGGCAATTTAATGATGCCTTGCAACATCATCACTCCAAAAAGTAACTTCATTTCTTTCATTGAAGTCGCTGTCCATTTATTCTGCCTGTATCATCTTGTTTAGCATAAAGATTAGTTTTCCTTACAATTCTTTCAAACAATGAATCATCAAAGAACATCTCAAAGAATTGTAGAGGCTTAACATTGTTACAGTCATGTCTGAACTCACTCTGAAAGGAAACCTAGGAGTGGAGGAGGAATATTACTTAGATTCTTTCATTCCCAGCATGATCATGAAAAATGAACTGGATTTACTACCATTATCAAGTGTAGAAGAGCTAGAACAGCTATCATCGCTGCTATATGGCAAATATGCAGACTCAAGAGCTAGATTAATAGCTTTTTCCTGAAGTTGGGCTGAATGAAAATACCATTTTAGTTATCTAACATATTAAAAAAAAAAGTCAAAGCCTTGAATTTTTGAAATATTATTCATGCATAAAACCTTAGCTATCTATTACATATTTGAGTATTATAAAAAGGGAATACTTTAACTTGTAAAATATATATTCATAAAAAATATAAATTATAAATACATAAATTTTTTGAAATATTATTTATAAATAATAAAATATTTAATTGAAAAAAAAAACCTCACTGATAAGAATATGGAATGACTTAGATAAATATTTGAGAATGACTTAGATAAATATTTGAGAAGTGACCTGCATCTTTTTCAAGTAGCTATAATATATTTAGAAAAAAGTTGTTTTTATTTATTGAAATATATTATTTTCATAAAAATAATATGTAGTAAAAAATAATTTACCGATTGCAATATGAAGATGGATGAAAATTATTCACAGTTTTTTTTGATTAGAATCACATATATGAATAGAAAGATGCAAAATTTATTCACAACTTTTTTGTAAAAAATATGCAATAGAAATGATGAGCTTTTTATTAAAATTATAATTTTACTGAAAACATAGTGTATAATTATTGATATATATATATGAATAAAAAATTTTTTTGTATCAGTTGTGAAAAATTTAAAAAAAATGTCAGCAGGTGTAAAAAAGAGCTGATAAAAAAATTCGCATGGTATTTCAAAATTTGCAATAATTAAAAAAAACGAGAGAAACTTTTCAAGTATCTTGATGGGAAAATCATTTGTAATATTAATATGAATCATCCTACAATCTTGTCAGGCAAAATAAGGAATTGTTACCTTAAATTCAGGGAGAGTGATTTGTAGCAAATACTCAGACCCTATGGCAAAGTATCAAACTTTAGATATCAACTGATTAAGGGCATAGACCTTCCAGTTTATTTGAATACTGCCTTCTTTGATCTTTCCCTGAATAGGGAATCAAACCCTAATGACATTTCCACCCTCTACTATGTGGACACTTCCCCTCTTGTCATTACCTTCCATGGCATTCCTCCATGGTGTTTCTTCTGCCACCAGAGAGGCCACTTAGTGAGGGACTGCCCAGCCAGAATTTGCCACAATTGCAAAAGAATTAAAAGCAAAACTCACCTCTGTAACTCTAGTCCAGTGATGCAGACTGTGGAGACTCCCATGTCCAGGCCTGACTTTGTAGCATCTTAACCAATGGAAAGCTCCACTTGTCCTCTAACATCTCTGGTGGTCCTTTCGGCATCTGAAACAGTAGAAAACCACATGTTCTTCATCGTCTCCTGTTGATAAGGTCGGCCCTGACTCTTTGCCTTCTCCCGCACTCTCCATATGTGCTTTGGATGAGTCTTTTGAGTCAGCATGTTCGGTCATGGAGGAGACTTCCCCTTTGCCTCTGCCCAACAAAAGGAAGGCATATGAACAAAATACGGATTCCAAATCTTCAGTGAACAAATTATACTCGAAAAAAAAAATAAAAGCATGGACTCCTCAGACTCCGAATATCTTATCCCCCAGCAACTTGGGAAAAAATGCAAGCCTGTTCCTAAGGCATTCAATTACCCAATAAAGATACAAGCAAACCTTGCCAAACCCCTGTTCCAGGTAAGGACATTAAGTTAAAGCTACCTAAGACCTCGAGGACATCGAATGTTGAACCAGACTCTGTTGAAGGCCTGCATTACAAAGAGTCTAGAAATGGAGCCTCTGGCCAGATAGTGGATCCGCAAGAAGCTGGTACTGGAGTTTCTTACATGGATGGCTTGCGATCCAGAACACCAAAAGCAAAAGTTGGGATATGTCCTCTCAGCAGACCAATAGTTGCTGAGTGTGTTATCACACATTCAAAACTCATTTAATCATTTCCAAATTATCACCAATATCCCAATAAATACACAATATTTATCTGTTAAAATAATGCCTCATGAGGTTCAATATAGTGGGACTGAGGGGCTGAATTCCCTGAATAGAGTGGACACATTGGCCAAATGGTTTAAGCAATACTCACCACATATTGTATGTCTCTCTGAGACCAAATTGAACCAATTTTCAAACCCCAAAATCCTGAGCCTCCTTGGCAATCTGGGATATTTTCATCACTCAGTTTCTCCTTCATATGCTGCTGGAGTGGCAATCTTAATCTCCAATAGTAGCCCATTTGAATCTTTTAAAATTAACTATATAAACCCACATATAATTATTGCCACCTTATTCCACAAAGCCTTCACTTTAAATATAATTTATGTGTACCTCTACTGAAATGAATTACTAATTCAACAGATAATCCAACAGATTAACATCACAATTGCTTCCAACCCTTATCCAATGATTTTCCTTGGGGACTTTAACACCTCCTACCAGGAATTTACAGCCAAATATATACATCGTCTTAATACCAGATTCATGAGTGGAGAGGGCTTCTTCTCTCCGAATGCCTTTTCCTTCTATACAAGAAGGTATACCTCTCTCATAGACTTAATCTACTATACTCCTGATCTACACTTTCTGATCGACCCCTCACTTCAGCCTATAGCCTTTTCCGACCACTTGGCATTATCCATTAAACTATCTCTAAATCTTGAGTCATCCAATATTCCAGGTCTGAGCACAACCACGAGAATCCTTCTCAAGTCCACATCACCTGAAGCCATCATCTCTGAGGCATACATATATTTTCACAAAATTCATATCCTGTCTTTGCCACTGGTCGATGCCTGGTTTGCCTTCATCCATATTTTAATGTCATTAATCTCAAACTATACATTACATAATAAAGGGCCATCTTCACTCCTGATGGAACTTGAATCACTCAACAACACCCTTAAAAATCTTCCCCTTGATACAATTCCTATAGAATCCATCATCAACCTGAAATCCCAATACAAAAATAAACAGTTGATTTTGGCAGAGTATCTCTCTATCAAAAAGTCAAAAATTTTCTTGAACCAGCCCCACAATTGGTCCAGGGGCTACATTAGGTGGGCTCTGGGCCATAGAGACAAGAAACCCACTCCTTCATCTATTACAGTTGGAAATAACCTTTACTCAGGATCTAACATGCTTCTAAAAAATTTTTTGTTCTTCAGGGAAAAGTTTTCCACTCATGCACCTGACTCTAAACAGGACTCAATTTGGGATTCCCCCCCCTCTGACCATGGCATCTCGGAGGGAGATGTTCTGACTAAGTTAACCTTGATGCCTGAAAGGACCCATCCGGGGCTCCATGCAATTCCCCATTTCCTTCTGCTACACCTGTCTAAATTCTCGGTTCCAATCATGTACAACTTGGTCAATCACCTTTCTTCCGGGTTCCATGAAATCAGTGGTCTTTATCCCATAGCAATAGTGCCATTTCTAAAGCGCAACATAATTCCTTCCCCTCTGGAGAATCTGTGGCCCATCTCTATGACTCCACTGATGGTCAAGGTCATTGAATCTATCATCAAGGACAAAATTCAAAACAAGATTCTTCCCCTTATTTCGCAATATCAATTTGCAAAAAAGGGCAGCTCAACCACAAATGCTATCAATCTTTTTAAAATCATTACTGACCACATCAGATCCCCCAGGCAATCTAGACCAGTGGTTGTGCAGCTCGACATTGCAGCTGCCTTTGATTCTATTCAACTCAATACCCTTTTAAACATACTTGGTGAGCATGACATTTCTACTGGAATCATAAATATTATTAGAAACCTCCTCTACAATCGTGAATTGAGCATCTCACTTAATGGGAAGCTTTCTCCCCCATTCTACACCACATCCTCCATTCCACAAGGCTCTCCTCTGAGTGCCCTGTTTTTCATTACTTACCTCAACCCTCTGCTTCTTCAAATTGAGAGATCTCTTCCTGGCATTCATATCCCAATTTTAAATACATCAATTCATCACATCACCTATATGGATGACTTGGCCATTTTCCTTCCATCAAAAAAATTAATTCCAAGACTCTTATCAATACTTTAAGAATTCTCCGATCAATCCAGCCTCCAATTTAATATGGCCAAGTCATCTGCCTGGTACATATCTTTGGGTAAGACCATTCCAGGACCATTTGCAGCGAAGCCTCAGAACTTCTTGGGCTTCCCTATATTTGAATCCATGTCTGCCATGAGGAGATCTATCCAAGGAAAGCTACTTCAATCCACACAGAGAATCACATCCTCTCTATCCAAAGTTTACATGTCCATGTTCGCCAAGTCCTCCCTCATCAACATACTAATATTCCCTAGAATATCCTATTTCACCCCAGTAGTCAATTTTACCAAAGTCTTCATCAGGAAAATACACAAGATGTGCACTGATCTGATTAGAGGGGGAAAAAGTGCAACCATATGCTTGAGAAATCTACAGAAACACACAAAACTCAATGGATTATCCCTACATTCCATAGATACTTTTATATTTCAATGTTCCTACAATTCTTTCTGCAGAATGTGTCTGCAGTATCCTAACTACTCACATTCCAGAGAGGTCACTCCCACAGATAAGCTGCCCCCTATTGGTACTGACTGGCTGGCAGCCCTCGCATGTCTTATCTCCAAACATACTATGCTTCCTATAAAATCGTCCTCAATGAAAATCAAGTTCTGGGATGCATACTACATCCTTAATCCTGATGTTTCTGCAGGATCAACTATCCTCAGGCTTAACAACCATCTGCTAATCAAGAAATTTAAGCGATGGTTCCTTGAACCCAAATATTTTGATTTCCTGATGAAGATAAATATTAATGCCTTGCCTACTAAACACTTTCTGGTGCATCGCTGAGGATTCTCAAACATAGAGTCCACTTGCTCACTATGCCTCAGAGAGGATGAAACTTGTCTTCACCTCCTCTGCCACTGTGTTTCCCTTCACCCCTACAGAGTCCTTATAGCCTCCATGTTAAATAACAATACACCTGCCCTGTTGACTCTCATTGACAATATACTATGTGGATCCATCCCGGAGATACGAATAACAACATTTGTACTGTTCTCACTATGGTACACATGGTGCTGGCTCACCTTTAATCATGCACTAGAATGTCCGCTCGAGCTCTATATTAACAAAATGGAAAAAATTCAGAAAAGGGACCAGAATTTGGCCCCCTCTTACATCTATGACTCTACATGGAGGTTATTGATCTGGCCCCCCAAAGCTGATGCCTTTCACTCCTGAATAGAAATCTCCTTCCCTGGAGAGTAATTTGAGGCTGAATGGCCTGCATCCCTTTGTGATAACTCACCTTGCTCTGCATGATTATTGCCCAGATCCTGAGTTGTTATGGAAGTAACCTCCAATATGAAGGGTCAACTTGGTCATGTGGAGCATGGACAAAGGATTAGACCTATCGCTGAACTATATGAGACATGCAAGCGTGGTCATCTATATCAACAAGATACTATTCCGGTCTCGTTCCTTGCTGATATGCTTCATATTAGTCCTTTTGACTAGTATCAAGCAAGATATCAATATTGGGCTTTCATCCCCCTGATTATCATGTAATATATCCTATGTCCAACTATTATCATACATTGTAACCAAATTTCTGAATAAAATTCTATATTTTATAAAAAAAAGAAAAAAAAAACTTCACTTTTTTTTTAAAAATACTGTTTATAAAAGAAATATTATATATAAATAATAACTTAGAAAATCTATGACATAATTTTTATTGCTGTATGGAAGAGATTCTCTGAAGAGATTTTGACTAAATAAAAACAACTTTTATGTGTAAAACAATAAGGAAAATTGGGCTGCTTTTAGGTATAAGGCAAGATAAAAAGGGGTCTTGGAAATCCGCGAATGTTCCCTGTTGTAGCTACCACCTAGAGAAAAATTAATTAAACTAAAGACACAAGTAGTATAGCAATATACTAAAGCATTCAATGACTAAAAATCAAAATAATCGTGCAAGCCACAGACAATTTTTGTGCGGTTGGTAACCATAATTATCAGATATATACCACAGACTCATTTCAGTTCGCACAATTATCATTTAACAAGTTCATCCAGTATTAACTGTGTCTAATGTTTAACAAGTTTTTTAAATTTTTATTCATGAAAAATTAAAAGGACAAGGGAGTTATCAAAAACTTGAGTCAAATGAATAGGGTTATCATTTAAATATTATTTAATAATCTTAAATACAGTATTTGACAAAAATATTTTTAAAAAGACGAGGAAAAAGAATCCGTTCTTTAAAAATTCGCAAGAAAATAGTACTTTCATTCTTAACCTTCAAAAAATTTTAAGTAATTCTATTTCTATTAAAAGGCTGATTGAACTCATGTGATAATTTTAAAAAAAAAAATACAGTAATCTTACAAAAAATTTTTTTATTTCTAAATGTATTCAATCAGAACTTGGCAAAGATTTTGTATGGATGTTTTAGAAATAAATAATTTACATTCAGAAGCTTGTGCAATACAATATAGTAAATTCATCTTCATCATTTTCAAATAGTACCACCCACTGTAGTATAAAGGTCTCCCCAAGTTTAATTGACTTATTCTGTCCATCTATTATTATCTCTTCTAGAAATTTGTCCAGACATTTCAGTTTCTTAATTCTTTCAGTAGAGTAAATTATACCTAATTGTTTCCTCATCTATGTATTTCATTTTTGATCCTTTCTTGTCACACTTACCATACATGACTCTATACTTCATTCAGTGGTTTGAAGTCTCTGTATTACTTTTCTAATAAGTGTTTAGGCTTCAAATCTATTACTAAGAACTGATAAACATATTTATTTAAAAATCTTTTCAAACAGTAGGTATATTTTCTTTTAATATTATTTCTACCAAAAGCACTTCTTCCAGTTTAATCCAATGATTAATTTCATCCACTATGTTTACATCTGTACTAATAGTCTGACCAAAGTATTTGTAGTAGTTAATTTTTTGTAATTCTTGATTATCAATCTTTATGAGAAGTTTCTTTAGTTTTTTTAAAGATTTACCTTTAGTTGTGCTTTCTTACTTTCATCTGATAAACCTTTTAACATTTCCTGAAAAGTTGCAATATTATTTATGAAAACAGTCACATCATCTGCAAAGTCTAAATAACTTAAATAATCTCTATATATTTTTACTCCCTAGGCTCTCTATTTTAATCCATAAAATAGTTATTGTAAAACTGTTCTAAAAACGTTTGAAAACATGGACTCACCTTGCTTTATACTCATCTAAATATTAATCTAATTACTGCAATTTCATTTTGATAAATATTCTTCAGAATATGATAATATTTTCAGGGTTTATATCCTGATGATCATACTAGAAATACTTATGGAATTCATAATCTACAAATCCAAAACATAATTGTAATTCATATTTATTGATCCTTTCTATAACTTTTCTCAACACTTGGATGGGATCTACTGTGCTAAACAATTTTAAATCCAGCTTATTATTTTGATTAGTTAAAATCCAAAGTTTGCTGTAGATAAGTTATGATTATCTTCATAAAAATTATATTTAGAACTGATAAAAGATTGATAGGTCTGTAATTTATAATATGCTCTTTATCACCTTTTTTAAGTATTAGTATTACTACTTCATTATTTTAATCTGCTAGTACATCATGTCTATCATTTGTTTAAGTATTTGGTACATATCTTTATGAATAACTGTCTGTTTCTTTATCCGTTTCTTCTAAGATGTTATAATTTCATCATGTCGTGGAACTTTTACCTTCATATAGATTTAATTGCATGCCTCACTTTTTATTTAAAGTATTGGGCAAATTAAAATATATAATAACTGGAGGGAGTATTTTATTTTTTTTATTACTATACAATTTATTATAGAAGTCTTCTACTCATTTCTTTAGATTATCTCTCTTTTAAGTAATAGTTCAACTTTTCAAATTCTTATTACAGAATTAACTTTTCTATTGATATTAAGATTGTATTTTATTCTTTTGAGACATATATTCTCTTCTATAGATTGTATTTTATTCTTTTGAGATATATTCTCTTCTATAGCTTTTCTTGCCAATTGAGAATTATATTTTCTTTATATTGTTATTAACTCTTTTTTTGTACTATTTTATAAAACTCTAGATATTCATTTCTTCTTAATGATTGTTTTTTTTTTTAATACTGTATTTTTATATTTCTTCTTTTTTCCATACATTTTCTTGTATCAGTAGAAAATTTACTGGTAAGTTATTGCTTTTTTTTAATTTTTCTTGATAGTTCTTAACAGTGTATCAGTTATATTCTTATTGCTTTCATTCAAGTCTGAACCTTCTTCAAAATCTGTTAAATATTTTTAAATGAATTGCAAATTCTAATTTAAATTTATTAGAAGTTATGACTATCAATTGTTTGTACTGATTTTCTTAATAATTTTATGTCTCTAGTTTTGCATTAACATATATCTTACATGTTATAAATCAAAGATTATTTATTTCCTGCATTAAATATATGAAGAACCCTATAATTTTCAAATTTATATTTTCTATTAGTCAAATATAATCCACTTCTGCAGAATCTTCATTTGATTTATTTCTAGTTCTGTTTGATATTTTTCTCAAAGAAAGAATTCATAATATACAATTTTTGGTCCTGATTTAGTTTGCATTCATGGCCATTTTGAAATCTAAAAACCACTACTGATACATCCAACTGATAAATAACATAAATATTGAATAAAAGTACTTTAAATTCATATTTTAGAAATTATAAGGTGGTAAAAATAATATGCTTTATTTTATTAGGGATCTTTTTTTTTTTAATTTATCTTCATAAAATATTTGAAATATGACAGCGCAAAGTGCCGGAATATGCAGGGGAGGATGGTTTGGCCAATCCGAAGGATCATCCAAAAGATGCAGAAGTCTGATCAAACCAAGCTCATAATTTCCAAATACTAAAAGATTATACTATATGCCCAAATGAAATAAAGCATATTATTTTTACTAGCTTATAATTTCTAAAATATGAATTTAAAGTACTTTTATTCAATATTTATGTCATTTATCAGTTGGATGTATCAGCAGTGTTTTTGGCTGGTCTTTAGATTTCAAAATGGCCATGCTAAAACTAAATTGGCATCCAATTTTTTTTGCCCTTATGTGAACTCCACAAGTCTTTATCCTTTATCATTTCTGTCACCATTACCAAATTTACATCTCCTAGCATTAAAATATCCTACCTCAATTTTAAAATGTTTCGTCTGATCAAAAGTATTTTGTACAGATATATTCATCACAATGAGAACCATGTTGGGACATAAACTTGAATTATCTGCATTTCATATCTTCCATTGAATTAAAAAAATAATATTGCCACTTTGTTATACTATCAATTTCCACAATACTGATATTTCACTTTTTAGTTATAATGAATCCCACTCCACTTGTACTTCCAATATTTGTCTATTGTGAAGTAAATTACATGTCCATTTTTAAAGTCAATTATCTCTCTATTTTTTTTCTAACTTTGTAATTTAATATTAGACAGTTCTTCTTCCAGTTTGGACTTAAGAGTAATTTGCAGTTGTTTCTAAATAAAAAGACATAAAAAAAGAGAGCCTGGATCCACAATCAGGGGATTCTTAACACCTTCCAGGCACCAACTGCTTCATTGACTGGTGATTTTATAGTCTCCTGAGAATAAAAGTCATAATTTAGTTTTGTCTGTCATGATTTTTAAATATTTAAAAAAGTTCACTCATCCATATGTTCATCCTGCTTTCAAAAAAAGTCAACTGATATTTTATTTATGAATTATCACACAATCTAGAAGAAAGACTATGGTGTTTCTTGATCATAAACTCAGAAATAAAAAGCTTATAAACTAAACACATTAGCATTTTGATGAACTGTGGCTGAAAAAATGTCTTTGTTTTAATTTAAAAATAATTCTTTGACTTTTTTTAAAGCTTTAAAGGAAACAAAAGCAAATTTTTAATTTCTAATGTATATGTTATTGTCAGTTATCTATTGGTACTTGGGCAATCAGATAATAAAGTATAAATTACGGGAGTAAGTTTACCAGCATTTGTATCTGAATTTAAAATAACTTCAATAACAAATCCTATTATCATCCTTTTCAGAAGTATTATGATTTCTAACTAAAATATCAGATATGTATATATATTTTAAGAAAGATGTTTATGCTGTATTTTTTTATATATATGATCAGTGAAAATAAATTATGGCATCATGTCCTGGAGTTTATAAAGTCATCAACAATATCTGGTAAATAATTTTAGTTAGTATTAAGGAACATCTAGAATGTAAACCTTGTTTGCCATTTGGTAATAACATTTTGTTTAATCCACAATGGCTACAATTGGTATGTGAGACCAGTATAATTTTCAAATGCCTTAATTTCATATAATTTTTTTTTTATTGAATAGGTGTTTACTCAGTATCTGCCTAGCTAAATCTCTATTTTGCAAAAACTAAATTAGTTTGAATTTAGCTTATGTTGTATAAGTTTTCTGTCCCTCCTCCCCTATTGGAATTAAACAGTATCTCATGTTGCTTGTAGTCAAAATAGAAATAAATTTTCTTCATCTTTTGCAAATATTGTTTTTTCTCTACCTTTTTAGACAAATACTATAATAACTAATGTAATTAATGGTTACTATAAAAAAATATTTTTTTCACATTATAATAACTGATTGCAAGAAAAAATCAATTGATTCCAGTTAGAACCTATTTTAAGCAAAAATAATTTAATTTTTCTATTTTTGGAATTTTATGACTATACTTCTAGATTTTTTATATAATATTTTTGTATTTACCAGTAATTCTTATAATTAAAAAAATCAAATTTCAAATGATAATTATATAAAACAAATATTATTTTTATGAGCTATATAAGATACTGCTTGTACCATTTATGTTATAAAATTACATTGTAACCATTATAGGTTAATTATCTACAACTATAGATTCCTTTCAAGTGAAACTTAATTTTAATTAGAGGTTAAAATATGAATCAATTGAATAAAAAAAATAGTCCTGCATTTAGTACATGGGAATAAATATCCGATGCATAAGTGGAGTGCGATTTATTACAAATATGAGATAATGGAAAAACAGTGTAGAAATTGAAAGTATATCAGACTGAATAATTATTCAACTTATTGACAGATACTAAATGCAAGCAAACTTTTTGATAGATACTAAATGCAACTAGTTTAGTTGTATGTCTCTATGAGGTTTTATTCAGACAAAAACAAATTGTTTGTCTACAGATGCACAGAGGGCATTTGAACAGACCAAACAACATGATAATCATGAGAAATTTAAATTCTAAAACATGTGATCAGTATATTTGGATATAGATTCATGAATTTTGAAAATTCATAGACCTATGAAATTTTTAGTGAAGAAAACTGTTCATAGAAGGGTTAGAATATATTTTGACAAAGAAAATATGTATTTATAGAAATGAACCCCTGATTAGTGAAAAATGTAAGGAAGATACAAGTTCATGTAAAAACTAGACAGTCGAAGGTATTAATAAATATAGTATCAACAATTGATATCCTTATACTTAAGAAATATTGCAATAATGTAAATTTAAATTATTAAACTTTGAAAGTGATTCATGCTTGAATGAGATCTTTACCATAAACAGTAATACAAACTGGACTAAAAAGCAGCAATTCGCTGATAATTTTTTTGCTGATTCTAGGCAGAATACACTGCATGGTTCTAGTAGAAAAAAGCTAAAAGTGATTCATTTATTAGAACTGAACATCTGGAATTCTTTATAAATAAACAGAAAGAATTATTAATGAAATAAGTAAATTTAAATGCGAAATGGCAATGAAAGATATAGAAAACAATCATCTAATAGTTTATAAAAATTTCAAAAATATTAAAAAGTATCCATAGCCTTAGAAGTAACATTTATTTTAGCAATAACAAGAAAAGATGATACTATATTAATAATAGAGATTACATGAAGTATATAAGAATTTTATATTTATAAAAAAATAGGAAAGTAACCTATACAATTAGACTGCTTGAAATGCTATTTATTTAAATGAAGAGATGAGGCATGCAATTAAATCTATGAAGAATTTTGAATTTCTGGAATTGATAATCATTTAAAAAAAGTAAGTGGGGATTAAATCATTGGATATTTGATGGCAGTTCAAACAATGCTTCTAAAATCTAATAATTTGGTCTTTCTTCAGTCAAGAGAAACTTCCAGAAAGAAACTATACTATTTAGTTATCTTTTTATTGCATTCATGTTGTAAATATAAGCTGTTCATTTGTTTGTTTGTTTGTTTTTACTTATTTACTACCTGTTTAAAAAAGCTTGATGAAAATAGATATCACTTTTGAAGAGTTATGTAATATTTATTTTAATACTTACCATTCTTTTGTAAAATATAGCTTACAACAGGTTATAAAAATACTGAATATTTTGAATTAATATCTCATATATGTGTGTAACTGAGCAAATAAAACATAAAATATTTTTAAGATATGATGATCATATAAGCAGGCCAGGTTCAAACCATGTGCTGCCTATGATGTTAACTGATAAAAGAATTGGAAGAATTACAGTTAATTGAGGAAAGTACATATACAGTAATGTATAAAAATATAATGGAAATTATCTTAAAGTTAAAACAAAATAAGGCTAAGATCTTAATTAATTAATACAAAAGAAAAATAATTATAATTTTTTGATCATATAGCTCATACTTTAATCTTCTATATAGTTAAGTATTAAAACAATTTTTGAAGCAGGTAAAAAAAAATGTCAAATTTTAAAAAAAAAATCAAAGTTAGGATCAGAAGTATAATGCAAATTAATTTTAGAAATAAATTATTAAAAATTTAAAACAGAGGACACGAATTACATTTGATTCTATGGCTCTTTGCCATTTCTAAAATGTTGGTAGATGGGTAGTCCATTGATGCAAGCTTTTTAAAATGATAAATATTGGGGGCTGGGGGGAATGAAGAAAGGGAAGAGACTGTTTAATACAGTGATGGCGTGACAGACTAAAGAATTAAAAGTCATTGAATTGAAACAATTCTCTGTCACTGATGCCAGAATGTCATGATTTCTGAATGTCACATGATTTCCCAAGCAATTTAAAGATACAGAAATAATAATAATAAATATACTTGATATAACTAAATTTATAATTTAAAGTTCCTAATAACAAATAAAGTTTTTCTTTCTTTTATCTTTGGTAAACTCAGATTATAAAAACTTAAATGGCATACTTCAGTTATTATATGTGATTGTGTTTTTTTTTTCATCAAATCCTCGAATGATTAAAAAAAATAAAAATTCACATAATAATTAAAAATAAATAGGGTTAGTGAAAAAAATAATTTTTAATACATCACAAATTTCACTGTTGGATTTAAGTTTATGCTTACAATCAATAACAAAATGCTCCAGTAATTAGAAAAGCACAACTTTCATTTGTGGTGAATTTCTTTAGAAATACATATTTTTAAGAATTTTGTCTTCTTTATTTTTAATAATAAATAAACCAAGCCATTATTAAGATTCTCTTCTAAATAACTTCTACAAAATAATGATTCATCTATTTTTCACAGCCACTATATAAAAAAAAAAGTAATGGACTAAAAGGGGTCAATGTTTGTTTGTTTTTGACTTTAATAATTTTTTTATGAGGCTGAATTCTTCTTACATTTTTCCAAGAACTTTATCTGATTGATATGCAACCCAGACTGAACAATTTTAGACAAGGAAAAATCTAACTTTAAAATTAACACTTATAAACTAGCAACAAAGACTCAAAAAAAATACTTGTTAAACCTATTTTAACACAGCACGTAGAGAACAGAGTGAAGTTAAAAATTAAGAAATATTACAATTATTTATTTTTATAATACTTCAACTTTGTTTTTTGTTACTATATGAAAATGATGAAAAACTTTAAGTGGTTTCAAAACACTGGATGGTGTAATCACTCAGAGCTAGCAAATAACTTTTTTTAGGCAGTTACGTCCAAGATCAAGGTTTAGCAAATGTAACTGATATAATTCTTTTTTTTTAATAAATCAAATGAAAATAGAAAATTAAAGTTTTGTGTGTGTAAATGAAAAAAAAACCATTGAATAATTAGTTGCTCAGGAGGTTATTGATATCTGAGTGACAGAAGATTAAACTTTGATACAGACATATGCTCTTGAGTCTATCATTCTATTACTGTGTCAAACTACTCAAGATATTTCTATAGATGTTTTTCATTAATTGTGGAAAATATTGTTAGTTAAATGACTATCTTCTTAAAGAAACAAATAGATTCTTCTATTAACAAAAAAACAACAACAAATAGATTCTTGGTGACTTTTAAGCTATTCTTTATTTTTAAATAAAAAAATAAAAATTTTATGTGAATTATTAAAAAAAAAGCCTTGTATAATTTTGGTGTGAAGAAATGGTATTTAAAAGAGTTTTGCTGATGGTAAAATAGCGTGCAAATGTCAATGAATGAGTGCAAAAAGTCTAGCAGTTCTTTCTGCATGAATGACGACTTATTATTTAGAAGCAGTCATTGACTATCTGTAGTGCATTGATCTTTTTGCAGTTCTTGGAAAAGCTAGATGTCGCTGCTACACAAAAACTGCATTAAAGATAGATAGATAAGTTAAATGTTTTGAATATTAAAATATTTCAAAATAATGCTCATTAACTTTGCATCATTAAAATCCTTCAGTAATGAT
The DNA here is from genome assembly GCA_028023455.1 of Epiperipatus broadwayi. Classification (NCBI taxonomy): domain Eukaryota; kingdom Metazoa; phylum Onychophora; class Udeonychophora; order Euonychophora; family Peripatidae; genus Epiperipatus; species Epiperipatus broadwayi. The sequence continues at coordinate 5,761,318 of JAQFVV010006231.1, forward strand.
AATTTTATATTTTTTTATTTACATCTTTGCATATATATATTAAAATGCTTCTGAGTAATAAATTGAGATTTTTAAATAGATAAAAAACCATTGTAACCTTTGATTATCTTTTAACTACTAAGCATAATAAATTACTAGAAGAGAAAATAATAATATTGAAGATGTCAAGATAAAAATATTTTCAGCTCAATATTCAGAATTTATAGGAAGTGCATTAAAAACAATTACTATTTATATAAAAATAGAATAGTTTTTTTTTTAATGTGATTTTTTTTTTAAAAAAAAAGTCTGTTTATTTTATTTTAAAAAAAGATTCTTTGTTTGTAAATTAAATAAAAGGCAAGTAGACTTTTAAAATATATATTACCAATTACTTTATCTTTGAAGTCTTTTAAGACTGATATTATACAAGTTAAACGGAATACTTTTTATAGATCTTTTCTTTGGTTGCTTTAAATTGTTTGTCGAATTAGTTTATTCATTATATGATCAGTTATTCAGATTGTTATAGGATGCTTGGCAGAAGGACACGTTTAGTACAACAGTTCCAAACTATGCCAAAACAAAATATCTTTTTTTTCAGTTTTTAGCTTTTTCGTCTGAGATATGTCAGCAAGGAAAATGAACAGGTGGGTAATTGACTAGATCAGATCTGAATTCTCGCTTGAAACCCAGAACATCTATTTAAAATTTTGGTCGTATCATAAAATGAACTAATTAATAATCATTTAAATTATCTTTTGAAAAGTTAAGGGGTGAAAGAAGAATAGAATGACCAGCAATGAGATAGATCACAATAATGAGTTTTTGATCAATCTAAAAAACGAAATAAATAATGTGTTATCCAGAAGTAGTGCCATTAAAATGGTCATTAGGTTTATTTGATGGCATAAGTCATCATATGATAAAATAAGTGCAGCTTTCTACTCAAGAATATTTATAAATAATGGGCGATTATTACATTTAAATTCTCAGACTGTTTGCTGGAATTTGCCTTTATCAATGAAACTTGGGATTTCAAATTGTAAGTAATATAATTACGTACCTAACATTCACTTTAAAATTCACTTTATTAGACAAGCTAAAAGCCTAAATTAAAAACACCCTAAGATTTTAAAAACTAATCGATCTGCTTGACAATTATGTAAATTTAACTCCAACTTAATAATTATGTGGTACGTAATTACTGCTTTGGGTGTTTTGAATTTACAGATTTTTAGTCTGAATATGAAATTAAAGATGATTGCTAGATATATAACTGCATTCTTTTCAGCTTTGAATCCCAAAACTCACTGATAAAGGCAAAACCCAAAAACGGGTCTAGGGATGGAATTTTGGTGAGCATTGATCTTTCAAACTTATTTTGCTGACTCTGAAGTAAAAAAGTTGGTTTTGTTTTATCAAATACTATGTAAGGTAAAGAAAAAGTTATTTATTATTATTAAATATTTATTATCATCAGATTTAACTGCTCACAAGTGTTTCAACATATCTTAAGTTTACAATCCATTCTTTAGAAACATCTTGGAGTTAATTATAATCAAATGACAATGTTTGATCATTAATTGTGATGATTTATCATAAATATTATTACATTCAAATATCAGCCTTTCAAGCTAATTGTGCACGCGCTCAATACTATATCTTGTATTGGAAAGGAAAGTATTCATTTATTATTAACACTTGCAAAGCGCGTGCACAATTAGCTTGAAAGGTTGATATTTGAATGTAATACAATTGTAAACACAGCGCTATATAAAAATAAATGCTTATTTACATAAATATTATTGTTTATTTAAAAATTACTGTAATAAATACATTTTTACTGCTTCTATTAAATCTTAATTGTATGAGTTTTAAAGTCAAATAAGAAAATCATTTGTTATAGATTAAAGAAGTAATTGAACATATTTATTGCACAATGCAATTGAATTTATGAAGAGGGGAAAAGCTTCATGAAATTATGGAATTATAATTGATATCTTAAAAGAAGTAGATGAAGAAATAAAAAAAATATTTGTAAATGGATAAAGATGTATCTGATGATTGGAAAAATGCAGTAATAATATTGATATTTAATAAAGGTGATAAAGAATATGTTAAAAATTACAAATCTATTAGTTTATCAGTTTTATATAAAATATTTCCCAAAACAATTACAATTTATCTTCAGCAAACTTTGGATTCTAATCAACCATAAAGTAAAGCTGGATTTAAAAGTGCTTTTAATTCAGTGGATCAAATCCAAGTATTAAGAGAACAAGTCTAATGAATATGAGTTGCCATTATACTTTAGATTTTTAGATAATGTAACAGCGTTTGATTCTATATGAATTTCTACAGTGATTAAAGCATTGGATCAACAAGATATTCTGATGCAAATAGCAGCAATTAGATTACATGGTTATACTAAAAAGATTGACATTGAAAAAAAACTATGTCAGAGTGATTCTATATCTCCAAAACTTCTTATCAACTGTTTTGCAATAAATATTTCATAAATTAGAATAGAAAATTAAGGGAATAAAAGTAAATGGAGATTATTTTAGTCATTTAGGTTTTCTAATGATATGGTTGTTTTTGCAAATAATGATTCAGAGCTTTAGGATATATTGCAACAATTATCAGATGAAAGTAAGAACGTAGATCTAAAAATAAATTCTATAATGAACCAAAGTCCAATGGATTTTCTCAAAAGAATAAAATGAAGATTGATAAAGATGAATTAGAAAAAAATATGTTAGTCAAATTATTAACACAGAAACATAATGGATGAAATTAATCATGGAGTTAAACTTGGTTGGAATGCTTTTAGTGGAAATAACTTAGTATTGAAAGAGACTTTGCCTATGTGTTTGAAAAGGAAGGTTTTTAATAGAAATATTTTACCAGTTCTTATTTATGGATCTGAGATTTGGACATTTAACAGAAGAGCAATACAGAGACTTCAAATCACTCAATGAATTACAGAGATATGTATGTCAAGACTAACAAGAAATGATCAAAGATGAAAAAACTAGCAGTCCAATTTTATATATATCAGAGGTGATATTTAATGGAATATGTTAATTTGAATTTTTCCGAGTATGTTTGTAGTTGCGTGTAAAAAATATTTGACAAAATTAATTTTTAAAAATCTTATACAAGTAGAATGCTTAGTGTTTGTCTAAAAAAGTTCATGTTGATGGCATTTTACTAGTGATTATATGTTGGATTATTTCCATTATCCAAATTTTTCAGAAAAATTCAAGCTTTATTTAAACTTTTTAAATACATCCAATTAGTTAGTAATAAAACACAGGTTAGTATATAGCACAACTTTTGAGTGATATTTTCCTTATTTCATGTGTTGATGGCCTTATCAGTAATAGTATTAACATGGAAAGTGAATCTGGTACATTTAGATTTATGAATGCCATATTTAATATAAATCTCTAATCAATTAGATTTTTCTGTGAAAAGAACCACCAATGAAGGTTCTGATTTTCTCTTTTTTTTAAAAAAACAAAAAACAAAGTTAATGAATAGTATTCAAATATTGTGAATTACCACATTAGGTTGACTCAGGATTATTTGCTATTAACGTGAGAGCTTATTTTAAATTTTCATCTTTTTATCTTTTTTCTCTGTGCAATGTTCTTGTCTTTTTCCAATTGAACATATGTTCATTGATATAATATATGGCCTGCTACTTTAAATACATTTGTTTTTTTCCCTCTTTAATAATTACTTTGCATTTTAAAATCATTTTGTAATAAATAGATTGGTTTCACCATTATATATCTTTCAACATTTATATGATATGTCATAGATATGGTTTTAGTTTTCCATCATTTTTAGTTTTGTAGAAGTTAGGATTTTTTGTACTTTACTTATCTTTGGAAAGCTGTTGTGATATTATATTGATTGTAGATTTTTCTTAGTTTATTCCTGATATGTATGGTTGCACTACGGTATTTATAATTGTTGTTTTTTAATGTTTTTTTGTTGGGTATTTATTAATAGTTGAATGATATTTGAAAAGTTTAGATAAAGTTTGAATTTTTTTATAGACATTTAACAATTAATTCTAGGTGTTGGAAGTCCAATGTATAATTATAAATAGGATGCTGTTAACTTGATTTCAATAATTCAACAATTTTTGCCATGCAGGCAAAAATATATAAGTTAATTTTTTATGAGCATCAGACTTCTTTATCTTGGCATAAGAAATGATTTGCTTAAGTAACAATTTATATTAAAAAATAAAAAATAATCGTATGACTTATAGTTTGGGAGATCATGCGACACTCAAAAATCACAAGTGACTGTTAAACTGTGATATAGGATTATTTAGTTCTTGCATCACTTTATAAGTCCAATATTGCATTACAGTAAATTAACATATACTCACAAATTCTAAAATAAAATTAAGGCTCCCACCAATTCAATACATATTTATAAATTAATAAGCACAATTGATTTTAGTTTGATGTATTAATTTTTCTTAGTTATACAGTTCTACTTGATTTACAATTTTTGATTTTCTATTCCCAGAAAATATTTTAACATTAACATTTTGGAAAAGCCTTTCTGTAGTTAATGTTCTTTAAAAAAGAATTAAATCTTATTGCTTAAATCTTAGAAGTTACTATATTGTATTAAATGCTTTGATAGGTGTGGGTTTTAATTACAATGCTTTATCTTCTAAAAACTGACCAATCAATATGAAGAATATATACACTTTATGGGACAGGGTCTTTTAACAGCCTACCATAAACATTGTGATTTTTCTTGCATTAATATAGTTAGATAAGTTGACTTGTTATTAAAACTTCAATAAATGTTAATGGATGTAAACTCATCTGTTGTTTTAAAATAATTGTAAATATTGGAATGAATTTAATTCATCTACAGCTTGCAAGATCAAATTTAGAAATCAGTGTTTATTGTCTTTAGGAAAAACTTTTAAATGTGTATATATATTTAAAAAGATATGTTATTTCAAATAATTTTAGGATCTGTTGAGGAAAATGAAAATACATTTATAGACATTTTAGATAATTAATAAATCTGTTATTTGAATAACATTTTGGCTGAAAGTGGACTCAGTGAAGAAAACAAATTAAATACATTTTTTTATAGAAAATATCAAAGTATATCTTCAGTGTAATAATTTGGCACCAGAAATTGACAGAAAAGACTTCAGGAGTCTTAGAACTGTCTGCACTTTTGCATTGAATAATAATGACAAAACAGCAATGGTTCAAGTTATTGTAGGACTAAGTCATCAAAACCTGGCCCAGAAGTTTTAGTTACTGAGAAGCATACTAATCTTTGTATTGTTTAAAGCTTTTGATTTAAGATTACGTCTGTCCAAATATGTTATGTATATTTTTATGTGCAGTTATTTATTTAATTACATACTATAGTACATAATATTTGCATTTAAAACACACACACACACACACACACAAAGTCTTTGAATGTTTATTTTTTTTATTACTACATTGTATATAAATTCTGTATAAGTTAGCAATATATAATATATATTAAAATATAGAAAAAATTTCTTTAGATATTTCCTTTTTGACTTCATTCAGTATATTTCAATAAATAAATTAATTAATTACACACATTTTTTTCATTTTTCTTGCAAAATTTCTATTTATTCGTAAACCACTTATAATTAACTGTATTGGAGTAGATTTAAATTAATGTTTTTTACTTTTGAAAATGACTACAATTAAATAGACGAAGTGTTCGTTAAATTGTTTTTGAAGTGATTCAGGAATAAATCACCATTTTATTAGAATTCAAAAGAATATTTGTAATTTATTTATTTATAGAAAGCATGTAGCTTAAATCATTTTATATTATTATTAAAGGTAAATTAAATCTGTATATTCAAAACAAGATATTAAAATTACTAATTGGTTAAATTTCATCATTTATTTAAAGGAGTGCTTTAAAAACACAAGAGTACGAAAATATATATTGGTGGATTATTAGCATATATTGACCAAATCTAAATGTGATATCTATTGTAATCTTAAATTATCAGTGATTATCAGATGATAGTGCAATTGAAAAATTACCCTGGACTAGTTTCTGACTTTTGCCCTTAAGGAATTCAAAGCTAGAACCAATGCAATGTTGCATCTGGCTGACTCCAAAGTTCTTTTTGATACAACTTTCAGTAGGGGAGGGGAGGTAACCATTATACTCTTACAGGCACAGAAATCATGTTTTACCTTTATCTAAACAAAATCTTATGATTTTTTTAAAATATATATTCCTGCCTTTGATCCAAGTCATCATTGGGGATTAAATAGGACTTTCACTTAACCCCAGTTTTATCATAGATGATAGAGTAGAGAGAGAAAGGATAAATGTTTTTGTTAATATAAGGATTTAAAGAAGGCATGGGATATTGTGGCTGTAAAGTTATTAATTTAGGAAGATTATGAAATCAAAACTACTGCATTAATGATAAATCATTTGTATATGGTCTTTTTTTTGCAATTACGTAAAGAAGTTCAGTAAGGAATAATTATTTTTTAAAGAAAAAAAAAAAAAAAGATATAATGTGATTTAGGGTTTTAGTGAAATACAAAAAGCATTGACATCATAAAATTATTGGTCGTGATAGAATTGTCTAATGCTTCTAAGAGATTGAGAAAACTCCATATTTAGTTTAGTAAAAAAATAAATGTAAAAAAACAAAACAAAACAAAAAAGACCTATTATCAATATTGAGAATGGAATGGAATGTTTTAGGTAGTAAAAGAAAAAGAAATATTGATGTATATTATGAAAAGCCTATTGGATAATCCTGAAGCAATAGGAAGAATTTATCAGATGATCACCATCATAGCACTGGGTACTGAAGTTAAATGTCATAGCTTACTAACTTGCTAAATGTAAATATTAGTGGAAGAGGAATTTATAGTTAATATGCACCCACATATACTTAAATAAACATTAGTTTTATTCTATGTAAAAAATGATAGAATAAGTATAGTTACATTATTACTAGATGGGTTGAAATAGATTTCTTGGCATATAATCATTTAATGCACATTACACACAAACGTATGTGATCAGTAATTAAATAATCCTGTCTAAAGTCTCCAAAAAATTTGCACTGATTAAGATCTTTAAAAAATGTTTGATCGGAAATAAAAAAAATTTACATTTGTAGCTAGCCAGTGATTGGATGAAGTTTGATTCATCAAGATTTTAGGCTTCTGGAATACTATTGTGTTTAAAGAAATGGGAAGAGTGTAGAATGATGGAAGTCTTTTCATGAATTATGTTAGCACAGAATTGACTGATAATATTGAGATAAAATTTAATGGGAGTTTATATTTTAATCTGTTCTTGTTTTTTAATCGATTAATTTTGTAAGGAAAGGCTTCAGGTAATGATGAAATTATAATTGATATATTAAAAGAAGCAGATGAAGAAATAGAAAAAGTTTTAGCAAAGTTATATACCAAATGTCTAAATGATAAAGATGTACCAGATAATTGGAAGAATGCAGTAATAATATTAATATTTAAAAAAGGTGATAAAGAAGATATTAGAAATTACAGACCTATCAGCCTTTTATCAGTTTTATACAAAATTTTTACCAAGATAATTACAAATCGTCTACAGAGAACATTCGATTTCCATCAACCAAGAGAACAAGCTGTATTTAAAAGTGGTTTTAATACAGTAGATCATATCCAGATATTGAGAGAAGTTATAGAAAGGACAAATGAACATGAGTTGTCATTATGTTTTGGATTTGTAGATTATGAAAGGCATTTGATTGTATAAACATTTCTTCAGTTATTAAAGCATTGGATCATCAAGGTATAGATCCAGGATATTGTTATGTTTTAAAGAATATTTATAAAAATGCAAAAGCAACAATTAGATTACACAATGATACTGAGAAAGTCAACATTGAGAAGGGTGTAAGACAAGGTGACTCCATATCTCCAAAACTTTTTGCAGCAGTGCTACAAGAAGTATTTTGTGGATTAAAATGGGAAACTAAAGAAGTGAAAGTAAATAGTGATTATTTAAGTCATTTAGATTTTGCAGATGATGTAGTTGTTTTTGCAAATAATGCTTCAGAGCTCAGGAAATGTTGTAGGAGTTATCAGATGAAAGTAGGATTAAATATAAATATTAAAAAGACTAAAGTAATGTTTAATCGATTTGCTCAAAATATGAAAAAAAAAGATGGATTATGATGAATTAAAAAAAGTAAAATAAAAAAACTTAAATTTAAAAAACACATAATGGATGAAATTAATCATAGAATTAAACTTGGTTGGAGTGCTTTTGGTAGAAATAACTTGATACTAAAAGGAAATGTGCCTATGTGTTTGAAAAGGAAGGTTTTTAACAAATGTGTTTTACCAGTTCTTACTTATGGATCTGAGACTTGGACACTTAATAGAAGAGCAATACAGAGACTTCAGACCACTCAAAGAAGTATAGAGAGATGCATGTTGGGAGTAACAAAAAGAGATCGAAAATGCAATGTATGGGTAAGAGAACAAACAGGTGTTACTGACCTCATTGAAAAAATTAAAAGATTGAAGTGGAGTTGCGTTGGACATATTGCTAGAAGGGATGATAATAGATGGACAATTGAAATCTTAAACGGGATTCCAAGATATTGTAAAAGACCCAGAAAGAGACCACATGAGATGGATGGATGAAATAAGAAAGTGTGCAGGAGTGATGTGGAGAAGAGAAGTTAAAGATTGGAGAAAATGGATTGAACTTGGAGAGATCTTTATCCTGCAGTGGATTTATAATGGTTGCTGATGATGATGACTGCTAGTATGTGATAAGGGAGATGGAGTGATATTTGATTAATTTATTGATCTTTTCAGAATGACAGAATCTGTTGAAAGTTTGAAAAGACTAAATGATTTAAATAAATCCGAGGGAATTCATCATATTCCAGCTTCATGGAACATTCATTATTCTATCCCTCTCCTGACTAATAACAATGATTTTACAAAATCAGTTGGACCAAGAATGAAAAAAGGCAATATATAAATTAATTTGAAGTTTCTCCACTTGTAAATAGCCAATTTCTCGATAAAAGTATTAAACAAACAATTTTAATTAACATATTCTCTCTTTATTACTTATTACACAATAGTACTTCATAACAGTAAAGCTTTGGCAAAGATTAGTGTCACGTGTGGTCGCGTCACGTGTGGTGGCTAATTTCCATAGAGAAATTATCTGTGGATCAGGACCTTTTTAAAAATTTAAATAATGAATTTTTTTGGAGACTTGAAATAGAATTTTATTATTTTTTATCGTAATGATTTTTCAGTATGAAGGTAAATAGTATTTTCCAATTTCATATATATAATTTGTGCCTATGGCTATGTTTATATTTTTTCTGATTGTGTGAATTTATTTATTGCAGTATACATCTTTACTAGCCTGGGATTATACATATTGCTCATTTTCAGAATAAATTGGAGGAACAGATAAACTTAGATTTCCCATCTATTACATCTTTGAAGAATTGTGTTTACTTATATATCTTATATATGATGGAAATAGATCTTTTTTGCTTAGAATAAAAAACAGCAATCTATCTGCATATATATATAGTTGAAATTTTTGTTCAGTCGTCTTTAGGTTCATTTTATTTTTAGATATGAGTATTACAAAACCATATACATAGCATAACTCTGCAATCTTATCTATGATGTTGTGCTATAGTTCACTCTTTGATGCAACTCTTAAATATTTTCTATTGGTGTAATTCTAACAAGTTTTTGTATCTTGTGCAAGCTTAGATATGTTGCTATTGTACCCTCTTCTCTGTGGTCCAGCTTTTAAACTTTTTTATGGTTCAAAGCTGAAAGATTCTCTGTAGTGCAGTTTTTCTTTTTTTTTGATGCATTATGCAATCTTTTTGATGCAGCCCTCAAATTTCTCTGCAGAGCAACTGTGCAATGTCTGTGATGCACTTTGCAAGCTTTTAGGAAATTGTTGCTGTCTTCTCTCATATGTACTTTTAATGTCTGTGATACAGCTTTACAAGTTTTTCTGAAAATATTTTAATTGGTGAAATATATATGTGTGTGTGTATAATTAATGAAATAAAATATACACTCTTTTATTATTTACAGTGAATATTTTGAACGAAAAATAGTATCTTAAAGCTATAATCAATTTTTTCCTTTTATTTTTTAGATTAAAATATAATTTGAAGTGCATGACTGATTGCTAGTTAATATGGGATGATTATGGATTTTTGTGATCTTTACAGAAAATGTATTTGATAAATTAAGAGCAATAAATGATGCAGTATTTAATGATAGTCCAATTCTCATTAAAAATAAAAATCCAATTACAATAAAGTTGTAAATAATAGATGGCAAATATCAATTTTTTTAAAAAAAACTTGAGTCTATTTATCTGTTAGTGTAAGCATATATACACTCACAAAGAATTGATAAGAAGGTCTTCATTCTTTATGCCTGCATTGAACATAATTTTGCATGAACATGATAGAATAGTTATAATACCATATGATAAATTTCTCAGAACGAAGTATCATGGATCAGAAACTCACAATATACACATTAAAAAAAAATCATTGATTTAAATATATAATGGCCAGTTTTAACATTAAACATTGTTATTTTACCCATTGTCTGTAGTAATTTTGACATCAAAATTTAAACGAAAATGCTGCATTCACTGACTGATTGTAAAATTACAAATTATCAAAATCTAATAAAATGTAGGTATCAAATATAATATTATGTTTATAGTAAGAAATAGATGGTAATCATCCAAAAATAATGAGTTACATTTAAAATTGTAAGATAAAAAACATAACACAAATTAAATATTAGCACAACTTATGCTTGTTGAGGAATTTTATATCAAAAGTGTTAAAATGTAAAATATCACACAACGCATATGCAGCTATTAAAAAAGAAGGGTACTTGTTAATTTTCAAGTAAACCAAGATGGTGCCCTATATTTTTGGTAAATGTACAGTTTTGAGAGCCTATAATCTACCGAAGATGTTAAAATTAGAACAAAATTAAAAAATCAGTTGTTAAATTTTAAAAAAAAAATGAATAAATTCTAATAAATTTCATTTAAAAGCTTTATTTCAACTTTTTTTTACTTAAAACTTGGGAAGTGACAAGATGCTCTTAACATTGTCGTACTTTGGTTTGGTTTAATCAGTGTATTTTTTTTAACAGCAGTTTTTTTGGTAAATTGTCATATTGATAAAAATTTGATTATCTTCCTGTCACAAAAATTGATGTAAAGATATGAGATCCTGCCCTCCTGAAAAGTGTGTATTAATGTTCATTATGATTGCACGCTGCCGACATGTATAATATGTACATATTGTATTTTATAATTTTTTTCATTTTTCTGTTAATAAATTAACCCCCCCCCCCAAAAAAAAAAATAAATAAATAAATAAAGAAAATAAATTGTAAATATTGTAATTAATTTTCCATAATGATTTTCTTTTTTAAAATAACAGTAATGAAAAATAAAATGTAAATATTAAATATGTCATTTCCTAGTAGGCATTTTTTTATAAACATTATGAGATGGGATGGAGGGCAAAACTGTAGATTTATCAAAAATACAGACTGCCATCTTGGTTTACTTGAAAGCTCTCAAGTACCAAATGAAATTATTTTTAATTTAGGAAATGAAAATTCTAAATTATTACTTGCTATATACATTACTAGTTGTATACGCATCAAAACATTTATTAACTAAGTAATAGAAAATTAAAACTTAAACAAGTTTATTCACCTGCAATGATGGTAAATAAAAGAATAAATAGTATTCATTTTCTATTCTTTAAAGTGATTCCAATAAGTGTTGTGTAATATTAAACACCCAATAGAATAAGTAATAGTCTGTTATCTGTGTATTACCATTTTACTTCCGTGTTTCTTACACGTTTATATACACAATGATTTCTTCATTTATAATTAATCAGTCTTCACTATTGCTGACTAATTCACCATAGAATTCCATTCTTAACCTATTATATAGAGACTTGCAGGATATTTTCCATATCAGTCCATCCAGCATAATAAAGGCCTCATTTGTATATATTAACTTTATTTATCATTCATCCATATTCATGTTGCATGCTAATTTTTCTAGAGTGATTATTGTAACAAGAGATGATAATTATATACTGTCTGCGCATAATTACAAAATTTTAATAAACTTTATTTACAGCTTAATATACATATATACACAGACAGTCTACTTTTCGCTTTCCTCTAGAAAATAATCTTGAAACTTTTTAGACCTCTGATAAACATGTGAAAGCCATACTATAAGCAGATCTCCGCCCACTTCTGGATTATTTATTTTCCACTGGCTGTACAACACAATCATCTGATTGTATACTTGGTTCTGCAAGATCTACTTCAGTGGCTAACTAGCAGAGGGCGTTTTATTATTTTGCACTGCTGAGGAGATATGAGCATGCTTCTTTTCTTTATCAGAGTTCTGGTTTTTATTGGCTAATAAAAATTGGCCATTATTGATATCTAACATCTCACTCTGGCAAGGTCATAGATGATTGATATGTCTTCTGAAGTTGGTGAGCTAAATATTTTTAAACGAAAGTTGGTTTCTGGTGTTGTAATAAAAGTCTAGATAAATTTGCTCACCAACTTTGGATGTCTCTCAGTTTTAACTGGAATTAACAATTACTTTTTTTTAGATGGTAGTAACTTTGACAGGTGCATGCAACATTTTCTGTGTACAATTCTGTTGTGTCTTCATTGTTGACATACTCATATGAAATGCCGATGAAGCACCAGATCTATTAAGATTTCATTTATATCCTCATATATTTTATTTAGTATCATTTAAAGATGTTGCACTGCCTTCCCGTCCAAACCATTTAATTCAGAATGATATGGGGGTATCAAAATTTGGCTTATTCCTTCATCAGCTGATAAAACCAGTTTCAGATAGCAATGGCTTGCAAAGGTTTATTTTAAAGCTTGGATGGAACATTCTGCACTAGATTTTTGATGAGCTTATACTCTGTTTATTTGGAATAGGAATTAATCACAATTAGAAATTATATAGCTGTTCATTTGAACTGTATGATCAGCATGTAATCTCTTCCAGGGAGTTTTTAACCAAGATTCAAATCTTTTTTGTGGCAAATTGATTGTGGATTGACATTCGAAGCAGTTTTTACTATCTTTTCGATTTCTTGGTTCAAATTAGGCCCCAACACATGATTGAGTTAAGACTTTCATTCATACTATTCCTAGGTGTCCCTTATGTAGTAGACTGAGCACTTGTTTTTGTCTTTCTGCAAGTATAATTATGTGGTTTATCATAAAAATGCAGCCATTGCAGATGGATAGACTGTCATATGCACTCTAGATAGGCCTTGCAAAAAGTAGTTTGGTTAACTTTTTGGCTATGCAAACCTAATTCAATTTTTTAAGGTTTTATATCCAGGATCATTACTATTCCAATTGGCAACTATAGAAATGTTCAGGGTTTTTGAGATCATAGAATCTAGGTAGTTTATTTCTATAAACTTTTGCAAAAATTCAGAGGTATCTAGTAAACACAATAAAGCCAATCTCTTTACTGGGATTATAAATCAGTTTATAATTATAGGTCACTAATAAATTGATCTAACAAATCAATCACTGTCTAGCAAGTTCAGGAGTTTTCTTGTAATCCAAAATTTCTAGTAATGGACAGTGATCCATATTTATAAAAATTTTGCATCCATATACATACCCTGGGAAAAATGTTTTGACAGTGAAAACAATAACCAAAACTTTTTTGTTGAGCTGATTATAGCTATTGGGTATTCTTTTCCAAAACAGCAGTGTGACATCAACAGTTCTGACTCCAAATTCTGAAACATCAGTTCTTATTGTCATCTCCTGGTTGCTGCAATAACATAAGAGGAGCTGTCTAGATATTAATAATTTTTTTGTTTTCTGAAAAGCTAAGTGGTGATATTCAGTTCATCTTCATTACTGTCTTTTGTGCAGTAGTTATTTCCTTTAAGAAAACTCAAAACATTGAGTAATACTAGGAGAGCATTCTTTGATGTTCCTATGTATTGTGATATTTTTTATAAACTTTTCTAGGTTAGAATGTTTTCTTTTTTGGTTTATAGCATGGCTGAGAAAATTGAAGTAGCCCATATACATTTTGAAATATGTTAAGCCTGGTTCTAAAGTGTCTAATTTCAAACAAACTTCCAAAGAGTACATTTCTAAGTCATGCTCTGTTTGAGCAGTTATTAGTATATTGTCCAAATACTCATCTATTTTGACTTGGAAATGGATTAGAAGCACTTAAAGAGTCCCTAGTGTATATTGACAACAGCTCTGTAGTCTGTCCTTATCAGGTATTTCATGGAAGGCAGACTTTAAATTGATCTTTATGAAGATTGATGCCTTCTAAAATGATTCTAGAACATTGTAGACACTAGGTAGTCCCTTTTTTGATGTATTTATTAAGTATAATGCATTAATCTCCACAATGATGAATATTCCCATCCAGCTTTATTTTTACAATGACCAGTATAGCCCATGATGAGTCTTCCACTGGAGGAAAATCAAATTTTTGTGACCATGTCTTTAATAGTCTGTTCAATCTTGGGTTTTAAGTCATATGGGACCCTATATGCTTTGCACAATATAGGCTTGCCATTCTTCATTAATTCCAATATCTACTGGCTGTGTTTTTAATTCAGCTAATCCCAACTTAGATAAAGAGGGAAACTTACTTCTGACCTCTGTTTCCAATTGATGTTCCCTAAAATTCCCAGTGGATGAAACCAATTTCTACCAAGTAGAGGACTTATATAACTATGTATAATGGTAGAAATTTAAACTTGGTGTTGATTTTTATAGATACAGTTACTTTACTACATATATAATTTTTTTTTTTCATTCATATCCACTTGCTCTTATTGTTACCACTAATTTTATTCCAGTCTTTTTGTGATAACAAAAATAATCTGTGCCTCTGTCCACTTCCACTTTTAAAAAAATATCCAAAAATTCAAAGATAGAATGAATCCTTTAAGTAATTATAAATGGCATTTATACATATTTTGATAACTCTTTAAAATTATTTTACAACATTAAAAAAAAAAATTCAGAACTTAAGTAATTTCATAACAAAAAAAAACTTGAGTTTTTAAATGAATTAAAGTACAGAGAACTCTTAGTATTCCTTCAGTTTTCATATTTTTGACAATCATTAATTAAATAATTATGATCAATGTGATAAAAACTCTTATAGCTTTATAAATGGATGCTTCATCGCCAGAAATTTATAAAATAAACCATTTAACAATGTCGAAGTTAAAAAAATATTCACAAATGGTTCAAGAACAGTACGTCTTTTAACCATTTTCTGAAAAAGTGAGGGTGCAAATTTTAATAGATCTAACAATTTACTATTATTGAATTTATATTTAATTATTTCAGTATATACATATATATTATTTTGTCATTAAAACCCCTCAATATTTAAAATTTATAGTTTAAACATAAAACTAATTGTATGTTTGTATTATTGTTAATAAATAAATACCAGTTTTCATGTGCTATATTATTTACATTATTTTTATGGCAATTTCCTGTTATTTGTCAATTTGATCTTATAATTTTTCTAGACTAATAAAGTATTAAGATTGGGAATCCTGTGTATTTATTAATAGTGATTACCATAAGAATATTTATTTTATAAAGTTCAACATCAGTAGCATGTATCCAAATACTGAGAAAATAATACAATAAATTTAGCTATTGGAAAATTAAAATTAATTATTAAAAAAAATTAGATATAAAAGATCTTGAATGATTTCTCAAAGTAGCACAAATATCACTTTTAAATATGAGAAATTATAAATAAAAATATCACGTGAATTTTTGAATTTTCTATTATGTTTTCAAGAACAGTTTTCTGCATCCTAATTCAGAAAGATCTATAATAAGTCCAAATAATCAATGCTCATTAGATGATAATACTGTAATATTCACATGCTCACACTGGTTTCTAATTTTACCATCATCAATTAGGATTCAAAGTGGGATTTAAGGTACCTATGCATTTAGCAGTCACCTTTAATTGTTTTATAATGGTCTGAAACATAATTTCTGAAACCAAGGTAACTCACTTGCATAGTTATATAGATCTGATATTAGTTGATGAACAAGTCAAATTATGTATTGATCAAAATTCATGAAAAAATTGGTAAAAATATACATTAAAAAGTCAAAATACGAACTCATATTTTATTCAAGCCATATAGGTAATATTCTATAGTAGTAAGAAGTATAGATTATATTTAATGAAAATGTAAATCATTCTACAATGGAATAAGCCAAATATATAATATTAAAGTAAAACTAGAATAAAATAATTATATTAATTTTGTGAATGTAAAAATATTAACATCAAAATAAAAATTTATACAAGGATATTTAGAAAAGAAACATTCTATGGATGTTTCACAAAGTGTAAACCAAATGATGATATTTATACAAAAAGTTAAATAAATAGAATAATACATTTATGTCCAATAATTATTTATTAAAAAAAAAAAATCAATATTATTAAAAACAAACCATAAGTAATTATTATTCAAAATACATAATAAAAAAGTGTATCAGTCAAAAAATATATAAATAGAAAACCATAAACAAAAGAAATAAATAATAGATCAGAAAATAATATATTCATTAATTTAAACTTATGTATATATAAACAATAGATAAAATTAAAAAAATTGATAAGAAATACAAGCAAGAATTAAAATCAGATTTATGTGTAAAAGTCCAATGTAAATAATTTATTACATATAAATATAAATAAGGATAATGTAAAACTAGGAAGTATATATGATATAAAATATGAAAATCATTATAACAACTAAATAATAAAAATAATTATTTTGCAAACATAGAGAACAAATTTCAAGCTCATTTACAACATTTAATAAAAAATGAGTCATTTACAAATATAAAACAAACAACATTAAAATTCCAAAATAAAAATGATTCAGTTTATAAATAAGTATAGCAAAAGAACAATTAAAAATGCACTATACATATTAATAAATGTCAATGGTCTCTTAATGTCAACAAAGGAAAAACTATAGTTATTTAAATGATAAAAAATTATTTAATGTTTAATGTCATAAAATAGTTATAATACATTTACAAAAACAATCAGAAGAGGGCAACAGTGTACAATATATACAAATATTTATAAAGAAAATTAAAATAAGAACAACAATTCAGCATGTTTTAAAAAAAAGCTTATGTCATGAAACATGAGGTTAGTAAGTGTTTTTATTATTTAAAAATAAGAATAAAATACATATACTTATTTAATAAACAAATTAATATAATAATATTTATTTAAAGAAATGAAAATAATTCACATCAATATATAAAAATAATTGTATTTAGAGAAATGAAAATTTAATTTACATTATATAATAAAATAATATTTAATAAGAGTATCAATGTGTAGAGATAATTTTTTCATTATTTTATTTTATAGATATGTTTAAGCAAAAAAGCACAAATGAGGATGTATACTAAAAATATTAATATATTTTTAACATGTATTATCACAAATCTTTGTATATGTGTATATTATAAGAAAAAATTTGATGATAAGTTATGTAAAAGAGAAGTTAGTAATTATATAATATTATTAATTGCAATGAATATAAATAAAAAAATAGGCACTTGTATATTATCTGGTCTACCAAGCTTAAAGTAGCCATTTTATTTTGAATTATACAGTTTCAAGGGCATACAAGAAATATTTAAACAAAATGAATGATAAGAAACTGTCTTATTTAATATTTGTTTTTTTATTATTCTTTATGCAAATATTAATTATATTTATTAAGGCAATAAGCCTAAAGCATGTGCGGTTGAAAATGCGAAGGTAGGGACCTCTACAGGTCTTAACCACAAGCTTACACATTTTCAACTGCACATGCTTTAGGCTTATTGCCTTAGTAAATATTACTTACATAATCAATATGCGTTAAATAAATTTATAAATATTAATTATGATATTTCCATTTTATTATTATTTTTGGTACTTACGTATTAATTCGGTGGTGAGATTTCACATACATATTAGTTTGGCAATATTTATTTTGAAAAATTGTCACCTATAATTTTATTTAGTGGAAATGCAACAAACATACATTTACAAAATGTTGTTTCTTAGCATCATTGCAGTGGACTGAATGTTCTTACCTCAAACCATGTTCTGTTATGAATGGCTATTCTATTTAGATGATCCTGAATGGAACACTGCCATTGTTTGTCTGAATTGTGGACATAACGTATATCATGGGCATAAAATTAGCAGCAAAAATAATATTTTGACAATTACTTTCTTCTAATCGGAATATCATCTAATACTCACATACAAAATTTATTCATGTTTTTTTAGAAGATTGTAAATGCATTTAACTTAAGCCTTTATAAACATTTGTTTGTGTTAGTGACTTTTATCACCACTGGATTAATATATAAGTAACTTACTTTTTGTATTAAGTCAACTTATTAATATAAAAATAATAAAAAAACATGTAAGAAACATAAAGCGTCATATTGTACACATTAACACAGAATTTTTATGAGGTCAGGATTCCATACTTTTGAAATACTCCACAGCATTTTGTTTTGTCAAAAGAAGATCCAAACTTTTATCATTTTTCTTAAATGGTAGTGATAAAAATAAAAATGCTGAATGTAAACAAACTATGAGAATGTTTGGAGCATGTCGGTATTTACATGTTACAATATAAATTTTTAAAAAATTGAAATGAAACCTCTGAATGGAATTTATATTTGATTTATTAATTTAACAACAAACACATATTTGATAAAATAAAATTGGAAAAAAAAAAAAGAACAAATACTTATATGGCTCTTGAAATTATATAATTAAAAAAAAAGACTGTTAAGCTTGATAGACAGGATAGTACACAAGTGCCAAAATAAATTATATAGAAGCCAAAAGTGAATATTATAAAAAAAATTGTATTATAAATTAATTATTCAACCATTATCAGTCTTCTTAATTTTCCCTAATCAGCATTTTCCCCATCATACCACTTCAAAAAACTGCATTATCTCATCTTTTCATCTTAACACTGAACTCTTTCTAAATCATATAGTATTTTTATGATGATCTATACACAAACATCGTGCATACATGTATGCACAAGTAGTTTTTATTTAACTTTCCCGCTATGAAAGTGAAACAAGTGTTCTTGAAACAGCTTACCAATTAACCATAAAAGATTTCAATTAAAGTGCTGTATAATAAGAGAATCATTTTGCCCAAACTGTAAGTAGTGAGAAAAGAATAAAAACATAACTATTTAACACTTTTATTATTATTAAGAAATAAATTTTATTTCAGAAGTTTACATGAACTATAATGCATAGTGTTACTTGAAATCAAGGATCCATGGGTGTACCACTTTGTTACTCTGTCCATACAAGGGGCCAGGTCCTATACAGTCCTGAGCATTTACCTGCATTGGTACACCTCAACGTAGTTGACTAGATTCTGTGGGAGCCCACATCATCAGTCATTGTGCAGCTAGACAAATTTATTTAAGACACCTTGGCTATTGGATGATTAAGGACATGATTTGTTGGACACACCATGTCACTATTTCCGTTGTGGGAGTGTTCTCGTCCCCGACAGACATGAATCTGCAAATGTAAAGGACCCAATGATTTCCGCAATTAACACTTATGGCTAAATTTTTATTATTAAGCTATGCTAAATGCACAATGGACACAATGTGGCTATATAATCTAAAAGTAACATATTCCATTAAAAAAGTTATTATCATCATCTTTAAGCATTTCACCTTTAGTATACATTTACACAAGTAAAAAAAAAAAAAATCTTTTATACTTTCTGGATAAAAATAACGATATTAGCTATAAATTTAAATTATAAAATATTTTTAAAAATGATTAAAAATTGATGTTTAATGATGTATGTATTCAGTTACATTTATTTATATATCGATGTAGTTACTTAAAACTACATTTAAGAACAGAAGTAAGTAGGAAATTTATGGCTTTTAAACAAGTCATTAACTTAAGATAAATCAAATAGCTTACTCTGATTTTGTTTATTTCTATCCATAACTGTAACTTTATTCTCTCAAAAATTACATTACATTTATCTGATTGCTGAACCAATCAATACTGGGATGAATATTGTGATTATTGAGTACCCAAGTGGCTAATTAATATAACTCAAGATTTCATTTATAGCTAGCTTAAGCAAACATTAAATTTACACAGCCCAGATACATCATTGTTGACAAGATTGTTAAAAAACATCTGATTTTATTACTGAGTAATTATAATCAGTTGGAAAATTATATTATTTATACATGTAAATAATATACTTTATAACTTATATTCTTTAAGAGGACCATATTTTTTAGTAGTAATCTGCTAATTCTTATAGATTTTACGGCATTCTATTATCTTGTGAAAACAAAATATCATTATTTACCAAAGTCTTTCCTGTTATTATACTTGTTGATTTAATACAATTGAAGGCTCTCGAGTTCAGGGTCCATGGTTTGCAGCTCCAGCCTTATCACTTGCAGTACTCAAATTTTTTATGATCTCCAACAATAAATCATTTGATTATTTATTTATTAAAATCTTTTTTACTAGCTCCTTTATTACAATTCTCTAAGAATGCACTATTTTAAATTATTAATGTTCACATACCATATCAATAATCAATTCCATGTTTGAAATTTACAGTATCTTATATGCGTATATTTGCATATGCCAACTTGATGACTTATTAAATCTGGCTCAAAATAAAAATGGCTTCAGTTAAAGCATAATGCAATTGCTTACATATGATTTTAGTTATTTTTGAATTCCACACATTTTTATTATTACTAATCTTTTATTTGTTATTCTTAAAGCTATAATATTTCTAATGAACCAATTCTTATTCTTTGTGTTTTCCTGAAGGTTTATGATGATGGTATTTTAGTTACATATTAGACTATTTCATCATCTTTAGAAAAAATTAACTTTATTTAAATTTTCAGTTACTTCAACTGTAAGTATTACCACACATGTTAATATATGAAACTGTTGCAGACTTGTCTTTGGCATGATGACTCAGTTGGTTAGAGCAGTGGTCTTCAACCTTTTCACACCTGCGGACCGGTAAAAATAAGGATAAAGTTTCATGGACCAGCAGAAGTCTATAGATAAATTTTCTTAAAGATGTAAACAGCTTAGCCTTAGATGAAGTTATATATATATGGAGTTTGTATAATAAATTTTTTTTTTTAATTTTGAATTTTTTTAGAAAAGTAATAAAAAATTTAATTCTATCCCCCCCTCCCCATAAATGTCTGTCATAACTAGAAAAACAAATTAATTTATGTATGACTGATTAGATTTTGTTCTGTTTCTTTTTTTTTAAATCAGGTAAAAGTGCGATGAAAAAAATAAATAAAAATTGTTTATATTAATTAAAAGTTTAAAATCTTATTATTTTATTAAAACTTTCTTGCCAGTCTATCGCGGACCAGCAAAGAACTTCTACGGCCCTGCACCGGGCCACGGACCGGTGGTTGAAGACCACTGGGTTAGAGCATTACATTAAAATTCAATATTCAAGAGTCTAAGAGTATAGGTTCTATTTTCATGTTAGTACTGTCACTGGTCAGGCCAACAATACCTGTAGAAGAGAGAAGAAGAATATCTCTCGAAATGTTCTACACATAATAACCTGTGTGCTATTACTAACAGTTGAATGTAATTAGAAAATTTAAATTTTTCTAAAAACATTCAATATTTAATATTAGATGATGGAAATAGTCCAATATATAAATGCAATTTTTATCCTTTTATGTAATTAATTTTTTTTACCATTGCTGTAAATGTAATTGTATGAAGTTTGTATATTCATTTACATATTTGTGAATGACTAGTTTGCTTGTTTGCTTCATTTAAGTAGACATTAAAAAGTAATTGAGTGATTAGTTGCTTTGGAGGTCATGTTAGAATACCAGAAATTATAGATCCGGTTTTAATGAAAAGATTCTCAAGTCCTTTATTACTGTACTAATTCCCCCCCCCATCCCCAAGTGAATGTTTAATTGCTTAGGATATCATGTGACCTTGAAACATCATGCAGAATGACGAATTGGTCTAAAACTCTTTAGATCTTGAATTTGTTACTAACCATTGTGATACTTATTGATTTTCAGTGATTACAAAAATGCATTTGTTCCTCATATATGTTTCTTCTTTTTAATATACCTGTTTCAGAGATGATGTCTTTGAAAACAAGCAAACTGTTTTATTTATTTTCCTAAGTTCATAAACAACAATAAACACTATCACTTTACCTGAAATTTGCACCTATGTGAGAAACATTATATTGTTAATATTTGCAAAAAAATTGTTTTATATAATATTGCATTGAACTTAAAACTTTAGAAAAATTATTCTATAAAATGTATGCTAGTTTCTTAGCGAAATATATTATTACATATATATTCAGATGGCCTTCGTTAAGTGATGGAAGACCCAGCATCAGAATCAGTCATAGGATCCTGCATTCCACAATACTATTCTGCTATACTGCACAGGCTGATACTAAAAGAAGAGATTGGATCAATATGGCATATGTAGTTTATCACAGTGATAATATCAGACTCTGGAAATGTGAGATCTTAATTGATTCTAGTGCTGGACTTCCAGTGTTCAAACTTTTTTGAACTCTCAAACAATAAAGCCGTTCAGATATATATTTATTTCAAGATGATGGTTAGAAGTGTTGGTTATGGGATAAATTCCTGAAAAGCGTGGCTCAGATTTACCACCATATTGATTGCACAGCAAGCAAATATGTCATCACTGCTATAAAGTCATAGAAAAAGTGTAATAACTTAGATATTAAAATAATTTTGTAATTACAATTAATTGTTAAAGTACTACATATTCTAAATATGAATATATTTTTTTGTGTTATATTTTGTGAAATCATTTTTAAGTGGTGTTTTCATTTTTGTTTGATTTATTTTTCTTTCTTTATTAAATTTAACATAACAATCATGTAAAGAAATTTGCATGTAGTATTAAAAGTACGTGCTTTTATCTTTATATAAGAAATTAGGAGAATTAAGAAGAACATACAAGTAGAGATTCTTTTGTTTACTTGAGAAAGAAGAGTGAAAGAGACCCACATGTAAGAACATCTATGAGTAAAATATTAATTTCAATTATACAGATCAACTGAGTTATTATGTAGTAATGACATATATTTATGCTTAGTATTTACCATTGCTCTTGTATAATGATACAATTAGTTAGCTAATTCATCATAAAAATAAAGCTTTTTGTTTTATTTGAAAAAGCATATATTTAGTTTTTCACTTCCAATGAGATACTTTAAATACTACTGACATACAAAATATCTTGCAAATATGAAATATGATATATAAAAGGTCAAATCAAATGGCTTATGTCAACGCATGTTTAAACAAATATGAAAGAAATATCTGTTAAAATTAAACAAATAACTTTCCTTAAATGTTTTGTTGAGTCATAACAAATTACTTTTGATGTGGCTAAAATCTTAAACTACTGAAAGTGAGTTGACATAAAAAAACTTATCAAACAAAATTGTAATAATTTTAACAAAGAAAATTATATATTCCTGTCTAATGCATATGTTTGCATTTTTACAAATCTATCTTTTAATTAATGCAATCAAAAGAACTCCAAAAAAAGATGCAATAATTACCTATCAGAAATGAAATAGACCTATCCATGGAACATCAATTTAAAATGATTTCATTTTTATTTAATCATCTATTTTTGATAGTAATGCATTTGATTATTACTTTTACATCATGTTCTATAAAGAATGGGGTGAAAGTGATAAATATTGCAAAAACATTGAAATTATGGGGAAAAATTTTTTAATGGTAAAGGATGCAAAAACTTATATAAAATTATATTATTAGTTTCTATTAATATTCTCCTTTTTTGTTTACTAATATGTTTTATAGGAGTGTACCTTAAGATATTTTAAAAAATAACTTATGCAATGTTATCACAGTATATGGTTACTGCCATTTGTGATGGACTTTATTCAGTAATTTTATAGCCTGCACTTATGAGTTTATCATCTACTTCATTTGTAACTAAGAATATGACTAATGTGATTTACCATAATGTATTTAGTTTAATTGCAAATAAATATTTTTTTAAGCAATTTCAATATATGTGTCAGTTTGTGTATGTATTTATATTGTAGATTTATGTTATTGACTAATGATGAATGAATATTCATGTAGAAAATATATTCCTGGTTAATCATAGTTTTAATACCATTTTAGAGGAAGTTGGAATTTAAAATATAATAATTTCATTTATTAATTATGCTACTTTTTTTGTATAACATTCTATCAGCTTTGCAAAGTTTTTACACAAGCTTTGAAGAAGCAACTTCCAAAACTCCACTTATTGCAATACATTTCTTCCCTCAAACTCCCAAATTTATTATTTATTTCCAAAAATTATTTTCTTTATTTCTCCCATTGGACTTCTAAATTCTGAATTTTTCTTTCTCTTCTTTATTGAACATTTCTAATTTTTCTCATATTATTATTAAAAAAAAAAAAAGATAATATTACAAAATGTTTGTTTTTTATTATTATTTTTAATTGGACCACTGATATTATTATATTCACGCCTTTGTCTTTTAGACATGTCAGAGAATGGAAAAACTGTTACTGAGTACAGATTTCCCGACTACACAGGTAACGCCATATTATGTATTTTCTTTGTCAGGATCACTTGATATTAATAAAATGTAACATATTCACAATGGAAATTTTGAATTTTTTTTTTACTGTGGAAAACAATAAAATTTTCACCATAATGTGAGTTTTGGTGGTTGTACTTCATATTATTTAAGATCCAAATGGCTTTGGCTTTTTTAAACTTTTTTCTAAGAATTATTTTTGCTATCTCTTTCAAAATATATATTTTCATAATTTGCCTAATGTAATTAAATGTTTATAATTATTAATTTTTTTTTAAAAAAATATGTTTGATTAATTACTATTTCAATATTTTTTAAAAAGTATTTATAAAATGTTAGCAAATTATGTTATTTTTAGTAAGTAATTATTTATTTAAATTACTTTTATTTTATTCAAGTTGATTTTATATATATATATTATCAGATAAACTCATTTTTATTTATGCTTTTTATAAATATAATTATATTTTATAATATTTTTGAAATATATATATTTTAATTGCTGCTTTATATATTTGAATTTACATTTAGTTATTTAAGTATATATTACAATATATATTTCGTGCTCTTTTAGACCAATTTAAAATTTGTATATTTAAATTGTGATTGCTTTTTATTAATCTATTTTCTGTATTTTTAATTTTATTTGACATTTTACTAAAATTTAATTAAATATAAATATAATATATCGAACTGAAATTTTTAATGCATACGTTTTCAAAAGCAAATTTTGTAAAATAATATAAAATTATACATATTTTATTGGATAAATTCTGAGGATTTTTTTTTTTTTAATGTTTTTTTTTTTAGTTTAAGTTTTTTCAAAATTCTTAACAGATTAATGTAAAACTTTGTATCAAATAATTAAATATAGTAATCTCTCATATCAGTGATATTCAGTTCTAAGCTTTAACATAGATGTCATAACTCACATTTAGTAGCAAACTATTCTTATTAGACACACATATGTCAGAATATATGCATACTGTATATACATGTGCAAAATGTGTATGACACACATATATAAAAATATATGTGCATACGTACTGTATATGCACTGTGAATTAAAAAAATTAAAATGTAGAAAATTAAAGTTTATTTTGTATTTCTAATTTTTTTATTTATCATATACTGTATATATATTAAAATTGTGAAAAACTGATATTACAGATTTGAAAATCACAGATATAGGGAATTATTATTTACATATTCTCATTTGTTTTATAACTTCATTAGTAAGCTTTAATTATTATCTGTTTTTTTTTTAAATAAAGAATTTATTTTTAGGGTGAAGGCATAATATTGTTTAAAAAATATTTTTTTGTGAATAGGTTTTTATTATTTATGAATGATTGTTGCATTTATTTAATTTTAAGCATCTACAATCACGAGCGGTAGCAGATACCAGAGTGCCTTGGATCTGCAAGAATCACTGGGTCAGGAGATGCAAGGAATTATGGAGGCCCAACCAGTTTTGGAAAGGGAAGTGTCTCCGGAAAGAATTCTACTGCTGGTAAGTGTAAAAAAAAATTGTTAAAAACTTAAAATATATTTTAACAAGGGAATAGGGTAGATCAGTGCTAAGCTTTCCGATAATCTCATATGAAAATAAATTGTTTTCAAATTCTATGTTTTATAGAAAAATTATATGCATATTAGATTTTTTCTTGAATTTTTTTGTTTAAAGAATTAAACTTTTCTTATTTTTTATTACTTTCTTTACAGCATTTCTGCTTCAAATTGATCTCAATTTTATCATACCAATTTAATATTTTTAACTAATACAGAGTGTGACTACATTATTATTCAATTAAAGAATTTTTTAAAGCAGCACTGGACTAACCTGTATTTTTATCTATTGATTATTTATTCCTTTTGTTATTATTATTGTTATTATTTTTTGATTTTTATAAATATAAAATTTGATAAAATTTTTCTGACTTCATGGAAGTATATTTAAAACTATTGTCATGTTTTATATTTAAAAAATCAAGCTTAATTTCTTCTTTTTTGTTTTTTTTAGTTGCGCCCTTTATTCACTACTACTTCTCTTTTCCATTAGATGTATAGTTTGGTTTTAAAATTCTTATTGCACAGAATTTTTTTTCTATTCCTCACTTTTAAATGATCAACTGCCAGAATGTTCTTTTTACGAAACTAAGTTTGTCAATTTCTAAAACCGCTTTACGAAGATAACTTTGATGAAAAAATGTATACATTTTAGTATAAAATTGATTGAAACTTTTTTTTTTTTATTAAAAAATGAAAAGCTTACTTGCACAATATTTCTATTATTGCTTAATTTTAGTAGTATTTGAAATATGTCTTGTAAAATTTTATTCGAAGAAATTCAACAAACTAATTATTTAAGAGAATATGCTGGTTATAAACTATCGCAAATCACAAATTAAATTTGTCAGATTAAATATTCATGAAAAAAAAAATTATATTGATATTTTTTTGATAACTATATAAAATCAAACACTTATCAATTATTTCTCTACGTGTTTAATATTTCTACATCACGACGAATGTATTTTGCAGGATAATGTAAAACTTCCAGAAAATAAATTGGCTTCCCCTTCTGTATTAAAGAATTTCTTAAGTGGACACTTTCTAGCCATGTCGCTGGTAAGGTTTACTTACAAATTTTTCTTTTGTTTGCAACAAAACTTTCATTATTTCTTTTTAATTTCTTTCTGTATTAATTTTTATTATTAACACTTGTTTATTTATCTTTTTTATTGCTATATGTTTGATATATAACAACAGTAATTTCATTATTTATTTATCTTTATGCAAAATTTAATTTTATAATTTAAAACTTATTTTTATATTTTAATTTTCTAAATAAGCATTGCTAGAACATTCTGGCAGATTTTCATTCTTTCTCTTTCATCCTATTTCTAAACATCGTAAATATGTAAACTTCTTGTGTATACATGTTTTATTATCTACTCTTCCAGGAGAAGGAAGTAGCTATATTTTCTGAAGGGCAACTTAAGTTCTTGCATGTAAGTTGTAGTTTATAGGTTCATTTGCACTTTGACAATATTGTAGGAGACTATCTTATTAAAAACGCATGAATATAAACAATAAAATGAGCAAACAAGTTCACAAATAACATAACAAATAAATATTGTTTTATTATTCATATAATTTATATATTTTAAGATTTGAAGTGTGCATGGTAGTATATATGTTATATATATTTGTTAGAAATTCTAAATTATTTGAATAATTTTAAAGATTTAAGTTCAATTTTCTGTCATAGTTAACATTAAATAAAGTTAATTAAAATACTGTAGTGCAATATTGATGATATATATAATAATAATATTTTTGGATATGCAAATCATATTGTGTTTTTTTAAAGTTTTTACTAAATTTATTTATTGTATAGTGAATTTTTTTAAAAGATCAAGAGGTAGGCAATAATTCATTACATTCAGTAATCATTTGTCTAGTATGGCTTAATATAGTGATAGAATGGCAATCTCTGAATGTTAATGGTCATGGATAATGGCTTCTTACTGTCACTTCTGCACTTCTTATGAACTCCTAAACAATAAAGTATTCAAGTATTATTAAACAGACCTTAGTTGAGAATTAACTCAGAAACCAATTTCTTTACATTTAAGCTTCAATAATTGGTTTTTTAAATAAATTAATACAAGATATATCCCATTATTATATTCTTTTTAGCATGATAGAATGATGGATTTGAGAGTGAAAAGTTTCTGGTTCAGAGCTCAATTCCTATTATTCAAACACCACTTCATTTTCTGAGCAATGAATCCTTTGATTACTGTTTTACTATTATTATTAACATCATTACAGTTGATCAGTTAACATTAAAGACTTTTTAAATTATTCTTTGTTTAATATTTTGTTAGAGATTGTCATTTATCTTAAAATTTGAAAAGTAACGTTGTTATTTCAAGTTTTTAAAATCTAATCCTAGGGTGATTTTTAGCTACTAATAATCAGCAGTTATACACATATATTTTCTAGTATATTTTAATTTTTTGTTTTAAGAGAGAAACTGATTTAACCTCATAATTAATAAGCCTTAAAATTTGTTTGTCAACTCTAAGATAGAAAATAGATTACAAATTGTTATAAAAAAGAATCTGAAACTGAAAATGTAATTTTACTATCACTCATCATCATTCCTTTAGCAATCCTTCAAAAACAGTGGGAATTTTTTGTTATTTCAGCTACTGATTCCCTCTTTCAACTTTTCACCTTCTGCTAAAATTTGATGAAGGTTTAACCATGATAAACATTTCTTATCCTAAAAGAAAACTTTTGTTTGTGAATATTTTTTGAAGGAAATTATTTCACTCTCACAAAATGCATAATTTGGCATGTTGTTTTTCATGGTTTTGGTGCTATTGGTAGAATGGTAGACTCTGGGACTGAAGTTCCATGGATTGCATTCCACCTCTGATACTATCAGTATTCAAACTTTTTGAGTCGTTGAGCGCTAAACCATTTGATTGCTCTTATCTTTACTTGCCGACATTATTTTAACTTCTGAAATCTGATAACTAATTCATACATATGTATAATTATCCAGATTATGATTAAATTGGATTAATTGTTTTCCATCAAGATATATTACTTTTGCTACCTCTTTTCTATTGGCTTTCTTTTGTACTTTGTTAAATATTACTATAAAGTAAATAATGACTAATAAAACTGATTAAAAAGTTGTAGAGCTAACACTTAAATATTTGATTGTAAATGTTCACATGTTTGTTTCTGTTTATATATCAGAAATGTTAAAAGTTTGGGAAATAAAATTAAAAAAACAACTAAAAGTCAATTGAAAAATTGGATAAAATTTATTTGTACATATTTAGTTTTTTTTTTTTATAGATAAAATTGGTAAGATTAATTTAAAATTATGGGCTTAACAACTTGTATTAAAAATATTGGCACTTGTGAGTTTTCAAGTAAATGAAGATGGCAGTTCGTATTTTTAATAAATGTACAGTTTCAAGGGCCTATAATCTACTGAAGATGTGTTAGTTGTTAAATTAAAACAAAATTAATAAATCAATTGTTAAATTTTTTAAAAAAGGAATAAATTCCGATAAATTTCATTAAAAACTTTATTTCACTTTTTTTTTTTTACTTATATTATAATGTGGTATGTGACAAGTCACTCTTAACATTGTCATACTTTGGTTCAATTCAGCTTGTTTCTTTTTGTCAGTAGTTTTTTTGATAAATTTTTATAATGATAAAAATTTGGTGCCTTCCTGTCACATAATGTGATTCAGTGGTCTATTTCCAAAGATACAGAGTCCTGCCCGCCTGAAAAGTATGTATTAATGATCGTGATATGAAAGACTGCAATATATTATAAGAAGTGTTCCTAAAACATATGACAAATAAGAACTGAGGGAGTGTGTTGTGTATATTGTTTTTTATTTTATTTTATAGATTCTCAGAATTATTTATGTAAGTCTTGGTTTATATAAGTTGGAGTTATGTAAGTAAGTGACTGATTATATATATATTTTTTGTTTTTTGTTGGTAAATTTAACTTTTAAATAATAATTAATTTTAATGTTATTTATATAAAAATAATACTTATTATCTATTATTATTATTTATTTATTTTATTACCAGATGAATTTATCAAACTTTTCATTTTTTATTATGTAAGACTAATTATTAAAATATTCTGATTTATAAATTGATTTTCTAACATACAAAATAATATAATTAACTATGAACTGAAGAAGTCTTTATTGAATTTATTAATTACTGCAAAGTTATAATCAAGGCAATTTGAAGTATAAAATAAGTCTTGAAACGTTACCTCAGTCATTTTTTTTATTATAAATCTTATCTCATTTATTGTGTTAGTGACTGCCATCTATTGGATTTTATATAAATTAGAAATGTAACTTACATGGATAAAGAATTATATCATATTAGATGGTTAAATTGTGAGATTGCTTTTACAAAATTTTCGCTTACTACAATATAATTTTTATTATTTGCAATGTGATTTGTTTATCTTGAAAAAAAAAAAAATTACCTGATAATTGTAATTATTTGACATGTTTTGAATGTGATAGTTTATTTCATTTTATGTTTTCTTCATTGGAAAAGCTATGTATATAAAAGGATGTCAACTAAAAAATACCAAGAATGGAGATGCAAGGATTATCATATATCTGAAGATGTAGATTGACTTAATGTATGTGTAATACATATTTCTAAAAAAAATTAAACTTTATTCCTGGCATTCATAATACACTTAGTGATATATCTGGGGATAATTAGTAAATTGCAATCAGAATAATGTTCCATGAAAAAAACAGAGGATGATAATGAAGAAGAATTAACAGGTTTAAAATCTTTATGTAATATACAAGCAATTGTCATTAATTATCTTACAAAGAGGTTCGAATTTTTGGAGAGGCAAAATTATAATTATGAAATTGAGATACAAGGTGTTCCTGAGAAACCTAGTCAGAACTATTATTAAAGTATCACAAATTCTTCCAGGGAAGATGATGTTTTACTAGATTTGGATACAATATCTCATATTCAGTTAAAGCATGATAGAAAAATTTTATTTGTTGTAATATTTAAATCTTGTCGATCAGCTAAACAATTTTTATATAGGTGACATGCAAATTTGTTGGCATCTCATATTGTTACTGATGATGATCAGTCTAGTATTTATATTGAGGAAGACTTAGGGCATCAACAAAGCATCTATTATGGCTATTATGCCAGAAAGATAAATCAGTTGATGTTAAAAATGATCCAGTATATGTCAAAAAAGATAATCATTATCAGTTAATAAAAAATAAAATAGATTTAGAGTCCGCATGACAGAAATATTCAGAAACTAAATTAAATGACTTAATCATTTTTATGATCAATATTAAAAGTTTACAAAAACATTTTGATGAATTAATAGCATTTTTGGATGATAACTAAGTATGATATATCATTATTTTGACAGACACTTGGATATGATTGGATGAAATTAAAATGTATGACAATAATGGTTATGTACGACATTTACATCTTAGGATGGAAAAAGATCTGGAGGCATAATGATTTTCATTAAATTTGATTTGTTTGTTGAGATCTCCGGGTCATGTTTTCTAACACTTGAAATTCTTATTGTTAAAATTAGAACTGATCTCTATGAACTTTTTATTATTAGCATTATGTCATGCATGTAGTTCATCTAGTTGTGTTTTTAATCCAGAGCTGGAAAATGTTTTGAAGAGTATTAATTATAAATATATTAATGGGTAATATTAATATTATTGAGCTGATATATACTAATTCTATAAAAGATTATTTTAATATGTTATACAGTTTCAATTTGTGTCAGGAACCTACTGAACATACACATAAGTTAGTTTTTTTTATAACATTTAGGTAAATGCATCTATTGTAAATACTTTTATAACTTATCATTTAGCTATTAGTGTTTTCTTTACAGTGGCTTAAAATTATACCTAAGAATATAGCGAGATTTCTTATGCAAAATTATGTAATTAATCTTTGTATCTACCATACTATTTGCAATCTACAGTAAACAAAATTTTCAATACATTTGAAAATATTTTGAAATCATTAATACATGATGCATCTTATACAGTGAGTTCAAGTGGAAAACATCATCACAAATCTCATTGACTAATAGATAACATTGTTAAAAAGTTAAATAAAAAAGATGATTTAGGGGGAAAAGTTGGGCATTTAAGAATGTTTCTGTTAAATTTGCTTAACAAAGAAATAAAAATTCTAATAAGAAATGCAAAGCATATTGTTATAGAATTTTATCGAATAAATGTATTACTACAAAATGGAAAGTCATAAATGATTTGATTAAAGATTCTAAGGATCAGTAATAAATAAAATATTAGTAGATAATGAGCTAATGGACTTAAAATGATAATGAATTTAAAGTTGCTTATACATTTAATAAATGTTTTACATTTTTTGGTGAACATTGTGAATGAAAATATTATGAGTAACAATTCATTTTTATGCTTAGATATTATAGATTCAAAAGTAGATTTGGTTATATGTAACTTGAAAGCTATTAAATCAGTTGATATTGATAAGATAAACAATTGAGTGTTAAAAGAGAATAGAAATATATAAGTCCCTGTATTAGTATTTTTGTTTAATTAGTCATTGCATTCGTATTTTTCAGGAATACAATTTATCCAAACCACTTCAAACACTTTTTAGCAAAGCTCTTTCTTTGTACATATACATACACCTACGTTTCGACTGACCTGCAGTCTTCTTTAGAGCCAGTTTATTTTAAACTTTTAAAAAACGACTAAAATAAACTGGCTCTGAAGAAGACTGCAGGTCAGTCAAAATGTAGGTGTATGTATATGTACAAAGAAAGAGTTTTGCTAAAAAGTGTTTGAAGTGGTTTGGATAAATTGTATTTATAGGATATTACAGCAAAATAAAGAAAAGTGTGATTTTGGTAATATTTTTCAGGAATGTTTAAAGAAAAGTATTGTTATTTCTATTTCAAAAAAAGGAGAATCTAATTATTACTGAAAATTACAGACCAATATCTTTGATGCCATTTTTAATAAAAAAAATAATATTTTTTCAAAATTTCAGCATGGATTTGTACTAAATAGTGATGTAGTAAGAGTTCTCCATGGTCATATTATTACTTTGTCAGTATATATTATTATTTCTAAGATTTTTAATTCAGTAAGAAGAAGAATTTACTTTTGAATGAAAAGTTTTTTCTGTAATAGAATTTCATTGCTTCATATTGACTTATTAGTTAGTATCCCAAGTATAATTAATGTTGGAGTTTCCCAGGGTTCTAATCTAGGTCCTCTTATTTATTATTTCTTTGTTCTTGGCCACTGGTATTTTTGAATTTGGTAATGACTTAGTTATTGTAGGTTCCGTAATCATTTAAATATGTGCTTTGATGATAATCACCTTTGACTAAATAAGTATAAAACTAACGCTGTGAGATTTGCATTAAGGGTGTTAAATAATTATTCTTTTCAATGTATTTACATTGTAAAAGTTATACACATAGTATTGATTTTTCTGTAAAATATAAATAGTACATTATTTGGAATCCGGCTAGGTCAAAATTTATCATGGTCTGATCACGCGCAGAGAATTGTTTTTTCACATTTATTTTTATCAAGGAATATTGTTTGGATATACAGTCCATGTATATTGGTTGCATGATTTATTGCATGTCTATTTTTGAAAATACAATTTGCGTAATTCCATATCTGCAAATATTGCAACATCATATCATAACCATCATTTTTGGACATAAAAAATAACCTGTTAGGGATATTTTTAATAAGTATTGTTTGTTAGTGTATAATAATATTTTGGATCTCAAATAATTTACAAAGTTTTTACTGATAGAGGACAATTTATTCATGTTAGTTGGTTATGGTATTAAAAGTTTATTTTATGTATATTGGAATAATCAAATTGTTATAAGGTTGGATGCCAAAGACAAAGTGAATATAGTGGTTTAGATCTATTTAATAAATTTGTTTCTATACTAAAATATCTGACAACAAAACTGGAAAATCTTCTTTTTAATAAAAAACCCTATATGATTGGATAGGTAAAAATTTGATTAAATAATATTGTAGTTTTAAAAAATAATAATACTTGTCTATAAATATATGAATAGTTTTTTTCTTTCTCTTTCTCTATTTATATCTTGTTTTTTTTTTTTATGTTATCATTTGTAAATTTCCATATGTTCAGCATTTGACATGGACATAAAATTGTGTCTGAAAAAGGCATTTTATGTATTATTATTAATATGTAGCTGTTATATGTATTTTTGTTGTTGTTTTTTATTATATATGTGTTTGATAAGAAAAAGTTTTAATCAATATGTTTTACTAATGCTTACTTTTGAATCAGAGAATTGGGTATTTAAAAAGAAATACAGAAATGGCAACTCAACAAGGAAGTATGGAGAGTTGTGTATTGGCAGTAACATAAGGATGGATTAAAAATGAAATACATAGATGAAAGAATAAAAAGTTAATTATTGACATTATTAAAATAACTAAGAGCTGAAATGAGACCATGCTGAACATGTCATTAGGACAGAAGATAATATAAATGAACAATTGAAGTCTTACAGAATCTCAAAAATATTATGAAATATGAGATGGATTAATGAGATATGGACCTTTTTTGAGTAATGTGGAAAAGAGAGATGGAGAAATTGCATTCAAACTCAGTTCTTCAACAGTGATTTTCTGTAGTTGTTGAAAAAGATAATGATTCCAAATAATATTTGCTCTCCCTTTTGTGACTATATATATTTGAAATACTTTTTATAGATTCAAAATGTAAACATTGCTATGGGAGTTTTCTATATATTAAATTAGAATAAAGGTCTAACTATGATATAATCAGATAACCACCATTTAAAATCAATAGTCCAAGCTGAACCACTTGCCCTAGAAATTTACAGCCAAGTTTGTCTGATTTTGCTTTAAGCTAAAAGAGTTAATTAGCTCTCAAGATTTTACATTGAATAGTAAGTCAGAGCTGATATTTTATTATGAGTAAGAATTTGAAGATTCACAACATCATTCAATGGCCACCTTTTAACTAAGCATCTCCTATGAGAGTAATATGTATTAAAAACTTTGATGGACTCAAGATGTCAATATTGAAATTATAATGGGAGTTTTCTTGTATTAAACTATAATGTGTTCAGCTGTGTATATGTATCATTCCTATAATCTAATCTCCATATCTAGGAAATTATTTTCACATATGTTCATTCAACTTATTATATTTTGATTTTACATTAATCCTCAATTTCATTTCCTTTTTCATATCAGTTCTGTTAAAACATTGCCACAGGAATTTTTTTAAAACTGTTTCTTTTTCTTTTATTCCTTAGATATATTTTTACAATACTTATTTAAATAATCTTCCTTTATTGCGTTTTTATGTTCTTATTTTTTTTTTTCCTGCATTCATATAAAAACGCAATCCCAATGTTTTTTATTTACTATCCTTCTTTATATGCTGTACTTTATTACTTGTCTTAAGAGTTTGGGTTGCAGTGCCATCTAGTATTCAATGCTTTAATTAATTGCTTATATGTATATTTTTCATGTGTCATAGCATTGGCCGGGAAGCGAACCTGCTAACCCGGGACAACTGCTTGTAAGGCAGCTGAGCTGACCACTCAACCACCAATGCTTGACAATTGCTTATATTTTTGATTCTAGAATGGGCAGTAGTAAAGTCACTATTATTCTTGATTAGATTATATTTTTGTAGTTGTTCTCTTGGTCTTACATTTGCTATTATTAGTTTTATGATTATATTTTATAAAGTCTCATGTGAAAGTTTAATTCTATATTCATTTCCATAAGATAGTTGAAATTTCAAACTAGAAAAAATTTCAGAAAATGCCCAAAATAAATATTTTTTTAAAATAAAATTGTTATGTTATCTATACCATCTAATAACTTTAATTCAGATTTTATTGTCACTAAAGTGTTATAAGTCTTCAACGTTATTGAATATCCTGGACTTTTAGAACTCTGCTAACCAGTAAATTAATCAAAATACTGTACATTCATTCTTTCTAATTCCAGACTTGTAGAGAATCCAAAAAAAAAAATCTGTCAAGCGTTGGTGGTCGAGAGGTCTTCAGTGACAGCTGTTTTACAAGCAGTTGTCCCGGACTAGTGGGTTCGCTTCCCGGCTGATGCTATGACACATGAGAGAAAAAAAACATCAATTTATTAAATTAGTGAATGAAGACACATTTGTTTAAAAGGAATGTAAATTGTGTGGATTTAATTTCAAATCTTAATTTTCATTTCCAATGCCCCCCCCCCCCAATTTATTTAATTTGACATTTTTGTAATACTATTTGTGAATTTGTTTGTTTTCAACAGTTTAATCACTCTATGGTAAAATTGTCTGCTCTGTATTTAATTAATTTTGGTTGCAATACCATTAATCTAGCACTCATAGTTTTCCATCTTTCCGGTTTAGCGATTTTGCTGGATAAAAAATAATTCACTAATAACTTTTCTTTGCCCCGCCCTCTCTTCAAAGTGTTTTTTCATTGATGGAAACTTAAATAGGAAGTGTAGATATTAGTTTTAATTTATATTGTTTATACATACATTCTGTACATTTATATAATAAAAGAATAAAAATAATAAGTTTACTCATTATACTCCACCTCCCCATTCCTTCAAGTCTATTTTTAAAAACTATTTGTAATTTTGTCAGCTGATATAGAAATCATTTTTTTTACCCTCAACTATTCCGTCTTTAAATGATTTTTTACTTGTTACTTACTGTAGCAATTAAAAAAACTTTTTTTTGAGTAATCAAAAAATAAAACATTAAAATATAAAATATGCCATTCATGTGGGTTAGGCTAGTTAATATACAGGTATTTACTTTTTTCTTTTTTTTAATGTGTGTGAATTCAATATTAAATTATAACAAATCTTAATTCATAATTAAAAAATAAAGTCCAGCAATCTTGAAAATTTAATTTAATTTTGTCCAAATAACAGAAATTCCCAAATTATTAGAGCTTCATTAATGGTTTTGCATCTTTTAATTACTTTTATGTTAATTAATTAAAATAGACTAATATTTATGATGTTTTTTTGTATGTCTGCATGGAAAGTTCATTTTTAAGATAAATTACTATTTTTTATTTATATGTGTATTTCTATGAAGTAACATTTATTTAATTTCTTTTTCATTGAATCTTGCAGTAAATAAAATAATCAAAGTAGTCATTTATTTTGTTAAAGATCATTAAATAATTTCTTAACAAGAATATTTCTCCTTTTTCTACTAGACAGTCATTTATTGAAAATTTGAATCCTCACTGATAAATGCAAAAGCCAGAAAACTGCTTGGAATAGGGGTTACAAACAGTATTGTCTGATAATCACTAATTAGTCATTCTTACAATAGATGGCACTAGAGTAGAGAAAGTAGCAGTGCTCTTGTTTATTATTGATGAGTAAAAGAATCAAGTGTTGTTGTGTTGGTAATAATTTATTATTTTGTGCATTACTCAATAAAAATAATTATTTGTTTTACTATGATTCACTATTTTCTCCCATATTTTTGAACATTGAAATTTGACAACATTTGATTAAATAAAGACAAATAATAATAATCTAATAAAATTTGGATATCTTCATGCTTATAAATAAAGTACTAAATACAGTTTTAATACCACTCATGATTTTGAATGGTTGAAATTAATAAAATTATGCATTTTTTATGTATATATATCAATACTTATACTCATGATTTATTTTTATTTTATATTAAATAAGTTATTAATATATTATCTTGATAAAAAAAGTTTTGATACATTTTCATTCCAATGATTGTCAAATTCATGGATAATAGCAAATGTGTCATTTTATAATGTGCATTTTAAACATAGACACATAAAGGCAAGCATGTGTAGACTGTAATAAACCATTAAAATGTTTACAATCTGTTGTCAAGGCAATTACCTCTATAATAAAAGTTTTGCTTTAACAACAGATTATGGCTATTTTATTGGTTTATTAAATTTTGGCTATTGTACTAATAACATTTAAAAAACATTTAATTAGTGACAATTTATGATTTAATATATTTAGATGTTTGTGTGTGCATATTGTATAGATATTGTGAATTAAAATGCAAAAATTAATGGGTTTTTTATTCATTTCTGTTTTTATTTAATCTCACATAATCTGAAACTGCAGATATGAAAATTGCAGATATAAGGAATGGGATGTACTATATATATAAAATGATTTTTTTTTTTATAATATACTCAATATTTTATATACTTTAAATATGTTAAATTTATGGGAATGGAAAGATTATTGAAACAAGTAATGTCATGTGATACCAGTGTTTTTGTCTTTTTTTATACACATAATATACAAATTAAAAAGCATATGAAACACTTGAACGAGAAGCTATAAAGATTCCATAAATAAGCGCTTTCGAGGCCATTTGCCTCATATTCATAGCGGTAATGCGAGATGCAGCAATATAGAAGTATAATAACTACTATTTCTTATTGCATTGTCAAATGTATACCATATAATAATCAATTGACGAAACACTTTATTACTTTTACAATGCTTTATTATCTACCCTTTCCTTCAGTTAACAGTTTCGATTACCCCAGCAATCTTCTTCAGAACCTTATATCTCCTAATCTCTTAAGGTTGTGAAGAAGATTGCTGGGGGCAATCGAAACTGTTAACTGAAGGAAAGGGTGGATAATAAAGCATTGTAAAAGTAATAAAATGTTTCGTCAATTGATTATTACATAATATAGAAGATTGGTATATCATGAAAAAATATTATTTTTTAATATATATTTATCATTATTAACTTTTTAAAAAAAATTTATAATAAGACAATTTTAAAAAATTTATATAGTTTTCTGTTCTATAATGCTAGTTGTGACTAACTGCCCAATTCCCAGCTCACACCTCTAAGCCATGTATGGCTCACAATTTTTTATTGTGACTCTTTTTATGAAAAATGTGAACTCAGTTACACAAGAGTTCCAAGTGACTCTATTTTTGTACCATTGAAGCACAAAAAGGAGCTGTAGTTACCAAGATAACAGTCAGTTTTGTTTTATAATACTTCTTTACACACAAGTGAATTTTTGAAGAAGCACAGCAACTATCAGATCATTTCATCCAAGTATAAAAATATGTGCTTGTTCTATATATGTTAATTGTGAATATATTAATAATTATTTATGTCTGCATATGAGCCAGAGAAAAATTAAAAACGTATATACAATTATTATTTTCATGAGGAATGGAAAAAGAAATAATTTTTAAAATTTATTTTAAAAACAGATGTATTTGTTTGATTTGTGGTTGTGGGGGGAAATGCAATATAGAATGATATTTTACAATAGTGCCCGAAAAATATGATACTAAATATTCTTCTAATAGCAATTTAAGATCTAAAGTGAAAGAATTGAAAACCACATTAATTGCCCAACAATTTATGTTTACCAGGATCATGAATAAAATGAAAACTGCTGCAATTGCATCATTTAAGGTTATACTTTCAATGCACAAAAAACTTTTGGGAAGGCAAAATAATTAAAGAAGCCATCTTGCATCAGAGATATTATTTCAAGAATTTAACAATAAGAATGAAATTATTTCAGCTATCCAAATCTGAAAATATCAGAGCACAAGTAAAAAAATGATTTACAAAAATGTGTTTCTAAGTTTACAGTATGATAAATCAATAGACATCTTTAATATAGCTTAAATGAATATTTTTGTAAGGATGATCTTTAGTAATTGCTCAGTATAAAAAGATATACTGTCAGTTTTGCCATTAAAAGGAAATACAGATGGAGAGTACATAGAACATGTTATTAAACACCATATTAAAGAAATTAATCTTCCACTTCAAAAACTTGGATCCATGACAACAGATGGCACATCTTCCATAATTGGTTCAGGTGTTGGCTTTATTACGTTATGTAAGAATGATGCTGAATTTCCAAACTTTTTTCACTATCATTGTGTTGTACATCAACAAGCATTATGTACAAAAAGTGCTGCTTTATGAACACTGCATGAAAGTTGTTCTAAAAATTACAAATTCTATTCATGACAGACTATTTCAGAAACAGATTGTTCAAAATATTGACTGATAAACTGGGTGCTAAATATGGAACTTTAATGTTACATTCTGTATTCAATGGCTTAACAAGGGAGAAGTCTACATTGATTTTTAGAGCTTCCTCCAGAGATAAAACAATTTGTGGAATCCAGTAACAAAACTTATGAAGAATTTAGTGATCATAACTGGCTATCTGATTTAGCTTCTTCTTTTTTTTTTTTTTTTTACAAACATCACAAAAATGAATATACTCAATCTTGAACTTCAGGGGAATTTGTGGATAACCCAAATAAAGGATTATAACTTTAGTCCTTTTCCAAATTTGGATGACTACATTAAGAAATGTAAGTCAATAAAAATAAAAAAAAAAAAATATTTTGAAATGCTGAACTTAAAAATAGTTTCAAAATTAGATTTTCTGAATTTTGTAAAATTCAGTCAATTGCTTCATTCATTTTAAATTCATTTGTTGATATTAATATTTTTAAAATATCAACAGATTGCAACTATGATAAATAAAAATGCATTAATTTTGAAATAATGAATTTTCAATCTTATCTACAATTGAAAACAAGATTATCTCAAACAGATTTTTGGACACTTGCAGATGAAAAAAAATATCCACTCTTAAAAGAAAATTTTCAATGGTCAACCTTTGTATAAATGGTCTTTCAACAATGAACTTTCTAAAAATCAAAATTCAGATTCAGGATAATGAATGAACATCTGAATAACTGCATGACTTTAGCTATAACATTATATGTACTAAAATACAATAAATGCAATGTTATGTTTCACAATAAAATATGTTTTACCTATATTTAATTTGTATTTTAATCTATAATAAATAGGAGTATAAGAATATATAGTTACATATTTTCTTTATAATATTACAATTTTTTAAATACGTTTAAAATTGAAATATTAAAAGTGCCACATTTATTTGTGTCTCCCCTAAAATTTTTAAATTCTAAATTGGCTGAAGCTAAGTTAAAGGTTGGCTACCACTGTATTAACCTTATTTTTAAAAAAATAAATCTCAATTCTCAAAAAATTAATACTAATAAATATTAAAATTTATAGAAAAAATAACATAATTAATTAAAAAAACAATATTTTAAATGTATATTTTAAAACTTTTATGGAATATTTGATTTCTGAAAATATTCTAATGACAATTTGTACATTTGATATTTTTAGTGTGTGTGTATATATATATATATATGCATTTTAATGTCAGTATAAATATTTTTTATTGCTATATTATGTTTTTTTATCGAATCATTATTAAGTGATTAAAATTGCAATTTTACGTTCAAAATTTAATATACATATATGTACATAAGATTGTTCAATTATTTCACCTATTACACATAGAGCAAATTTCAATATTAATGAATAGAATTAATAAAGGATATACATTTTGTGGATTTGTTTAAAGTGCATAATTACTCAAGTAAAGATAATTTTCTAATTTATATATAATTTAGATAATAATCATTAAAATTAGTCTGCACTTAGATAATTCATATATATGTATATTTTAGAAGGGACTTGAGCTCAGACTTTCAAGCTCCCTACATCTAGTCACTCCATCTTATACAACTGATACACATAACCACCTACATGTGAAAAAGATAAATGATCTCCAATACATGTATTTGATGCTAAACCAGTACTCATCAGTTAGTCCAGATTACCATCTACCTTACCTATATACAATCAGTGCCCACTCTATATTAAGATAGCAAATCTTCAAACTTTAATGAACAAGCTTCAATCTTCTCCATCTTCCAAATCTTCAGCTGTCCATATCATTGAAAATTCAATGTGGATCAGTAGGAGTCCTTGTTGATGTCAGTATTATTGTTATATCCATGTTGACTTTAAATCACTCTGACCCTTCACATATAGGACAACATGTCCATTTAAATACACAGAAAAGGGATGGGCAGAATACAGGACAATATGTTCATTTAAGTACACAGAAGAGGGATGGCCAGAATACGGGCTGTATATAAATATATTGTCTATACTAAACTTGATGTAACTAGAGGGGACTTACGGTTCAAGTACCTTCTAATTACATTTAGTATAGACAGTATATTTATATATGAATATAATAAGAGATTTGAAACCAGACTTTAAAGCTCCCTGCAGTCATCTACTCTAGCCAATATAACCGATACACATGTCCATATACATGTGAAAAAGATAAACGATCCTCCAATATACACATTTCATGCTGAACCAGTACTCATCAGTTGGTTCAGATCGCCATCTCCCCCCCCCCACATATATACAATCAGTGCTCAGGTTGTATTAAGATAGCAACTCTTCAAACTTTAAGCTTCAATCTTCTCCACCTTCCAAATCTTCAGCCATCGATATCATTGAAAA
Source organism: Epiperipatus broadwayi (assembly GCA_028023455.1). Lineage (NCBI taxonomy): Eukaryota > Metazoa > Onychophora > Udeonychophora > Euonychophora > Peripatidae > Epiperipatus > Epiperipatus broadwayi. The sequence goes on from JAQFVV010006231.1 coordinate 5,804,326, forward strand.
TTCAATGTGGAACAGTCAAAGCCCTTGTTGATGCCAATATTACTTTCATATCTATTCTGACTTTAAGTCCCTCTGACTCCTCACATATAGGATAATATGTCCATTTAAATACACAAAAGAGTGATGGGCAGAATACAGGCTGTGTATAAGTAAATTGTCTATACTAAACTTAATGTAACTAGAAGGGACTTAGAGCTCAAGTCCCTTCTAATTACATTAAGTTTAACATAGACAATATACTTATATTTCAACCTCCCTAAAGTCACCCACTCTATTCAATATAACTGATACACATGACCATATACATGTGAAAAAAAAAGATAAATGATCTCCAATATTTGTATTTCATGCTAAACCAGTATTCATTAGTTTATATAGATCATCATCTCCTGCACTTTTATATATAGATATATATATATATATATATATATATATGTATATATATATATATATATATATATATATCATCAACCATTATCAATACACTGCAGGATGAAGGTCTCTTCAAGTTCAATCCATCTTCTCTGATCTTTAGCTTCTCTTCTCCACATCACACCTGCACACTTTCTTATTTAATCCATAGATCTAACATGTGGTCTCTTTCTGGGTCTTTTATAATCTCTTGGAATCCAGTTTAAGATTTAATTGTCCATCTATTATCATCTCTTCTAGCAATATGTCCAGCCCACTGCACTTCAATCTTTTAATTTTTTTCAATGAGGTCAGTAACACCTGTTTGTTCGCTTACCCATACATTGTGTTTTTGATCTCTTCTTGTTATTCCCAACATGCTGTATTGCTCTTTTATTAAGTGTCCAAGTCTCAGATCCATAAGTAAGAACTGATAAAACACATTTATTAAAAATCTTCCTTTTCAAACACATAGGCATATTTCCTTTTAGTATCAACTTATTTCTACCAAAAGCACTCCAACCAAGTTTAATTCTATGATTAATTTCATCCATTATGTTTCTATCTGTATTAATAATATGACCAAGGTATTTGTAACTGTTTAAAGTAATGTTTAATTGATTTTCTCATCATAATCAATCTTTATTTTCATGTTTTGAGAAAATCGATTAAACATTACTTTAGTCTTTTTAACATTTATCTTTAGTCCTACTTTCATCTGATAACTCCTGCAACATTTCCTGCAGCTCTAAAGCATTATTAGCAAAAACAACTACATCGTCTGCAAAATCTAAATGATTTAAATAATCTCTATTTACTTTCACTCATTCAGCTTCCCATTTTAATCCACAAAATACTTCTTGCAGCACTGCTGTAAAAAGTTTTGGAGATATGGAGTCACCCTATCTTACACCCCCTTCTCAATGTTGACTTTTCCAGTATCATTATGTAATGTAATTGTTGCTTTTGCATTTTTTTTATAAATATTCTTTAAAATATGACAAGATCCTGGATCTGTACTTTGATGATCCAATGCTTTAATCACTGAAGAAATATTTATAGAATCAAATGCCTTTTCATAATCTACAAATCCAAAACCTAATGGCAACTCATATTCATTAGTCTTGTCTATAACGTCTCTCAATACCTGGATATGATCTATTATACTAAAACCACTTTTAAATCCAGCTTGTTCTCTTGGTTGGTGAAAATCCAATGTTCTCTGTAGTTGAGTTGTAATTATCTTGGTAAAAATTTTGTATAAAACTGATAAAAGGCTGATAGGTCTGTAATTTCTAGTATCTTCTTTATCACCTTTTTAAAATATTAATATTAATACTGCATTCTTCCAATCATCTGGTACATCTTTATCATTTAGACATTTGGTATATAACTTTGCTAAAAAAAAACTTCTATTTCTTCACCTGCTTCTTTTAATATATCAATTGTAAGTCCATCATTACCTGGAGCCTTTCCTTTCTTCATATATTTAATTGCATGTCTCACTTCTTCATTTAAAATTCTGGGCAATTCAGAAGATGTAATAGGTATAGGAGATACTTGTTCTTTATTATTATATAATTCTTGATAAAAGTCTTCTACCCATTTCATGACGTCAACTCTCTTTTTAGTAATAATTCCATCTTTTTTTCTTATTGCAGATATAAATTTCCTACCAATCCCAAAATGTTGTTTTACATTCTTGAGACTTATTTTCTTCTACAGCTTTCCTTGCTAGTTCACAATTATACTTTCTTATATCATTTTTAACTGTTTTCCGCACCATTTTACAAAATTCGAGATATTCAATCCTTTTTAATGCATCATTTTTGTATATCTTCATATTCCTTCTTTTTCTGTATAAATTCTCTAGTCTCAGTAGAAATGTTATTGGTCAATTGCTGCTTTTTTCTACCAGCTATCTTTGTTGCCGTTTTTAAAAGTGTATCAGTTATTTTCATATTAATTTCATTCAAATCTGAATCATGTTCAAAATCTACTAATACTTGAAACTGATTTGTAAGTTCTAATTTAAATTTATTAGAATGTTTCTGAAGATTAGGAATATCAACCGTAAATATTGTTTTTCTTAATAATTTTTGTCTCTAGTTTTGCATTATCACATATCTTACTAATCGGTGATCACTTCCTGTGTTAAATTTATTAAGAACATTACAATCTTGAAGTATGTATTTTCTGTTAGTCAAAATATAATCCAATTCTGCTGTATCTTCATTTGGATGCTTCCATGTCCATTTCCTTTTAACATTTTTCTGACTATGTATTATTGAAATACAAGTATAATGTATATACTTAATCTATATGTAAAGGGGATTTGAATCCAGACTTTCAAGCTCCCTGTATATTGAATAGTGGATATAGGGAGCTTGAAAATTTGGGTTCAAATTCCCTTTAATTACATCTAGGTTAAGTATATATACATTATCCTTGTATTTCAATATTATATAAATATTCTTTTTGAATGGGCTGCTAAATTCAAGCTTTTCTTTATTTATAGGGGGAGTGTGGTTATATAGCTATGGAGTATTCAAAATATTTTATATACACACATTCGATGTTTGTTTAGTGTTAGATGTTGAAAATAATCCAGCATATAATAATAACTAAAATACCATAATCACAAACCTTCAGATAAACATTATTTGTGAATTTAAGTTTTTCCAGAATTATTTAATTACAGGTATATTGTCTATACTGAACTTAATGTAATTAGAAGGGATTTGAACTCAGACTTTCAAGCTCCCTACAGCTATTCTCTCCATCTTATACAACCAATACACATGACCACAGTGTATTGGTTATATAAGATGGAGTAGATAGTTGTAGGGAGCTTGAAAGTATGAGTTTCACATATTAAGAATTTTATAACAGCACATATATAAATACAATAAAGAATAATAAAATATATTAATTTGCTGATTCATTTAAATAATTTTAAAATATTTATTTTATTATGGTATAATTTTTTCAAATTTAACCAAATATTGAATCCAATAGAAACTAACTGCATCTTTGACATATTTTGTAAACAAATTTAAAGAATTTAAATGCTATTAGATGTGTTAAAACATTAATTTAAAAATTCATTTTTATAATTTTTTCAGATTATTTTATGTGATTGTGTAAAAATAAACATATTTTATTTAAACAATCAAGTAATCTATGTAACCTATCACATGATTATATTAAGTATAGCTTTATAGCTATAATTAACATCTTGTAATAGCTTTTTGAAATTACAGTTATTCAAATCATTTTCATCTATAAAATTTGTTATTTTTGTGTATATTTTATAATGTAGACAAATGTTATTGCTACAATTTTGGATCAAATAGCATTTTGATATAGCATTTAAGAATAGTCCTGCTTATGGTTTGTTAAGTTATTTTTCATTTAGATTTATAAAACCTAATTATTTTATCATTCTGAAGCATACACTTGTTATGTAATAAATATAAATTTTAAAAAGTTATTTTAATAGTTGAAAATATTCACCTTTTATTGTTTTCCAAATTTTTCCAATTTCATTTCAGTATAATATCTATTTAGGCAAATTTAGTGCCAGACCTCTTCCCTGTATGTATTGCCAATGTATCATTAAATAACTTTAACAAAAAAAAATTTTTTTAATTCTCAACTTCTAAATAGTTTGACATGATTGCCTTATGAGAAATTTTGAGTCTTGCAACAGTAATATGATTTCCTACTACAATCCAGTTTACAAGTCGTGTCACAACACATTCTTTAATACTGATAACTACTATATTGTATCTGTATAAACAAATTTTATTAGTAAACTTGTTTGTGATTTCAGTTTTTTTCTATTTTCTTTTGGAAAATAATTTGCATCTTAGATTCTAAATGAAGCTTTATCAATAAGGCTATGACAAATAGTATATTCACCTTACAATATGTATAAGCTATGTCTTATATTGTCTAGTATCATATATTTGTTTGTATTTTCTTTGATATAATTTCTGATATATACTTTTTCCTCCTCTAAAAAAAAAGTTATCATAAAGGCAATAAACATAATTATTATACCAAATATATATATAATCTTATCTGTGAAATTTTCAAATGTTGATCTAGAGTCTACTATAAATTCCATTTTTACCTTTTTTATATGATCATTCTAAATTAAAGTAAATAAGAACAAAAGTTTAATAAGATTAAATTGAAAGTGATATTTTTATCTTGTACTAATTCAAACAAGTTTTATCAATAAACCTCTTAAAGTTATTTGGGTAGGAATTTATCTTATTAATGTAATTATTATTATTTTACTGTAGTAGATTGTTTTATTGTCATTTTGTGAACATTAAAATTAATCTAATTCTGATTTTGAAATGAATTGCTTTTTTTAAAAAAATAGGAGAAAATGTAATACATAATGTAAACAGATATTACAATATCTAATCTATTTTAAAGAGATACCTCGAAATATAATTTTTTTTTTTTCAAGAGTTAAATGTGATTTTTATTTTAAAATAAATATTTTTCTTCATGCTTACATAATAATTATTTCAATTTTAATAAAACAAAGACTATTCTAAAAATTTGCTATTTGCTAGAAAAATTGGTACTTACATATTAGTCCTGTGACATGGAGCACGTATTAGACCTGCTGTGACTTTTCACATTCATATCAATCCACTGATAACTTTATAATCTTGTGATCTGACCGAAATAACATGCACATAGATTATATATATATATATATGATATTTTCTCAAGAATTTACGGAAATAACGTGGATACAAATCTTTTGTACATGATATTTCCCCAAGTTGGGTATGATATTAATTTGCCATCATTATTTAAGATTATCTAATACCTACATTCCAATTTCTTTTCTCCAAGTTTATTGAATTTATAATCCTTTTTATTTTTTTTCATGTATACTTCTATAGACTATTTCTTTTCTATTTTTTTTTTTTTTTGTTGGCATTTATTTCATTGCTTGTCTACAATAATGTTTTTATCATTTAAGGTGTGCAAAATATTCATGTTGTCATCTCAAAGACATAGAGCATTGTAACATAAATATTGTATTTAGTACTTGATAGAAGTTAATTATCCAATATCTGATTCAAACTTCAGAACAAACAATTTTGATTTTATTAAGAATAGATTTCAGATATCACCATAGGGTTAGTTTTGTAACAAATATAAACATTTGCTTAAAAGTATTATTAATAGAATTTTGAATACTTCTTTTATCATATTAGTTTTTACATTTATAATTTTTTTTTACCTTTTTTTTTTTTTTTAAGATTAATAATTTCAGAATACCCACAATGCTGTTAACACTTTTATTCTATCAAAGTGTCACAATTACTCAGAAAGCATTGATTTAAAGAAATGGATATTTGATTTGGTATAAATAGCAATTCTCTTAGTGAAAATGATTTAAGTTAATGAGGAGCTTTGTGTAAGTAATTTTTTCACTTTAAGCCCCCCATCTCCACACATGGGCAAAATACATAATTTGCCTAACTTAGTCAACTGTAATTTTGGTACTAATGAATAAATTCTAGAATAAAATATGATCACTTTATTTAATTACACATAGTGACATGACCCCTTTAAACTAATGAGGAATGTAATGAAAGAATATTATTGAAATAAGAAAACATTAAAATCAGATAAAAGTAGAAAAGGAAAAGGTATCAGTATCATGGAATAAATATGGTAATAGTGGATTAGAATAGGATAATGATGGGGAGAAGAAATAGATAAACTTAGAATAGTATCAAAAGATTTCATTTAGAGAGAGGTAACTTGTGACAGATAGAAATATGTGATTTCATTTAAGTAAAAACATTCTATATCAAATTATTAATTTTTTATTCTTTCTATTACGTATATACAATTTATATATTTATAAGGGACTTGAACTTGAACTTTCAAGCTCACTACATCTATCCAATTTATCTTATACAACTGATACACATGACCACATACATGTGTAAAAGGTAAATGATCTCCAGTATACATATTTCATGCTGAACCAGCACTCATCAGTTGGTCCAGATCATCATCTCCAACACATATATACAATCAGTGTTCAGTTTATATTAATTGAGATAGCAAATCTTTAAACTTTAATGGATAAGCTTCAATCTTCTCCATTCTCCAACTCTTGAGCCATCCATTTCATTGAAAATCTGAAGATGGAATGCTCAAAATTCTTGTTGATGCCAATATTATTGGCATCAACAAGAACTTAGAGCATTCCATCCTCAGATTTTCGATGAAATGGATGACTGAAGATCATCATTCCATCCTCAGCTTTTTCAATGAAATGGATGGCTAAAGAATTGGAGAGTGGAGAAGATTGAAGCTTGTCTATGAAAGTTTAAACATTTGCTATCTTAATTTAAACTGAGCACCGATTATATATGTGTGGGAGATGATGATATGGACCAACTAATGAGTGTTGGTTCAGCATGAAATACATTTTGGACATCATTTATCTTTTACACATGTATGCGGTTATGTATATCAGTTGTATAAGATAGACTGGATAGATGTAGGAAGATTGAAAGTTCGAGTTCAAATCCCTTATAATTGCATTAAGTTTAGTATAGACATTATACATATATTTAAATGTACAATTTATATATATATGAATGAATATAAATAGAATAATATGCATACATTTTATTAAATTATTTAACCAAATATACAAACATACTGTTAAATTATTTAATGGAAAAAATGTAATATCATCAGAAATAGTTATCTATTATTTTTTTTATATGTTGTCAAATGAAATGTTTTATTACTATAATTTGCCATGAAATTATATATTAAATTGACACAGCATTTTTTAAAATATTATCAAAATTAATGTATTTGTAATATTTCCAGCCTGGTGATGCGGATCAGTTTTTTAATGATGGAATTCGCAGGATTGACTTTGTCTTGGCTTTTAATCCTGTTGACAAACGTCAGTCTATGCAGAGTAATGAGAAGCGCCTGATATTTGAAGAAAACCTAGTCGATGAAGGGTTGCAACTTGAATATGACACTCAGGTTTGTTTATTATTTAATTGTGCATATAATCCTACTTAAAACATAAAAAAAATTATTATAGATTATTTTAATTGCATGCACATACTTATTTAATTTCTAATTTTGAATAATCAACCAAAATGTTAATAAAGTTTTTAGCATACCTGCACTTAATATGTTATTGTGCCACTGCAAAAATGACCATTTAATGATTAAAATATCTAGTAAAATAAAAACGCCCATGGTTAATGCATCTGACTATCATGCTTATGATTAGGAATCAAAAACAAGGAAGGAAAATCTAAAAAAAAATTAACTCACCACCCGCTAGTTAGTTATTGTGGTGAATAATGCATTCTTTTTTCACCATTTCATTTTTTGGAGGTTTATGTGACCTATTTAAAAAATGCTTTATCTTTATCACTGGAAAAATCTGAAAACTTTTTACATTGAGTTCCTATTTTTAAAATGATGTTTTATTTTTTATCTGAAAATAACAACTGATGTGTAATCATTTAACAGTGCTTAAGCTATCTGATCGGTATTAAAAATATCAAATAATAAATGATACAAGCAATCACAATATGCTTTTTTTTTCTATGTTTACAAATTAAAATAAAGAAAAACAATGTATGTTATATAAATACAATTAATATATATATATATTTTATGTGTACTTTTTCACAAATGAGACTACAATTGACAGATGTCTAAGAAATTTATATTTAATTAAATAAATAAGAAAAAAGTAAAAATGTACTTGTACAAATTTTTTTTTTAAAAAAAAAAATATTGGTTACAAATAAACAAGAAAGGAAAAATATATAAATTTAGTTGTACAAAGTAATTAAACAAATAAACAACAAGAAAAAAATATGAAATGAATTGAGTAATTTTATTTAAAAACAATAAAAGGCTAAGGATGGAATGTTGAAATCATATGGGGTTAAGGAATAGCATTTTATTTTTCCAATTTATCATCACTTCAGGTCAAATTAGGTTTCTGTTAGTTTGTAGAATCGGTCTTTTTTAGAGTTATTATTGTTCATAAGTTTTTTAAAACTCTTTCAAAATAATTTTATTTGACCTATAGGCGAATACAAAGAAAAGAAGCTTTAACTAGGTGAGATTAGAAGGTGATATATACAGAGGAATGATCCAAATGTTAGTAGAATACAAAATGATAGTTAATAAAGAACTTGATCAGTGGATGCAAGGTGAATGTGTCATTTATCTAGCCTATAATGAGATACCATTGTTAGTGAGCTCTGATTTGGTGAGGTATGGAGGGAGGGTTTTATTATTCTTAATAGTTATTTTCATATAAATTATTTAGGGGTTGGTTGGTCAGGTGTTGTTTAGGCCAGTTATATATTCCCAGGTTAATATGGCCAGGTATGGATCTGCCTCTTTCTTGTCTGTTTCTTGGATATTTTTAATTATGTTGAGGAAGCAGTTATTAAGTTCATCAGACGGTAATTTTTGAAAAATCACCTTGCATCTGGTCAGCCAGATGGCAAAGTTTATGTATGTGACAAGCCTGATTTCAGCAAAAATGCCTCTATTTAAAACCCCTTGAAGTGATGTTAGATCCAGACCATTATGTTTAATGTGTTTCTGGAAGTTTTGTCTCAGTCCCTGCCAGTCCGGGCAATAGCAAAGGATATGGTCAATATCCTCCGGATTGGAAAGACAGAGACAGCAGATAGGATCTATTTGGAATCCTCTTTTATTAAGAAATGTGTGGAGAGGTACCAAGGTTAATTTTGAGAAGGAAGTCTATGTTTAGGTGCCAATTTCAATCTACGGGCTAGTTTATGCAGTTTGTTTATGTCAATGGGGAGGTAAGTGTGTGCCTTCTGGATATTTGAGTTGGATAGGTTGAATTTTTGCTTACATCGCACCTTCCGACACTATGTTCAGCTCAAAAATAACCTACTGGGAGGCCTTCAAGTTTTTTAAAACTGCCTATAAAAAAACATAAAGTGATTATTTACATTTCATTTGTTTTCAAAAAAAAACTATCCTTTAGGTTCCATTATAGACAAGAACACCCATATGTTGCTTTAAATATGGCTCCAATATAATATTGTTTTGATTAAAACATATATAAAAAATTATTATTTTCACATTATTTTGGTCAAGAAAGAAATTGATTATTTTCTCGGAGTTTATTTTGTCTTCTTGCAGTAATCTCACAAAAAGCCTCCATGTGTCAATTTTTGATACTCGTTTGTGTAAGACAAATCTTGCAGATGCTTCAACTTTCCTTGTAACCTTTTATTTTTTAAAAAAATTACTTTGTAAAATTCATTTCATATTTTTTGTTGTTTATCTATTTAATTACTTTATCCAACTAAATTCATATTTTTTTTGATTATTGATAACTTTTTTTTTATATATATAAAAATTAATTTGTATGAATAAATTTATATTTTTGTTGTTGTTTTTGTTTATTTGTTTAATTTAATTTCTACATTTTTAGTTATCTATCAAATGTAGTATCATTTGTGAAAAAAGTACACATAACATTCTGACTATTTGTGTTATTTTCAGTAGTCATCGAATATCTCCCCTAACTATCAATAACTGTTCTTAAGCACCTGCTAAATGATTGCCAAACTGATGGTCTAATTTCAAATTTTATTTACACATATATTTTTTTGCTTTTATAAAATCATTTAAACAAATTATCAATATTACTTATGGATTTAAAAATAAAATATCTAGGATGATGGAGAGAATGAATTGTTAATTGTAACTTAATATTAATGTATTTTAAATAATAATTATAGGATATTTATTAGTTTTATTATGTTAAAAATTTTAAGGATAATCTGTTTAATTCTAAATAAGAAAAAAAATGGAAATATTGAACATATAAAAATATTAATTTATTAAAAAGTAGCAATTTTAATGTTGTTTCACATAAAAAAAAATGTTTATTTCCACATTATTACAATTTCACAATACAGGCTTCTTATGCTGAAAGGTTTTTTCAAGATATTTTACATAGGGACAGTTCATTTCTTAAAGTAAAATTTATAAATGCAGCTAGTAATTGTGAGAGAAATTTATTAGTTTACTATGATCATAAAATAATATTTAGTATGTCCATTTATTAAAATAAAAATTAAGTAGAAATATTTTTAGATTTTAAAAAAAAACGTGTCTATGATTTATTATATAACATTTTATTCATACACACACTTATAGGAAATTCTCATGGATAATATATTTTTTAATCAATACATTATAGTATATTTAGATTCATAAAGTCTTTTTCTAATACATGATTTAATATGCATACATTTATGCAAATATTTTTCAGAGTTATGAATTGCCTGAAATTTTATTTGCATGCTATTTTAAGAAATTGACCAACTTAATCAAGAATAATGAGCCATTTAGATCTGTAGCAAACAAAATATCACATTACTCTTACAGCTTATATTTAGTATTAACAATCCAGTAATTCACTGCATTATTCTATTTTAGAGCTATTACAATTACTGCCATTGTCAATAATAATATTTGTTAATGAAGTTTCTTAATCAAATTATAATTAGTCACTTATGTCAATGCATAAAGAAAATCAATTATCTAATAAATTTACAGTATTTTAATCAGGAACAGGGGCATCATCAGGTAACCCAGGAGATTAAATCAATCATATCTTCCCTTCTCATATCAACAAGATGATATTTATTAACAAAATTAGAAATACATGATTCTATTCAAGAAATAAATAGATGAATATATATAATAGCTAGTGAAAAACACATAAATACACTAAATATTACAAATAGAATGCCAGGAATTATATCTCTTGAAGCTAATTACCATATATAAATGAATATTATATGCAATTATTCAAATTAAAAATGCATGATTCTGATCAATAGAATAAAATTTAGTAACAATAAACTCTTGGGGGGGGGGGATGCATACTGTATTTAAATATATTATAATTTCTAAATAGCATGCCAGAACAAATTCCATGAAACTAATTATTATTTACAAATAATTATTATATGTAATAAAGCAACTTTGTTATATGTTTTTTGTGTTTTCACATATCTTGGATATATATATGTATGCTTAATAATTAATAATACTAATTAGTTTATCACATGAAAAATATATTTAAAATAAATTGATTATTCAATAGTATTACTGATCATAAAAAATTAATTTTTTTTGCAGTATTGCTGTTGATAATTCATATATTATTATTTCATTTAAATAAAATGTAAATACAGCAGCCACGGAAAGCTACATATTGCATTATATTATTTTATTCTACTAATGTAAGCAAAACTGTGGGTACATCTAGTATATATAATATAAAAAAAAATCTGTTTCATTATTTTTTCTACCAGCATGTATTGAGGTGTGGTTTAGTATTATTTTTTTTTAATTTGATCAAAACTGATTTTTCATTTAAATTATTACCAATCTCTCATCATCGTTATCAGAAACAATAGTTCAGTTTCATAAGGGTATGATTCATTTTTTACCAGTTCTCTTCAGTTTTATCTATTATTTGCAAGAAGGTCTGTAGATGCAAATTAGCTATAAATCCTTCTTTAATTCCATCTATCATATTCTATGGAATTTTCCCTGTTTCAATGTGACTTGCATTGTAACAAAAATTAGAATCTTTATTTTCTGATCATTATTTGTTTGACATATATGCCACATAATTTTAACAATCTCTATAATTTTTTTGCAAGTTTCCTTCATCCCATTTCACTTTTTTCTACGATACTCATTGAAAACTTTTGCATTCATTCAACTTTGAATACTTATCTGTAGCATGTTTTTTCAAAAGCCAAAATTCAAATCATTGAAATGTTTCATCAGAATCCGTGTTTCACAATCAACAAATATGCCAATAAATATGAAAGTAACAATATATGTAGTTTAATTTGTAATTTGATGACATTGCTTTTAAATTCTAATCTATGACTGGCAGATATTTTTTTAGTTAGTCTACAATTAATTTTATTTCCTTTTGTTAGTCAAGATTATTTGTATTATTACTTACAAGTACTGAATATATAATTTATGTTATTTAGTGTAGTTGCAGCAAATTTTCTTTTTATTTTTTGTTAATATCAAACATCATTGTTTTTGTTTGATCATGTTTATATATAAACTATATCATTTTGTTTACCTATTTGTCATTTTTAATGTAGATTTCATTGTTTATTTATCAGCTTCAGTGATTACTGAATTATCTACTCATATTTTATTTTATTTAACTTTCAATGACCTTACTTTTTGGCAGTGATCTCAAAGCCATTCTAGTTCATATTTTATTATAAGGTCTTTTGATAATGAGTGCTCATCAAAAGTATTTTGGTTGATATTTTCTGGTATAATTGTTTATTATATTTTTATTTCATTTCTATTTGATCTTTGTTTTTTCAATTATAATATCTTTATTTGTATTTTCCAACAAATTGTCGATTTTGTATATTATGATATAATATATAAATCTATAAATTTTAAGGATGGTGGTCAAGTTTGGTTTGTTAAAATTCATGCTCCTTGGGAAGTATTGAGCCGTTATGCAGAAATTATGAAAATTAAAATGCCCATGAAGCAGGTGAGTTCTTTCTAAAACTTCATTTTGTGAAAATAAAATATTGCTTATAATTTTTATATAATAAGTATGATGATTTTAGCAATTTGTCATAATAATCAATCTTAAATTTAACTGCTTTAAAAAACATTAATAGTTAAATGACAAATTAACATAAATTTTGAAGCTACATAGTAATTATTGAATTTATTTGACATTAGATTTTACTTCATTTGATTATTTAGTTTAGTATTTATAATATAAGTAAACTTTACAGATATTTGTTAAAAATTTGTCAGACACTTTCAATTTGATTTATAAATATAATTGTTTTCTTTTTTTAAACAGTCACTTTGATACAATAAATAAAGATTACAAAAATATGTTTGCTGCATAGATGTACATGTGTATGTATGTGTGACACATAATATCAAATGTAGTAAAGTAGAGAGATTTGAACATATTGTCAGTTGCATGGTATTTTGATGTTTGATATGAAGCTTGTATTATACTAAACATAGTTTTAAATACACATTTTATACATTTGTCTGAAGGTTTGTAATGATGGAATATTATAAGATGTGATATGTTGGACTATTTCCATCATTTATGAATGAATGTTGAATGTATAGAAAATTTTAAACTTTATTTAAACTTTCCAAATACAAACAACTTGTTAGTAATAATACACAAATAGACAATACAGGTTAGTAATTACACAATGTTTCGAATAGTATTATTCTCCACTCATCTTCAGGTGTTGCTGACCTATATGCACAGTGACAATATTCGCTTAGAAGTTGAACTCGCACCTTTAGATTCTTGAATCTCAAATTTAAGGCAAACACTCTACCAACTGAGCCTTTAACAGAATAGCTCAGTTGGTAGAGCGCTTGCTTTAAATTCAAGATTCAAGGATCTAAAGGTGCGAGTTCAACTTCTAAGCGAATATTGTCACTGTGCATACAGGGCAGCAACACCTGAAGAAGAGTGGAAAATAATACTATTAGAAATGTTGTGTAATTACTAACCTGTATGGTCTATTTGTGTGTTATTACTAACAAGTTGTTTGTATTTGGAAAGTTTAAATAAAGTTTAAAAATTTCTATACATTCAACATTCACTCATAAATGATGGAAATAGTCCAACATATCACATCTTACATTTTATACATATATATTTTTATTATTTGATCATTATTATAACCAAAATTTTCGGTTTTTATTTTGAATTTAATACTTATTAGAGCAGAAATATGCAAATTAGGAGACAAGGAAATTGTTTATGATTTTGGGGAATGAAAAAAAAAGTCACATTTTACTATAAGACCAATTGCTTAAAGAAAGTAAATTAATATGCTCAGGCTTTATATTAATAAAACATAATCACTCTAATTAAAATTCATCTAATAATTACAATAGATTAAGATTTTTTGCAAATTATTTAAACCACTTATAAAAAAATGGAAATATTCAAAATTTTTAAAAAACAAAAGCAAGTTAGAAAAAAATGGACTGATTGTGATCAAAGAGGATTAGATTTGCTTAGAAAGTTATTTTAATTTATTGAAAAATTATATATTTATATACAAACTTTTAAATTAAAAGTAGCTCATGATATATAAATAAAAGGAATTAAATCATCACCCCCTAGGCTATAAATTAAAAGCACTCTAAATGTTGAACAAAGGATCATGGATAGAATCTATTCTCGATTCTTTGTTCAATATTTAGTGCTTTTAATTCATAGCCTGGGGGAAGATGTATTTACTTCCTTTGTTTATATATACCGTTTATATATATAATGTCTCAAACGATTTAAATATAGCTAACAATTTTTTAAGCAGTTTAAAATATTTAGATTTTTGTACAATATATAAATAGAAGGCTAGGCAATGTTTATGTAGGTTGGGACCATAATCAAAATTACCCCAAATTCACAACTTAACCAGACTAGCCAAGAAAATAAATTTTAAAACACTACCAATGGTTTCACTGCTACAAGCAGACTTCGCAAGTATAAAGAACTACAAAATAACATATTTAAACTAAACATTACCCATAATTCCACTTACTTTACATACACCCTTAATATTAAAAGAACTTTTAAATAAGTTTATTGCCTCAGAATCATAAATTTTTAATAATAAAGATTCTTTAATTCTCTTTATTTTATTTCTCTCAAAAAAGACAACATTAGCTTCATCAAAATTGATAGTGTGGCCTGTATCTTTTTCATGGATTTATAAAGCAGAACTAAGACATTTATTTCCAACCCTACTTTTATGTATCTTTATAGTACATAAAAATAAGGTTAGAAATAAATATCTTTATAGTATATAAAAGTAGGATTAGAAATAAATATCTTTATAGTACTAAAAGTAGGATTAGAAATAAATATCTTAGTTCTGTTTTATGTATCCATGAAAAAGATACAGACCACACTATTAATTTTGATGAAGCTAAAGTTGTCTTCTTTGAGAGAAATGAAATAAGGAGAAAAATTTAAAGAATCTTTATTATTAAAAATTGATGATTCTGAAGCAATTAACTTATTTAAAATTTTTTTAATATTAAGGGTGAATGAGAAGTGAGTGGAATTGTGGGTAATGTTTAGTTTAAATATGTTATTATTTTGTAGTTCTTTACACTTGAGAAGTCTGATTGTAGCAGTGAAACTATTGGTAGTGTTTTAGAGTTTATTTTCTTGGCTAGTCTGGTTGAGTTGGGAATTTGGGTAATTTTGATTATTTTTTGACTAGTTTAGCTTTATGCTTTTAATGTTAGGGATTATTTATATATCTTCATTCCAGCTTTTTTTGTAATAATATTGAAATACATATTTTCAAGTTTTGTCCTTGTCAGTGCATCTTTCACCTTAACTCAGTCATATTGCAACCATCCATCAGCCCCGAAATCAGACCAACCTCTTTCACTCACATTTTTTTTTAAACATGCACTTCACTTTTTTCAAGTGACTAAGACATCTACAACTCATATTGTAATTTTAACTTTATATATATATCATCAATCAAGATGCTAAGATATTTCAGTAATGCTGAACAAATATAAATTCTGAACTTCAAATAACTAAACTCAAAAAGATACCCATATACATTTATATATATTACTGAGGGAGAGAAGACACTCTAAATCTAGGATGATTAAAAAGTATACTTACACTTTGAATTAAATAAAACAAATAGAGATGAATATCAATTACTTTCTTTTGTATATATATATATATATATATATATGTATGTATGTAATTATGCTTGTATGGAAAATAATTTTGTAACTGTATAATGAATCTCTTTTTGTTATAGATTATTACAGAAATTAATTTTAATCACTTTGAGATGGACCATATGCTTAGTAAATCTTGACATATTTTAAAATTACTCTTGTAATTTTAATGAGGTCTTAATGCAGTAGGATGAAGGCTTGATACTACTTCGAAACAGAATATAGAGCATTAATTTAAATAAGTAAGAATATAAACCATTGATTTATGTTAGCAGGTATTTTTAAAATGCCATTATTAAAGTTTCTTTGATTTCTTCCATCATACTCTTGATAATCCTTTTATGATTATTTCTTTGAATCTGGAAGTAGACTTCAAAAAATGGCAGATAATTGTTTTTGATTTATTTCTCCATAATCTAATTAGTATGTTCTCCAATGATTGATAAAATAGCAACTAGTATTGCATCATGATTAGTTAGTCATTCTTTAGATCAAAGTGATCTTACGATTGGGTTACTAGAATATGTCAATGATTAATCTTATGTATATAAGTCTATTAATATTCAATGTTGTAAACAAAGGCAAAACTCTCCATACAGTAGTGCCACCCTGTGCCAAACAGAGTAATCAACAATTATGTGCTTATATAGAGATGGTGATCATGTGATGTTTAATATTCAATGTTATATGAATCCAAGTTGTAAAATGCAGGATTCAAAACATTTTGACACTGCAGTCAAAATTTGTATAAGTTTGAAACTAATAAAATAGATAATATTGATAAATACATTGCTGAAATAATAGCAAAGCATTACAACAAATATAAATGGTTCTTTATTAAAACATATGAGTTCTGATTGTGTTAATAAAATTTGAATTACAGCATATTGGGTAATTTATAATTTCTTCTGTTTAGAATTGTTGCTGCCATTTTATAGGATTTTTTTTTTTAATTTTTAAAATCAAAAATATTGTGTATATTAGAATGCTTTTATTTAAATTTCATTTAGCAGTTAAGATTTAGTAGCACAAATATTCTTCATCCAAACATTTTGATTCAATATATTCTTTTTTCTGAATATATATGTAATCATTTTCAGGGCTGTTTGTCAAATGCTAATTAGGAGGCTTTTTCCTGCATATCCAATGAAGTCTTGTTTTTTCACTTTATATTTAATATTGTATCCCTAATTTTATTCTTATGAGAAGCTTTACAAAATAAAAGTATTTCAGTTAAGAAATCAAAATATGGTAGCATCTTGGTATAATAAGTTAGAGACTGGATTCCTACATTGGTAACTTCCTGAAGTAAATACAAAGAATTGTCTCATCAAGTGCCATATTTTCTTTTTTAATTTTTTTTTTATAATGGACAATATCATTTGAAAGATTATCATTAATTTTAGATATTGTTTTGAATTTGTTTAATCACTAAAGTTGTGTCAAATACAAGAATGATGTAAACTTAACAATATTCTGGCAGAATATGTTCAGAATATTTCTTAGATTTGAATGTTTAAAACATTGTTACAATAGTAATATGAAATTTTCTCTAAGTGAGAGTTAAGTATGTAAGCATGAGTAATCAATAGATATCAGATAGTAGTGGAAACCAGATTCTTAGACTAATTTCTGGCAATTGACTTTTATTAATGAAAGGGAACAGATAACAATCATTTATTAAGCAACCAGCTTTATTTCTGTTATGCTATTTAAACTAATGACTAGAAAATAGTCAAATACCCATAATTTTGAACCCAAGCTAATATTGTCTCGGTGTTTGATTACTTTGATGTCATTTGATTAATATATTAGGAATAAAACTCATTGCTGAATGAATATTTGCAATTGGGTGATCTTCACTGACAAAACCCAATAATCAGAAACTATTCAGGGGATCTGGTTTGTCTTATTATTTAGTGTCTATTGGTTATTCATGATTATTGCAGATCACTTTAGAATAAAGAGTTATTTGTAATAAATATATATTTTCAACAGAAGTTTTTTATAGAATACATTTAAATATAGTAGAAGGTTATACATTAGTATCGAAATTATTCATACATAACTTAGTATGTTGCAATTCTAGTACTGAATAACATTTTTTGCATTCTTACAATATCAACTTTCTTTGAAGGCTTGCTTTTTAACTGATATTTTTTTAAAAGTAATCTTTCATTTTTTATGACCAAAAAGAGTACATTTATGAAAATATATATATAAAAGGTTAATTAGAATATTTAATACATTTTTTTTTAATCCACAATATAATCATAACACACAACACTCTCATTCCAAATATGTTACTCAGAATTATTTTGCAAGCAGACTGACAATAAATCATTTTAATAAACTTGCAAATACAATTTTACTTTTAATTGATTAATGTTCATTCATTCAGTCTAACAAAAAGAGAATTTCTTATTTTATCTGATCTCTAATTGTATATATTGTAAATAAATCAACATTGATATCCGAAAAGGCTGAAACTTATTATTAGCAGCGATCTTAGTTCAGAAATTAATCAAGCCAACTTAACATTTTGTATATTATTTTAAATTAAATATTGCTAATTTTAACATCATGTAATTGAATATTGAGTATGGATCTGCCTGAAAAATAATTCTGAGTAATGTATTCTGAACAAGAGTTTTCTGTGATGTGATTATAATTTTAAACGTTACATATTCAAGTAGTAGAAAGTTATTTATATGTTGTTGAAATTAGTAATATTTAATTTTATAATAATATATAAAATGTTAAGCTGGCTTAATTAATTTCTGAACTAAGATTGCCACTAGTAATAAGTTTTAGCCTCTTCAGATATCAATGTTGATTTATTTACAATATATATGGTTGAGGTCAGATAAAGGAGGGAATTCTCCTTTTGTCAGACTGAATGAATGAGTATTGATAAATGAAAAATAAAATTGTATTTACAAGTTTATTAAAATGACTCATTATGCGTCTGCCTGCAAAATAATTCTGAGTAATGTATTCAGAATGAAAGTGTTTTGTGACATGGTTATAATCCTAAATGTTACATATTCAAGCAGTAGTAAGTTATTTACATGCTGGTGAAATTAGTAATATCCACAATATATATATAGTTTTTATTTATTTATATGATGAATTGCTTGGGAAGTCGAGAAACATTCATGTATCAAAGTGATGGGCAGAATTTGTTCCTTTTAACATTTTTTTTATTTTCTTTTTTATCAACTTTTATTTCAATAAGGTTTTATTCCAGGAACTTTATTTAAAAAATGTTTTCCTGAAGGTTTGTGATGATGGTATTCTAGTTGTATTCATATATTTAACTATTTCCGCAATCTAGTATTGAATAAAATACAATATAAATCTTTATTATATTATAACAACAATTTATAAATACATCAACATAATAATTATATATATAAAAGCCTTTTTCGGTAATTCTAAATTTTTACCCTTTTCAATATCTCTTACTAATACCAGCACATATATTACATACATAGCGACATTTCCTATAATTTATTATTTCTATCAATTTATTTATATATCTCTCTTTATATTACTTTCCATTCTTTATCTATTACTCAATCATTTGTTAAATCAATTGACTTTTGTAAATGTTCATACATGTATTTATATTATATTTTATATAATTTGTTTCATATATTTTACTTCTATTTATTTCCTTTATATAATTTAATGGTCTTATGTTTTTAATACAATCTATTCTATATCCAAATTTTAAATAATGAACATATAATGCAGATCTATCATCCCTCCTTTCAATAGCACTTTGTTCTAATTGTTTTGATGTTTGTCCATAGTAAACCGTTTTACATATCCTGCAAGTAATTTTATATACTGTTCCCTTTATATATTTCATATCATCTTTAATTTTATAATTTCCTATTAATATATCTAGATTTTTACTATTAGACCATCCTATTTTTATATTTTTATTCATATAATTTTATATATATATATATAATTATTATGTTGATGTATTTATAAGTTGTTGTTATAATATAATAAAGATTTGTATTGTATTTTATTGGTTATAAGATAAACAACATAAAGGAGTTTATTCCTTAGAATTAAGTAATCTAGTATTGAGTATTGAATATCTTTAGAAAAATTTAACTTTATTTAAATTTTCAAAGTATATTCAACTATTAGTAATAGCACACAGGTTAGTGTATATGTCTGTTTTTGGAGAGAGACTTCCAATTGGGTAGCTGATAAGGATAATCAAAAAACTTTGAACAGTGTAATTTAATAAATGTGTTTGGTTTGTTGAAAACAAATATTGCAGCTATTAATACATGTGTGATGAATTGGTTTGTACTGATTTTATGATTAAAGTTTCTAAATTGTTCTATGATATATTTTAAAGCACTTTTTAAGGGATATTTTTAGTTTAGATTTATACAGTCATTTAACAATTTTATAGTTATTAGATAGCAATAGGGATATCATAATTGGCACATGACAATTTCCAGATTAATAGATTCCTGTAATTAGCCTATAACTAAAATTAAAATTCATAATTACTAACTTGGTTTGATATCAGTATCACTACACAAGTAGAGTACTTGGATTCAAAGTTTTAGGTTATTGAAAGTTTCAGGTAAGTAATTCAATAATATAGCAATAGTAAAAGATACCTGCTGGATACTTGTAATGAAAAGCAGTACTCCAATAATAAAAGCCGAAAGAAAGCTTGGAGTAAAGTAATGTAAATACTGATGCCAAATTAAAACAGTGATTAATTTAAACTAAGCATCAACAAAACATATAAAATAATCTGTGATCTATAGTCACTAGAAAACAACAAATTAGTAATATAGTTAACAAAGCATTATATGATTTTCCCAGTTTACTTCCAATATTTGCATTAGGAGCAATAATTTACTCTATTTACTCCAAAGCTATCTGTGTCTATTGATTAATCAAGTTGAGAGACAACGGCTTTTTAGCAGAGTGATTATTGCTCATTATGTTATAAATTGTTAGTAAATGAACATTTAGAATATTGTTTTTAGTGTGTTATCAAGATGTAATCATTTAGAAAAGTTATATATCAACAAAATTGTCAAAAAAATTATTTCCCCTCTGCTCGTTTTATTTAAAGTATAAACAATTTTAGATTAATCAGAGGAAAAAATTATTGAATTAATTATTATTATTTTTTAATTCCAGAGGAATTAAAAGATTAAATTGTTTTTTCTTCAGGTGTATCCACCTTGGCTTGATTTGAAAAATGGTGAGGAATTGAACTTAGGACCTTTCAGTGATTTGGTTAGATTATTGTTAGAGATTGTTTTAACCATTCAAATTATTTTAACCCTGCTGTTCAACTTTCACTTTTTTTGTACATATAAATAAAATTTTAACTAACCTTAGAAATAATCTGCATTTTATAAATAAAATTTTAACTAACCTTAGAAATAATCTGTATTTTATAAATAAAATTTTAACTAACCTTAGAAATAATCTGCATTTTATAAATAAAATTTTAACTAACCTTAGAAATAATCTGTATTTTATAAATAAAATTTTAACTAACCTTAGAAATAATCTGTATTTTATTGTTTTTATAGTTATGGAATAAGCTCATTATGAACTTAACCAAACTATAAGCATGTTCATATAAAATGGAATGGAATTAGAATGTATATTTTTGAATAAATACTAATTGAGTAGTATTGATTGGAGATTGCTATTATAACCATATTCATAAAAATATTTGCAAATGATAGATAATGAGCATGAAATGGAAAAAAAGGAGCTGTACTTAAGTAATCACTAACTACAAGATAATTTATATATAATCCTTACAAACACTTTTCTCCTTCCTTTCCTTTATTTCTGCTATCTTCATTTACAATATTGCAATTCAAATAAATCTTTTTACACTTTTTTTTAGCAAAAACTTTTTAGAATAAAGAATGACATATTAATAGTGATATGGGTAATAAAATTGGGGTAGTAAAAAAGGTAAGGTTAGTGTATGATGTAAAATATGATACGTATAAAAGATAATATGTATAAAATAAAATATTATGGATATTAGAATAATAGGAAGATAGGAAAGAGTAATTAATAATTAAAAATTAGAAAAGTAATTATATAGAACAGATGTAATATGTATTAAATAATTTTAAGAAGTTAATAGAATAGTAATAATTTTGAGAATTGATAAATTTGTATAAAATATGAAATGTATTATGTAATGGTTATATTGTTATGTGTATTTGAATTTTGTAGATCTGATGAAGATTGCAAGGTACAATTGAAACTGTAATAGTAATAATAAAAAGTTTTTGCTGAAAAAGTATAAGAAGATTTGTTTCTATATGCCTACTATGAATTATCTTATAAATATCAAAATGAAAAAAGTTCTATATTAAATAACTGAATATTTATTCATAAACAATACAAATATAACAATCATAATATTAAAAAAATTATTTAGATCTCTGAAACTAAATATTTGTTTACAGTGTTAAAAAAATACTTTGTGGTAAATCACTTTACTTTTTACACATAACCTGACTGAAAGATATTTTGTTTTGTATTCATTCATGTATAAATAACTCTATTTATTTATTTTACAAATATAATTTTAATTATACATTCAGGGAGGATTATGAAATTATAACTACTTTACAGATTTACAACTGAACACTGCTTTCAATCAGGCTGGTCATATTCCTAGCACTAAAACATATCTATCTTAGTGCTGTGAATAGTGCCTGTAAATCTTTAAAGTAGTTATAATTTTATAATATTTCCTGCATAGTGGATTTTCCCTATCTATTGAATTACAAATGAATAAAGAAAGAATGCATTTTTTAAAATCTTTTACCAATAGAGTTCTTTCATTAACTTGATGTGAGAAAAGAATTAAACCATTTATTTTTAAGTATTAATTATTGATTTTTAAATAAATAATTTTTTAGTTATAAAGAAATAAATCAAAATTATATTTTTTATCTCTGAAAGTGCACTTCTAAATTCCCTCCATTGTTTTGAGGGTTACACAAATAATTTCATTGATTTTGCTCTTTACAAATGAGTCATTGATTACATTGCAAATTAAGGATGCAGGATTTTGAAAATCTAAGCTGGAAAGATAAGGAATTTTAAGTAATAAAGGAGAAAATATTGCTAGGACATTTTTTTTGTTACTGCTCATAAAAATAGAATGAAAGTGTGAAAGTTGAAAAAGAAAATATTAAGTGAAAGGACGAGGAGATCTCTGCAAAGACTATAAATAAATTGATTTATAATATGATTATTTTGTGGGGGGGGGGGTTATCTCAGAGAAGTTCCAATGTATGCTGGCTAATTAAACCCACAATTCCTCTTCGGGGATGCTTTTTCCACAATTGTATTTTCAGAGGCCAAGAGATGAAGGAAGCATCATCATCCAAAGAATGAGATTCAATTGCTAGCTAGCCAAAACACTTCAGCTGGGGAATGGACAATTACTGTTGTATACATATATATAAGCTATGAACATTATGTTATTATTAATGGCTGTATCTTTCTCACCAATACTTTTAATCTGGATAATCCAAATTCTAATGTGTTATAGGCCAACTCAAGAATCTATATCAGATTTTCTCCATGTAACAGTGCAATAAGTTTCTAACTGGATAATTATGAACTCTTTTGTAAATTAAATGCAATTAGACTCATTTATTTGCTAATGTCTCAAATGACTAGGAAAATAATATTAAAAGCAATGGAGCATGATTCTAATATAAAATAATTATATTTGTTCATAATATATAATAATTTAAATTCCTTTATATATAATTTTGATATTATCTTTCATGTGATCTGATGAATCTTGATTTGGTCAATCCCTGTACAAGGATTTTTAGGGTGGTTAGTTAATAATTAAAAGAGTCAAATCTTTTATTGGTATGATAATTTAAGTTTAGTTTTTGCTCTGAGTAATTTAAAATTGTGAGAAAGTTATTTGCCAATCTTGGTTATGCCCCTTTTCCAGGCCATCTCCTAGAATAAAATTAGGGATGGAGCTTCTTGCATATTGGTGGAAGGTAATCTCTATGTTACATTACTTACCCTAGCTTGAGTTCTGATGTTGTCCTTTATTGAGCTGTAGTTCAGGAGGTCCCTTTGGAATCATTATATCAATAATAATAAGGCATTTTCATGCATACCTCTAATAAGATTACTTTGTTATTTAGAGTAAGATTTAGTTAATCAAATATTGATTGGAAAGGATTTGGAGTAAAGATTAGGAAGTAATATGATAGAAGTTTAAATTCTTATCAAATAGATTCATTAGATTGTGTTATAAGAGAATCAATAAAATATTTATTATACTTTAATTTGTACATTTACAGTTCAATTTATTAATAATGTAAGAAATAAGTCTCATTATTATTATACCTTTATCTCTCTAACATTAGTATTTTAGTCCATTTAAATGTAATAATAAAGGATTCTTTATATTGTGTGGATGTTTGTGAAGTACAACAACTACTTTATTGTTGTGAGTATGTCCATTACGCAAATAAATTTAGATCAGTTTAGTGGAAATGATTTAGAATAATAATTCTTTTTTGTCTGGTGAGATGAGATGATGAGATGAGATGCACTGTGACTTCTCCTTTTTCGGAGTCAGGAATCTCAGTTACCATGCCCAGAGAAATCTGTTAGCCACTTTACCCCTTTTTCCATTCCCTGCCCTATGTTTTTCCCATATTCTTCTCTATTCTGCTCCATCCCATTTCCTCAACGTAATCTTTGTCAACTCCATGGCCTTTATATATAAATCCCCCATATCTTTTTCCAAAACCAACATAAAAACCAAGAACCTACCTTCTATATAATTCTTTGTTTATATTTATTTTCCCACAACTTCATTATTTGTGCCCTTTCTACTTGCAAACATTTATTCATTCAATTAACAGATGCCTAATATTTTCTATGCCTTCCTTATACAACTTGCAGACTAAATCACCCACATTTTTTCATTTAGTGTATATTCTCTGTTATGCACTGTGATCAGCAACAATGCTCAGAGAAACATGTTAGCCACTTTACCTTCCCTTTCCATTCCCCACCCTAAGTTTTCCCATATCCTGCTCCATCCCATTTCCACAACATAATCTTTGTCAACTCCATGGCCTTTATATTTAACACCCCATTATCTTTTCCCAAATCCAGCATAAAAATCAATAACCCACTTTCTGTATAATCACTTTCCTTATATTTATTCTTCCACAACTTTATTATTTGTATCCTTTCTGCTTTCAAGCATTTACATTCAATTAACAGATGCCTAATATTTTCTATGCCTTCCTTACACAACTTGCAGACTAAATCACCCGTGTTTTTCCATTTATGTGTATAATCCCCTGTTGCTAAAGATCCCGTTCGAGCCTTAAACAGTAAACTACTTTCCTTGCTATTATCATAAATTAATTCGCACCTAATATTCCGTTTACTTCTATATATATTTAAACCTTTTTACTCTCCATACTAGTTCTCCATCTCTCCAACTCCCTATTCTTTATTAATGCATCTATTCTTTTATCCCATTCCTTACCACTATAACACTCAACAAATCTCCTAACACAATCATCCCACCTTTTGTACAAGTATACTAACATAAATTCTTTATCCAAATCTTCTGCATATCATATTACCTTCCTCACCCATCTTGTTACCTGCTCTTTATTCACAACCCAATTGAATACAATTTTGGCTATTCTTTTATTATCCATAAACTGCAATCTACCGAACATTTTCATTTTGCTTTTTGCATCCCTCATATAAAAACTTGACCATCCCATTTCTCCTTGAATTGCCTCCTTTGCTGTCCACACATCTGCATCTAATGCATGTCTTCCTACTTCTCTTTGTACTTTTTCCAAGTAATCTAATACCCCTTTACTAACACATAAAACATCATTACCATATGTTAACCCTGCTACCGCCACTCCCTTCCATACAATTCTAGCTACATCATATTTATTATATGAAAACACTGTTAATTTCTTTATCAATCCCTTTCTTTTCTTTGCTTCATTTATCAATTTTTTCTCCCATTCATCCAAGCAATTTCTCTGATTACTTAAGACGATTCCCAAATAGTTATATCTATTCACCACACTTAACTTTACATCCCCCAATAAAAATTCTTTGTCTTCTCTTCCTCCAGTATTAATCATCATTACTTTTGATTTTTCTTCACTAAACTTAATCCCCATCTCTGTACCCATCCTTGTGCATGTCCTCAGCATAACTTCCATATCTTCCCTTCTTTCTGCACACAAAAAGACATCATCTGCAAATAAAAGACCAGATAATGTATATATTCCCTTTGCCACCTATTAATGGTATCTCTATCCCTCTTCCTAATCTTTCTATTACTCTCTCCATTTCTCTCAAATACAACAAAAACAAAATAGGTGACCTAGGGCATCCTTGCCTTAGTCCCACCCCATTTTTAACTTTAACTGATTCTATATTCCCTAATCATTTTTAACTTTAACTGATTCTATATTCCCTCTTTCTACATAAATGTAGGCTCGCATGTATATATTATTGATTCTCAATAATATTAATAAAGAGAAGGGTTTCGTTAAAAGAAATAGAAAAAAAAAAAGAAAGAAAAAATTTAGTTAAAAGGATTCTAAAAACTTATTTTAAAAGAAATTAGAAAAGCTAAATAATGATGAAAGATTAGAAAGGAAAGGGGAGGGGTGTAAAACTGAACATCGTCTCTTTCTTTCTTTGTTAAATAAGAAAATCACTTGTAAAAAGAACGAAAGAATAATTATAATTGTGAAATTAAAAAAAGTAAACTTGTACCAAATTTCCAAATAGATTGGTACAAGATAAAGTGAGAGAAAGGAATGTTGCAATTAGTAACATTCAATATTTAAAAGAATGAAAGAAATTAATTATAATTGTAAAATTAAAAATGTAAACTTGTACCAAATTTCCAAATAGATTGGTACGAGATAAAGTAATGAAAAGGAATGTTGCAATTAGTGGCATTCAATATTAAATGTATCAAAAGAATGAAATGAAAATTGTAATTAGAAATTGGAAAAATGTAAACTGTATAAAAAAAATTCCAGATAGATTGGTAAGATAAGAATGAAAAGGAAGGAGGCAATTAGAGACATTCGATAGCAAGACAGCAGAGGTTTAAGCAGAGCTGATTTAGAAGTAACCGGTTGTGTTTTTTGCTGGCTAGAATTTAACAAAAATAATAATAGAAGGGTACGCTGACATGGAGGGCTAGTGGCAAACACCGGGCGTTTGCTCGGTCTATCTCCGTCTAACCATTCGCTCACTACTTATAACAACTAAAATGCTGCCGAGAAGAGACCGCCGTTACAGAACCAGATCTGCCTGGAGATTCGAAGTAGAATGTTGAAGGGATGAATACCGACTAAAATGTGGAATTAGAAAGGAAACAAACCCACGTCAAAAGACTATAAACTCTCACTCCATTCACTGGAACGTCTGAAAAAGCGAGCAACCATCTCTGCAAAAGAAGGGAAGGTTTTCCCCCTCGATGGTTGACCCGACATTGGAAAAATCATACCTAGGTAACTATTAATACATGCATGTCAGAATTAATTTGAAATAAGAAATCAGTCAGAACTAAATTATTAAAAAGTTGCGCAACACTTCGGACAGTTATCATTAAAAGAACTTATGATTGTAATCTATTAATGTATGAGAAGGTAACAATTGAGTTACGATAATTTATTTAATGTTTCATTTGAATTATATTCTTTATTGTATATTTATGTATTTATTATGTTAGTGTGTGGATATATATGTGTGTTTTAGGATTTTATTATTCATTAGAATTAGCGAATTGCAAATTAAATTTTATTTATAAAAGGAAGTACTTAGTCATTTGCGTTTTCTTTTCTCTACCAAGCGAATAACTATTTAGAGTGAATTAAAATTAGATCAGTGAGCTAACAAGTTGATTAATTGAGGAATAAAATAAAGTAAGCTAAATGGATAAATAAATCCAGTCTGTATTGTAAATAGAGTAAAGGAAGGAAGTGCTATAATTTATATTCCTGCTGTACCGTGATAATTCCGGGAAATTTTATAAATATTCCAGGCGCTGGGCAGAACTAATTATTCGATACAAATAATTTGCCCAGCAGAGAAGAAGCGTTTAATTGGGAAATATAATGCTGGGATGATATTTTATTATGTCAGTGTTCAATTAAGAATATATACTCGATTTTAGGGTGTATATTGGCTTCTTGCTTGTGGTAATCATCATCATCGGTGGTTAACCGGTCGATCACATAATTAAGTGCGGCTGGGGTCTTTAACCGCACGGCGGTGGTGTTACAGTTTTGGGGGCCAGTCCGGGATCTTGTCACATTCAGAAAAAAAAAAAAAAGCAGATTGAATTAAATTATAGCGCCCTGAGTAAAATAGATATACCCATATGTGATCTATACAGCGAGGTTAAATAAAGTCAAACAATCGGAAAACCGAATTTAGACTGAGAAATATTTTATAAAAAAAAAAAAAAAAAAAGGGAAAAAAGGGAAGAAAGAAAAGTTTTTTTTTAAAATAAAGAAAAAAAAAAAACAAACAACAAAGGGGTTTTGTTCAAGTTAAGAATTTATATGTGTTATTATAAAAATATATATATAAAAACGACAAAATAGTGTTAAAAGAAAAAAGTGTTAAAATAAGGATTAGACGGCATAACCGTATATATGTAGTTATATAGTAGTTGTAGAGACAGTAGAATAGACCTAAGATTTAGATAAAAATATAGAATAATAATAAAAGATCGCTTGGTGAGAGAGGGAAAGTGGAGCAAAAGACAACTGAATTTTATAAAAAGAGAGAAAGAGACGGGGTAAAATTTTCTAGGCACGATCTACATTATATAAATAAATAAAATCAAGAGAGGGAAAAGATTTTATTGTTTGAATAATAAAAGCTTGTGAGTTTAAGGGGATCTTTAAAGCAGCATAAACAAGTGAGTTAATGGATGAGGACGGGGCAGGCCAGCAAACGTACCTAATATGAAATAGCGTTGATAAACAGTATTGCATTTAATAATAATTGGGAGAAAATAATTACTTAGTCAGTGATAACATTCATTTAGAGTCAATGCAAACGAGGTCGAAAGCAAAAATGGACGATCAACTTGCAACCACGAAAAGTACCAGTGAAGAACAAACGGAATTGTCCGGAGAAACAGATAGGGAAAGAGAAATAGAAACCAGTAGTGGAAATGAAATTGACATTAATGATGATAAACAAGAGCCGAAAGTTAGTATAGAAATTTATAATTTAATAAAAATGATGGAGAAAATGGGGGAGGATCAACGGCAGTTCATAAAGGAGATAAGGGAAAGAGATGAGCAGAGAGATGAAATAAATAAGAAAATGATAGAAGATCAGCAAAGGTTTATGAAGGAATTAAAGGAAGATAATAAAAAGATGATAGACGAGTGGCAAAAACAGTTGGTTGACAAATTCGACATAAAAAATGAAGAGTTAAGTAAAAGGGTTGAAGAAACCTCAAATCAGATTTTTGTCACGAATGAAAGGCTAAACGGACAGGCTGAGTTACTAGAAAACTTAGAGCAGAGACTCACTGGAGAAGTAAATAATTTAGAACAAGAGGTTGTGATGAAAGTAGAGGGAAGGATGGCACATTTTGAGGATAAAATAGAAACTGTGTGTCGAGAAGTAGAAGAGGTTAAAAATATGAGAGGGACAAGTTTGTGGGATAGCAGGCGCAATAACGTGGTAACGATAAATCAATTTTTGAAAATTCGAGTTTTTTTCGGGCCACATGGGAGAAAACCCCATAGAACACCTGGGTAGCCTTGAAAGGTACGGCACATTGAATGGATTGGATGAAGAAGCCATGATTGCCATCGCATGCAGTCACCTACAGAATGCTTCACAGGAATGGTGGGACTCGTTGTTTGAAAAACCAAAAACATTTGAGGATTATAAGACAGCTTTGCTCACCAGTTACTGGAGCGAAGAGCACCAGGAAAACATTCGGCACCAGATATCACAAGACAGGTGGAGACCGGGAGAAACGTTTACGCCATTTTTCCGTCGCCAGGTAGCGAAATTGCGCGCACTCACTGCTAGTCCATTATCAGAGAGGCAAATTATTCGTGTAATCAGACACAATTTGCCGCAAAATGTTGAGCAAGTGCTGATAGGCACTGAACGGAAAACGGTCGAACAGGTCGCGGAACTACTAAATGCGTTCGACAGCGCTCATTCTGGTCGTAGGATAGAGGATCGAGGATTCAAACCTCCGAGAGATCCTGTGATAAATGTGGGACCAGGTAAACCCCAACGAAGGTACGGGGAAGATAGCGGTAGATTTTATGGCGGCTCGGATGGAGCTATAGGGCCTAGGCAGAATGAAGGGGATCAGAGAGGGAAGTATCCGAATGAGGACAGAGGCTTTGATAGACGGAGGGACAATAGTCCATTCCCTAGCACAAGTGGGTATATTCCCCAGAGAAAAAAGAAAGAACCTCCCGATAGGAACTAAAAGAAAAGAAGCAACTGGACAAACACCTGTTGATGACTAAAGGATACCGACCCTGGACTTTGAACACGATAATCCACATGATAATGGAAATGTAGGGGGGATGGTGAACTACGAAGAGTAGCGAATATATGAATGAGGGTCTGGATTTTGAGACAAATGTGTGCAGATATGAATCATGCGGGGATTGCATTTGAGCTTGGTCAAGCCGTCTTGCCGTTCATAAAAAAGAAAAAAAAAAATAGGGAGTGTGTGTGTTAATCTTGTCTATACACATAAGGATAGACAGGAAAATAAATAAAAAAAAATTAGAATGAGGACTCAGCAGAGATCTGGGCTCATTATCCGTCGTACTGGGTGAAAATCCCAAAGGTATTGGAAAGATACGAAGAATTAAACTAAAAATAGAATGAGGACTCAGCAGAGATCTGGGCTCATGATCCGTCTTACTGAAAAAAAAAAAAAAATCAACTCTCTGTGCAGAATAATGTTCGGTGGAGATTAAAAGTGTTTGGGCAGTTCAAATAAATCAAATGGAATGCAGATAGTTTAACCTAGTTGTCTCTCTAAGATAATCTCATCATACGGAAGTTATACATACTAAACGGGTACCATTAAAATTTATATCAAGAAGAAAAAAAAAAATATAGTAATAAAGGAAGATAGGGGTTAAGAATTAAAATGGCTTGACCTCAGAAAATAACTCCAGTAGATTTTAATTCTTAAAAAAATGGGGAGCGGTGTAATGCGATATCTACATAAATGTAGGCTCGCATGTATATATTATTGATTCTCAATAATATTAATAAAGAGAAGGGTTTCGTTAAAAGAAATAGAAAAAAAAAAAAAGAAAGAAAAAATTTAGTTAAAAGGATTCTAAAAACTTATTTTAAAAGAAATTAGAAAAGCTAAATAATGATGAAAGATTAGAAAGGAAAGGGGAGGGGTGTAAAACTGAACGCGTCTCTTTCTTTCTTTGTTAAATAAGAAAATCACTTGTAAAAAGAACGAAAGAATAATTATAATTGTGAAATTAAAAAAAGTAAACTTGTACCAAATTTCCAAATAGATTGGTACAAGATAAAGTGAGAGAAAGGAATGTTGCAATTAGTAACATTCAATATTTAAAAGAATGAAAGAAATTAATTATAATTGTAAAATTAAAAATGTAAACTTGTACCAAATTTCCAAATAGATTGGTACGAGATAAAGTAATGAAAAGGAATGTTGCAATTAGTGGCATTCAATATTAAATGTATCAAAAGAATGAAATGAAAATTGTAATTAGAAATTGGAAAAATGTAAACTGTATAAAAAAAATTCCAGATAGATTGGTAAGATAAGAATGAAAAGGAAAGAGGCAATTAGAGACATTCGATAGCAAGACAGCAGAGGTTTAAGCAGAGCTGATTTAGAAGTAACCGGTTGTGTTTTTTTTGCTGGCTAGAATTTAACAAAAATAATAATAGAAGGGTACGCTGACATGGAGGGCTAGTGGCAAACACCGGGCGTTTGCTCGGTCTATCTCCGTCTAACCATTCGCTCACTACTTATAACAACTAAAATGCTGCCGAGAAGAGACCGCCGTTACAGAACCAGATCTGCCTGGAGATTCGAAGTAGAATGTTGAAGGGATGAATACCGACTAAAATGTGGAATTAGAAAGGAAACAAACCCACGTCAAAAGACTATAAACTCTCACTCCATTCACTGGAACGTCTGAAAAAGCGAGCAACCATCTCTGCAAAAGAAGGGAAGGTTTTCCCCCTCGATGGTTGACCCGACATTGGAAAAATCATACCTAGGTAACTATTAATACATGCATGTCAGAATTAATTTGAAATAAGAAATCAGTCAGAACTAAATTATTAAAAAGTTGCGCAACACTTCGGACAGTTATCATTAAAAGAACTTATGATTGTAATCTATTAATGTATGAGAAGGTAACAATTGAGTTACGATAATTTATTTAATGTTTCATTTGAATTATATTCTTTATTGTATATTTATGTATTTATTATGTTAGTGTGTGGATATATATGTGTGTTTTAGGATTTTATTATTCATTAGAATTAGCGAATTGCAAATTAAATTTTATTTATAAAAGGAAGTACTTAGTCATTTGCGTTTTCTTTTCTCTACCAAGCGAATAACTATTTAGAGTGAATTAAAATTAGATCAGTGAGCTAACAAGTTGATTAATTGAGGAATAAAATAAAGTAAGCTAAATGGATAAATAAATCCAGTCTGTATTGTAAATAGAGTAAAGGAAGGAAGTGCTATAATTTATATTCCTGCTGTACCGTGATAATTCCGGGAAATTTTATAAATATTCCAGGCGCTGGGCAGAACTAATTATTCGATACAAATAATTTGCCCAGCAGAGAAGAAGCGTTTAATTGGGAAATATAATGCTGGGATGATATTTTATTATGTCAGTGTTCAATTAAGAATATATACTCGATTTTAGGGTGTATATTGGCTTCTTGCTTGTGGTAATCATCATCATCGGTGGTTAACCGGTCGATCACATAATTAAGTGCGGCT